>CM076578.1:1835680559-1836412072 GCA_034641835.2 Pinus albicaulis
CCATAAATTTCATTACCACAGCATCTGTTGCATTCCTTGCAGGTATAGCTTCCACCCACTTCGTGAAATAATCTGTGGCAATTAATATCCACTTATGCTAACCACTTGATGGAGAATGTATTTCACCGATAAAGTCAATTCCCCATTGCTGGAATGGTTCATCCACATGAACAGGGATCATGGGCAGAGGTGCCAACTTCTGTCTTTCAGCAAATCTTTGGCATTTCTCACAAGTTCTGACCCGGGAAAACACATCTCCAAAGAGTTTGGGCCAGAAGAAACCAGCCTTCAGGATTTTGTGAGCAGTGGCTCTCCAACTATAATGACCCCCACAGATTCCTTCATGAAATTCGGCCATTATACTCTCAACCTCGTCTTCTGTGAGACACAGGAGCAGGATGCCTGAGGGATCTCGCCAGTACAGCCGACCATTGGCAACTATGTACTTCTATGATCTCAACCTTAGTGTTCTGTATTTAGCTTTATCACAGCTAGGAGGGCAGCTGAGTGTTAGCAGATATTCCACTATCTCTTTGTACCACGGGTTGATGAGGTACTTCATGTGTCTTCTGAGTAGCTATCTCTACTCTCTGTTGCTCTTCTTTCTTCTCAGAGTCCTCATTTGCTATCATGGACAGATTTATACCCAAAGCCTGACAGTTTGATTCGGACAAGATTTTGGCTAACCCTTGTCCCTTGATCGGTTTGGTAGGACGGATGTCTAGTTCATACTCTTGTATTTTGGCAATCCATTTCCCTCTTTTCCCTTCGCTATCTCCTTGGATAAGAATATCTTTTACAACTGCTGTAGGCACAAACGCAGTGATATGGGACTGCAAGACATACATGCGAAATGCTTTAAGAGACTTCACCAGGGCATATGCCTTCTTTTCTAATATGTTATATTTCAGCTCTGCATCACGGAGCACCTGACTGAAGAAAGCGATGCGCTACTCATACCCTTCTTCATTTTTCTGCAATAAAACTCCTACCACTGTATGAGGTGATGCAAATGAAAAGATCATGAAAGGTTTGGCATAGTCTGGTCCAGCTAGCACAGGGGCTTCTGCAAAGGCATTTTTTATCCTGGAAAAGGCCTCTCGTGATTCCTGAGACCACTTTACCTCGTTATTTTTCTTCAGCATGTCAGTTATATGTCTAACTATCTCTGCATAGTTAGGGATAAACCTCCTCAGAAAGTTAATGCGCCCTAGGAACACCTGCACCTCCTTTTTATTTCTGGGAAGAGAAATGCCATTTATAACTTCTACTCTCTTAGGATCTATTTTTACCCCATCTTTGGTCACAATATGTCCCAAAAGCTTGCCCTCTTCCAATGCAAATAAAGACTTTTGTGGGTTGAGAGAGAGGCCATACCTTCTGCACTTCTCGAAGGTTCTACGCAAGTGTTCAATGTGCTCTGCATCATCTTTTGAAAACACAGTAATGTCGTCCAGATATACCACCACAAACTTATCTTGCTCCCCAACAAAGGCAATGTCCATGGCCCTTTGAAAAGTGGCCCCTGCATTAATCAACCCAAAAGGCATCCTAGCATACATAAACGTACCCCATGGTGTGGTAAAGGCAGTCTTCTTCTGATCTTCTGGTAGTACAGCCACCTGATTGTGACCCGAGAATCCATCCATCATCGACATCCGAGAAGCTCCTACCATTTTCTACAGGATGTGATCCATCTTGGGCAGTGGATAATTATCCTTTAAGGATGCCCGGTTTAAATTTCGGAAATCAACACATAGCCTTATTTCTCCATTCTTTTTCCGGACAGGGACTAGGTTTGCTATCCACTCAGAATACTTCAATGGCACAATGATTTTGGCCTTCAACAGTTTCTTAATTTCTTTCTCAACAGAGGGAAGCAGCAGGGGATTTATCTGTCTAAGCTTCTGTTTATGTGGTTTCGCATCTCCCTTTAGTGTAATTTTATGCTGCATGATGCTGATGTCAAAGGTTTTTAGGTCCTGATAAGACCATGCAAACACATCTTTGTATGACTGGAATAATTTCTGGTAGAGCTCTTTATACTCCTCTGGGACTTTCTTGGATAGTTTCACAATTTTGGGGTCAGCATCAATACCAAGGTTAAGATCTTCTACCTGATTTTCCTCTACCACTTTATTCGGCTGCAGTGGGACATCGTTCCTGTTAAACAACCTTTCTAGAGGTACTAGTCCTCGGGGTATAAAGTTGCCCTTTAGTTGCAGAACTTTATGGCCAGCCACTTTTTCTTCCCATTTGTTTTCTGAAATGTCCTCAGCTTCTTCTTCTTCACAAGCATCAATCTCCATGTTGGAGAATTCCCCAACTGTTTCCACGAATCTTTTCACTTGTTCTTCATCCTCGAACACCTGCCAATGTTTGATGTTATCTGGGATTGATGATCGATAGCGTACCTCAATTTCGTATCTTAAGAGAGGGTTTTGAGGTGGATGGAAAGTACTGGCAGCAACTGCAAGGGAGTTTGCCATCCTATTCTGCTCCTGGGGCATGAACTGAATATTAAATGCCAGGAAAAAATTCTCCACCAAGTCCCAAACTTCGTTCCTATAAGCCCTCAGCCTAGGATGTTTGGTTTGACACTGATTCTTCACTTGTCTAACCACCAGTTCTGAATCCCCCAGAACCTTTAAACTCTGTATGTTCATGCTCCTGGCTGTCTGTAACCCTAACAGAAGTGCTTCATACTCGGCCACATTATTAGTGGCTTCATACTCTAGCTTGAAAGACAATGGAAACCATTGGCCTGTAGGAGAAATCAATAATACTCCAGCCCCATTACCTTCTCTGGAGTTTGCTCCATCAAAATGAAGTGCCCAGTTTCCTGCTTCATGACTCTCTATGGACTGCTCGGTCTTGATCTGGCAGAATAATGGTTCATGAGCGTAATCTTGATCTTCTTCTAGCATCAAACATGAGAAATCTCCCTCCTTACTATAAACTGGAGAATTAACTGATTTGTCAGCCTTGGTAACCGTCTTGACAAATCATGTTTCCCGGTACAACCTCCTCTCCTTGCCACCAAAAACCGGGATAGTAGCATAGGTCAAGTCCAACTTGATTGACCCACCAATTTTAGTCCCCCGGGACCTTGACAGCAACATGCCGAAGCGAGTTGGGATATCAGCCACCACGATGTCCATCACCACACTTTTTTGTTGGGATTTGGGCCAAATTGACCACCAAATCCTTGATCATACCCAGGCATTTAACTCTTTTGGAATCAAATGAGTAGAGGTCCTTGTATGGACGAGTGATTTGTAATCCTAGTTGTTCCATGACCGATAGGGGCAATAGGTTATGGGAGGCTCCTGAATCTAACATACAGTTATGCAACAGCAGGTCATGGATTACTAAGGACACATAAAATGGGGGAGTAGAAGCATCTAATTCCTCAACATGTGGGCCAAATACAACCACGGGTCTTTCTTCTTGAAGGTTCAGACTGTCTGGAATATGTGCTACTTCTAGGGGAAGCATAAAGGATGTGACCTGGGACTGATATGCAGGTTGCTTCAACAATTCGGTCAAGGGAACTGGGATTTTGACCTTTTCAAGCTCCTTTTGTAAATTAAAGACAGAGGAGGACTTATCTACTAACATCTCTTTTGACTCTCTGCTTTAGACAAGGGGTTTGACTTCCTTTGTGACTGACTTGACAACAGGGGGAGTAGCCACTTGTGAAGAGGAAGGAATTTGATCAGCAGACTGTAAAGATTCGTTAAGAGGCCTCTTACCTTTGTCTGTGGTCCTTTGAGCTGTTGTCTCCTTCTGAGCAGATGCTTCCCCATGAGGTGTGTCTTCCTCCTGATCCTAAGTGTGAGTTCTCTTCCTAGAAGATCTGAGGTTATATCTTCTATTAAACTGTGCTTGCATGAAATCGACAAACTGCTTGCAGTGGTCGTCGATCTCAAGATCTTCGGTGCTTTCATTAGCTCTTTCTTCCTCTTGTGATGGAATCTCCACTTCATCACCTTCTTGTAGGGGACATTCTACTTTGTCACTGTTTGAAAAAGCAAGGTATGCCTCCTCTTGCTCATAAGTGGTGTCTTCGGTGGGACCATCTACCTAACCTTCCAAGTACAGAGGGTGTGGTACCTGATCTTGTTGCTCCTTCCGTTCCCTTTGCAGTATCTGCAAGGGGGGTTTTCTGTACTGAGGGTTGTAACCCCTATTTGGAGCATTTTGGAAATTCTTGGAGGATGAATTCTTGGCCTCTAGTTTAAGTTTGACCAGCTTACTTGAAAGATTCTTAATCATTTTGTTCATTTCCTCAATTCTGTCATTAGCTGAGTCTCTATCTTGGCTAGAGGTAGATACCTCCTCTTTGCCCTTTCTTCTAGCATCTTGTTCTGATTTTCCCTTAGATTTACCAGTGGAGGCAAAATTTGCCTCCAACTCTAGTGCATCTGTTTGAGCATCATCCAGGGTGGCTGGCTTTCTTTCTCTCAGAGAGAAACCGAATTCTGAGTCAAAAGCGGCTACGAAAACAACTTTAGCAGCGGTTTGATGAGGTTTCATATCAGCAGGAAGGCTCAAATACAATTTGTTAAACCTCTTGATGAACTCTGACACCCCTTCGTTATGTCTTTTCTTGAGTGTGTTAAACTCAGTAAGACAATGTCCATGATCTTTTTTCTCCCCCCATTTTCTGAGAAAAGCATCTTCCATTCCTTCCCAAGTGGTGATGGAACGGTTTCCCAATGTCTTAAACCACTTTCTGGCTTCGCCATCAAGAGATTGAACAAACAGTCTTAAGACTACATCTAGATGCTCCACATTAAAGTTCTCTACAAAAGAACAGAAGACCTCAAGATGTTTTTGAGCTTCAATCTCATTTTCCCCATTGAATCGGGGTAAGATCTTCAGATAGTCCTATGGCATATCATTCAACACTTGAGGTAATGCCAGGGGGGCATACTTATTCAACAAGAAGCCAGGAACATTGGCCATTGGGGAAGGTGAGGGTAGTGCAAGAGTTTGAGGTGTAAAAGGAGGAGGACGAGGTGGAAGTGAAGTATGAATGACGATAGGAATGTATTGGACAGCAGCTTGAGGTGTTGACGGGAACAACAGGTTGTTAATAGCAGATACTTCAGTGACTTCTTTGACCTCTTCGACCTCAGGAGTAGGGTGGAAGGTGTAATATGTGATATCCCTCTATTCAGCTTCGTCTTTAATTCGGACACCTCCTCGGGGTGGACTATCTGAGTAGTAATCAGTATCTCCCACAGTGGAGTCGGGACCTTGCACTTTGGCAACTTGAGAGGAGGAGGACGGAAAGTCTTCTAAAGAGAATTCAGGGATCTCAGTATGGACTGATTGTCTTTCCCTCCAACTCCTTCTATGTAGGATCTTCTCTAGGTCAGACACAGAAGGTGTCTTTAGCCAGGACTGCAAGTAAATTTTTCTAATAAATGAATGTGGAGTCGCCAAGGTGAGGGATCTACAACTCTCAACTCTCCATGCTCACCTATTTGAAGAGTGAATAAGATTTTGTCGAGGCCCAGGGATTCAACTTCGATTCCCCGGCAACGGTGCCAAAAAGATGTTGTCAACCCTAGAGACAGCCTTGAGTTGCGAAAGACCAGTGCCTAGGACATCTATTATAGCAAGGAGCAATATGATATAACAAGGATAATTAGCAGAACAAGGCTCTTTTGCTATTTCAATTTTAACAGGAAAGTTCAATGTATATGGAACTAGAATATTCATAAACTCAGCATAATGAAAGGAACACTGCAGAGGTAAGATGTGAATTCTCAATATAAATGTTTCAGACAATTCAAAGGCAGCTTTCTATAAGGAGGGCTGGATTCTAAAAATGCTTTACAGAGATATAAAATCAGACGGCATTTGCTATGTATGAAAAATAGAAGGAATACTAACCACTAATGAGATGAAATCCCATAAACAGATCTAAACATGAGATGGGCTTATGATAATAAGAATCCATACATGTCTATTGCTTTTAAAAATAACATCCCATAGCACTTAATATAGAAGAAGTGTGGATGAAGTGGAAAATGAAACATCATATGAGCCATATTTAAAGCGCTAGACAGGTTTAGCATAAGTATCAATTGTGATAAATTCATACCAGAACCAGTGAGCCACTCGCATTCCAGAGCATGATACAAAAGAAATGGAAATAGTGAAATGAATAGCTAAACTATATCACATAAGGCAGAGTTACAGACTATAAAACACCAAGACCAGAATCCTCATTAAAGATAGAACTCTTTCTCATTGAGACCCAACGGGCTTTTCACATTTGTATTAAAGCTTCAACAAAATGCATACAAAAACTCTTTCACAGCAATTTCTTTAGAAAATCTGGAACCATTTTTTCTCTTTAGTTGCTGCTTATATAGAAGCCTCAAAAACATGAGCGAGAAGATATTTTTGGGAAAAATATCTTCCTTGCGTGCTTGTAATTAGTTTGAGGTCTCCATCAAAAATAACCAAAATTCATGATGAGAAATAGGGGCATCTCATCATTGACAGTTAGGCTCACGGTCGTTTTAAACAAAAATATTAAACCACAGTTTTTGACAGAAAGTAAAATGCAGGAGTGGAATGTGAATTCCACTCGAAAGTTAAAAGTAACAAACTAAAATGAAAGTAAAAGGCCACTAGGGCCAAATCATGAATTGACAATGTTCACGGACGAGATGGAGTCGAGGCGGTCGCTGACACAGGTGGCAGAACGTTGGCTGATGAGCTGGTGACCAGGCTGACATACCGGGTGCATCTCTGTTGACTATCTGCTGCAGGTTTGGGCATTGCTGCGAATCCTTCCACCTTAATATAAGCTTCGGTGAGGTCATCGAAACTTCCATCGGTGGGGATTTTATGCTTTACCAGATGGAGGAGAGCAAATTCTTGGCAGAGCGACGAAACAATGGTCTCAGCTTTTAACCGGGTGGTTTTACCTGAAAGTATATCTGTCCAGTCCATCTCTTCCTAGAGACGTGCTTCGTACCCTCATAATGACTGTAACACGGTAGGAGTGGTGGGATCCCAGCATGACAGGGAGCGATTAGGTATGAACCGTCGGATCCCAAGAGATCAACGGTTGCAATCTAATCGCATCGGAGCAAAGCGGGGCCGAAACTCCAATGGAGAAATATGAATGAACAGGGCGATGCAATGAGGAACGTTGATCTAACTTGGATGGACAGTCACGATTTGGATCGGCAGATCGCAATCGGGGAAGGCAGCGGGTAACACATTTAAGAACTTGCGATTGGCGATGCGCGATTGAGCACCAGTCGTCCGATCTGGAACAAGATCGACAGCGAAGACTCAATCGGCGGGGAGACGGACGGGGGTAAAGGAGCGGAGCGGGAGAAATAAGGGTCTTCACAAACAAAGAGGCTTCAAAACTGGGAACAGCAGTGAGGATTTCCCAAAGGACAAAGGCACAAGGAGGCTTTCAAGGATGATGTGTTTTCAGAGAAAATGCAATCCTTGAAGGTTCAAAAAACATTTTAGCCCCCACGAAATAGCACATGCGGAGACTCATTTCAACGTGCATGATATAAAGGCGGGTTGTATTATAATATTTTTCATTTTAGACCTTTTATACCATACCTTCGCTTGTTTGCTTCATGTTCGGAGCCTTTACGTCTTCCTCCCCTTTTTGGACATGTGCTTAGTTATTCAGCCACGTGACTTAGCTTAGCATCGTTTCTCTCCAGCCATTATTTAAACTTTTCACCACGAGTCATGACATTCGATACTTGGCTACTCAAGGTTATCTTTAAAAATGACTAATGTTAACCATATGATCAACACTAGGCACTGGGATCAGACCATCCCCTTTGCCTAAACTCCCCTCTCTGCAGCTGAAACACTTCTGAGAATTCTTAGCAAACCACGCCCTAGAATCTCAGCTTAGCTTCAATGCTCTGCCTCTTGTGTGTCTTTACAAATGACCCCAAGCCTTTTCTTTACACTTTTCTCGTTGGGAAACCAACAGCCATGATCAGATCTTAAATCAATGGCTAAGGTTAAAAGAAAGCTTGATCCGTGTGACTTAAGATAATTTCATCACATGTTTAATTTACTTAACTTTAATTATCTAATTTTCCTAAGTTGACTTAGGAAATACATTAAAATAATTAATTAATTAAATATCTCCCAAACCAGATGAAAATTCTCAAATCCCTTTCTGGGTCTTGTAGGTCATGTGTACTCTAGTCCCTCCACAAATTTTGGGAGCTAGAGCACATCCGATGCTACCCCCACTACACAAAATCTCAACACTCCCTCTTAGCACAGAGTGTGCTCTAGCAATACATCACACCATGTATCACAAGATTTTGGGCAGTGGTTTCTGTGTTGTTGATGCTTGGCTTGCTGCCACTCAGCTTTGCACTGTTGCTGCCATTCTGTATTGTTGCCTATGACGTTATCACCGCCACTGCCACATCTGTACTGCAACTCCCTCTCAATCTATTGCATCTATGTTGCCCATAGCACTTCCACTGCTAACTGTTGCACTGCAACTTCAGGTGTTAAGAGAAACAACTGAATCTCCTACCTAATCTTTGACAAACAAGACAGTTGGGCTGCAACCTTATCACTGAAGCTCCATCAGTTGTTGATCTGTGTTGTCATATGTTGGATGATGCACAGCTATAGCTATGCACCGCGTAAGCAGACCCCCTCTGCACTGCTGAAGTCAGATAAGCCCCTTGTGCTGAAATCTCTCACGTTGTTGATGCACTGCGTTGTCCTCCTGAAACCTTCTAAGTTGTTGCAGCTCTGCTCTGCGTTGTTGAAGTCACATCAACCCCTACGCTGTTGTTGCTGCATCTGCACTGCGCTGCTCCTTCCATCCTTCAAATTTGCCTCTGCTTCATCCATGATCTTTGCACCCAATGATCCACTTGTCCCGCTACTGTCTTAAGGCTCCCGTAGCTCGGACGTGAGCCAAAAGATGAGTTGCTCAAGGATCCCGCCCTCATTCTATAACTGCTCTATAGATCCATGTCACCCCACTTTCGTGGTTCAGGAGCGCTCATGGCTGCATCATCTTCTGACCCATCATCCGCCACAACAGCCTTGGAAGAAGAAGCTTCCTTGTCCTTTTTCTTCTAGGGACAATTGCTAGCGAAATGTCCTAGTTCGCCACACTGAAAGCACTTGATCTTTGACAGATCTCGCCTCTTCTTTCCCTGTTGTTTCTTTGATGCCAAGGCAGCATCTTCTTCATCTCCCTTCTTCACTTTACTCGATCCCGTGTTGTACTGCTTCTTGGTGAATCTGTGGAGTTCTTCTTGACGCATGATTGTCCACAAGTTGTCCCAGTCAGGAAGGTCCTCTCTACCCAAGATACTTTGGACAAAGGTTTCCCACTCATCTATGACCGCATTGAGAGCAGTCCTGACCATCACATCATCCTCCACCTTTGCACCTGTGGTAGTCAACTGGTCTTTGATTGACTGTAATCTGAAGAGAAAATATTCCATCTCTTCCCCCTTGGTCATCATGAATGACCGTATCTGAGTGTCCAGAAGCATCTTCCTTTGGACAGACTTCCCCTCATACAGGGTTGTTAAGGCCTTCCACATCTCATTAGTTGTCTTCTTCTCAGCTATGTGTGGGACAACATGGTCCTTAACTCCATCCTTTATCATCCACTTGCCATGTCCAATAGCTTCAATATGCTTCCTCATGAGATCTGCATCAGTCGACGTGGCCAGAACTCGTTCTGCATGGTCTCCTAGATGATATGCCTCTAGGACTATCAGGATTCTAGCCTTCCAAACTGCAAAGTTGGATAGGCCATCTAATCTATCCTGACCACGCAGTCCATGAGAAGAAATCTGTCAGAGCTCCTCTTCTCTCTGCTAGAGATCTAGATCTAGGGTCCTTTGCGAAATGGGCACCCTCTGCTCCCTCTGATAATTGATTTCCTTCCTTGGAAATCTGCCAAATCAATAATGATTCAGCTCTCTTCGATCATCTAATCAATCTGCAAGTTTCTTTGGCTAGAAACTCTCTGATAACTTGATCTCCTCCGGCTCTCTGTCACTAGTGCTTAGGCTAAAATTCTGAAAACTTTATAAATTTAACCCCACCAGCACCTTCTGAAGTTTTGCAGCTCTGCTTCAGGCACTTCTAGATTTGACAGCTTCAGATCTGCGTCACCCTGGCTGGCTTCAAACAATCCCAACGTTGTCTTTGCGCTGCCTTTAGGCAGTAAGTGCGTGGTCCTGCTGGGAGACAGCGTAAGACTACGTCACCCTACCCTCTGCGTAACTCTGCTCTCTCTGAAACTGCGTTGTCCCTTCAGATCTGCCCTTCTGCAGCTGCTGCTACTCTTCCTGCTGCTTTCTGCTTCAAGATCCTTCAGTCTTCTACTGGTGACCCTCCTAGATCTGCTATTGCTCTGATACCATCTGAAAATTTCTGAATGTTACTTATGCAGAAATCTACTGTTAGATTTGGTTATGCTCCGCCTACTTAAGTTATTAAGCTGAAAATTCAGATTAATATCGAAGCAAAACACATAACAGACTTTCACCAATTCAGATCTAGAAAAAGTACATGCACACATACACAAAGTGACACAAGGATTTTCTGGACAATAGTTCCCGGAAAAACCCAATGCAGGAAAATCGGTCTGCTAAATGCTGGAGGGTTTTATTATTAAGAGTTTTCTGAATACAGCAAATCTGGGTTCCAGATCTAGAAAACCCAACAGAGAAAAATATAGATCTGCAGCTCTCCTGCTGTTCTGAAGCCAAAATATTGACTAATCCACACCCTCAAACGAGATTTACAGGACTCTGCCAGATCTTAGCCATAGAAACCCCAGCGTTGCCCCTGAAGACCCTGCGTCAACCTCTCCAGCCTCTGTGTCCCTCTGCGTTGGCCTGGAGAGGGATGCGTAACCCCAGTCTGTGTGACGCAGACCCTACGTTGCCCCTGAGGATCTCTACGTAACCCCTGAGGGTCTCCTGCTGCGCAACGCTGCCTTGGGAGAGACCGCGCGTCACCTGAAGCTGCCCCTGCGCTGCGCAGCTGCTACCCTCTCTGTTGTTGATGCTCTTGCTTCTCTACGCTGCCTCTGGAAGCTGCTCTCTGCCTCTCGCTGATTCTAGGCACTGGAATCAAACCATCCCCTTTGCCTAAACTCCCCTCTCTACAGTTGAAACACTTCTGAGAATTCTTAGCAAACCACGCCCTAGAATTTCAGCTTAGCTTCAGTGCTCTGCCTCTTGTGTGCCTTTACAAATGACCCCAAGCCTTTCTTTTATACTTTTCTCGATGGGAAACCAACGACCATGATCAAATCTTGAATCAATGGCTAAGATTAAAAGAAAGCTTGATCTGTGTGACTTAAGACAATGTCATCACATGTTTAATTTAATTAACTTTAATTATTTAATTTTCCTAAGTTTAGACTTAGGAAATACATTAAAATCATCTATTAATTAAATATCTCCAAAACCAGATGAAATTTCCCAAATCCCTTTCTGGGTCTTGTAAATCATGTGTACTCTAGAGTCTAGTCCCTCCACAAATTTTGGGAGCTAGAGCACAATCGATGCTACCGCCACTACACAAAATCTCAACCGGGCAGACCTTCCCAACTGAGACAATATGTGGGCGATCCTCCAACAAGAAGAAATCTGTCAGATCACCAAGAGACAGTGGAGCACCGGACCAAAGTAAAGTAAAGATGAAAGAAGAGGAAGATGCAGCCTTGGCATCAAAGAGGCAGCAAGGGAGAAAGAAACAAGATCTGTCTGTTAGGAATCTATAATTTTAGCAGATTGGTGAGACTAAAACTGCAGAAACAACATCGTTTCAACCAACTTTGGGATTCTAGGATCTAGCCCTCCTGAATCCGGAGAGGGATCTCTCCAATAAGTACAAAGATGGATTTGTCTTTGAAGTTTGGGGTAATGATAGTAGGCTAGTTATGAAGGCCAAGAGTTTTGTTTGTTTTTGGATGATTGAGCATGATTATTGTTTTGAGGAAAAAGTTCCAAGTGCAAAAAGTTTCAAAGGTGAAAAGTTGCAAATGGATAGAACAGCTATGGCTAAAAAGATAGATATAACGCTAGTTTTTAGTCCATTGGGCTATGGAGTCATAACAGGGCTTTAATCGAGCCACAACATCAAGAGTGATCCAAGGGGCAAGTCATCTACACCACAAGATTATTGAGATTTAAATGATGGAATGGGAACAATAAGGTGTTGGAGAGGTGGAAACTGATAATAGTTTCAAAGGATTTATAGTCAGTCCAAACAAGAAAAGCCTCTTAAGTAACTGTTTAAAACCAACCAAGTGCAGTGCTAACCATTGACCTCTTGGGCAAGTTTGTATTAAAGCAGCTTAATTGACAAACAATCCAGTAATCCACATAATTACCTTCAGAAAGTATGAAAACACATAAGAGAAACAAAGTGTAACTTAAGATCAGATAAAGTACTTTTAAACCTAGTCTGCTTTCAGTCAACACCAAGGGAAACTTTCAGAATCTGCCTTTGGAGAATAGAAGCTAGAAACAGGGCAAACCATCACTTTCTAGTCTAACTTTAATAAGAAAATAAGGAAAATAACTTTCAAGAACAATGTTTAAAGAAAACAGTAGGACGAGGGAACTCCAGCGTTCCTAACTGCTTAAACTATATTAAATCATTCTTAAATAAACAATTTGGAGGAAAACATTGAGATAAATCTTTTCAGTCAGAGAAGGTTACTGATGTACAGCAGGTCCTAACTCTATAAATGTTATCCTTTATCAGAGAATAGTGAAAAAATATGGCATACATAGAAGGAAAACAATAACAAAGAAAGGGGCACTTCACCAGTGATATAGACCAGGATCCCAAGAAACAACTTGTTTATTGATGTCAAACCAGTTACAGTACTCAGATCCAATGTTTCAGTTCAGCAATCATCTTCACTATCCAGCCTAACAAAACTAACACAAACAGAGCTCCACGGGCCAGTGAACACTATTTACAGTCAGAAAGTTCAAGCTCAGATGTATTTCAAAGTTCTACAACCAACAAATTCTCATCTTCTACAAAAGTATTTATAGAAGGACGAGGAGGTGAGATCTGATAAAAGATCTCTCAAGGCAATTAATACAGATTCAAGACTTCTTGGCCTTTTGAGGGGCTCGATGAAGAAGTTTACAGGTGTTTCACTGTATTAACTGTTTTACAATTAATATCAAAGCTCGGTGGGAGCTTTATTTGACTTCGAGACTCTGAGTAATGTTTGGAGTAACTTTGCAGATATTTCTGCATTTATTTCCTTGCAGAAGTAACTCCCTGGCTGCGCTAAAGCAAAATATATGATTCTGCAATAAGTTCAGCCTCTGTTTGAATGCTTTGAGGCAACAGGTGGCTCTGTGGTAGCTGGGAGGAATCAATTTTCCTCAGATGTGGCGGTGGAGGCCTTTCTGTCTGTTAAACACTTATGATTTCTTTTAATTGTGTTTTAATTCTGGGAATTAGGCTCTTGATAAGCATTCTTAGCCGTAATTCCCATATCTGTCTTCAATCTTCTGCTTTGCTGTGCTCTGTTCTTCAACCCTGATACACTTTTAAATCGTGTTTTAAACACAGTGTCTTGTCGATGTGCAGGGCCGCGCAGGGCTCTTTCTGATATCGGCTCCCATGGAGCGTTGATAAAACATGGAACGGAACTCTTTAGTCCCTTTGATAACCAAAGGCCGAAAGATCGGGACCTTTGGCTTTCTTTTCCTTTGTAATATGGACAAAACCTTCAGGACCTGCAAAACAAACAAAATGTTATGAAATCCTGCGGAATTAGGTTAAACTGCGTTGGAGGCGTCGGGAAGAAGCGTGGCTGTTGGATGAAAGAATCCAACGGTGGAGATCTGCGCAGAAAGGCAAAAAGGAGAGCGGGAGAAAAATAAAGGAGAGTGATTTTGGACCGTCCGATCTGGACACGTGGACAGTCCGGATTCAATCGGCAGAGCGCAATCGGGGGATCACAATCGGGGGTAGGGAGCGAATGGAGCGATTGAATCATGCGATGCGATGAAGCGCAGGCCATCGATATAGATTATATCGACGATGGAGAATAAATCGGGGGATGGCCAATCGGCGGAACAAACGAACGCATGCGATGGAGATTTGCGATGCGAGTTAGCACGGACCGTTGATCTGAGGATCATATCAACGGCGGAAAGTGAATCGGGGAATGGCTGATCGGCGAGAGTAACAAATGGACGCGATGCAATGGAAAGCTCCGATGCGATGGAGCGCTCGCCGCTTGATCGGCTTTCGATCAACGGCTGGGATTTGTTTAGAATAGATCGGCGGAGAAAACCTTTATAATATGAAAACTCAAACATTTTGGAATAAAACAAACGTTTTATGGATCGGGGGCGGAAAATATATATAAGGCGGATAGGTGCCCGACTGCGAGGCCTTTGGATTTTATGAAACGTGATATGGCCAGGGCGTATTAAAACAAGGGCCAATCGCAATCGGGCCATCGGGCCTGGTCTTTTCAATCTACCCATTGTATTTTCTCCGATTGCGATTGCGCGATCGGTCTTTCAATCTACCCATTAAAATATTTCAACACGTGACTTGGGTTTTTTAAGTTTAAACTTTGGAAAAGTGGGTTTCATGTTTTTACAAAGAAAAAGATCGATCGGGAATGGATTTATACAAGGTTTTAAGAGCCGAGGCGAGCTTTATGGTTTATATGAGAAATTATATAATCGGGGGTCTTATATGCAAAGGCTAATCGCAATCGGAGTTTTTTAATGGCACAAAGACATGCATACTTGGACATTTGCGATGCGATAAGCGCCAAAACAGGTTAGCACGTGGTTCCAGCCCCAAAGCGTATGGTGGGGAAGTGGTTAGTACTTAACCCAAGGGGGCTTAAGTCCATAGTAATAAAAAACTTGTTTTTTATGAATTTTTCAAAGTTTCCAATGGGTTGGGAGGTTTCGGTAAGGTTAAAGAGTGAGTCTTTGACCTTGAGAAAGTGATTTTCATGAGGGGAAGAAGAGGAATCATGAAAACAAGAGAGTTTTTATGGAGAAAAAGGGGAGCAAATGAAGGTTTGAGAAGGGGGAAAATGATGGTTTTTCAGCAGTTACTTCTCATGAAATCAGCGGAATTTCTGAGTATAAAATGGAAATAGTAAATGAAGATTTTGAGACAGAGGCATGAGGCCTTCAAGAGTCTTCAAAAGCCAACAATTTTTAGCAATGAAATTTGTTCCTTGAAGGCTCAAAAAAGTCTTAGCCACCTTTTGCTATAACAAATTTTATAGGTGGCTAACAGTGGCTCCACTTGGGGATGATGCCTTCTTGAAAGCATCAAGAACTTCAGACTTGCATTCTCTGGAAGGCTAACCTGTGCCACATCCATTATTTTCTCTGGAAGGTTGACCTGTGCCTAATCCATTGGGCTGCCCTTCCTTTGCTGGGATGATCTTATCTGAAAACATATTAGCAGCTATGAAAACAATGGACCTTCATCAATACAAACTTTCTACCTACCCAATCCTACTGATCTAGCATTTTTTCTTCATCGGAGTGCACTTGGATTGGCAAACTCTTTTCACAACATTTTATTCTTTTGAAAACAGGAAATCTAATCTATTTTTACTCCTTATTTCTCTATGAACTCAGATTAAACAGTTGAATTCAGATGATTCTCTACCTAATCTACCATCTGTTGGGATTAAATTGTCCAACAGATTTTCATTCTGTAAATTCTATAACATAAATTTAAAAAGCATTCAAGTCAGGATTAAACAGTCTAACTTGATTCTGGTCCATGGCATGAAAGACAAGCTGCACCTAGACATTTATTTTGCAGAAAATTAAATCAAAAATAGAAGGCTTAAGATCTGAAATTTTCTATCATGGCCTTCTCTTTTTACAGCTCTGTTTTTTACTTTGTTTGAGTTGTTTCTCCTTTTTCTCTGGTTCAGATTTTGAGCTAATTAGAACCAAATTTACATCTTTTGACTCAATATTTGGAATAGATTTGAGTCATTTTCTTTTTGAAACTTAGGTCCAGATTTTGAGCATGTTTGAACCTTTAATTTTTATCCTAAACTATCTACTGATAAGCCAAGATTAAACAGTTTGGCAAATCAAATTCACTATCCTATCAGCAGAAAATTTAAAGCTAATTAGTCAAGATTAAGCTGTTTGACTAACTAGAAGTGTGTTTTTCAGGAGTGGCATTTAAGCTTGCACACTTTCGGAATTTGTTTCTCTTTTTTGGTATGGGGCTATACCTTTCTTATTTTCACAATCTGCCCTCTTTTCTTTCTTTCATTGTTTTTGTATTTTTTGAATTTCTGATTTTTCTTCAAAGCAGAAAACAACAACTAACTACATGCTCAGAAGTGAGTTTTATTGACATTCCTATCTAACCTATTCTAAACATGGAGTATTTACATATTCATATGATACAAAAATGCCAATGCAGCCAGCTAAGTAATGTCAAGAAGAAGTAGAAACTCTGGCTGCTTGTCAGAGGTACCCATAGAACATATTGAAGATTAACCTTCAATATCAAGGCTATCACAGAAGGTGACAGCTTTTCATGTCTCTGGCTCTTGCAAAGGATCACTGCTTGATAATTTGAGCCAGTTGGGATTTCCACACACTCTTCCATAGGATCAACAAAGAAAAGATGAAGATTCTCTTCTTTATGGTCCTCCACAATTGGTAGGTTATCTACTTCCAAGACATCAGTGTTGAGGAGCATATCTTCAGAAAGTTGCTTGGAAGCTTCATTATTCTTAACAGAAAAGGAAAAAGATTCTTCTTGAGAAGATGGTATATCCTCAGTAGGATAGTCTTCTATCTGTTTCTCTCCCTCTTCTTCATCATCATCTGAATTGGAGGACTCATCATATTTTGCAATGTTGTCCTCTTGTAGCCCTAGTATGCTCTGGTTTAGTGGTCTGTACTCTATGAGGAGGTTATTATATTCTTGAGCAAGAGTATGTTTAATTGCTTCCTCTTTTTCAAGAGAAAGCCCCTTGATTTCCACCGGCCCAAAAATTTCTTCGTTTCTTTCCTCCTCATCCTTTGAGCTGAAAGTCTGTTGATTCCCAATCACATGGAAACTATTACTGATGATCTGAAATGAAACAGAGGAAAGATCCAATGAATCTTCACTCGCTTCTACACTTTGAAAACTTTCATCATCAGTATCATAAATAGTCTGCACTGGCTCATTACTCTTTTGAAGGCGTTGATCTTCCTTGCATAAATCTACTAATGATGATCCTGCAAAATTAATCTTTGTTTGGGAATCATCATCACTAGGTAGATCAAAGTTAGGAGAATCACGAATATAAGTAATACTACCAATCAAACATACTGGGTTATCAGCAGGTCCTTCTTTATTCTGATCTACAAAAGAACTTTCTAAATCTGTACAACAAAGTTCTCTATGTAAATGGCAAGAGTGTTTGTTTTGCAGAAAGTTTCAGAGGCTGACTGTTTATAAATAGTCTGATCTATCTTTTTTTTTTTTCAAAGGGAAGGATGTTTCTACGTTCCTTTAAACAGGAGTACAACAGTTCTCTGTCTCTTGCGAAGACTGATTTTGAGGCTAGATGTCTTCTTGAGCCTTGGCTATAAGGGATGATGAATCAATATTCGAGTTTTCAGGGATATCTTGAGGAATGTTCTTTATTTCTTGGATCATCTCTTCCTCAACTGATTCATCTATTTTCTTAAAATTTTTCAATAGGAGATTAAACTCATGAATGGCTGTTAAAAGATCTTCAGGATGCATCTCTTCCAAAGCTTCCTCATTATCTATAATGTGTTGGGTGATGTTTTGTGATGGATCATAATATATTGCACCCAATGATAATGATGTAGTGTTTCCTTTATAGTTCTCATAGAACACATATTCAAGGTCTCTTAAAGAAAACAAACTACTAGATCTCAAGCATTCATACCAATCCCTAGATTTTCCTTCTAATGTTAACATGAACATTTTCATTAGGCAGTCTTCATGCCATTCAACTTTCAACCTCCATACATGTATATGAAATTTGATGAGATGTAATAAAGGGTCATCAAACTTTTCACCTTGAAAAACAGGCAAGTTGTCATCCCAATTCACCTGGGGCATCTTATGCAGAAACCCAGGGATATGATCTCTACTCATTGGGGCATATCTTCGTTGTATTCTTGGAATCATATTTGTAAATAAGGAAAGAGGTCACTGTGTCTGGTCCGTCCGTTTAGGGTCTTCTACCAGTGGAGTCATTTGGTCTTTTGGGAGTTTCAGAGTGTGGAGTCGCCAGGTGGAAGTTTTTAGCTCCTAAGGAGGTAAAATGTTTAATGGTCCACCACCATGTGTTTCTTGTAGAGCTGCAAAGTTTTCAGGAACTGAATTAGCTCTCAACGGTGATCTGAAAACAGCTGATAATTTTATCTTAGGAGACTTCCTAAAGATACTTTCTGGGTTATCAACTTTCTCAGGTGGATCAGGGTCAAGATGGGCTCTAGTGTGAATCTTCCTAGGAGCCACTATGATGTGTTTTTCAGATCCAACCAAATAAGACAAGTTCAACCAGGTATAACAATCTTTAAGAGGTTAACAAGTCTGTTTTTACAAAAAAAAAAATTAATCCTGCAGTCTTCTGAATGAGTTTGAAAGATATTATAATGATAAGGGTTCTTCCCATTGGAGTCTTTAAGGTCTGTTCAAGATTGTGGAGTGTGGAGTCGCCAGGTGGAAGACGTTTAACTCCTAAGGTGGTAAAATGTTTAATGGTCCACCACCATGTTTATTGGATACCAATCTAACCAGAGATCTTGGGTCTTTTGAGTGCCTAAGGGTGTGTAAGATAAAATGCACTTAAGTCCACAGCGGAGTCGCCAGAAATGTTAGGAATCTATAATTTTAGCAGATTGGTGAGACTAAAACTGCAGAAACAACATCGTTTCAACCAACTTTGGGATTCTAGGATCTAGCCCTCCTGAATCCGGAGAGGGATCTCTCCAATAAGTACAAAGATGGATTTGTCTTTGAAGTTTGGGGTAATGATATTAGGCTAGTTATGAAGGCCAAGGGTTTTGTTTTTTTTTGGATGATTGAGCATGATTATTGTTTTGAGGAAAAATTTCTAAGTGCAAAAAGTTTCAAAGGTGAGAAGTTGCAAATGGATAGAACAGCTATGGCTAAAAAGATAGATATAACGCTGGTTTTTAGTCCATTGGGCTATGGAGTCATAACAGGGCTTTAATTGAGCAACAACATCAAGAGTGATCCAAGGGGCAAGTCATCTACACCACAAGATTATTGAGATTTAAATGATGGAATGGGAACAATAAGGTGTTGGAGAGGTGGAAACTAATAATAATTTCACAAAGGATTTATAGTCAGTCCAAACAAGAAAAGCCTCTTAAGTAACTGTTTAAAACCAACCAAGTGTGGGGCTAACCATTGACCTCTTGGGCAAGTTTGTATTAAAGCAGCTTAATTGACAAACAATCCAGTAATCCACATAATTACCTTCAGAAAGTATGAAAACACATAAGAGAAACAAAGTGTAACTTAAGATCAGATAAAGTACTTTTAAACCTAGTCTACTTCAGTCAACACCAAGGGAAACTTTCAGAATCTGCCTTTGGAGAATAGAAGCTAGAAATAGGGCAAACCATCACTTTCTAGTCTAACTTTAATGAGCAAATAAGGAAAATAACTTTCAAGAACAATGTTTAAAGCAAACAGTAGGACGAGGGAACTCCAGCATTCCTAACTATTTAAATTATATTGAATCATTCTTAAATAAACAATTTAGAGGAAAACATTGAGATAAAGCTTTTCAGTCAAAGAAGGTTACTGATATACAGTAGGTCCTAACTCTATAAATGTTGTTCTTTATCAGAGAATAGTGAACAATATGACATACATAGAAGGAAAACAATAACAAAGAAAGGGGCACTTCACCAATGATATAGACCAGGATCCCAAGAAACAGCTTGTTATTTATGTCAAACCAGTTACAGTCTTCAAGTCCAACGTTTCAGTTCAGCAATCATCTTCACTATCCAACCTAACTAATCTAGCACAAACAGAGCTCCAAGGGCCAATGAACATTATTTACAATCAGAAGTTAAAGCTCAAAATGTATTTCAAAGTTCTGCAACCAACAATTGCTCATCTTCTATAGAGGTATTTATAGAAGGATGAGGAGGTGAGATCTGATAAAAGATCTCTCAAGGCAATTAATACAGATTCAAGACTTCTTGGCCTTTTGAGGGGCTCGAGGAAGAATTTTACAGGTGGTTCACTGTATTAACTGTTTTACAATTAATATCAAAGCTCGGTGGGAGCTTTATTTGACTTCGAGGCTCTGAGTAATGTTTGGAGTAACTCTGCAGATATTTCTGCATTTATTTCCTTGCAGAAGTAACTCCCTGGCTGCGTTGAGGCAAAATATTTGATTCTGCAATAAGTTCAGCCTCTGTTTGAATGCTTTGAGGCAACAGGTGGCTCTGTGGTAGCTGGGAGGAATCAATTTTCCTCAGATGTGGCGGTGGAGGCCTTTCTGTCTGTTAAACACTTATGATTTCTTTTAATTGTGTTTTAATTTTGAGAATTAGGCTCTTGATAAGCATTCTTAGCCGTAATTCCCATATCTGTCTTCAATCTTCTGCTTTGTTGTGCTCTGTTCTTCAACCCTGATACTCTTTTAAATCGTGTTTTAAACACAGTGTCTTGTCGATGTGCAGGGCTGCGCAGGGCTCTTTATGATATCGGCTCCCATGGAGCGTTCATAAAACATGGAACGGAACCCTTTAGTCCCTTTGATAACCAAAGGCCGAAAGATCGGGACCTTTGGCTTTCTTTTCCTTTGTAATAAGGACAAAACCTTCAGGACCTGCAAAACAAACAAAATGTTATGAAATCCTGCAGAATTAGGTTAAACTGCGTTGGAGGCGTCGGGGAGAAGCGTGGTCGTTGGATGAAAGCATCCAACAGTGGAGATCTGCGCAGAAAGGCAAAAAGGAGAGCGGGAGAAGAATAAAGGAGAGTGATTTTGGACTGTCCGATCTGGACACATGGACGATCCGGATTCAATCGGCAAATCGCAATCGGGGGATCGCAATCGGGGGTAGGGAGCGAATGGAGCGAGTGAATCATGCGATGCGATGAAGCGCAGGCAGTCGATCTATAGATTAGATCGACGGTGGAGAATAAATCGGGGGATGGCCAATCGGCGGAACAAACGAACGCATGCGATGGAGATTTGCGATGCGAGTTAGCGCGGGCCGTTGATCTGAGGATCAGATCAACGGCGGAAAGTGAATCGGAGAATGGCTGATCTGCGGGAATAACAAATGGACGCGATGCAATGGAAAGCTCCGATGTGATGGAGCGCTGGCCGCTTGATCGGCTTTCGATCAACAGCTGGGATTTGTTTAGAATAGATCGGCGGAGAAAACCTTTATAATATGAAAACTCAAACATTTTGGAATAAAACAAACGTTTTATGGATCGGGGGCGGAAAATATATATAAGGCGGACAGGCGCCCGACTGCGGGGCCTTTGGATTTTATGAAACGTGATATGGCCGGGGCGTATTAAAACAAGGGCCAATCACAATCGGGCCATCGGGCCTGGTCTTTTCAATCTACCCATTGTATTTTCTCCGATTGCGATTGCGCGATCGGTCTTTCAATCTACACATTAAAATATTTCAACATGTGACTTGGGTTTTTTAAGTTTAAACTTTGGAAAAGTGAGTTTCATGTTTTTACAAAGAAAAAGATCGATTGGGAATGGATTTATACAAGGTTTTAAGCGCCGAGGCGGGCTTTATGGTTTATATGAGAAATAATATAATCGAGGGTCTTATATGCAAAGGCTAATCGTAATCGGAGTTTTGTAATGACACAAAGACATGCACACTTGGACATTTGCGATGCGATAAGCGCCAAAACGGGTTAGCACGTGGTTCCAGCCCCAAAGCGTATGGTGGGGAAGTGGTTAGGACTTAGCCCAAGGGGGCTTAAGTCCATAGTAATAAAAAACTTGTTTTTTATGAATTTTTCAAAGTTTCCAATGGGTTGGGAGGTTTCGGTAAGGTTAAAGAGTGAGTCTTTGACCTTGAAAAAGTGATTTTCATGAGAGGAAGAAGAGGAATCATGAAAACAAGGGAGTTTTTATGGAGAAAAATGGGAGCAAATGAAGGTTTGAGAAGGGGGAAAAAGATGGTTTTTCAGTAGTTACTTCTCATGAAATCAGCAGAATTTCTGAGTATAAAATGGAAATAGTAAATGAAGATTTTAAGACAGAGGCATGAGGCCTTCAAGAGTCTTCAAGAGCCAATAATTTTTAGCAATGAAATTTGTTCCTTGAAGGCTCAAAAAAGTCTTAGCCACCTTTTGCTATAACAAATTTTATAGGTGGCTAACACTGTCAAAGAGCAAGGGTTTCCAGTGCAGCGAAGTAGGACATTTCGCCAACAATTGTCCTCAGAAGAAAGAGAACAAGGAAGCTTCTAGCTCCAAGGCTATTGTGGCGAATGATTGCTCCGAAGATGACGTAGCCATGAACGCTCATGAAACATGAAAGTGGGCTGACATGGATCTGTAGAGCGACTACAGAGTATTGGCAGGATCCTTGAGTAGCCCAACTCTTGGATCACATACGAGCTACGGGAGCCTTAAGACAGTAGCAGGACAAGTGGAGCAGTGGGTGCAAAGAATCACAGATGGAGCCAAGGCAAAGTTGGATGCTGAGAGGGAGCAGCACAGTGCAGATGCAACAACAATAGCGCAGAGGGGTTGATGTGACTTCAGTAGCGCAGAGCAGTCTTGCTTACGCAGTGCAGAGCTGTAGCAGCGTAGAGGCTTCAAGAGGACAGTGCAGCGTAGCAGCAGTGGAGGGGACTTCAGCGCAGAGGCAGCACAAAGGAGGTCTGCTTACGCAGTGCAAAGCTGCAGCCTCCAGATGACAGCACAGAGCAGCAGCTATGGAGCTTCAATGATGAGATGCAGCCCAACTGACTTGTCTGTCAAAGATTGGGCAAGAGTTTTCAGTTGTTTCTCTCAACAACTAGGTTGCAGTGTAGCAGTTGGCAACACGATGCAGCAGATTGAAAGGGAGATGCAGTACAGATGTGGCAGTGACAGCGGCAACGTCATGGGCTAAAGTACGGGAGAGCAGCAGCAACGTCATGGGCTGCAGTACGGGAGAGCAACAGCAGCGCAGTGATAAAGGGCAGCAGGCCAAGCATTAGCACAAAGACCCACACCAGAGATCAGTGCAAAACTTCGGGGTGAAGTATTGTTGTGCTAGAGCACATTCCTTGCTAAGAGGAAGTGTTGAAATTTTTGGAATGTTGGGGTAGCATCGGATGTTCTCTAGCTCCCAAACTTTGTGGAGGGACTAGAGTACATAAGATCTCCAAGACCCAGAAAGGGATTTGAGAAATTCCATTCTGTTTAAGAGATATTTAATTAATTAATCTTTTTAATTAAAGACCTTAAGTCTAACTTAGGAAAATTAAAAGATTCAAGTTAATTAAATTAAACCTGTGATAAAAATGACTTAAGTCACATGGATCAAGCTTTCTTTTAATCTTAGCCATCGATTCAAGATTAGATCACGGTCGTTGGTTTCCCAACAAGAAAAGTTTAAAGGAAAGGCTTAGGGTCAATTGGAAAACACACACAGAGGCAGAGCACTAAGACGAAGCTGGAATTCTAGGGCGTGGTTTGCTAAGAATTTCCAAAAGTGTTTCAACTGTAGTGAGAGTTAGTATTAGCGGAAGGGATGATCTGATCCAAGGCCAAGAGTGCAACAAGAGGTAGAGAAGAAACAGACTGAGCAGCAGAGAGGGAGCAGTAGCAGCGCAGCGCAGAGGCTTCAGGGGCTACGCAGAGGTTAAGCAGGCCCAGAAAGGGCAGCGCAAAGGCAGCAGCAGGCCAACAGGGCTGACGCAGACCTAGCCAGGGCAGCGTAGGGACAACATAACCCAGTCTCGGGTGACGCAGGCCCTTCCTAAGCAATGCAGGGGTTGACACATTCTAGCAGAGCTGACGCAGTGGGCTTCAGAGTAGTGTTGGGGTTTCTAAAGACTGAAAAGGGCTGAGTTCTGTAAATCTCGTTTGAGGGTGTGAATCAGTCAGTTTTTCCGTCTCCAGAACAGAGGTATAGCTGCAGTTTCATTTCTCTATCGGGTTAACTAGTTGGTGCCCAGATTTGTTGTACTTAGACTCTACTTAATAATAAAACCCTCCAACAGCCAGAAGACCGGTTTTCCTGCATTGGGTTTTTCCGGGTACAGGTGTCCAGAAAATCCTGTGTCACTTTGTCATTGTGCATGTATTCAGTTTAAATCTGTATGTGTGTAGAGTGTTAATATATTTACTTCGATGTTAATGTTGAATATTTCAGATTAATAACTTGTTTAAGTAGGAGAAGTAAATCAAGATTTAACAGTGGGGTTTCTGCATAAATAAATTCAGAAATTTTCACATGAACAAGGTCCAAGATGCCCTTGGCCTTGTTATCTCTGCTAGGAAAAGATGACTCAACATACTTTCCAAGTGTGCAAACTTTGCACACGTCATGCTAATCCATGTTGCACTATGGCAGCCTTGTCAATATCTCCTTAAGAATCTTTAGTGCTCAATGGTGTAAATGCCCCATGTGCTTATGCCATAACTATCCAAGCTCATTGCCTGAGTCATGGCCTCCTTTGCTGGTAAATGTTGTGACTATCTCAAACTGTAATTTGTACAAGCTCTTATGCCTAACCCCTATCTGCTTCGACAGATTAGAGTCTGAGGGTTTTATAAAAACCATACATTTTCTAAAGGCCACCTCGTACCCCTTATCTTCCAAATTTGAAATTGAAACGAGGTTCTTCTTGAGCCCTGGTATGTAAAGAACAACTTTCAGATATGGAGGTGTTGACCTCACTTTGTCAACAACCCCATAGCAGTACACCCCCTTTTTTCAAATGGGATTCATCATGTTCGACGTGTTCACGCCATTCAGATTTCATCATCAGTCAACAGTTTTATAAAAATGATGTAAACCTATTTTGCATGTTTATGATGTAAATGATCTAAGTAAGACCACTATGTATGTAACGACCTAGGTAAGCCTAATATTTTGGTGATGATTTCTATCCTAGGAGGTTTTTTGTCTCATTGATTCATTTGTGTTTCTCGACACAAGTGATCGACAGAGTTTTCCCCTCCAGCCTCACTCCAAAGCTAGGGTGGATTTTGTCATCAAGATGCTAAATGAGTCCTAGTGTTTTCTATCTTGTCTTTGTAAAAGTAGTTTGGGAATAATCCTAGCTAATTGACTAGATTATTTTATTACAAGCTACTTGGTCTACTAGATCATGTTTTGAGTCATAGAATTGGGTAGCTATTTGAGGGTCTATCATGAATGGGTATTCCCTTTTTATGTGTCTAAATGTATTTATCTTATGTAAAGAAGGTTGGAAAAATAATTAAATCCCCTCTCAGTCCATTAATTAAATTTTCTGGCCAATTTAAATTAAAAATCCTAAGCCAGAAATTTAATTAATTTTAAGTCCTAGATGAGTTAAAAATCTTCATAGGCAAAATTCGTGGGTCCTTAAAAAATAAATTTTTAAAGGTCCTAGGCCAAGGGAATATTGAGAATTTCAGGAAATTTTATACCCTTGGGCCTTGGTGGTTAAGTCAAAGTTAAAATTTTGAGGTAATTAACTCAAAAATATTATTTTTGAGTTAATTAAAACGGAATTAAATGATAAATTCGAATTTTCTCAGAATTATAATTTCGACAGTACCGATTAAAAAATAATTAAATCTTTTTCGACGGTCGAGATTATTTTGACATGGATCAACCAAACTAGTTGTTGGAGATTTTATCTTATAAATTAGAGGTCTTTTTATGTCATTTGCATCCGATCTTTGAATCGTGCACTTGTCCTTAGAAGCTCTTGTAACTTTTTGATCAATAAAGCATAAAGACTTAAGGGTTACAAGCTTTGGTGTTCCTTTTCCAAATCTATGTGGTGATATTGTCTCTAAACTCTGCTACTTTTATTGGTATTTGATGGTTGATGGCCTTTATGGATTGATCTGCATACAGGTATCTTGTGCAGTTTTCTGGATTTTCTTAAATTGCATTTTGATTTGACAGAAATATCAGTTATCTATATTTCTGAAATGTTTCATAGCTATTTTTTAAATCTCTATCAATCTAAAATTCAAATCTAAGTGTGTAGAGATCATTGTTCAAGATTTGAGCGTTTGGGGAAATCTTCAGTTACATCAGCCGACTCTCAGATTTCAAAAAATCTGAAAAAGCCCATTGTTTCCTAATTTCTAAGTTTATCTTACGGAATATTTTTTGCAGGGTCTTTCTAGAGCTTGTGCCTAAATAAAAAAAAATTATCTTAATTTTTTTTATTTAAAGTTAGATCTGGCTATTAAGAGCCTTAGATCTTCAGATCTGTAAATGAAGTAAGACTTATGCTCCACAGATCTAACAGATCTGCAACTCTTGTGCATAGATCTGTAAATATATTATATAGATCTGTAATTTACATGTGTAGATCTGAAGTTTTGTAACATAATTTTGAAATCTAACATTTGGGTTTTTAGGATTTTCTCTATTATTGTACATATTGGGTATTTGGTTTTTATTTTTTCGCTTGTGTAGGTATAGATCTGAAAAATCAGCCAAGGAAATCTTCAGATCTAGGTCAGATCTAGACCCTGGAGGGCAAGATCTGAGCTCAATATTTGTTTGCAGGAATAAATCTGAAAAATCAGCCAAAAAAATCTTCATATCTGAGCCAGATCTAGACCCTGGAGGGCAAGATCTGAGCTCAATATTTGTTTGCAGGAATAGATCTGAAAAATCAACCAAGGAAATCTTCAGATCTGAATCAGATCTAGACCCTTGAGGACTTATATGCTTTTGAGACTATTTTTACAAGATTTTGGTCTCAAAAATTCTAATTTTCGAGCAGCAACATTATCCCAAAATTTCAAGAATTTTCAATGACGGGATCTTCAAAGCCTTGGGCTAAGGGTTTGATCTCTAAACCCTTATTTTCTGCAAATTTTATTACAACAAGCAAATCACAAATAATTAAGCCCTAAAAACACATTTTATATGGTCAAAATTGTTTAGTATTGCAAAATCTTCATTTTCAGAATTTTTGGCCATTTGGACATCTTTAATTTTGCCTAGATCTGACTTTAAAGCTCGCTGGAAATTACTGCATAGCTGTGAAAAATCAGATCTGAACATTTCTAATGAATATCCTAAATAAGGTCTAAAAATTTTGAATTTTCAGTTTTTTCGACAAAACTTACTATTTTTACACATAGTGGAGATCATTTTCAATATTTTCAGTTTGTTCATCTGTTATCAATTTACTGTTTTTATAAACTTATCAGTTCTGAAAATTACTGAGTCAAACTCTCTTAAAGCCTTGAAATTGAAATTTTCAAGTTTTAATATATTTTTGCTATTTCTGGAAGTATTTGGCAACTATTTTGGGCAGTTTTATCTTTGCTGATATGTCATTGTTTCACTGCTGAAATAAAAATATCAAATCTGAAATTTCTCTTAATCAAGTCGGAAAAATTGATTTCTCTTCAAGTTCAACAATTTTTACTATTTTTAGTCATTTTGGACATTGGTGCCGGTATCGTTTGTTTGCTGATCTATGGTTTAAATTACTGTTGTAATTTATATTTCAGATCTGAAATATTACTGAAAAATATATCCTTAGTTTGACTATAGGAGAAAATTTAATTTTTTGGATTTGCATTTTAAAGAACATCATTTAATCCATAAATTGTTTGATGAAGTGGTTTTATTAGCATTATACTTTCATGGTATATATAGATGAATAATTACTGAGATTTAAGTGCTAGTAAATTTCATATGTTTCAGTTGGGTTTGATGATCATTGGCATCTGAGTTTTGGAACGTGTTCTATCAATTAAAATTGTCTAAGGTTTAATTAACTTTTGTTTCATTTACTTGAATTATTGGATGTTTATTGAATACTAATGTTTGGGAAATCTTTTCAAGTAAGTGTGATTGATATCTGATGTTGAGAGCTCTATTGTGGATCTGCATATCTTTTAATCGAATAATTTTGGCATCTTCATAATTGACACTCTCGCTCAAGGTTGCGGGGAAGCTTCTCCCCCCTCTCGAACCGGCTCCCAATTCGCGCTTCGAGCGGGAGCATTTTGGGAGCGCTCGAAAGCGCGCTACCTAAACAGTAAAAAAGCTCCATGTTTTTAGGGAGCGTTTTAGGGAGCGTTATTTTAGGGAGGGAGCGTTTTTTTTAGGGATAGAGCGTTTTAGGGAGCATTTTTTTTAGAAAGGGAGCGTTTTCGAGAGCGCTTTTTTAGGGAGGGAGCATTTTCGGGAGCGTTTTTTTTGCTTAAAGACTTGGTCCTAAATGAAATTACTTGCTCTCCATTTGCTTAAATCATCCATTTGCCAACCTAACTATACTGTCAATATAATTTGTGTATCAACTATTTTTTAACATATTATGATACAATTTCATTTGGTAATGGCCATTATTTTATTGTAAACCCAGGAAAGGTACGTCCTTTAACAATCTTGAGACAAAATTTCCTGCCATAAAGTGGAATGGATTTTGTTCAAACTAGTTGAAAAGCATACATCATATTCCTTTTATGCAAGGATCAACTGCCAAGATATGAGTAAAGGCTAATTTTCATTAAGTAATAAAAACAAAAGCTTATCTTTAAGACTCATTGTGTTGTAGTTATTATAAGCAGAATATATGACCCTTTGAAACTCAGTATTTAATTCAACAACAACTTCTCTCCACTGTAAAAAGAGCCTAAATATTATGAAATCATTCTTTGTACTATTGTTAATGCCTTATACCTACTCCTTTCTTACATTGAAACCAAGTTGACAATCCTTTGCAATCAAGATATGCCATCTTATTGGAGACAATGATGGATGATCGAAATATTTGTTGATGTTTCATGAATGCCTCTACCCTTTTAGATCATGGCCATATTGCTTGCATGAGATGGGGGCTTGTGTATTTTCACATCTACTATTTCTTAAAGGATTTTCGACCTTAATGGCAAAGTGGGTAACAAGTTGATGAAAATGCAATTGCTTAAACTTTGGATAATTAATGATATGCCTTCTAGGTTGAATTTCCCATTTCCTTAAAAGAAATTAATTTATTCCTTAGCAACACATTCTACGTGTTCTCCACCTGTTGGACATGACGAATACCTAAGCATTCAGCTGAAGTGCAGATCCCATTTACGGCTTACGGCTCTAAGATTTTAACTCTATTATATTTTATTAGGCAAGATCCCATTTTTTTCTTAAGCGGCCATCACATAAAAAAGCATGTGGCTTTTTGCACAATGATATCAAAATCAAAGCCCCAATTTAAGCTACCTAATGTGACCCCAACATTACAATATATTACCGTATCTTTTAAGATGTTATTTTGTTAGATGTGTTCCAAAAACTAGATGTATCATGTGATTTTCTCAATATGTGTTCAGTGTTTATTAATACGTCGTCGTTTTTAAGATTTTTAAATCTTTACAACCATCTAGATTTCTATGGTTGACAATTTTCACATTATTTCATCCAAGACACCACAGGTTAGGGCTTTTTCATTTTCTTCTAGGTTACATCTTGGGAATTTGTGTAAATATTTTATTGGATCATTATCTTTAAGTGGTTGTTTGACATAAAGTATCTTCTCTTCATTCTTACATCTTTACAAATACCCTTTAACGTTTCTAGAGAAATTATTCTTCATTCTTACATCTTTACAAATACCCTTTAACATTTCTAGAGAAATTATTCACATTTTTTAATTATATTTTCCGAGGGAAGACAATGTCAACAAGCATTAAGGCCAAGCCTTAGAAGACTACCATTACCATGATCTGCTCAAATTTCAAAAATTAGACATTTCTCGTGGCAAGAGGGCAAACAATAGATAAAATAGATTTAATAGTCTTTTCTAGTTTCTAGTAGTTTTTAACCTTTTATAATTGATGAAACTTGACTATTTCATATTTAATTTGATATTTTTTGTAAACAATATATGACAATTTAAGTTTGAAGTTTGAAACTTTGAAGTTGGTAGTTATAAGTTTATAACTCATTATGAATTATGAATATGATGCTTCATGAAATTTGAAAGTTGTTTCATTTCGTTTCATTTTATAACATTTCATTTCATGTTAAATATTCTTTTTTGTAAATGTTACACTTAGCTTACAAGTACAACTATGGTGATCAATGAATCGATGATGATAAATGTTATATATTGAATTTTGAAAGCTTGAAACTTTAAGATTGATGAATCATGAGACTCAAGAGTCAATACGTTGAATGTTTCTAACTTCTAGATTAGAAACATAACTTCTAGATTAGAAGATTATAACTTCTAGATGATTGATGTTATATGGTTCAATCTATGTTTTTTATGTCTAATTCATCATTCTACATGCTTTTGTTGACACATATGCATCAAAATATAAAAATATATAAATATATAAATATATATATATATATTATAAAAAAAAAAACGCTCCCAAACTGGGAGCTTCTGAAAATGGCGCTCCCGCTCCCGCTCCCGCTCCCAAGCAACCATGCTCTCGCTTAAGTACTTAGTGGTTAGATCAAATTATTTATAATGTAAGTGCTTTAGGCTTTTTAACATTAACTCTCATCTTCGAAGCTTGCTTCATCTCGCTCCTTCAAATCGTTTTCCTTGCATTTTGCATTCTAAATTAACATTGCATAGCAGCAATTTCTCATCAAGTACTTGGTTGTAATTTCCTTAGCAAGATAGTTGACTCCATAAGGCACTGGTATCAATCTTTTCAATTCAATCGAATCATTTAATCGTGCTAGATCTTTTACAAGTATTTGGTCGTTTAACTGTGTCTCCCGAACTAGTTGGTTCCCAACGAGTTCTCCTTCATTCCATTTCCATAGGGTCTACCCCCCTTAGTCTGCTATAAGGAGACAACTTAGATAGCGAGATTGAGGATCAAGGTGACAGCCCCCGATCTGAGCCATTGTCGCAGTGCCTAGACATTTTGTGCGACAACAGGAGAGTTTCCAAACTCCATCTCAAAACGAATTGTACCAATACCCTTGACTCGATACTTCCCATTGTCTCCCATCTCAATGTCAAACCACATGTCCTTTTCTGATTGCTGAAATACTTCTTGTTTCACGTCATATGACAAGATGCACCATTGTCCACATACCATAAACTGGTAGCCACTGAACTTGCCATATAGGAAATGAGTGAAAACGCGTTCTCAAAATGAGAAGAGAACTCATCTATCTCTACAAAGGGTGCTACATGGTCCTTCTTGGACCCTTTCTTCTTGTTAGGGCCTTTAGTAGCATATGTTGAAACTAGTGGCATGAAAAACACTTGATCTTGCTAAGATCCTTTTTCTTCTTCTCACCCTTAGAACTCGGCTCACCACCACCACTACTCTTTTTACCCTTGGACTTGGTACCCTTACTGGCTAGAGCAAAATTTTCTTCATCTTCCTCGCTCTTAACATGAGATCCGGCTTGAGATTGTCTTTGAATATCCTCTTGGACGCAATCACCCCATAAATGCTCCCAATTTGGAAATTTGTCTCGGGCACATATCCCATCTGTGAAGGCTTTCCACGAATTGGTGAAACTCAGTAGGGCAAAAATTTACCAGATCTCTATCTGCAACTATCTCACCCACACCAACCAACTCTTCCTTTAATTTGGAAAACTTGGTTAGATAAGGCACTATTGAATCTAACTTGGACATTTTAATGCTTTTGAGTTTGTCCTTTTGCACCAACTTCCTAGCCTCACTTGAACTCTGAGAGAGACCAACGATGGTTGTCACATTTCTTTGGTTTCCTTCTTCCCAGTCAGCGAAGGAATAATGTGGTCTTAGACTCCTTCCAGGATGATCCTTCTTGCTTTGGCATCCATATTATTATGTTGATCCAACTGTTGAGTCTCAGTGGGCGTGGCTGGGACATTATCAACAAAATCCCAAACCCCTTGTTCCTCTAGTACCACTAGTATGCTTTCACGCAATAAACAAAAGTTGGACGCACCATCCAATCTGTCTCCAAATCTAAGACCTTGATATGCCATCCTAACAGATCGAACTATTGAATACAAATTACATTGTCGGAACCTCGATATGATAAACTCACTCCCTTTAAATCACAGAAGTTGCTCCTGAAGATAAAATCTATGCTTGGTCTTCCAATCAAAAACTAAGCTCTGATACCATGTGAGATTTCCTTAAAACCTAGTAAACTTATTCGCACCTTTCTAAGTGTAAAAACCAAAAAACACAAACAACTAATATTCTAGAAACTTAAATTACAAATACACTGAGTTTTCTAACTTAACATGCACAATGGAAAAATAAATCAAAGGATAAATGCATTCAGACATAAAACACAAGATAAACCCAGGAAAGCCCTACTCTAGGGAAAACCTACAACTCTGTGTCTTTTATTTTCTTCAACAAAAGGATTTTTCTTCAGTATTTTACAGCAAGGGAAACTACCCTTTTATCACAAGAAAACCACTGATCAATTCTCCAAGGTAAATCGATCTAATCACTGCTCACTCAATTTGCTAAAGAGGTCGCGCAGATCCACCTATCTGCTCACATGTGCAAGCACAAATCTTCTCCTCCTGCACACACATGTGAACTAGAGCTGCGCAACTGAGGTCTAAGCTAAGGCAATTCGGCCCTCACTCGATTTGACTCTCTCTTGGACACTAAACCATTGAACTGTTGAACCCTGGCCTCTTCCTCTCGCTGATATGACACACAACTTGTGCTCAACTTACTTTCCACCAACTCGCTCTATCTCCTCTTATAATTTTGATCTCAACCCTAATCTCCCTCTCAACGACTGAGATTAAATCGTGATCAAGGGCTAAGATTAAATCATAAGTTAACTTAGGAATTTTTAATTTTTCCTAAGTCTGACTTTAGGAAATAGTCAAATAATTAATATTCTGCTAAAGTGGTTGTCCTGTGTGTTTTTCTGCTAGCTTTAGCACTTAAGCAAGCATAACCTTTACTTCTCTACTCCAATCAACATCCATAAGCAAATACTCCACAAAAGATCACATCTCCACAAGAAACAAGTATATTTTAGCTAGGCTGAAATCTCTTAAAGAGCTTGAATTGATCCACAAGTGATGATGAAAAGACAAATGAGGTGACCTCTATTTATGAGATCTACCTCAACTAAATTATGACTAATGAAGCCCCTAAAACAAGTTTGACATAAAATGACTTTGGGTTATAAGCCAACCCATTAGCTAAATGAAAAAATGAGCCATAAATGCCCACATGTGTGAGTCATAGCCTCTAAAAGTGTTGACATCATGCCTTTTAGGGCTCCAAATGCCATGTGTGTCATAGTCCTAGAATCATCCAAAATTTGAGGTATATCCCTCAAATCCTCCTCTGGGGTCCCAAGTCCAGCTAGGGTACCATCATGTCAGCTCCATGGCTCACCAACTTTCAAAATAGGGCCTCCTCTATCCAGCATTAGGGCCTCCCCAAGTGCAACAGGCCCTCCTTAATCTCTCAATGGGAGACCATCCTCATCTGGGCTTTGAATCATGTCCTACCCATCAAGTTGTGTAAAGGCCAGCTTGGGAGCATGTTGGGTCCAATGGTATCATCACGAAGAATCATCAATGCTAGTTCAAAGTAAACCAATGTCCTGGATCATGAGGATGCTTTAAGATATGTAACATATGATAAAGTCATCAAGAGGCCCAACTCTCAACATTGCATCTGCTAAGCCATCTATCTCTTTGAAGAGGCCTGGGTACCTGTGGAGTGGGTGCCCTCAAGGCCTGGGCTGTTGTGGACCACCTAACAAAACAACATGAACTCAAGTGAAAGCAACCATCAATCAAAGACCAAGATCATATATGCATCTAAGTGGACCAAACTTGAATATTAAGGGTATATTAATACTTCAAACAAGGATCACCTTCTGATATCTAACTAGACCAAGTCACGTAAAGGTGTTTCATACCTTGATAGAGAAGGCTAATGGTCAACCCTATTAGGTGCTTCCAACCCTCAAGGGGAAGTGACAATTTCGAGGTCAACCCTTCAATCAATAGGTGTTAGCGTAGATGTGTGATAATGAGAGGGAAAGGCTTCATGGCCAAGTACATCTTGAGTGTCTGAATGTAAAGTAGAGATCAATCGTGAAGGCAAGAGTTACCTTGCTCGAACTGCTCTTTCTACCCCTCTTGTGCACGTTTTAATTGTTCTATAAAATGCCTTATATTACCTCATATAGCTCAAAGGTTAGAGCTTGCTCTTTATAATGTAGCATTTTTATATTACCTCTTAAGATGAGACAATTCATCTCTCATCGAGGTTGGGACATGCAAGGGTTCATTTTGATGTAATGGAGCATCAAGTGCTCAGGAACCGGTTGATGGCTAATGAGGATGGTAGAGCTCATGCTAGGCTTTTGCCCACGTTCTAACTTATGTCTCAGTGATCTTTTGCATTTTGATATTCTTCTTTTTCTTTTGTTCTGGCCATGATATGTTCTTTTAGTCTTTTAGCTATATCAACATCCAAGGAAATGTTTTCCGGCCCTACTCAAAGAACGTGGACATGAGGGTGTCAAATCCCAATGAACTAATGACAAGTTAGACCCGAAAAATGGAGGTGGCATACGGGGCATGTAATGTGTGATGGAAAGTGTCAAGTATGGTATAAGGGATAATGAACATGCTATCTCAATCCGAGTTTTCCAAGTAGTGCCCCTCCTATAGCCATAAGGCCTAGAGGGAGGTCCCACTGGATGAAGGCTAAAGGGTAACTCCCCTAGTAAGGTGAGAGAACAAATTTACGGTCAAGGTCGATCAATCTTGCAGACCGCCCCTTTATCCATACTAAATGCGCAAAACAAACAAGTATAAACACCTAATTGCAAAATGACCATAGTACCTTTTGAATAGCAGCCCACCTTCATCCAAGTGGTAATGTTGGATGGTGAGAGGCAATTGGATGATGCAAATGGCAGAGACACATGGCATATCATCATTAAATAGTGGTTGTCGAGGACTATTATCTAGTTGGTTGTCAAATGTAGGGTAACAAACCTAGAGAGTCGTCATATCGGGACTAGAGGACAAGCGGGTTTCTGCAGAGATTTACTTTTTGACATTTTCTCGGAGTTGTGCTAGCATGCCTACATTGTTTTCATGGTAGTTGTACTCTTAAGTCTCATTGACCTACTTTTGTGCTCAGTTGTTGGACATTATTAAAATTATATTATATTATCTTATCAATAACACCTTTCTTGGTAACACTTGAGAAGTCAAACATGAATAGGATTTACTTTTTAAGAATGGAATGGAAGTGTAGTGGAGAAAATGTTAAGTATAGTTAGGATGTAGAAAGTGCTACCTTAACCATATTCCCAGTAATACAAGCTAACCTGAGATATGACAACACTTCTAAAGGATAATCACATCCCCCATGGCAGGGTTGTGGGGGAGCGGCTCCCCCTCCTCGAACCCACTTACGAATCGTGCTCCCTTCGAGAGCAAACTGGGAGAGCGCTCTCGAAATCGCTGTCGCAGGGGAGCGATTTTCGGGAGCAAACCAGGGAGCGAAATTTTCACTCCCCAACCTTTTTTGCAATTTGTTTTTAGCAAAAAAATTCCAAATGCAATTGTTTTGCAAAGAAACAGTAATTTTTTAGTGGGGTAGCTTAATGATCAAGCCTATGGCCCTAGTATTGATATGTGATTCATGGTAATGTTAAAATCTTAAAGTAAAAGTCCTTTTACTTAAATTTTTAACACTACCATGAATTGACTGAGGATGTTTGAGAGTGGTTATGATCTCATTGGATTTCATATGGAGAAAGTAGAATTTTAGATCTCCTTCAAAATCCAGCAGACTTATCAGTTTTTCAGGATTTCAGGATTGGGGGGATTGCAATGTTTCCATTGGATTTTGTCATGTATTAAGGTATGGAACTCGTATTTAATCAAGAGCACCAATCCCACTATGTACCTTGATGTTAGTGATATTGGTTGTTTAACAGTTAACTCCTCTATCATGACCCTACTAAAAATGTACCCATCACTCATCAAAATCTTCACTTACATGCTATGTTTTTTCTATCTTATGTTAATGCTTAGAGGGTGATATTAATGACAAAGATCCCTATACAAAACTAGAGGTAATGACAAAGATGCCTCCGGATATTTATGCTTAGAGGGTGATATTAATGACAAAGATCTTGATTTTCCAACAAAACTAAAAAATTAGACATTTCTCGTGGCGGCAAGAGGCCCAAGCATTAGCTATAGATAATAGATTTACTTAGTCTTTTCTAGTTTCTAGTAGTTTTTATAATTGTTAATTCTTTCATATTTATTATGATATTTTTTGTAAACAATATATGACAATTTAAGTTTGAAGTTCGAAGTTGGCAATTATAACTCATTGGTAATGAATTATGAATACGATGCTTTGTGAAAGTTGAAAGTTGTTTCATTTCATTTCATTTTATAACATTTCATTTCATGTTAGATATTCTTTGTTGTAATGGTTACAGTTAGCATACAAGTATGTAAATTTATGTAGATGTTCTATGCTTGATGCAACTTTACTTTTTACTACAACAATCACATAAACAATCAAGTAAAATGTTGATAGAACATACCAGTGGATCTACAGAAGACAAACCAGAAATAGAAGAATGTGGTGGTGCGTTACGGCGGTCAACAAGATGCTTCAACTAGCAAAGTCTCCTTGGTCAGCCAACCCAGCATGTGTCACAACAGCCCTCAAAACACCCACACGGTCTACTCAAAGTTAACCCCAGAAAAGTCAATGCTGTCCAGAAAAGTCAACGCAAGACAGCAGCAAGAAATTCAACGCAGCTCGGTCTTCGGTCAACCCTTTGACCTCGGTTCTTGTGCCAATATGTACGGCCTTCCAAAATCAAAGTCTCCACCAATTTTCAACCTATTTGGACCATGTGTTGACCAAAGTCAACACTGGTCAAACTTGCGTGGAAACCCTAGCTGCAATAAATTCGTCCAAACCCTAGCTGCAGTAAATTCGTCCTTCTTCCCACGTGTGAACCAAAACTGCTTCCAAGGAGCTCGTACTAAATCAGAGGAGGAGATGATGTGTGAGGATGAGATGAGTGAAAAAGTCCTCCAACGTTGACTCTATTTATATCAAGCACTGAGGTGTGTGACACATTTGCTGGGGGTGTAAAACCTTAAGGCCGACCTGCACATATTTGAAATTATTAAAAAATAAATTCAAAATAAATGTTTTGTTCATCAGATTAAGATCAATTTTAGATCGATCTTACACCTCTCCGAAAGAGGAACCCAATACAAATATTGGTATCTTCATCTGAGCATCACAACATGGAGTTTGGACCTAGTTGTCAACGATGATAAATGTTATATATTGAATTTTGAAAGCTTGAAACTTTAAGATTGATGAATCATGAGACTCAATATGTTGTATGTTACTAACTTGTGGACGTGGTTGATGAAGATTATAACTTCTAAATAATTGATGTTATATGGTTCAGCCTATGTTTTTATGCTTTTTTATATCTATTTCATCATTCTACATGCTTTTGTTGACATATATGCATCAAGATTCAAAATATAAAGAAACATATATTATATAAAAATTCACTCCCCGATTCGTTCCCAAACCGGGAGCTTTTGAAAATGTCGCTCCCACTCCCGCTCCCAAGTAACCTTGCCCCATGGTATGCCGAGGTAAGCAATAAAATCATAAATGTTATGAAGTGTTATTAGATCAAACCAATACATGGGACAGCAAGTGAAATAAACAGTCTCAACCACCGTCCCATGGCATAATGTACCATCCATAACTGCATCTATCATCTGAGGTGTGAGGGAGGAGATCTCATATACCGTGGCTGAGCTGGCACAATGACATATGTGTAGGAGAAACTGAAAGATATGTCTGAATCTAGAGAATATGACCAAAATAGCTGACACAATCAGCAACCAACAGCCCTTGTAAGGGTGCCTCTAGTAGTTACCCTTGGGCGGGGAATACCCTAGAAAATCTTAAAAGATAGAGAATTCATGATTTTTCCCAGCTCATCATTATATTGATTAAACTCTAAAAAGGGGGTTTGTATTTTAACATAAACACTTTTTCTCTAGCTAAATAAAGAAATTAGTATCCTACATCTACTGTACGTAGAATTCAAGACTGTTATAATCACTATAATGTTTTGATATTTTCATCTTTCGGCACTGAGTTTTTGTATACAAGGCTACAAATTTCTAGTATATTGAGGTAGAAATAATACCTGGAGGTTCTAAGCTAAAGAATGAACATAGAAAGAAAGGAAACGGTAATTTTTCAAATATTGTCCATCAGTGGAATATACTAATGTCAAATTTTCTTAGTTGTTCTAAAGTGTAAGATGTTCCAAAGATTCTTATATTGGAAAAGAATGCTTTTATCCAACTAGTTTAATTTGAATTATAAATATATATTGGGATCCATTAGCTCATCCGGATTAGTGTAAACTTCTCTTTGCCTAAGAACATTCTTATTTCTACAAGTGATTCTTCAAATTCCAAATAATTACTTGACAGAACTCAATAATATTGAAAGTAAAAATTAGACATATAAGAGGACCGCCTGTAACAATGATGAAAGAAAATGAAGCGCTGGAAATAACAACAAAAGTAATACAAAAACATTCACATGAGCATTTTAAATCATGCCATGTAACCCATACAGTGACAATAAATAAAATAAATTTGAAATAAAAATAACCAGAACCATAGAGAGGAATGCTTTCAGCTCAACCAGAAAATTTAAAATCTTTGCACTGAAAATAAAACCAGAACAACTTCAAGCATGATCTTCCGAAACAAAGGGGTCTAGTATTCCTCCATGTCATATAATGTCCGGAAATGGTTTTAACCAGTTACCTTTTCTTCTCGGTTTCCACGTCTCCAAATCAGCAGGAATAAGTCCCTTTCCCATTATTGGCTCCAAAATATCAGCAAGAACTCCCTGAAATAGCAGTAAGAATCTCTACATTGTGAATCTCCAAATCTTCCAAAATTTAATAACAATATCAGAACATAATTTTAAGATGTCCTTTTGCCATTTACGGTATTAATGGTAATGATCCATCAGATAGCTTTTGTTTTTCAGACATAATCCTTGAATTTAAAGAAACACAATTAAACAGTCAAGTTCCACTAGCACAACCGGTTGAGGATGGGCCTCGTCAGCAAGGCAACCCAGGATCAAACGTCACGGGGGGTGGTTGTGCCCTGTGCTAGGTGAAGGAGACATGCTAAAAAATCCAGTCAACTAAGGGCTGGTGTGGCCCAGGCTAGGTGCGATCCCCAGGTGAGTTTGACGGCTTAGATGCCCCTGGGTCACAGCTCCTCAAGCCACAAGTCAAACCTAGAGGATCACAGACAACTTGAAAGACAAAAAAAAACACAATTAAGTCAAAGTTGAGAGCAAAAACTCCTTAACTAACAATATGGAGTTTGCGGAACTCAACAGAGGTATAGAGAAGAAATCTATTACTCGTTTTATTTTCCTGTATTCTCACCACGCAATCTTTTCTTGGAAATAGAGCATTTGACCATCTCTCTATCAATTGCACAGAAATATATACCATCAAGTACCTTATTTAGAAGAAACAGCAGCAAGGAACAACTGGATCATGATAGAAATTCAAATAGAATTGCTCCAATATATATATATATATATATATATATATATATATATTAAAAAGAACTCATTCATTACTTATATATTCGGTCTCCTCCTGACATGATTTCTGAGGCTGGTTCGACCCTTTCCCACAGCAAAGAGATCAAAATCTGGCATAGCCTCTGTTATTTCATCAACAGAAAATGGTATGTTTGTACAAGGCCAAGGTCCTCACAATTTTGTAGAAGTCCAACTAATGTCTACAACCATGTCAACAATATCAACAGATTATGCACCCAAGCTGTCCAAGTTGTTCTGTGAAAGGAAGACTTTTCTTTGAATCCTATGGAGTGCTCAATCTTCACCAGAATTGGCTGCAGCCTTTGCAATACAAATAGACCATGACAAGTGCTCATGGGCAATGGTATTGAAGGAAGAATCTCTGGTCCTTCCCCAAAGAATCATTTTCAAACAATGGGTGATTAAAATCTCAAGTTTCAAATGATCCAAACCTTCTTATTTACAGCAGTGAATGATCGTACAAACACGTTCTATATCTCAAAAGGTGAAGCATTCTCATCTAGGTTAATAAAACCAGGCCACTTCTTCCAGGTGAGGCTTGGGGATCCTCTGTTTGATCATCATTAAGACTAGGTCAAATGTGCTGGGGAGTTCAACAGCTCCTATGGCAAATTCTTTCCAGTGCTCCAGCGTTTGTACCAACAACAGTACATGATTCCCATGGAAAAAATAACCACAAAGATCATAACCTGCTTTCATTTTACAGGGATGATAACTGTACCCTGTATGCCATAGAATCAGACAAATTCTTGGATATCAAGAAAACATAGTACATCAGATGTGTCTATTGATACCCTCAAATCTCGAACTAAAAACATAATGCACAAACTATGACAACTTGAGGGGTAACAAGTGTCAAGCACAATACTCCAAGCCAAGCCTATGTTCCCATAGTCCATCCTGCCAACCAGTGACATGTTGTGATGAAAATCCCAAGTGTAGGTCATACAAAATGAGGGGTAATGCAGCCCACATCAGATGAAGCACTCTTAAGCAACGTTGCACACATCGACATCGAGATAAAATTGGCAAAGGTCCAAAAAACCAAAAAATCATAAAAATTGCGAAGATATCGGTAAAGGTCGGCAAACATCAGCAAAATTTAGTTACCACCAAAATATCGGTAAAAATTGGCAAACATCGACTCGGCCAAAAAATCGCAAAATCAGGATAAAATGTTTGCAACACTACTCTTAAGCATGGCTCAAACACATTCAAAGTAACTTTGAAAGCTAACATTCCTGTTAAAAATGGCAACTAGGGCCAAACTCCACCTTGGACAGCTCATATGATGGAGATGATATTTTTATTGGATTCCTCTTTTCGAGAGGTGCAAGATTGATCCAAAGATCATCTTGTTCGGACAAGCAAAAGTGTGGTTTTGAATTTATTATTCACACGTGCAAATTGTCAAGGTCGGCCATAGTCAAATCTAGACTCATGAAGCCCAACAGTTGTGTCTCCACATCCTCAACGAATTGTATAAATAAGAGTGACCTTCACCTCATTTATACATCACTCACTCATCACACATCTCTCTCTCTCCTCTCCTTATTGGTTCGTACAGCTTGGAGCATCTCTCTACTCACAAGTGTGAAAACGGGAGGCCGAAAATTTCAGGGCAGATTGCAAGACAAATTTCGGGAAAACAGGCCAGCATTGACCAATGTTGACCAAGGGTCAACTCTTCTCCTTTGACTGTGTTTTTAAGGCAGAAAATTCGACTTTTGAAGGCCGCATTTATTGGCACAGGTTGCGAGACATTTGGAGCAGTTTGACCTGTTATCACTCCTTGCCGCTTACACCTACCTACAAGTCAGTGGAAAAAGCCTTCAACCTCACAAAGTGTGGTTGGTGGCAAGGATCTCAGAGAAGGCATTGTTACACTGATCCCGACTCTTTCCATTTTAGCTCTCTCCTAGGTCAGCTAAGGGGGGTGACCCCTAAAGGAAAACTAAATTAAAGATTTGAGAAAATATGAGCAAATATGAGCAACTTGGAATAACAATGACAATGATAAAACCATACAACCAGTGCCTTATAAAGAACTTGCTCAAAAGAAAAAAAAGTAATGCTCTCAAGAGTGAAAGCAAAGCAATTTTGAAATGGAAACAAAAGATTGTTAGCACAGGATATCAGAAATGCCCTCAAGATAAACGAATTTATGAATCGAAGCACATGAAGCTATCTTGTTCACAAGGAAACAATTAGTGATCTAAATAGAAACCAGATGATAAAAAAAAAGACTCGAAAGTTAAACCAACATGCATTTAGCCTTGCAACATGAAATAAGAGTACTTGAAAGAAAATGAGATTCATCAACCATCCATGAACATGATGAACATTAAACATGAAATGGAGCTTGCTAAAGTAGATAATGTCCAAGTACAAGAAAATTAAGCTAAACTTGTTGCAAAAGAGATTACAATACTTACATGAAAGGAAATGCTTCTTGAAAAAGAGAAATGATATTGCATGTGAGACGTTAAGCGATCAAGAAAGAAAAATTCAAGAACTTGCAAGTAAGCTAAATGTGATGAAAAATGCTCTTGGTTTATTTTATTAATTAGTTCTAAAGCAAGGTTACAATTCAACTCTTTAATCCTCAGACCTCACCCTCGCCCAAAGATATGGATCCCACAGTGAGGAGTCAATAGAGGAGTAGAGGGTCCCTAAAACATCTATTCAACCAACTTATGTTGGAGGTAAAATTTTAGTGAGTGCTTGGGGCATGAAAGTAAATTAATCGAACAATGAAAATTAACTTTCAAACTTGAGATGTACTTGCATGTCATGAAGTAGAATGCTATTTTATGGAGACAATTTTCTCAAATACTTATTGCATGTAAGATGTAATTAAAGGTGAAGCATAAGTGGCCTTGGAACAAAATTCATGACAAATTAGATTCAAGTTAAATGTGCATGCATGCAAAAGTTTGAACTTGCTATGAAAGTAAAAGTAGAACAACTAGAAACCTGTAGCAAATTAGATTAAGGTACATGCAAAATGAATGTAATACATGATTGTGTTAATTCCTCAATTAAATGATGTGCGTGCAAGTGAAAAAAATCAAAGATCAAGCCACAAAGTCTCTCCAAAAAGGTGGAGAGATAGGGATGCCAATGGGTAAACCCCACGCCCCAAAACCAATAATTTTATTAGTTATTACAAGAAGGAAAAAACTATGAAGTCTTCTCTAAAATCCAAGGAAAGTCTTCACAATTTGACTCTTGAGCCATAGATTTTTACTTGCTGAAAAATTTTGCAATTTGAAGCCCACAAAAGCCCAACAAAATGCAGATTTTTCGAGGAAGAAGAAGAAAGGCAAAGCCTCTTTGAGTTACACGGCCAAGAGAGAGAAATAGAGACCCCAAGTGAACTCGACCTCCTTTATGAAGAACTCGGCTTTGTCCAATAAATGTCCTCTAATGCTCACGGCTAAGGGAAGGAAATGATCTAGAAGTTGGAGCCCCAAGGTCCTGCATGCAAACTTATAAGTAGTTTTCTGAAGATGAAACCTGCAAGTCGTTGCAAGACAACAAGTTAGAGCAAATCTACAACAACAAATGTTAGCTCAAGAAAATCACAAAGCAATATTACGAAAATAATCTACAAGAGGCTAGGCTAAAGAGTCTGAGCAAGCTCTCCTCTTTGACTGGCCATAGCTTGGCTCTTTGAAATAGCCAAATATTAAATAAATGAAGTGAAATACTTGAAAATTAAATTATTTTAAGTTTGATTTTTTGATGCAAGAAATAAGAGCTTTGAGAAACTTAAAAGAACCTCTACAAGACAATAAAATATAGATTAGACTTTGGAAATCAACACATACAGGTTCTCCTTGAATATTTTCAAGGATGGGTTGGTTCCTCAGAGAACTTCGCCTCACGCTTGAAAATCCTGACCAAAGACGGATCCTTCTACATAATCTCACCACAACATATTAAATCCACATGAAATTAAATAAAAGAAATAGAAAAAACTCTTACGCGTCGACATTGTTCATTGTAATGTGATTATTACCGAAAGAATTCTTCATAATTTAACGATGGATTACAAAAGCCAAAAATCTATAGAAAAAGATTTGATCACGGCCGTTGATTCCTCAACAAAAAAAGTATAAAGGAAGGCTTGAGGGTCAGTTGGAGAACACACACATTGAGTGAATCTGGAGATCGAATTCTTCTAATGGAGCAGTGCTCAGACGAAGATAAGATCTGAGTGATTCAGCAACAGTGAGGGGCAGAAGCAATTATTGGTTGGAGGACCAAGAGTACACAGCAGAGAGGTAACAGAGACAGCAGAGGAAGCAGCGTAGCCACCAAGAGAGCTGACACAATCCCCAGAAGGGGTGACGCAAGCCCACATAGGGACTGCGCAGTGTTTCCAAGGGGCAGTCAGACTTTCGCTGGAGATCGGGGTTTCTGAGCCGAGAGGGCTGAAACTCAATTTTCTGAGAGGCAGATCAATTCAGAGAAGGGGTGACACAGTCCTCAGCCATCCCCACACAGGCCTACGCATCTACTGCGCAGAGGGAGCTGGGGTTTCGCCAATTCGGATCCGGATTAGCCGAGACTTGCAGTGTGAGGTAAAACTCACTATTTTATCTGTCTGCCATGAATTCTCTGTACTGGATAGTCAGCAAGGCATCCAAAGATTGTACTCAGAAAATTGTTGCTTAATAATAAAAACCCTCAGATCTGTTGCACTGGTTTTCCTACATTGGGTTTTCCAGGGATGTTAAGTCCAAAAATAAGTGTGTCCTTTGTGTGATTGTCTCATCTTATTTTTTAGCACTTGATCTGATATTAGTGTAGGCTGCAGTGTATTTGCATTAATGTTTTCTGTAAATAACTTGTTAATTAAAAAATACAAGTAGGTAATGCAAATCAGTTTAATGCAGTAGGATTTATGCTTGTTAGATTCAGAAATTTTCACACCCCTGTGATACCCCAATATGGTTGGCATATGCACAGGATGAGTAGTTCACCTTCTCCTATGGCATATGAGTAGGATAAGTGGTTCACCTTCTCCTACTGATGCCCCAACATACATCCCACCCATGTAGTACGAGACTCATGGGAAGTACCTCTCATCTAGCTAATGAGTTGGGAAATGAGGATAGAGACCATAGCACTACCGATGGACGCATCGTGTATTTTCGTACTCACTATGCTAGGATGCATGGTGTTCAAACATCTTGATCTGGGATCAATTGAGGTTTCACCTCTGGACTAACTTTGGGTCAGTGGCGAGTGGCAATGTCTTGTGACTCACTCTCGATCAATTCTTCTTCATTATTTATTCATGGTTCAGTAGAGCAGAGCAAAGATGACAGAGATGGTACAGGATTGGCAAGTGGATTTCTCCCTAGTTGAGAGGGAGCATTAAAATTGGCAACTAGGGCCAAACTCCACCTTGGACAGCTCATATGATGGAGATGATATTTTTATTGGATTCCTCTTTTCGAGAGGTGCAAGATTGATTTAAATATCATCTTGTTCGAACAAGCAGAAGTGTGATTTTGAATTTATTATTCACGCGTGCAAATTGTCAAGGTCGGCCACAGTCAAATGTAGGCTTATGAAGCCCAACAGTTGTGTCTCCACATCCTCAACGAATTGTATAAATAAGAGTGACCTTCACCTCATTTGGGCATTACTCACTCATCACACATCTCTCCCTCTCCTCTCCTTATTGGTTCGTACAACTGGGAGCAGCTCTCTACCTCACACGCGTGAAAACAGGTGGCCGAAAATTTCAGGGCAGATTGCAGGACGAATTTCAAGAAAACAAGCCAGCATTCACTGAGGGTCAACTCTTCTCCTTTAACTGTGTTTTCAGGGCAGAAAATCCAACTTTTGAAGGCTGCATTTATTGGCACAAGTTTCGAGGCATTTGGAGCAGTTTGACTGAGGTTGATTTCAGGTTTGACCGCAGATTTTACAGCAGTGTTGAGTGGGTTTGACTTGACTGTTTTGGGTTGACATTGACCCTCTTGGAAGGCCGAATTGGACTGATGTTGACCGAGCTACTTGGAGGGCATTTTAGAGCCACTTTGACCAACATTGACTTTCTGGTTAGGGCTGCAGTTGAATGTTGTTGATTGCTGATTTTGACAGGACTGTTTTGGGCAAGTTATTTTGATATTTGTACTCTCTCTCTCTGCTGAAATATTGAAGAATAATAAGAAGAATTTGATCAGATGGTTTTTCCCTAGCATCTGCCAAATATTGTGTCCTCTTGTCTTCTGCATTTTGTTTATGTTCCATCAACATTTACTATCATTGTGATTAAGCTAATGTGATTGCTAAACTGGAATTTGGTATTGGGCTAATAAGGAATATTGAAGTAAATTGTGCTTAAGCATAGAACATACCATTGTTATATAAAAATTAAAAATTCCTCACCATATGCAAGTCAACCCAATTGTTGGACTATTGATTTGTAGGGACCAAATCTTACACCTTCATTCAATCTTCCATTAATGATATGTCAAAGTTGAATCTGTTGGACAACTAATCTGCTAAGGGTTAAGGTGTAGGCAGCGTAGACTATGCCCTCCCAACCTCGCACTCCTCCGCCCAAACTCCTTGTCATGGCCTCCTCATTTGCAGGTTTTCCTTGTTCAGTAACCCCTCTGATGCTATCTTCTCTCTATTGTACCCTCAGCTAAGCAAATTTGTTATTCTAGCTTAAGCGTTTTTGCAATAGTACCCGCTATTTTGCAATCAATTCTCTTCTATGCTGGCGTTCACTGTAACCAAACTGGAGTAATTGTGTAACACTCCATCTAGACATCCTGTTAGCCCCGTTTTTGTCATAAATGACATCCTCTGCAATTTTCTATCATTTGTGCCTGCTTTTTTTATTGAATGCTCCTTCTACTATGCGTTGAGCGCCTGTGAATGGACTGATCTCTACTTGCATATTGTATAAATCCCACGTTGCTCGCCTCCAAACGCCTCTGTCATATGCAGCTTCTGTCCACCGTGGTGTCGTGGGCTCTTCCTCCTAGGGTTGGTGTAGAAGGCGAACAGTCAAAAAGGAAGTCTAAGAGGCCTTGGAATGTGGGTCACCTAATGTACTATAAATGTATATCATTGTGAATAATAAAACAACTCACGCTTATCTTTCCTATGTTGTCTATTCCTGCCTAGTCTATTGCTAAGTTTAACATGGTATCAAAGCCACGATGTGTGGCCTTCTCCCACCATTGGTGCACTATTTTAGTTTTCCTCTCTACCTCCTGCACTGTCCTTCCTACAAAAATGTTACAATTACCAGAGAGTGAATTTTGTCAGCTATATTCTAGCTCCAATCTCTGTCCACAATCCACTGAACCAATTTCTCTTAATTTTTCTGGGAAAATAAGTCTCTCTCTCTCTCTGTGCATGCGTGTTCTCTTGCTGCACCACTCTCATCGTGTTCTCATACGATTACACATTTGCAACTTTGATCTGTTTCACCTGCCCATGTTCTGCATATTTCTGCAGAATTGTCATCTCTGTCCCTCTGACAAAAACGCCATTGCTCCAGTCTTTGACTACTCAAGTTGCATATTTAGACACTTGAGCCTACTCCTATCTGAAGAGTTCGACCACGTCATGGTGCTAGTGACTGTGGAAGCGTGAAGGTCGAAAAGCATGTGGTATACGAGAAGCCTACCACTCATGCTGCTCCAAAGAGGTACCATACCACGTTGCACAGACCTGCATTTCACCATTGCACGATGCCTCCTCCGCGTCGCGCCTCCACCTGTTGGTGCTCGACCCTCGCACTCTGCCTTCGCTCTCCTCCATAAAACTACGCCCTCCCAACCTCGCACTCCTCCCAACCTCCTTGTCGTGGCCTCCTCCTGCACCGGCCTAAAGGCTCCCCTCCATACGCTTCTGCGAGCTCCCCTACATACGCTGCTCCTTCCTCCACAACACTCCTTCCTCCACGCTCCCTCCTCCCTCCTCCCTCAGCCCTCGATCCTCTCCCATTTGTGTCGAGCCTCCCATGGCTCTCGTGGCCCAACCCTTCCCCAACCGTCGGCTCTCCACCGCTTCATCTCCCTCACGCCGACTCCTTCCCACCTCCATACGCCACTCCCCTCACAACGCTCCCACAGCATCGACCTCCTCGACACACCGGCTCCGATCCCATCCCTGACTCCCCACCATAACAAGTCGACTCCCTTCCTAGCAGCACCTTTCCACTGTGCAGCGCAAGGTTACTTGGGAGCCGGAGCGAAAACGCGGAGCGGGAGCGGGAGCGCCTCCTTTAGAAGCTTCTAGTCCGGAGCGTTTCCGAGAGCGTTTATATATATATATATATATATATATATATATATATATATATATATATTTGATGCATATATGTCAACAAAAACATGTAGAATGATGAATTAGACATAAAAAACATAAAAACATAGATTGAATCATATAACATCAATCATCTAGAAGTTATAATCTTCATCAACCACGCCCACGAGTTGGAAGCATACAACATATTGACTCTTGAGTCTCACGAATCATCAATCTGAAGGTTTCAAGCTTTCAAAATTCAATATATAACATTTATCATCATTGATTTCAAATTTCAATATCTAACATTTATCATCATTAATTCATTGATTTCAAAATTCAATATACATTTATCATCATTGATATATAACATTTATCATCATTGATTCATTGATTTCAAATTTCAATATATAACATTTATCATCATTGATATATATCATTTATCATCATTTATTCATTGATTTCAAAATTCAATATATAACATTTATCATCATTGATATTATATAACATTTATCATCATTGATTCATTGATCACCATATAACTTTCATGAAGCATCGTATTCATAATTCATAATGACTTGCAAACTTATAAATGCCAACTTCAAAGTTTCACCTTTCAAATTCAAACTTCAAACTTAAATTGTCATTAAATATATGAAAGAGTCAAGCTTCAATTGTTCAACTGTCAACAACAAATAGAAAAGACTAGTAAACAACAAATCTATTTTATCTACTGGCTGGCCCCTTCCCACGCCCACGAGAAATGTCTAATTTGTGCGAGCCACGAGGAAATGTTGGTCTTCTAGTACTCTCAGGAGTACCACAACCATGACTAGAAGGTGGAGGCTGGATCTGCAAAGGAACAATAGTGTGATATCGAGAACTGGCACCCGCACCCGCACTCGCACTGCTACCAGTAGATGGTGGGACTGGCCCTATGTGTGGCGGTGCTGCTGATGCTTCATCATCATCCCTAAAAATTTTTGCTTCCAATTCTTCCATATGTACCATGTCGTCCTCCAAATTATCATCCTCTGGGTTGTTGTCTCAGACTCTATATGATTGATCCTCATTTGCCCGATCACATAATGGCTCAACAACCTCAAGTTGTAATGCACATAAACCAAGCTTTCAGCTCGGTTTTCATTCAGCCTGTTTCTTCTCACATTGTGTATGAAGCTGTAGGTGCTCCAACACCTCTCTGTAGAAGAAATGTTCACAACCTGTGAGAGAACTTTTTTAGCCAACTTTGGCAAAAGTCCCATGCCGCCATATGCTTCCCACCATGTGAGAGCATCAAATCTGTCTCTATCTTCCATTGCATGGAAAGAACCAAAGTTAGCAGTGCAACTGAAGTATTCGCCTAATTCAAGGCGCAATCTAGCACACTCCTCCCTGTCGGGTACCAACTTGTCTAATGCCTTCACGTACCCCTCTTGTACCTCTAGATTTGTGTGAGGTTTCATCCTAACCCCACCACCTGGTGCAGGTTGGCCCAACCAATATGGAGAGTAATATTTTCGCATAAGGATATATGCCAAGGCATGTAGTGGAACATTGAGTTTATTCCACCGTGCACACACACAGTCATGAATCATAGCATACAAGTTGAGATCATTATCCTTAACAATATCTTTTATTTGCCCCAACATGCTGTCCATTTGCTCATCAACCTCCCCAATCACTGGTTTATCAGTATCTGCAAACCGAATCATGTGATAAATGGGCCTGGTAAAATTCAAAATTTCCCTCACATGTGCCCAAAACAGAGGGTCAAGGGCGGTCTCCTCCACATGTTCGAAACCTTGCCTATCAACTATTGTCGTTGCCCTGTCCTTTAATAGCTGCCAGTGTGGGCTTTGTTATCGCTTGCCACCTACACCTAACTACAGTTAGTGAGAAAAGCCTTCAACCCCACAGGTGTGGTTGGTGGCAAGGAACTCAGAGAAGGGGTTGTCACCTATTCCCAACTCTCTCCGTTTAAGCTATCTCCTAGGTTAGCTAAGGGGGATGGTCCCTAAAGGAAAACTAAGTTAAAGATGTGAGATTTCTAGGAGAATTGATTAGAAGGAATTACTTATCAAAGATGACTCGATTCCAATATGTAAACAAGCATATAAGTATATGAGCAATATTCAATGATGTGTTCAAAATATAGACCAGTGCTTTAAAGTAGATGACAAATCCTTGCTCAAAAATGAAATTCAAGATATAATGTCAATAATCCCACAAAGAAAGTGTTAGACAAAGATCACAATATGCAATTAAATTTGCAACACCAAATAAGGGTATTTGCCAATGAAACGAGATATATCAATCATCCATAAGCATAATGATCATTAAAATGACAACATCCAATGAAGTTGTATGTAGAAGCAAATTTCCAAGTAACATAGAATTAAACTTGTTGCAAAATTTAAGGAATTAAAATGCTTGCATCCAAAGTGCTTCTTGAGATAATATTTGCATGTGAATCTTTAAACCGTCAAAATAGCAAAAAATTTGGGAACTTTGCAAGTAAATGTGATGAGATAGTGCTCTTGGTTTATTTTATTATTAGAATTCTAAAACAATTTTCAACTTAACTCATGTCCCCAGACCTCACCCTCGCCCGAAATCCGGATCTCACAGTGAGGAGTCCATAGGGGTGGAGGGTCCCTAATGTCTATACAACCAACTTAAGTTGGAAGTTAATTTTTAGAGATACAAGTCTAGTATGCAAAGTGAAATGCCCAAATGATATGAAAGTGAGTTTGCAAGTGTTATGTAAAAGATGGAGATGATTTAATTAAATATGCTTCATGGTTAGAACAATAACTCAAGTTGCCATAAATTGAAAGTGCTATGCTTCTTTACTTGTAGTATATTGTGAAACTTATCCAAATGAGAAATAGATCACAAAACATAAGTAAGTGATGGCAAATGAGATTGCAAACTAGGAAATTTAAAGGACTATGTGATCTAAGCAATTAATGAAATGAAAATATGAGTTACTCACATGCAACTAAATTAGATTAGCAAATGAAATGATGAATGCAAGTGATTTAGTTGAGAAAATAAAAAAAAGAAATAAAGTTAACCACTCAAGAGGATTTACTCCCTGAGTAGGTGAGAATCGAGATACCATGGGAAAAACTTCCCAAGCTCCCTCAAGAAAAGTCAGCTCTTTATTAATGAAAGTGAGGCCCTCTTATAGAAATGAGGGGATTGGGAAGAGCTTACAATATGCGTTTTAAATTTGCTCTTTCCCAAAGTTACAAGTGTAAGAATTTTAAAAAAAAATTTACTTGTGAGATGTTTACAAAGTAAAGGCTTAAAGCCTTGAGGTGAATGGCGGTTACAATTCCTCAAAAGAATGAAGCTTTAAAAGTAGAGGTGAAGTGATAAGGCGGAACTTGGATTTGAGGTTCCAAACGAAAGAGCGTTTCTTAGCCTATGCTTTAGCTCCCTTTCTTCAAACTTAGATTGCTTCCAAGAACACCTACAGGCAAACAAGCAAAAGAGTTAGCATGCAAAAGAAATATTGCTAAAATATGTGAGAGGAAATCACATGCATGCGAAGGAAAAAGTTAGAAACTCAATGCAAGTATAAAATACACTTTATATTACAACTTCCCTCACTAAGATCAGCTTGAAAGAGTTGATTTAGTGAGTGAAAATTAGAATTTAGATCCAACAACTTAGCCTCAAATGCTAGATAAAATAGATATGTGCACAAATGAGAGAAGAAATATATGATTTTTTTTAGAGATGGAATAGAAGCAAAAGGCTCATGAAAGCCCCTTTTTGATAAATCTCTTGATGTCTTATGAGATTGTTGGCCTGAACAACTTGTGAGACCTTTGATATCCTTGGAGCTTACTTATTCCAACCAAAGAAGTCCACACACTCCAATAGACTTGGCAACCTGTCCTTTGAACACACAAATTTATGCAAACCAATTGTCAGTGCAAAAGAAACTTGGCATATAGAGGCCACGTTGAGCTTGTCATTTCATCGAAAATAACAAGCTACAACAAAAGCACAAAACATACCAAGTCCAAAGGAGATTTGAGATAGCTATAAATCTCCCCTCCCTAGACAATAGTGCCTTCAGGCAAATGCAAAGAAAAAAAACCAACTAGATTGCAATGTGAAGTAAATAAATAACAACATCAAATGAAACAAGTATACCTCATCAACCAAAGAATGCACCACAAGAGAAGCTAGTAACCCCAAAGACTTTCCTTTATTCAGCTCAATAACAATTTCGGCATAGTAACAATAAGCACAAGCTTCAAAAAACCACACCTACAATGAGAGCCCAAGGCTCATTTAAATAGAGCTATGGGAGCAAATCCCAATGAAAAATCAAATGGCAAGTGTAGCAATGGTGAAGATCTCAATGCTTAAACAAATTTCCAAGTGGCTGCTTGATTTCTGTAGGTGGCTTCCAAAATGGGCAGCGTACACTTCTAACTGATGGTACGCTGATCTTTTCTTCACATGTGTTTTGCTTTGAATTGCCATGTGTAATTTGGAGTGGGTAAACTCCCACACAACCCTTCAATCACAAACTGCAATATGACACCTTGCCAATCAAGTGTCACGTTGTTCCATAAGTCTGTGTTATCCTTTGCTGAACAGGGCTGCGTATAGACATGAAGATGACAACTGCGTACAAGTGGATGATGGTGAGAGAGAAAATATCAACAAAATCTAGCAGCTAACAGTCATCAAATATTTGCTTCAAGCTGATGCGTATCTCCTTTCAAAATAGATCTGCGTATTAGATTTATCTTGCTGCTACGTATTTCACCCAATCATGGTAATCTGAGCATTTAATTCTGATTGGCTATGTGTAGATATCAGTGGGAGACAAGTGAACTTAAGTGGGGGACAAGAACTGTCCCATGTGGCAGTCTTGTCCCCACTCATCCTTTAACAATTCCGTGAAACACTTTCCAGTTGATTTTCACCTTTTGAGTGGGTGATTCCAGCCCCCTTTTGACTTATGTTGACTTGGCTCACTCATGGTGATGAAGTGGTTGCCATGTCATTCACTTTGTCCCCCTCTAATTTTAATGTGCACCCACAAAATAAATCGAATTATTTGAACTCTAGCCATACTTAATATTTCAACGCTGCCGGCCCTCTTTGACTTGAATGACTTTGAATAGAGTTGTGCTTCATGTGGTGGGCCCCACATGGTTGCCACATCACCCTTTACCTCTCCACATAATTTCCATGTCAAAATTTGATTTATTTTGACTTTGGAAAATTTTCTCAATTTTTCCAATTATTAATTTTTTCTCATTTTTTCCACTGACATTAGCAAAATTGGCTTTTGAAGGAGTATAAGTCACTTTTTGACCCTCAAAGTGGGTCCTAAGATAATGCTGGGTCTCTGAGGATGATTTTCAAGTAGTCACACGCCCCAGACATTTCCTAAGGCCACTTATTTACATCATTACATAGAAATTAATTAAAAAATCCACTTTTGCAGGAAATTTTTAATTATAAAAAAATCCTACTCAGACTTAGTCAAATTCCGCGAAATTTTAGAGATGACCTAGCATGGTAATATACATTGACTCTAGACACTAAGATGCGTTAGGGGCTCAACCTTCAAGCCATCACCCCGGCTTTGGGGTAATGAAATGAGTGAAAAAACTTAGAAAATTATTCGCCGCTAAAAAGAAGGAATAATTAACCAAGTAAAAAAAAACACTCCAAGGTGTACTCGCTTGCTGATCGAGTCCCAACATCCTAGGCCTGTTACATGGCTTTATTCATCATGCTAGTGAAATTTATACAATATCCCCGAAGGGCTGCGGAATCTGAAGACTGAAGAAGAAAATGATGAGAAGAAGAAGTAGAGTTTAAAAACTCTGTTGAACATGATGATATCTGATGATATCTGATGGAACAAGTGTCTTCTAGTTCATCCTTGGACATGGAGTCTTCACATTATCATCAGGTGCCACTCCGGTGGTCAACATTTGGCTGCATATGGGGATGCATGCTAGATATGAAGTGACAGTGTGCAAGAACCTGGGATCTGCATCCACCGACCAAAGATATATATTAGCAGTATCCATTCAAAATATCATCAAATAACATCAAGTACATAAATGGAAATTTTATTCTAAGAACATAAAATAACAATTTATCATGGAAGAAATCTATTTAAACAAAATTGACAAGGGATAGGGTTAGGAATATGATACACACAATGCCCCATGGCATCAAATGTCTTCGGTGAAATCCATCTTCAGAACCTGCCTACTCACAGGCAAATCCATAGGCTCTTTCTCTGATGTGCCTAGGCCAATCCTGACTATCTTAGGACTATGACTTGCCCCACTGTTAACCTGTTTGTGGCCATCAGATACACCAAACCTCTTCCTTTCCCTTTTTCGACTTTTGATGCGTTGAGGTTTGACCCTGCTCAAAATTGGTGATTCCTTTTTTATATCATTTTTATTTTTCCGTTTTTTTCTTTTCTTCTTGGTTAGTTGTGATGGCAATGATGATGCAATTACTGTCAATCCTACAACTTTGTCTTGAAAATGCTCTGAGCTATGCCTAATCTCTTCATTTTGAATCCGTTTTGTTAAGGGGGGAAGAAAATTTGTCAACACAACATCACTTCCTGTCTGGCATGATCTATAGATAATCTCATTGTTGGGTTTCCTTGGATCCTCAACATGATATCTTTTCTATAACTCCCGATCAAGTCTGACAAGGTTATTATCTGGCATGGGAATGGTGGCATATGACAAGTCCATTTGAAGGCTACCACCTAAATCTGATGCCCATTTTCTTGATAGGAGCATTCCCCATGAATCAGGAACATCTATCACAACAATATCCATAGTCATTATTCTGTCTAGGTATGCAACTAGGAAAACCTGTAAATCTTTAATTATCCCACACACTTCAATTCTTTTAGAATCCATTGAACATATGTTGTGATAGGGCCTAGATACCCTTAAATTCAGTTGCTCCATGACTCTCTTGGTCATAACATTTGATGAATCCCCTAAACCAAGCATGCAGTTGTGTAAAAGACGATCATTCACTATCAAAGAAACATAAAATGGTAGATGATCTTCGTTCCCCACACAACAGTTCATACTTTTCAATACAATTTCTTCATCTTCTTGTTCATTATTAGGCTTTTCTTCTCTTTGAGTAACTTCAATTACACTTAGTAACTTGGCCCTTTGAGATGGTATCTTTAAAAGCTCCGTCACTGGGATAGAAACATTTGCATTATTCGCCCAATTGCCCAAGTCAAAATTTAATTCTGAAGTAGGAGGAGAAAAATTTCTGTGATTATTCCGGTCTTGAATATCCCTTCTCTGATAAGTCATCCCTTTGTGTTTTGCCATCGCAAGAATTTGTCCAGATGTAGGCTTTTCCCCAAAAATCTTCGTGACTTTGTCAAAATTTGCAATCATATTGTCAACCCCAAGAATATTAGGACTATGGTCAATCTCTTGATTACTTTCAATGGTATATATTTGATCTTCCATGGAGAACATATTGATTTGACCACTAGTTCCTACATGTTCTTCTCCCAACATGCTACCTTCCATAATTCTCTTTACATATGGGCATGTGGCTTCTTCATGGAACTCATTACATGGCCTACAAAAAGGGGGAATTTGATCTACCATGTTGGTGGATTGCAATGGATTTGGAGGCATATAATCTTGTTGAGGGCCTTTATTCTTTTGCCATCCATTATTTGGCCTAGGTTGGAATCTTTGCACTTGCGATCTTTCCATGGCCACCAACCTACTTTGCATGGCTTGCATTTCTTTAATGTGGTTTGCTTCCATGCTTTTGATGAGTTGAGTTAATTCCTTAATAGGATCATGGCTAGCCTCTTCCTTGGCCTTGCCTTTGGAATCATTCGATTTCGATGGCCCTCTAGTGAAACTAGGAATCTCAGATTTTCCTTATTGATTTATGGCCCTCTCCATTTTCAAGGCTTCAGTTTGAGCTACACCCAAAGTTGTAGGCTCCTTTCTTCTCAACTCATAAGCAATGTCAACACCAAAAGAATCCAGATAGGAACATAAGAGAAATTCATCAGGTTTAACAGTAGTAGGCATGCTTTTAACCAATTCATTGAATCTCTTGTTAAACTCCTCCATGGTTTCATTCTCATTCTTCTTCATGGTGATAATGGCATTGATCAAATGACTATTCTCTCTTTTCTCTCCATACTTTCCCATGAAAGCAATAACAATCGCCTGTAAAGAATCATACGAGTTAGCAGGTTGCTCAGTGAACCAATCAAGAGCATCCTCTTCCAAACAGAGAACGAAAAGCCCCATCTTTACATCCTCATAGTTAGCAACGTTACAACATTTAAAGATGCAAACATTAAAGTTCTTCACATGTGATGCAGCGCTAATGGCATTGTTACCTTGAAAAGAAGGCAACCTTTCAATAGCCTTGTCAGGGATATTGTGAGGATAGCCATTAATGTTGACAAAGTTACAAGGAGCAAAAAGATCATTCATGATGTTAGGCTCAACTTGTTCTTGAAACAACAAATGAATGTCAGAAATAGCCTCTTGCCCAAGACTAGCAAGAGCTCTACTATGAGAAAGTCTATTTAACCTCTCTTTAAAAACCCTTTCAGGATCAGGAGAGGGGCTAACTAGACCACTTGAATTTCTCCTAGTAGAAACTCTTGCAAAATTAGGATTGAGTGGAGTCGCCACTTGAGCAAGAATCTAAATCTAAAATTCAAATATGTCAAAACTTAAAGTTAGTCGTTTTCTTAGGCACAAGAAGACTTGTCCCCGACAACGGCGCCAAAAAATGTTATTGCTTGTCGCCTACACCTACCTACAGTTAGTGGGAAAAGCCTTCAACCCCACAGGTGTGGTTGGTGGCAAGGAACTCAGAGAAGGGGCTGTCACCTATTCCCAACTCTATCCGTTTAAGCTATCTCCTAGGTTAGCTAAGGGGGGTGGTCCCTAAAGGAAAACTAAGTTAAAGATGTGAGATTTCTAGGAGAATTGATTAGAAGGAATTATTTATCAAAGATGACTCGATTCCAATATGTAAACAAGCATATAAGTATATGAGCAATATTCAATGATGTGTTCAAAATATAGACCAATTCTTTAAAGTCAATGAAAAATGCTTGCTCAAAAATGTAATTCAAGATATAATGTCAATAGTCCCACAAAGTAAGTGTTAGACCAAGATCACAATATGCCATTAAATTTGCAACACCAAATAAGGGTATTTGCCAATGAAACGAGATATTTCAATCATCCATAAGCATAATGATCATTAAAATGACATGCAATGAAGTTGCATGTAGAAGCAAATTTCCAAGTACCATAGAATTAAACTTGTTGCAAAATTTAAGGAATTAAAATGCTTGCATCCAAAGTGCTTCTTGAGATAATATTTGCATGTGAATATTTAAACCGTCAAGATAGCAAAAAATTTGGGAACTTTGCAAGTAAATGTGATGAGATAGTGGTCTTGGTTTATTTTATTATTAGAATTCTAAAACAATTTTCAACTTAACTTTTGTCCCCAGACCTCACCCTCGCCCGAAATCCGGATCTCACAGTGAAGAGTCCAAAGCGGTGGAGGGTCTCTAATGTCTATACAACCAACTTAAGTTGGAGGTTAATTTTTAGAGATACAAGTCTAGTATGCAAAGTGAAATGCCCAAATGATATGAAAGTGAGTTTGCAAGTGTTATGTAAAATATGGAGATGATTTAATTAAATATGCTTCATAGTTAGAACAATAACTCAAGTTGCCATAAATTGAAAGTGCTATGCTTCTTTACTTGTAGTATATTGTGAAACTTATCCAAATGAGAAATATATCACAAAACATAAGTAAGTGATGGCAAATGAGATTGCAAATTAATTTAAAGGACTATGTGATCTAAGCAATTAATGAAATGAAAATATGAGTTACTCACATGCAACTAAATTAGATTAGCAAATGAAATGATGAATGCAAGTGATTTAGTTGAGAAAATAAAAAAAGAAAGAAAGTTAACCACTCAAGAGGATTTACTCCCTCTAAATGAGTAGGTGAGATACCATGGGAAAAACTTCCCAAGCTCCCTCAAGAAAAGTCAGCTCTTTATTAATGAAAGTGAGGCCCTCTTATAGAAATGAGGGGATTGGGAAGAGCTTACAATATGCGTTTTAAATTTGCTCTTTCCCAAAGTTACAAGTGTAAGATTTAAAAAAAAAAATTTACTTGTGAGATGTTTACAAAGTAAAGGCTTAAAGCCTTGAGGTGAATGGCGGTTACAATTCCTCAAAAGAATGAGGCTTTAAAAGTAGAGGTGAAGTGATAAGGCGAAACTTGGATTTGAGGTTCCAAACGAAAGAGTGTTCCTTAGCCTATGCTTTAGCTCCCTTTCTTCAAACTTAGATTGCTTCCAAGAACACCTACAGGCAAACAAGCAAAAGAGTTAGGATGCAAAAGAAATATTGCTGAAATATGTGAGAGGAAATCACATGCATGCGAAGGAAAAAGTTAAAAACTCAATGAAAGTATAAAATACACTTTATATTACAACTTCCCTCACTAAGATCAGCTTGAAAGAGTTGATTTAGTGAGTGAGAATTAGGATTTAGATCCAACAACTTAGCCTCAAATGCTAGATAAAATAGATATGTGCACAAATGAGAGAAAAAATATATGAAATTTTTTTTTAGAGATGGAATAGAAGCAAAAGGCTCATGAAACCCCCTTTTAAATAAATCTCTTGATGTCTTATGAGATTGTTGGCTTGAACAACTTGTGAGACCTCTGATATCCTTGGAGCTGACTTATTCCAATCGAAGAAGTCTTCACACTCCAATGGACTTGGCAACCTGTCCTTTGAACACACAAATTTCTGCAAACCAATTGTTAGTGCAAAAGAAACTTGGCATATAGAGGCCACGTTGAGCTTGTCATTTCATCGAAAATAACAAGCTACAACAAGAGCACAAAACATAGCAAGTCCAAAGGAGATCTGAGATAGCCACAAATCTCCCCTCCCTAGACAATAGTGCCTTCAAGCAAATGCAAAGAAAAAACCAATTAGATTGCAATGTGAAGTAAATAAATAACAACATCAAATGAAACAAATATACCTCATCAACCAAGGAATGCACCACAAGAGAAGCTAGTAACCCCAAAGACTTTCCTTTATTCAGCTCAATAACAATTTCGGCATAGTAACAATAAGCACAAGCTTCAAAAAACCACACCTACAATGAGAGCCCAAGGCTCATTTAAATAGAGCTATGGGAGCAAATCCCAATGAAAAATCAAATGACAAGTGTAGCAATGGTGAAGATCTCAATGCTTAAACAAATTTCCAAGTGGCTGCTTGATTTCTGTAGGTGGCTTCCAAAATGGGCAGCGTACACTTCTAACTGATGGTACGCTGATCTTTTCTTCACATGTGTTTTGCTTTGACTTGCCATGTGTAATTTGGAGTGGGTAAACTCCCACACAACCCTTCAATCACAAACTGCAATTTGACACCTTGCCAATCAAGTGTCACGCTGTTCCATAAGTCTGTGTTATCCTTTGCTGAACAGGGCTGCGTATAGACATGAAGATGACAGCTGCGTACAAGTGGATGATGGTGAGGGAGAAAATATCAACAAAATCTGGCAGTTAACAGTCATCAAATATTTGCTTCAAGCTGATGCGTATCTCCTTTCAAAACAGATCTGCGTATTAGATTTATCTTGCTGCTACGTATTTCACCCAATCATGTTAATCTAAGCATTTAATTTTGATTGGCTATGTGTAGATATCAGTGGGAGACAAGTGAAATTAAGTGGGGGACAAGAACTGTCCCATGTGGCAGTCTTGTCCCCACTCATCCTTTAACAATTCCGTGAAACACTTTCCAGCTGATTTTCACCTTTTGAGTGGGTGATTCCAGCGCCCTTTTGACTTATGTTGACTTGGCCCACTCATGGTGATGAAGTGGGTGCCATGTCATTCACTTTGTCCCCCTCTAATTTTAGTGTGCACCCACAAAATAAATCGAATTATTTGAACTCTAGCCATACTTAATATTTCAACGTTGCCTCTTTAACTCAACGTGGGCCCTCTTTGACTTGATTGACTTTGAATAGAGTTGTGCTTCATGTGGTGGGCCCCACATGGCTGCCACATCACCCTTTACCTCTCCACATAATTTCCATGTCAAAATTTGATTTATTTTGACTTTGGAAAATTTTCTCAATTTTTCCAATTATTAATGTTTTCTCATTTTTTCTCATTTTTTCCACTGACATTAGCAAAATTGGCTTTTGAGGGAGTATAAGTCACTTTTTGACCCTCAAAGTGGGTCCTAGGATAATGCTGGGTCTCTGAAGATGATTTTCAAGTAGTCACACGCCCCAGACATTTGCTAAGGACACTTATTTACATCATTACATAGAAATTAATTAAAAAATCCCCTTTTGCGGGAAATTTTTAATTATTAAAAAATCCTACTCAGACTTAGTCAAATTCCACGAAATTTTAGAGATGACCTAGCATGGTAATATACATCGACTCTAGACACTAAGATGCGTTAGGGGTTCAACCTTCAAGCCGTCACCCCGGCTTTGGGGTAATGCAATGAGTGAAAAAACCTAGAAAATTATTCGCCACTAAAAAAAAGGAATAATTAACCAAGTAAAAAAAACACTCCAAGGTGTACTCGCTTGTTGATCGAGTCCCAACATCCTAGGCTTGTTACATGGCTTTATTCATCATGCTAGTGACATTTATACAATATCCACGAAGGGCTGCGGAATCTGAAGACTGAAGAAGAAACTGATGAGAAGAAGAAGTAGAGTTTAAAAACTCTGTTGAACATGATGATATCTGATGATATCTGATGGAACAAGTGTCTTCTGGTTCATCCTTGGGCATGGAGTCTTCACATTATCATCAGGTGCCACTCCGGTGGTCAACATTTGACTGCATATGGGGATGCATGCTAGATATGAAGTGATAGTGTCCAAGAACCTGGGATCTGCATCCACCGACCAAAGATATATATTAGCAGTATCCATTCAGAAATTCATCAAATAACATCAAGTACATAAATGGAAATTTTATTCTAAGAGCATAAAATAACAATTTATCATGGAAGAAATCTATTTAAACAAAATTGACAAGGGATAGGGTTAGGAATATGATACACACGATGCCCCATGGCATCAAATGTCTTCGATGAAATTCATCTTCAGAACCTGCCTACTCACAGGCAAATCCATAGGCTCTTTCTCTGATGTGCCTTGGCCAATCCTGACTATCTTAGGACTATGACTTGCCCCACTGTTAACCTGTTTGTGGCCATCAGATACACCAAACTTCTTCCTTTTCCTTTTTCGACTTTTGATGCGTTGAGGTTTGAACTTTGACCCTACTCAAAATTGGTGATTCCTTTTTTATATCATTTTTATTTTTTCGTTTTTTTCTTTTCTTCTTGGTTAGTTGTGATGGCGATGATGATGCAATTACTGTCAATCCTACAACTTTGTCTTGAAAATGCTCTGATGGATGATTTGAAGTACCGCCGCTTTTTTAGCTATGCCTAATCTCTTCATTTTGAATCCGTTCTGTTAAGGGGGGAAGAAAATTTGTCAACACAACATCACTTCTTGTCTGGCATGATCTATAGATAATCTCATTGTTGGGTTTCCTTGGATCCTCAACATGATATCTTTTCTCTAACTCCTGATCAAGTCTGACAAGGTTATTATCTGGCATGGGAATGGTGGCATATGACAAGTCCATTTGAAGGCTACAACCTAAATCTGATGCCCATTTTCTTGATAGGAGCATTCCCCATGAATCAGGAACATCTATCACAACAATATCCATAGTCATTATTCTGTCTGGGTATGTAGCTAGGAAAACCTGTAAATCTTTAATTATCCCACACACTTCAATTCTTTTAGAATCCATTGAACATATGTTGTGATAGGGCCTAGATACCTTTAAATTCAGTTGCTCCATGACTTTCTTGGTCATGACATTTGATGAAGCCCCTGAATCAAACATGCAATTGTGTAAAGACTGTCATTCAATATCAAAGAAACATAAAATGGTAGATGATCTTCGTTCCCCACATAACAGTTCATACTTTTCAATACAATTTCTTCATCTTCTTGTTCATTATTAGGCTTTTCTTCTCTTTGAGTAACTTCAATTACACTTAGTAACTTGGCCCTTTGAGATGGTATCTTTAAAAGCTCTGTCACTGGGATAGAAACCTTTGCATTATTCACCCAATTGCCCAAGTCAAAATTTAATTCTGAAGTAGGAGGAGAAAAATTTCTGTGATTATTCCGGTCTTGAATATCCCTTCTCTAATAAGTCATCCCTTTGTGTTTTGCCATAGCAAGAATTTGTCCAGATGTAGGCTTTTCCCCAAAAATCTTAGTGACTTTGTCAAAATTTGCAATCATATTGTCAACCCCAAGAATATTAGGACTATGGTCAATCTCTTGATTACTTTCAATGGTATATATTTGATCTTCCATGGAGAACATATTGATTTGACCACTAGTTCCTACATGTTCTTCTCCCAACATGCTACCTTCCATAATTCTCTTTACATATGGGCATGAGGCTTCTTCATGGAACTCATTACATGGCCTACAAAAAGGGGGAATCTGATCTACCATGCTGGTGGATTGCAATGGATTTGGAGGCATATAATCTTGTTGAGGGCCTTTATTCTTTTGCCATCCATTATTTGGCCTAGGTTGGAATCTTTGCACTTGTGATCTTTCCATGGCCACCAACCTACTTTGCATGGCTTTCATTTCTTTAGTGTGGTTTGCTTCCATGCTCTTGATGAGTTGAGTTAATTTCTTAATAGGATCATGGGTAGCCTCTTCCTTGGCCTTGCCTTTGGAATGATTCGATTTCGATGGCCCTCTAGTGAAACCAGGAATCTCAGATTTTCCTTATTGCTTTTTGGCCCTCTCCATTTTCAAGGCTTCAGCTTGAGCTACACCCAAAGTTGTAGGCTCCTTTCTTCTCAACTCATAAGCAGTGTCAACACCAAAAGAATCCAGATAGGAACATAAGAGAAATTCATCAGGAGGTTTAACAGTAGTAGGCATGCTTTTAACCAATTCATTGAATCTCTTGTTAAACTCCTCCATGGTTTCATTCTCATTCTTCTTCATGGTGATAATGGCACTGATCAAATGACTATTCTCTCTTCTCTCTCCATACTTTCCCATGAAAGCATTAAAAATCGCCTGTAAGAATCATACCAGTTAGCAGGTTGCTCAGTGAACCAATCAAGAGCATCCTCTTCCAAACAGAGAACGAAAAGCCTCATCTTTACATCCTCATAGTTAGCAACGTTACAACACTTAAAGATGCAAACATTAAAGTTCTTCACATGTGATGCAGCGCTAATGGCATTGTTACCTTGAAAAGAAGGCAACCTTTCAATAGCCTTGTCAGGGATATTGTGAGGATAGCCATTAATGTTAGCAAAGTTACAAGGAGCAAAAAGATCATTCATGATGTTAGGCTCAACTTGTTCTTGAAACAACAAATGAATGTCAGAAATAGCCTCTTGCGCAAGACTAGCAAGAGCTCTACTGTGACAAAGTCTATTTAACCTCTCTCTAAAAACCCTTTCAGGATCAGGAGAGGGGCTAACTAGACCACTTGAATTTCTCCTAGTAGAAACTCTTGCAAAATTAGAATTGAGTGGAGTCGCCACTTGAACAAGAATCTAAATCTAAAATTCAAATATGTCAAAACTAAAAGTTAGTCGTTTTCCCAGGTCACAAGAAGACTTGTCCCCGACAACGACGCCAAAAATGTTATCGCTTGCTGCCTACACCTACCTACAATTAGCGGGAAAAGCCTTTAAACCCACAAGGTGTGGTTGGTGGCAAGGAACTCATAGAAGGGGCTGTCACCTATTCCCGACTCTCTCCGTTTAAGCTATCTCCTAGGTTAGCTATGGGGGGTGGTCCCTAAAGAAAAACTAAGTTAAAAATGTGAGTTTTCTAGGAGGGTGAAGTTAGAAGAAATTACTTATCAAAGATGACTCGATTACAATAGCTCAATAATAGCAAAGCATATAGAATATACTTAAATTAGACGTATTCAATGATGTATTCAAAATATGAACCAGTGCTTTAAAATAGATAACGAAATAACTGCTCAAAAAATGAAATTCAGAATATATTAATAGTAATCCCACAAAGTAGACCAAGATCACAACATGCAATTAAATTTGCAACACCAAATAAGGGTATTTGCCAATGAAACAACATATATCAATCATCCATAAGCATAATGATCATTAAAATGACAACATGCAATGAAGCTGCAAATGTAAGCAAATTTCCAAGTACCATAGAATTAAACTTGTCGCAAAATTTAAGGAATTAAAATGCTTGCATCCAAAGTGCTTCTTGAGATAATATTTGCATGTGAATCTTTAAACCATCAAGATAGCAAAAAATTTGGGAACTTTGCAAGTAAATGTGATGAGATAGTGATCGTTTTGGCCTTTATTATTTCGAGTCCAAAACAATTTTTCAACAACTCTGACATCCCCCGAGACCTCACCCCACTGCCAGAAATCCGGGATCTCAGTCAAGGGAGTCCATAGAGGTAGAGGGTCTCTAAAACGTCTATTCAACCAACTTAAGTTGGAGGTAAATTTTAGAGATGCAAGTCTAGTATGAAAAGTGAAATGCCTAAATAATATGAAAGTGAGTTTGCAAGTGCTATGTAAAAGATGGAGATTATTCAATTAAATATGCTTCTTAGTTAGAACAATAACTCAAGTTGCCATAAATTGAAAGTGTTATGCTTATTTACTTGTAGTATATTGTGAAACTTATCCAAATAGAAATATATCACAATATAAGTAGTGTTAATAAATGAAGTTACAAACTAGGAAATTTAAAGGACTATGTGATCTAACCATTAATGAAATGAAAATATGATTATACAACGTGGAATGGGTGTAGTAAGATGTGATGAATGTAAGTGATTTAGTTGAAAAGAAAGAAAGTTAACCACTCAAGAAGATTTCCTCCCTCTAAATGAGTAGGTGAGATACCATGGGAAAAACTTCCCAAGCTCTCTCAAGAAAAGTCAGCTCTTTATTAATGAAAGTGAGGCCCTCTTATAGAAATGAGGGGATTGGGAAGAGCTTACAACATGCGTTTTAAATTTGCTCCTTCCCAAAGTTATGAGTGTAAGATTTAAAAAAAAAAATTTACTTGTGAGATGTTTACAAAGTAAAGGCTTAAAGCCTTGAGGTGAATGGCAGTTACAATTCCTCAAAAGAATAAGGCTTTAAAAGTAGAGGTGAAGTGATAAGGCAGAACTTGGATTTGAGGTTCCAAACGAAAGAGTGTTCCTTAGCCTATGCTTTAGCTCCCTTTCTTCAAACTTAGATTGCTTCCAAGAACACCTACAGGCAAACAAGCAAAAGAGTTAGCATGCAAAAGAAATATTGCTGAAATATGTGAGAGGAAATCACATGCATGCGAAGGAAAAAGTTAGAAACTCAATGCAAGTATAAAATACACTTTATATTACAACTTCCCTCACTAAGATCAGCTTGAACGAGTTGATTTAGTGAGTGAAAATTAGGATTTAGATCCAATAACTTAGCCTCAAATGCTAGATAAAATAGATATGTGCACAAATGAGAGAAGAAATATATGATTTTTTTTTTAGAGATGGAATAGAAGCAAAAGGCTCATGAAACCCCCTTTTTGATAAATCTCTTGATGTCTTATGAGATTGTTGGCCTGAACAACTTGTGAGACCTTTGATATCCTTGGAGCTTACTTATTCCAACCGAAGAAGTCTTCACACTCCAATAGACTTGGCAACCTGTCCTTTGAACACACAAATTTCTGCAAACCAATTGTTAGTGCAAAAGAAACTTGGCATATAGAGGCCACGTTGAGCTTGTCATTTCATCGAAAATAACAAGCTACAACAAAAGCACAAAACATACCAAGTCCAAAGGAAATCTCAGATAGCTACAAATCTCCCCTCCCTAGACAATAGTGCCTTCAGGCAAATGCAAAGAAAAAAAACCAACTAGATTGCAAAGTGAAGTAAATAAATAACAACATCAAATGAAACAAGTATACCTCATCAACCAAAGAATGCACCACAAGAGAAGCTAGTAACCCCAAAGACTTTCCTTTATTCAGCTCAATAACAATTTTGGCATAGTAACAATAAGCACAAGCTTCAAAAAACCACACCTACAATGAGAGCCCAAGGCTCATTTAAATAGAGCTATGGGAGCAAATCCCAATGAAAAATCAAATGACAAGTGTAGCAATGGTGAAGATCTCAATGCTTAAACAAATTTCCAAGTGGCTGCTTGATTTCTGTAGGTGGCTTCTAAAATGGGCAGCGTACACTTCTAACTGATGGTACGCTGATCTTTTCTTCACATGTGTTTTACTTTGAATTGCCATGTGTAATTTGGAGTGGGTAAACCCCCACACAACCCTTCAATCACAAACTGCAATTTGACACCTTGCCAATCAAGTGTCACGCTGTTCCATAAGTCTGTGTTATCCTTTGCTGAACAGGACTGCGTATAGACATGAAGATGGCAGCTGCGTACAAGTGGATGATGGTGAGGGAGAAAATATCAACAAAATCTAGCAGCTAACAGCCATCAAATATTTGCTTCAAGCTGATGCGTATCTCCTTTCAAAACAGATCTGCGTATTAGATTTATCTTGCTGCTACGTATTTCACCCAATCATGTTAATCTGAGCATTTAATTCTGATTGGCTATGTGTAGATATCAGTGGGAGACAAGTGAAATTAAGTGGGAGACAAGTGAAATTAAGTGGGGGACAAGCACTGTCCCATGTGACAGTGTTGTCCCCACTCATCCTTTAACAATTCCGTGAAACACTTTCCAGCTGATTTTCACCTTTTTAGTGGGTGATTCGAGCCCCCTTTTGACTTATGTTGACTTGGCCCACTCATGGTGATGAAGTGGTTGCCATGTCATTCACTTTGTCCCCCTCTAATTTTAATGTGCACCCACAAAATAAATCGAATTATTTGAACTCTAGCCATACTTAATATTTCAACGCTGCCTCTTTAACTCAACGTGGGCCCTCTTTGACTTGATTGACTTTGAATAGAGTTGTGCTTCATGTGGTGGGCCCCACATGGCTGCCACATCACCCTTTACCTCTCCACATAATTTCCATGTCAAAATTTGATTTATTTTGACTTTGGAAAATTTTCTCATTTTTTCTCATTTTTTCTCATTTTTTCCACTGACATTAGCAAAATTGGCTTTTGAGGGAGTATAAGTCACTTTTTGACCCTCAAAGTGGGTCCTAGGATAATGCTGGGTCTCTGAGGATGATTTTCAAGTAGTCACACGCCCTAGACATTTCCTAAGGCCACTTATTTACATCATTACATAGAAATTAATTAAAAAATCCCCTTTTGCAGGAAATTTTTAATTATTAAAAAATCCTACTCAGACTTAGTCAAATTTCGTGAAATTTCAGAGATGACCTAGCATGGTAATATACATCGACTCTAGACACTAAGATGCGTTAGAGACTCAACCTTCAAGCCGTCACCCCGGCTTTGGGGTAATGCAATGAGTGAAAAAACCTAGAAAATTATTCGCCTCTAAAAAGAAGGAATAATTAACCAAGTAAAAAAAAACACTCCAAGGTGTACTCGCTTGTTGATCGAGTCTCAACATCCTAGGCCTGTTACATGGCTTTATTCATCATGCTAGTGACATTTATACAATATCCCCGAAGGGCTGCGGAATTTGAAGACTGAAGAAGAAAATGATGAGAAGAAGAAGTAGAGTTTAAAAACTCTGTTGAACTTGATGATATCTGATGATATCTGATGGAACAAGTGTGTTTTGGTTCATCCTTGGGCATGGAGTCTTCACATTATCATCAGGTGCCACTCCAGTGGTCAACAGGCTTGATACCATTGCAGCCAATGAATCTCTTACCTTCAAAAGGCACCTGAAGGTGAGGTAATAGCTAGCAAATCTAGTCTTTGCTATCTTCAACAACTCCAATTTGGAGTGAGTACAGAAAAGCCCATGGGTATTGTTATGATTTGTAATAAATTTTATCCTTTTTTTACCTCTCTTGTACAAATCACCAAGCCATTTGAATTGAGGTTGTTTGTTTTTGAAGATATCATGCATCAAAAGGTTCATTGTGTGAACCAAACACCCAGACCAAAAAATGTTGGGGTATTTATCCTGAATAATTGCTCCTACTACCTTACAGTTAGCAGCATTATCAGTGATGACCTGTATGACATTGTATGGCCCAGTCTTTTCAATTATATCAAGTAATGGTTCTGCAATGTTAATGTTGGTTTTGAATTTGTCTGAATAATCATATGCTGCCAGGAAGATTGCACCACTAACCGACACAGCCAAAACACTTATCAATGGCTTTCCTTTTACATTGGTCCATCCATCAGAGACAATGGACACCCCATGCTCATTCCACGAATTTGTCATTCTAGCCAAAGAATGGTTTATTTTAGCTTTTTCATGATCAAGACCCACGGTTCTGGCCTTGTCATACCCAAGGCTTTTGTATCCTTTGGGGGCATCATTAATGGCAAAAACCATTTCATGCCAATAAGGTGAGCGAAGAACATTGAATGGCACCCCACATGCATATAGAAACCGGTAAAATTTTGAATCCACATCATTCCTACACCCTTCGTCCAGGAAATTGGATATGGTTCTACGCCTTAATCCAGGTGTGCCACTGCCTCCAAAATCACTGGCATGGGTGGAAGTTGAACCTGTTTGTCCATGACATGTTGGGCCTGAATAAGAATCAATGAAACCCCTAGATCTTTTAGATGATCTTTGTAGGGCAGCCTCCTCTTCCTTCCCATATTTTTCTCTCTGTGTTGCTGGCACACTACTACAAATTTTGATTCCAATATTTTTTTCTCCATCCCCTGGCATTTTCCCACAAAGGTGCCTTCTCGCACGGGTGTATGAACCATGGTATTGTTTATTGCAATGGGGGCAAATAAATTTAGTGGTTCCACCATCTTTCCCTCCTTCCTATTTCTGAACATATTTCCACAAAGGTGTTTGAGTTTGGTGTGTTTGAGTTTGGTCTTGTCTAGTTGGAGAATCTGTGTCCTCATGTTCTCCACTCCCCACTTCCTCCTCAACATAGTCCTCCTCTTCAGGATTTTCTTCAAATCCACCATAACCCTCCTCTTCATCCTCCTCTTCTCTGATTTGCCTCTTTCTTCTACTACTCTCCAACACCATTATCACAAAGAAAAGAACCAACATGAGGAAAATCCCTAGCCATATAGCCATGATAAAAACAAGTTTCAAGTTTCAAGTTTCTAGCCTACAAAACAAATGGAAAAATGCCAAATGGGAATAGGAAATGCAACATAGGAAAAAAACAATTCATTTTTTAAGTTTTAAACCCAATAAAATGCAACATTCAAGAAAAATCAAGTTTTCATTTTTAAACAACCTACAAATACATCCTAGAAAATACAAAATTGGATTAGAAGGCCTACCTCTTTCTTGCAATCCTCATGTTGCTTTACAGCTTGCTCCTTGCTCTCCTTGTCACTTCTGCAACTCAGCTCTCCAGTTCTCTCCTCAAGCTCTTCTTGCTCTCTCTCACTCACTCAACAAACAATAAAAACAAAATGACCCCCGCCCCTATAAACAAAATGAATTTTTCATTGAAAAAAATTTCCGCCCGGCCGGAAGCGTTTTTTGTTCCGAGGAGCGTTCGGGAGCGAACGCTCCCCGACCGCTTCCGGCGTTTAAAAAACGCTCCCGAAGCGTTTTTTAAACGCCGGAAGCGCTCAGGGAGCATTCGCTCCCGGGCGCTTCCAGATACACTCCCGAAAAGGCAGAAACATTTTAACAGGGTCGGAAACGCGCTCCTGAAAACGCTCCCCTCAGGAAGCGTTTTCGGGAGCGCGTTGAGGGGAGCGTTTCCGGGAGCGCATTTCCGAGCGCTCCCAAAACGCTCCAGAACGAAGCGCGTTTCGAGAGCGAGAACGAGGGGGAGGGTGAAGCTTCCCCGCAACCCTGCTGCAGCGTTACAACATACATAACAATCCCTGTCTTCGGCTTGCTTCACCAGTGTTATTTAATACCACTGCTTAATATTGTTCAATACCACTTGTACCACTTTGTGGCTGTGGATCGAGAGTTGTGAGTTTCTTCTCATATTTGCCTCGGCCGACATTGATGCAAAGCTTGGATTAGATGCGAAAGTCTTAAATTATTGGGGCTTCGTGGAAATCATCACAACAAACACTGAAGACATTGAGAAATCCTGATATCAAATTTGTTGGGTAGCATTTGCATTATGCCAGCGTTCATACCTGACAGAATGTTTCGGTTTCACTGTGAGTTGCACTCCATATTTTAGAGTTCAAAATATTTCTGAATTTCAGCGCAGATCCACTAGTATTATTGGTGTCAAACTCAATATCCATTATTATTGATTGTTTGCCTATCCCTTTAATTAAAAGGATACAGATCCTTTAACCAAGATTGAGTCATCCTCGAGCAAATTTTGTCTTCAAAGTGCCTACTTTCAGTTTGTTTGGCACCCTTTTTTTTTCAAACTGTTGGAATTTATAACTTGTCGGTGTAAACACGAGTTGTTCATTATCTCCTACCCACGACTTAGCTGGATACGCATCATTTTGATAGATTGCTACCTCTAATAATAGGAATATTAATACTCATTTTCATTGAAGGCTTACTTGCAAGAAGATTATTTGAAAAGGGAGTAAAGGAGTCATTGCTTTCTTTTCTCATTCCACCAACAAATTTTATGCAGATCCTAGCCTAAGATGTTAATTGTACTTGGTGCATTTTCCATGACACCTTTAGCTACCAAGATGGAAAAAACAGCTAGAATTACTGAAGTATTAGAGCTCTTGAAAACTCTGATATATTCCACTGATCATGATACAGTCAAAATCAGCAAGAACACTCTTTGTGATATTAAAACCTATTTTGTAGAATACATAGGAGAAAATAAATTTTTTGGAGCTTGAATCTCAGCTTCAGCAAGCAGAATTACAGAAGTGGAGTCATCATTCTGAACTTGTTTTTATTCAGAACATTGAGACAAACTCCCATCAGCAACAAGAAACTAATCAGATCACTAAGCCCAGTGCAAGAGCAAATTTGCATGCAGAAGCAGAAATTCAGCCTACACTTCCCAAGCCAATCATCAGACCTTGGGAAGAGCTTCTCCATAACAAGCAAAGAACTGGTCTTGGATATGACAAGAATGTGTCCTTTCATATTCCAGACTATTCCAAGCCCATTCAATTTCAGAGTGTTGGATTTCTTCATGATAGCTCACCTTCAGTTGTTCTAGATTTTGCTCCTCTTCCACAGCAGCAACAACAGATTGTAAAATGCCAACACTTTGACCGAGTTGGCCATATGAAAGATCATTGTTTCGATCTTCACCCATGCAAGCACTGTGGTCGGCACACTCATTCTTCACACAGATGCTTCAAAAACAAGCCTCCTACAAGAACAAAGATTCATCTTGGATGGATCGCTTCTTGGCAATGGGCATCAACAGCCAAGAAAATGTTTCATTCATATGTCAGAACTTGTTCTAGAGTGTTGAACAGTCTTGCAGTTGAGTTTTCGCCATCATCTCACCTTGTATCTGACAGGGAGGAAAATGATGGTCATCTACAAGCTTCAAAACCACATCAAGTGAGCCTAAGCCACAACCTGCCATTCCAAATTCAGAGTTGTAGCCAGAGACAGAAGTTCAAGCGAGCCTGAGCCACAACCTGCCATTCCAGATTCAGAGTTGTAGCCAGAGACACAGCAGTTCAAGCGAGCCTGGGCCACAACCTGCCATTCCAGATTGAGAGTTCTAGCTAGAGACACAAATGCCCATGAGCATGCCTTTGGTTGGTGGTCAGCCTTAAACCATCTATGCGAGATTCATATTCTTCCTCTTCAAATAATTAGGGACACTTCCTCCAGCAGAAGACTTCAGCTTCTTGCCAGTTTTGGTAAAGTTCCAGGAAATGCATCAAGCATTCTAGAGTTGGTGGTCATCCTTAAACCATCGCATGTTGTAGACCTCCCTTCTTCCAGGTTGAAGGTCTCCCTCTTCAAAACATTAGGAGCACTTCCTCTAGCAGAAGATCTGTAATATCCCCCAAATGGGATATTTCACTGAATTTGCCTAAATTTACTTCTATCTCAAAATATGCTATAAATTCAACATGTATTTAACAGAAGATTACCATGTAAACTTAAACACATAAAATACTGCAATCCAATACCACATAGAACAGGAAGAATCTCAGCTTTATTATAAATAACAAAAGGGGTTTACATATAGATCTGACCCAGAAAGAGCTGAGAGAGGAAACTGGCCACCAAGATGAGTTGCTGCACTGCGCTGGCCTCAAACTGAACTGCTGCACTCTCCCTCCGACAACAGTTGTCACTAAACCCACTGAAGATGATGAAGCACAAGTTGAAGATCTGAATGATCCTCACACCAATCTCTCAAGCTCTGCGAAACTTCTGAGTGAAGTCTCCTCAAGAGAGTTGGGTTTTCATCCAACACTCACAAATCACCCGAGGGTTTTCGTCCTGGGGCTACAACTGAAGTAGAGAACCGCGTCTCACACCTCTCATACAATAAAATGATATGATCCAAAAGATATCCCTCAATGGCCTCCTCCCTTTCTTTTATAGATCTCTTGGAGCCTTCTAGAGCATTATTTTATTATTATTTTATTCATGGAGCACTTTTCCCTCTTATTAAAATATTCCTTTTTAATGCAGAAAAAGAGTAAATCGGCTACCACGTTTCCTCCGTTCGCTGAAACTCATGTCCAACTGTCCCATCATGGAGGCATCCTCATCCTGGTTCCAATGAGCTATTACACTAAGGTGTTATGTCATGTATTCCTCCCGGAATGCCACCGTGAGCGTAATTAGCTGAGTTAAGCCCATAAATAACTCAAATTTCCGAAAGTTGTCGGAATGCACCAGAACGAAAGCCAAATTGCTTGGATGATGGAATATATCAAGCGAATGCCACCGAACACCATGGAAACTCCTCAAAACTCCTCCAAAAGGCCCCTAGGCCCGCTGATGACACCAACCTGTACCTGTGACCGGTCTGCTTCTAACTTTGGAAGCCATCCTAGCCCTGTCATAGGTGACACCAAAAAAAGGAATATTACAGACCTTCCGCCACAAGATTGCTTGCCCTCAAGCAATCGAAATATGTGGGCCACTCTGTTGGCCCGCCGCAACTGAGACCCAATGCCCAGATCCCATACAAACCCCTGGGTGCTGCTATGCACCTGTGTCAAACCACTCGGAATAGACCCCTCAATGCCGGGATCCCAAACTGATCTCTCATTGTACCAGTCAACAAACAATCCTCCCAGGTCCCAATGCAACGATGTCCAACCATCGCCCAAGTCCCACGGCATGGACTGCGCACTGCCTCTGGCTATAACTGATGATCTAAGAGGTGAAGACCACCAACAAGCATCAATGCTCCCGGGCTCCTACTGTGTTGTACCTATAACTGTATATCCTGCCCCACCAACGGCGTGCCAACTCATCACCTCTCTCCAATCCAAGTCCTGACTCAATCCCATGCTAATCCTGCGATCCTGAAGTTGGGATGGAGTGCTGAAGAAATGACGACCTGTGCCCCATTGCCAGCTGGAATCTGTAACATCTGCTATGTCTAAGGGCCCCTGTTCTGTTGTGCTCCCCACGAAGACAATTGTACCATCAAGAGGGTACCAGCTCATGATCTCCCGCCAATCTATCCTGGAAGAAGAATCCAATGTAGTGTCAACTGCATACGAAATATGCCCAAAGAACTGTCGCCGGCTCATAATCGACTCACGCTGCTCTATCCAATTTGCCAATGAAAGCTGCCTGTAGAAGGAAGCCCTCCTCTCTATAATGGGCCAAAGTGGGCAAGATATGCTGCAAGCCCCATCGATGTACTCCTGGAGAGTGCTACTCACTGAAAATACTGCAACTCTGCTGACTGCGTGTACATCTATCTGCACCTCATCCCTGTGTCGACCCACAGATGGATGCTCCACCATCTCCAACAGCTCCTCCCACTCCTGATCAAGAATGTCATGCTCCTGCTGTCTACTAGCCCCCTGTCGAACAATCCCATCAACCTCCAACACCTCCAGAGGATATGGATCTGCAACTACTGTCACCGTACTCGATGTCAATGCATCTGACTGCTCCACCTCAATGGCTGACCCCAATGTTAGCCGCATATCCATCATAGACTCAATGTGGGTGCCCATCTGGCTCTCCCCCAAAGGAATATCATACCTGATGTGCATAGTATCCTCCTTTGCTAACTCAGGCTCCATCATATGCTGCTCTGGCTGAATCGTCACAAGGGACTCATCACCCAGAGTATCTCTCGTAGAGTCTCGTGACTGCTCATCGTACACACTGGAACATAGCTCCGGTCTAACGTCATCACCTCTGCATGACTGCTCACGCTCCCCAGAAGCGTCCTCAACTGATCCCATGGACTCATTTGAAGAAGAGTCCTCACCCTGCAATACAGAAGAAATGCCAGTGCATCTGACTGCTCCACCTCAATGGCTGACCCCGATGTTAGCCGCATATCCATCATAGACTCAATGTGGGTACCCATCTGGCTCTCCCCCAAAGGAATATCATGCCTGATGTGCATAGTATCCTCCTCTGCTAACTCAGGCTCCATCATATGCTGCTCTGGCTGAATCGTCACAAGGGACTCATCACCCAGAGCATCTCCCGTAGAGTCTCGTGACTGCTCATCCTGCACACTGGAACACAGCTCCGGTCTAATGTCATCACCTCTGCATGACTGCTCTCGCTCCCCAGAAGCGTCCTCAACTGATCCCATGGACTCATCTGAAGAAGAGTCCTCACCTTGGAATACAGAAGGAATGCCCTCCTGTCCTGCCTCCGCCACATCATCTGCATCTCTCAAACATGAGTGATTAGGCCCCCGAGGTTCTTTGCAAATGAAGCAAATTCCCTTCCTCCTCAGCGCATTTCTGCTGCCTGACCCACCAAATTGGAGCAGCTCCTCCCTGGTCAACTGTCTCCTGAGTAGCTCAATGTTCTGCTCAACTAGCCCTTGGGCTAGCCCATAAGCAGCGGGCGAGACCAACTACTCTCTCCTCCAAATGCTCAACAATCGAGTCTGCAACTTTCGGCCAACGGTCTCATGGTCTCTCATACATGATGACAAGATGGACTGCATGTGTGCTATGACGATGTCAGGATGATGTCTCCTAATGCTGAAGAAGCATTGGAACATCTGCAGAATCAAGCCATCACACTCAAAGTCAAACATGATCTCATGAGTCCGGGTCATGGCCATGACTTCTAAAACCTTAAGCTTCCTCCCAAATGTAGAGCCTACACAATTGTCCAAATCCTGAAAGGTTCCTACTATTAGTCTGAAAATTCTTTTCATAATGTCATCATTGTAGGGAGGGAAGGGTGTTGTTATCCTCAAAATATCACTAAAACAAGAGGTAGCTATAAGCTTGACTCTCTCACTTGGATGTTCCAAGAATCTAGCTTGTACCAATGCAAGCATAGATGGCTCCAAAGCCCAATTTAAACTCCAATCAGATTGCTCTACCTTTGAAAGGCAGGATTCCAGTTTCTCTAACATGGGAAAGTCATTTTCTGATCTTGCACTCTTTAAGTCCATCCCAAGTGCATAAAGTCAATTTCCCACTTCTTCCTCCTTCTGTAAATTCCTCGGGTGCCTTTGTTGGAGCAAATTATGTACCTTCTTGGAGAAGGATCTGTTGTTCTGTTTTGTTTTCTGGTCTTCTGCTACATGGTGGTTCAAGGAACCAACTTTTATTCTTCTCAAGCTGTTTAGAAATCCCTCCATGGTTCAACCAACGATAACAAGTTCACATGTGATAGTGTTGTTGTTTTCTGAGTTTAATGCAATTTCTGTGTAATTTCAGGTTATGCCACTGTAAAATTCTATTGTGAAATTTTCTGAGATTTTGGTCATCTTCTCTCAGTGAGAATTCTTGTTAAACAAGTTATAAAAACACTGCTGTAGGTAGAACATACAATGGCATTTGCATGACATAACTGATATTTCGTTTAAACTCAAATTAACAACATTATTTATGGGGATTCATGATTGATATTATGGGCATTCACACACAATAATAATAATAAAATCCCAATAGAAATACACAGCAGAAGTTGTAACTTGGCACCTGGCATACGACGGCACTGTTGTATGCTATCCCACAGTCTGTCTTTTAAAAGCTACAACACTTGCAAGCTGCTCCAAACAGTCTTACCCTTCCTTCATGAGCTATACAAGCCTTTAAACTCTCCGAAATTTCCACAGCTTGCTCATTAAATGGAGTTCAAGTTTGTTGAAGGTTTTCGGCTTCAAATAATTTTTTCAACTGATAAACTGCAATGTTCACAGCTAATCAATTTTTTTTTTTTTTTTTTTTCCACTTAAATTTTGGAGTTGTAAATTTCAGCCTCAGAATAATGGCTCAACCACTTTGTAAATAATTTTGTAAGTAAATAACATGTGGCTTCTCTGGAAAAAGAATAGTCCGGCCCACGAACAGACTTAAAATGCACTTGATTTTAACATGTCGGCCCTCTTTTCAACTAAAAATTTCTCCAGGAATAGCGTCTCTCCTCTACCGCAATTCGAGCTCTAGTCTGACTTGGACGACTAATTTTCTCTAGGAATTCGTAGATAATGGCACCCAACAGTTGTTCTGCTTGTGGTCCGTGCGATATAAGAAATTGGCACTTATCGCAGGTGAAATCGTGCAGTGTTCCAGCGACTTCTGCTCAAAGAATATTGCATAGACGTCTGGCTGCTTACTGTGATTTTGATCCCCTTCTATTGACTGCGATCATTTTGCAATGGTGCCCTGGTTTCTCACTAATTGGCCTTCGACCACATATCACTGAAAATTGGCGGTGCGTACCTTTGGTTATTTCCCCTGCATGGTCCCGTTCTTATTGCTTCTAGTTACTTCACTCTGTCTGTGTGTGAGAGCGGGAGCTTGATCAACATGTACGTTGCTATCACGATTTCCCCCATCCGCCAATGAGAAGTTTGATCGGCCTGAAGCTCGGTATCAATGAAATTTCATCGCCATCGTATTCATCGGAGGCCAGTCATCAACAACAATTGATCCACCCGACTTAGATAGTCGGCTCTAGATCCCACGCGGCCATGTCAAAGGCAATCCGCTTTTCAAATAGATCAATCTAACTCGACAATAGACGTATAATCAGATTGTTACGAGTGGTGACTTGAGCTAAAAATAATTCGAAAATAATGCAACCCACAAACTTGACCCTTCAATTCAATGGTTTTTCATTTAGTAATTCTGCTCATCGCTTGTAAAACAATGAACTTGGTTCCCCCATTCTGTTGCAAGTAGCATCACAATAGTCACAAACCCCCTTCGTGCAACAGTGCCTTTAGCCAACAGAAATATGTGGATTCGATCATAAATGATCTTCTGGCAAATACGGATTAAACCCAGTTCATCTGAAATACAATATTATTCTGATACATTCTCTTTCGGCACCTTTGAAGGCAATCCACAAATCTGCGTTTGGCAATAAACCCTCAGGTTGGCAAGATCACCAGCTCTGATACCACTGCAATATCCCCCAAATGGGATATTTCACTGAATTTGCCTAAATTTACTTATATCTCAAAATATGCTATAAATTCAACATGTATTTAACAGAAGATTGCCATGTAAAATTAAACACATAAAATACTGCAATCCAATACCACATAGAACAGGAAGAATCTCAGCATTATTATAAATAACAAAAGGGGTTTACATATAGATCTGACCCAGAAAGAGTTGAGATAGGAAACTGGCCACCAAGATGAGTTGTTGCACTGCGCTGGCCTCAAACTGAATTGCTTTTGTCAACGATGTGGTCTAAACTTCTCTAACCCAAGAGGCACATACCCTCATGGAACCATTTGAGTTAGAGCTTGGCACATCTTAATAAATAGAGGTGAGCGTGCAACATTGAAGGATATGAAGTTCTGATAGAAAATAAAAAAAAAGCAAAGGTGAGATCAAGCTCTTCCCGCTTCTTTTTCTGGAAAATCTTGTCCATTGGACCAAGTGCAATCGCCTTTCTTTTTGCTATTTGTCCCCCACTAGAACTCTCAAATGGGAACTTGTTGCTGCTTTTACTCAAGAATGAAAGGGGGTCATCATTCTTGTTTTGTTTAGTTTTTGCAATCACATTTGCCACACCAACAAATGCCTCTCTTTCCATTTCCTTCATCTTTGCTAAAGACAGTTGTGTACAAGCTGACATTCCACAACTTGGTAAGCCAACAAATGAGCTTTCACACAGTAATATGTGCTCATGAAATGATTTTGGCAATAACTACATTTCCAAGAAACATTGCCTCCTCCCTTCATCTTGCTGTCTGGCCCTGCCTCCCTTGTGACATATTTCCATAATGGATATTTGTGGTCTTGAGGTTGTTGTCTTGCCTCAACATTTGAAGTTGTTGTTGCAGCCCCACTTTCAATAGATGGAACACTTGCAAACCCTGATGAAATAGGAACAGGAGGGGCATCTCCAATGGGGACATTCTTCCCCTTCCTTTGCCCTTTCCTTGTTGCCCTTGGTTGAGCCATGAATGTTGTAAAAAAATAAACAAAAAATGCCCAAATTTGTAAAAGATATGCATATGCAAACCGAATGCAAAAAAGTAGAGAGACAATGCATTTACATGTTGCTTGAATCTCCTTGGAAATGCTCCCTTGCTCCTTGCTACTCCTTGCTCCATGCTCCTCTCTTCACTCACACCAAACTCAAAGTGAATAGCATGAAGGCAAATTGGGCTTTTAAAAACCGTTGGATGCCTTTTTCCGCCGATCGTGTCTGGCAGATTGGGACTCGAACCTGTCCGTATAGGACACGATCGGACACGACGTGTCATGTATGGAAACGATTGGACACGAATTTGTAATTCGGGGCACATGGCCCTCTTAGAACGAATATGGTACCTTAGGCCGAGAGTAGTTTGTGAAGATCGAGACTTGTGTGTGGAGAAGGACTTCTACAGCAAATAATGGGCAGTGCTCCTAGCCCGTGTTCATTGTGGGAGATGGACATCTTATGGTGATAGGTGGCAGCCCTTCGTGCCCTATGTTGGTCTTCATCGTTGCAGTGCAGGAAGACCATAGTGGGTTGAAGTCCCTGAGTAGCTGAGGAGCAGTAATGGGCATATTGAGAGTTGTTCACAAGTGGAGTTGTGAACAACTCGACGGGAGTCTCGATGTGTTGTGCCCTTGATGGACAAAGGGACAACTAGAGAGAAAATTGGATAGCCATGATTCAGTGGCCAAATGGACTTGGAGCATTGATAGAGGCAGGAGTTGCAGATCGAGAGTCGAAGGACCGAGCAGGTACAAGGTATGACAGAGAGGGGCTAAGAGATTGCACTACAGCCAGATGGTCAGAGTATCTTGTTTGTATCTTGTACTAGTGGATGTATGAGGGCCATTATCCCTGGTACGAGAGCCCTAGACTATTGTATTATGTGTTGTTAATATAACGAAGTTGGGTTGAAAATTGTAAAAAGTTGTCAATATTCGATGCATATGTGATTCACTGTTGTTTATATTCCGATGTGCAAAGTAGTATCATTGAGATTCTTAGTTTGGTAGCGTCAAAGATTTTAAGATTCTATCCTAGATCCAAGATCATGGAAAATCAACATGGTATCAGAGCTCATCTGAGCTACTTTGAGGGTCAATGAATCAAAGTGTGCACAGCGAAGCAACTCAGAGGGAGTTGTCAGTATCTAGATCATGGAGCAGAGGGTTCACCTGAAGACATGGAGATGTGGTCTTGACAGGTTACATGGCAAGATGGGCTGAGAGTTCTAGTGGATTGGTGGTGAGCCTGGTGAACAATAGTTTGTTGTAGGGAAGATTGTTGATCGTGGACTTTCGTTGATTTTTCATGGATGGTTGGGACAGCTCGAGGGTTTCTTTGGCATGGACGAGATCAGGTTGGTCGAGATGGCTTCATGTGATGGACTACAGATTGGCAGGCTAGAGTCTTCATCGGATCATGCTGTTGCATATCCGAGATTGGAGGGATTTGCTCGAGTGGTATTTGATTAAGGAGGATGAGTGCTTGCAGGATTGAGAAAATGGAGATCGTGTAGACTTAGAGGGAGTCTAGCCTCAGAGAGAGCAGCCCTATGGAGGTTCGGGATCTTCAGGTTAGGATGTAATGAGGCAGAGGCACTACTGAGTTTGTCAAATTCATCTACAGGGAATGTTGACGTGATGGGTGCCAGATGGGCTAGTATCGTCATCGGATGATGGTTACTTCGTAGTCTTGGAAGTACCTTCCTCGCGAAGAGGGAGTGTTGATTTTTGTCTAGCTTGGGAGGTATTCCAAGCCCTGGTGTTAGAGGGTTGGAGGTCAAAGCGCCACAAGTAGGCTTGTGGGCTTAGAACCCAAGCCTGGGGTTTTTCACCCATCGGTATTTGGGCCAAAACCATGGGCACACTTTGACATGTGATGAATGAAGGTGATAGAGGATGTCGAGACGATTCTAACGCATCGAAAATCACTGAATTTTGTGTTGTCAAAGTGGAGTTATGAATTTTTTAAGGTTAAGAGGGCTAATTGTCCTAAGGAAACATGTCAGCTTGGCTTGTAGAGACCCCATGAAAGGGTTGGATGTTAGCCTAAGGATCACTATATAAAGGAATGAGGAGGAGCCTCATTCCTCACCATCCAAGTGCATCTATAACACAAGAAGAGCTCTGAAATTAGTGCGAATCTAGGGCAGGAGGACGAAGATGCAACGAATGAGGCTCCTCTACAGGGAATGTTGCAGTGATGGGTGCCAGATGGGCTAGTGCCCTCGTCGGATGATGGTTACTTCCTAGTCTTGGAAGTACCTCCCTCGCTAAGAGGGAGTGTTGATTTTTGTGCAGCTTGGGAGGTATTCCAAGCCCTAGTGTTCGAGGGTTGGAGGTCAAAGCGCCACAAGTAGGCTTGTGGGCTTAGAACCCAAGCCTGGGGTTTTGCACCCATCGGGATTTGGGCCAAAATCATGGGCACACTTTGACATGTGATGAATGAAAGTGATAGAGGATGTTGAGATGATTCTAACGCATCGAAAATCACTGAATTTTGTGTTGTCAAAGTGGAGTTATGAATTTTTTAAGGTTAGGTGGGCTAATTGTCCTAAGGAAACAAGTCGGCTTGGTTTGTAGAGACCCCATGAAAGGGCTAGATGTTAGCCTAAGGATCACTATATAAAGGAATGAGGAGGAGCCTCATTCTTCACCATCCAAGTGCATCTATAAAACAAGAAGAGCTCTGAAATTAGTGCAAATCTAGGGCAGGAGGACGAAGATGCAAGGAGGTCGAGTTGGAAGAGGTTATCTCTGCGTTTAGGGTTGTTCCTTGGGAGAAAAATAACGCAGGTCTAAGGCATCACGATGGAGGCTACGAAGACTCTTATGGCATGTTTTTTCTCGAGTTTTGAGTGCATCCTTTTTTGCAGATTGAAGTTGTTGTCACAGAGGTTGTTTGGGTTTGTTTTGATGGTGTTTCTGTGTGGGTAAACCTTAGTAAAAGGAGCCGCAGACCTGGGTTGATAGTCGTAGCCCTAGATCACAGTGGTGAGGGGTTGTGGGTCTATTCAGAGGGTTGGAAATAAGCCCAAAATCCAGCGTATTGGAACAGCAATCAAGGAAGGGTAGACCGCAGCAAAATAAGGAAAGTTCGGTGTATTTGTGCATGTATTATGGTGTGCTTTGGCACTGTTCTAAGCCGCAAGTGTTAGGTGCTACAACAGTGGGTTGGAGGGCTAATTAGATGAGTCGAGAGGCCTAGGAGGACTCTCCTAACTCAGTCGCAGTCAACAAGGGAAGGCCGCAGTCAAAACAAGAGTCATCTCTATATGTTTAACGGTTGGTTTGTTTGTTGTTGGTACAAGAGTGTTGCAGGATCTTGTGAGGAGGGTCCTCAAGCCCAAAGCACAGAATTTGATGCCTAGTGTGGACAGCAAAGAGAGTAGGTCTTTGGGAGAGGACTACACCATGTTTGGACAGTAGTTTAGGGTTGTTGTTGTGTGCCCTAACCAGTCCTATGAATGCACAGATCCCAAGGCAAGAGAGCAGCAGCAGGGAGTTGCACATTGTATCTTGGTGACAGTTGGATGTTGATTGGATGGATGCCCTAGGTGAGGACATGATGGTGCCTAGATTTGTGCAATAACTCCTCTATTGCAGAATCAAAGGGCGGATTGGTGAAGTCTGTTGGCAATCGTGTGTAAGAGTCTCCTAAGTGTGAGTATGCCCTAACTAGGTGCAGATGCTACAGGGTGGACTATTGGAGGGTTACGTGAGAGTGGATCAAGTGTGGACGTGGATTGGGCACTTATGGTTTGCTGGAGGACAGCGTGATAGTGCCCAAGTTGGCGCTCGATGTGCAACACCTTGATGGACAAAGGTAGTTGCTAGAGTGGCAATTGTTGGAGCTCAAGGGTCTGATTAGCCAAGAGCAGTTTGTGGAGCCTGAGACTTGTGTGTGGAGAAGGCCTTTTACAGCAGATGATGGGCAGTCCTCCTAGCCCATGTTCATTGTGGGAGATGGACATCTTACTGTGATAGGTGGCAGCCCTCGGTGCCCTATGTTGGTCTTCATCATTGCAGCACTGGAAGACCATTGTGGGCTAAAGTCCCTGAGTAGCTGAGGAGAAACAGTGGGAAAATTGAGAGTTGTTCACAAGTAGAGCTGTGAACAACTGGACAGAAGTCTCGATGTGTTGTGCCCTTGATGTATGAAGGGGCAACTAGAGAGAATATTAGATAGTCGAGATTCAGTGGCCAGATGGACTTGGAGCATTGATAGAGGCAGGAGCTGCAGATCGAGAACCAAACGACCGGACAGGTATAGGGTACAACCAAGAGGGGCTGAGAGATTGCACTACAACAAGATGGTTAGAGTATCTTGTTTGTATCTTGTACTAGTGGATGTATGAGGGCCATTATCCCTACTACGAGAGCCCTAGACAGTTGTATTATATGTTGTTAATATAACGAAGTTGAGTTGAAAATTGTAAAAAATTGTCTATATTTTGTGCATATGTGATTTATTGTTGTTTATATTCCGTTGTGCAAAGTAGTATCGTTGAGATTCTTGGTTTAGTAGCGTCAGAGATTTTAAGATTCTATCCTAGATCCAAGATCGTGGAAAATCAACATCATTGAGTGCGAGAACACTGAAGTTTGGTTTGTGGATTGCGGGGCATCGCGCCACATGATAGGAACTAGACCTATGTTCCTGAATATGACAGGTATTGACTCAGACATGCATGTTGTACGTGGGGCTAGCACCACACATACAATGAGGGGGGCTGGATATGTGAGGTTCGAGTTGGAGTCAAGAGGATATCTAGAGGGTGACCATGTGTTTTGGGTACCAGAGCTAGGAGCAAATCTTCTAACCATGGCAGCTTTGGAGGATGACGAATATGTTGTCATGTTTTGTAATGGACAAATGGTGATTTATCCGTGTTGATTTTGTAGCATTGGAAAGTGTTTCAAGTCTCGTATTTTGGGAGGAGGCTTGGACATCAATATTCCAAAGAACCCAGAAATCGTTTGTGGAAATTCCACTCGGATCATGCTTTATTAAAATAATTAATTATTTTAAAGTGATCCCTAAGTCTAAACTTAGGGAAATTAAATTATTAAAGGGTATTAATAAAGCAGAATGTGAATCTTCTAGAAAACAAAGATTAAATCATCTTTTAATCTCAGCCATTGATTAGAGATATAATCTAGGTCGTTAGTAATTAATTATTTTAAAGTGATCCCTAAGTCTAAACTTAGAGAAATTAAATAATTAAAGGGTATTAATAAAGCAGAGTGTGAATATTCTAGAAAACAAAGATCAAGTTATCTTTTAATCTTAGCCATTGATTAGATATATAATCTGGGTCGTTGATTCATCAACGAGAAGTCTAATAAAGAAGGCTTGAGGGTCATTTGAAAGTAAGCTAGGCACACACTTAGTACCTAAAGAAAATCGATTCTGAAGCAATAGAATTCGATTTCAGAGGGAGAGGGTGTAGAGGCGGAGTTGGCAGAAGGAGGAAAGAGAAGTCAGCAGAGGAAGAAGAAGGCAGAAGGAGGATGCAGAGGGGACAGCACTGAGCAACAGCACTGGTCCTCCACGCAGAGTGACACAGTCCAGCGCAGTGACTACACAGAAGGCCACGCAGAGTGACGCAGAGGGAGGAAGGGTTCCTCCAGAGTGTTAGAAGTTCTTCCAAAGGATTCGGAAAATTTGTCTCTGATGTGTTCTAGACATCTGCTCGTCCAATTTCTGTAAATGATTTCCACTTCCGAAGAATAATACAAACCCTCATCTGTTGCACCGGTTTTACAGCATTGGGTTTTTCCCGAGACAATTGTCCAAAAATAACTGTGTTCATGTGATTGTTTCTATTTGTGTTATATGCGTTCTATTTGATTTTCTACTCATGATTAAGTGAATACTGCAGTTGTGTTAATTTCAGAATTTACTGAAGTATCTATAAATAACTTATCCTAAATGAGTACGTGAAATTAATCAATCACTGCAGTAGTATTTCAGCTTGAAAAATTCACAATCCGATGGGAGAGAGTGTGGATATGACATGAGTTATTAGCATCTGTGTGGGCAAGATGTACAAACTAGCAAGTCATCCTATGGATGGTGAGTCCGGTTGGATCTCGTGTTCAGTGGTAGTGCCAAAGGCAACTAGAGGATGTGAAAATTCCAAGATCCCAGATCTAAGAATCCCTAGCGCAACAAGTGTAAGTACTTCTCCTACTTGCAAATCTGATTTAAACAAGTTATTTAAGATTACTTCTTAAAATATCGAAGCAGTTACTGAAGCAGCCTTCACCAGTTAAAATACAATTGTGAAAACAGAAACTTAGCAAGAAAGAATAATGCAAACACAGGACACCATTATTTTTGGACAAATGTCCCCAGAAAAACCCAATGCGGGAAAATCAGTGCAGCAAATCTAAGGGTTTATATATCGTGCAGTAATTTTCTGAATACAAATCTAGGATGCCTTTCTGGAAATCCCTACAGAGAATCTGACTGACAAAGAGTTAGTGAGAGAAATCTCACAATGAAATCTGGAAACCCGACTGACCAACAAACCCTGGACGACAAGCCCTCCACTATGCTCTACAGTCTCTGCGTCACTCTACGTGGGGATTGCTTGGCTTCTGCGTAGTTGGTCTTCAGTTGGTTGGATCTGCCCTTCTGGCCCCTTTCGGTCTCACACCCCGACTTTCCAGCACTGGATCTGGCTGACCCTCAGCTGAATTACGGATTCCCTCAAGGCTGCAGCATTGCCTCTGCGTGGAACTTCATTGCCTCTGCTGATCTGCTCTCTATCTTCACCGCGATGTATTCCCGGCTCAGTAAAATCTCCAACTGGAATTACTCTGCCCCTCACTACAATCAGGAATCACTTAGATCTGATTTTCTTTCGAACACTGCTCCGTCAGAAAAAACCGATCTCTAGATCCTCTCGGTGTACTTTACAAATGACCCTCAAGTCTTCCTTTATAGCCTTCTCGTTGACAAATCAACGGCTGAGATTAGATCTCCAATCAACGGCTAAGATTATATTAGACTTGATCTGCTTTATCTAGAAGATTCACCCATAGTTTACAGTAATACTGATTAATTATTTTAATTTCCTAAGTTAGACTTAGGGTCCTCATTAAAATAATTATTTTTTCTTATAAAAATGTTTCTGGGTGGATTTTCCCAAAACGATTTTTGGGTTATTTGTAATGCACGTGTCTAAGCCTCTCTACAAAATTTGGGGCTTAGAGCACATCTAATGCTACCAAAAATCAACAGAGGATAGGATACTTCTAGCTCAATCAGGAGACCGTCATGGTTCAAGATGACGAAGAAAGATGCTCAGGGTGGGAGAGAGGAGTCTCCTAGGAGCATAGGAGACTGGCACAGGTCTCTAGTTCATGGACCAGGAAAGGTACTAGGACAAGCTCCAGTGTCAGAGGGAGCTTCTATGGAAGAAGATGTGATGGGTTTGCATAGATATCTTGGTGGTGGAAGGACATCCCTTGCTAAGAGCGAGTGTTGAAAAGTGGTAGCTCAGTAGGTCATTCTCCATGGTTTGAGGTCTATCATGGGGGGGGGGGCATTAAGTTGTCTTTCGAATCTCTAGATGTACTTTTTGATATAAAGTGAATTTATATTCTTAAAGTGATTTTTTGTACTTTATAAACTTAAAGTGTATTTAAGTGGGTGACTTAAAGTGCATTTAATAAATACTAAAGTGTATTTAATATGAGGGGCTAAATGTGAGCCCTTGATCTAATCAAATCACAGCCATTGAAAAAGTTGGTTAGATTGGTTAGGGTTAGGTGAATGAGAAATAAAGTACAAGAAGACATTTAGAGAGAAGAGAAGAAATTAATGTGTGTGATACACATCTGAAAGAAAAGAGAGCAAGCAGAGAACAAGAGTGAGAAAGTTCAGCAGAAACAAGGCATGAATCCCAAGAAAATGAGCCATACAGCAACAGCAGCAAGTGCACAAAAATCGAGGGCACTGTTTTTCAAGCAGAGGGCACTGTTTTTCAAGCAGAAGGCACTGTTTCAAAGGAAGAGGGTTGGATGATTGTGAGATAAGTCCGTTTATTAATTGCTGGTTGTTTTTGCTGATTGTATCATTCTTTTGACAAGTGCCAAAGAATAAAAAAAAAAATCTTTCGGTTTTCCCCTGTTGGGGTTTTTCCCTGGGCTTGGCCCTAAATTACTGCATGTTGTCCACTGTTAGTTTCTTCCTGCCGCGAGTACTTAATGACATGTGTTTCTGCTTATAAAAGCACTGTTGAAATATTGAGTTAAATATTTTCCCTGTTGGGATTTTATTGAAGTCAGAAATCTAAAGGTCACTAAGTGTTTGACAAAAGAGCTAAAAAGAAACTATTAGTATTTTTGTCCAGTTTTTCTTCAGTAAAAAATAAAAAACATGCAAAATGCCAACCTGATGACATAAAATCTAAAAACATTGATTTTGTGTTATTTGTAGATGAATTATACATTTTTAAGAAGCTAGCAATATAATTCATGGTATCTTAATTGTTAGAGTATTGACCATTTAGCACACAAATAACATCAATCAACTCGGCACAAATGATATTGGAATCAAGAGCAATAAAGCACCAATTCCGCAAAAAAAACTAGCAATGGAGCAACTTGAAAGCATGTTTTAATATATATATATATATAACATGCAAAGTGTCGGGATGGCGAGCGTAGGGGGTTTCAAAGTTCTTGGCCGGGGCAGCGAACGCCGACACACAGACCAAATCAAAGGTTGCGCCTCTCGTCCATTGCTTTGGAGAACAGATCCTGACCCGCAATGATGTTCACAGCCAGAGAGGCGAACACAAGGCTGAAGGGGTTTGCGCTTGTGGCTGCACAGCACCTCCCACCGCCGACATTCAAAGTTTCGGCCCTGCAGATCTGGGCGTCCGGCAATCAGAGGAGCCATCATTTCGCCCAACGCCCAACCATGAAGTGTCTCTCGTCCATCGCTCTAGAGTACAAATCCTAATCTGCAAGGATGTACACAGTAGCAAGAGAGGCGAACACAAGGCTGATGGGAATCGAGAACCTTCCCGATCCTTACCGATCTACGCTGCAACCCCCATCAACGCCATGCAACAGCACAGCCGCGCGGATCTGGGCACTCCGCGACCAGGGGAGCCACTGTCCTGTCGAAGGCCCAACCTTGAGAACAGCTGGGACGAAAAGAAGGCAGAGAAGGCAAGTGACCTCTCGGCAGTCCGAATAGGAACGGATCTCCACCGCGTTTCAGGGAGCATTTCAAGGAGAGTGTGGATTCAAAAAATTTCCAGTTTCTTTATGCATGTGGGGTGCCATTCAATGTTCTTCCCTCACCTTATTGGCATGAAATGGTTTCTGCCATTAATGATTCCCCCAAAGGATACAAGAGCCCTGGGTATGACAAGGCCAAAACCGTGGGACTTGATCATGAAAAAGCTAAAATAAACAATTCTTTGGCTAGAATGACAAATTCTTGGAATGAGCATGGGGTGTCCATTGTATCTGATGGATGGACCAATGTAAAAGGAAAGCCATTGATAAGTGTTATTAGTGGTGCAATATTCCTTTCAGCATATAATTATTCAGACAAATTCAAGACCGGCATTAACATTGCAGAACCATTACTTGAAATAATTGAAAATACTGGGCCATACAATGTCATCCAAGTCATCATTGATAATGCTGCTAACTGTAAGGCAGCAAGAGCAATTATTGAGGATAAATACCCCAACATATTTTGGTATGGGTGTTTGGTTCACACAATGAACCTTTTGATGCATGATATTGTTAAAAACAAACAACCTCAATTCAAATGGCTTGGTGATTTGTACAAGAGAGGTAAAAAATGATAAGATTTATTACAAATCATAGCAATACCCATGGGCTTTTCCGTACTCACTCCAAATTGGAGTTGTTGAAGATAGCAAAGACTAGATTTGCTAGCTATTACCTCAACTTCAGGCGCCTTTTGAAGGTAAGAGAGTCAATGGTATCAAGACCACATTGGCAGGTATTAAAGGACAAGGCAGCGGCAATAGTTGACAGGCAAGGTTTTGAACATGTGGAGGAGACCACCCTTGACCCTTTGCTTTGGGCACGTGTGAGGGAAATTTTGAATTTCACCAAGCCCATTTATCACATGATTCGTTTTTCAGATACAGATAAACCAGTGACTGGGGAGGTTTATGAGCAGATGGATAGCATGTTGGGCCAAATAAAAGATGTTGTTAAGCATAATGATCCCAACTTGTATGCAATGATTCACGACTGTGTGTGTGCACGGTGGAATAAACTCGATGTTCCACTACATGCCTTGGCATATATCCTTATGCCAAAATACTACTCTCCATCTTGGTTGGGCCAACCTGCACCTGGAGGTGGGGTTAGGATCAAACCTCGCAAAGATCCAGAGGTACAAGAGGGGTACATGAAGGCATTAGACAAGTTGGTCCCCGACAGGGAGGAGTGTGCTAGATTGCGCCTTGAATTAGGCAGATACTTCAGTTGCACTGGTAACTTTGGTTCTTTCCATGCAATGGAAGACAGAGACAGATTTGATGCTCTCACATGGTGGGAAGCATATGGCAGCATGGGACTTTTGTCAAAGTTGGCAAAAAAAGTTCTCTCACAAGTTGTGAATACTTCTTCTGCAGAGAGGTGTTGGAGCACCTACAACTTCATACATAATGTGAGAAGAAACAGGCTGAATGAAAACCGAGCTGAAAGCTTGGTTTATGTGCATTACAACTTGAGGTTGTTGAGTCATTACTGTGATCGGGCATATGAGGATCAATCGTATAAAGTCTGAGACAACAACCCAGAGGATGATAATCTGGAGGACGGCATTGTACATGTGGAAGAATTGGAAGCAGAACTTTTGAGGGATGATGATGAAGCATCAACAACCATGCCACCACCACACACAGGGCCAGTCCCACCATCCAGTAGCAATGCGGATGCCAGTGCCAGTGCTCGATATCCAACTATTGTTCCTTTGCAGATTCAGCCTCCACCTACACCCTCACATTGCCCTCCGCCTTCTAGTCATGGTCGTGGACGTGGTACTCCTAAGAGTACTAGAAGACCACCATTGCCTCGTGGTTCTCACAAATTAGACATTTCTCGTGGGCATGGCAAGGGGCCAGCCAATAGATAAAATAGATTTGTTGTTTACTAGTCTTTTCTATTTTCTAGTAGTTTTTATCTTTTATAACTGTTGAACAGTTGAAACTTGACTTTTTCATATTTAATGACAATTTAAGTTTGAAGTTTGAATTTGAAAGGTGAAACTTTGAAGTTGGCATTTATAAGTTTATAAGTCATTATGAATTATGAATATGATGCTTCATGAAAGTTATATGGTGATCAATGAATCAATGATGATAAATGTTATATAATATCAATGATGATAAATTTTATATATTGAATTTTGAAATCAATGAATCAATGATGATAAATGTTATATATCAATGATGATAAATGTATATTGAATTTTGAAATCAATGAATCAATGATGATAAATGAATTATGATATATATCAATGATGATAAATGTTAGATATTGAAATTTGAAATCAATGATGATAAATGTTATATATTGAATTTTGAAAGCTTGAAACCTTCAGATTGATGATTCGCGAGACTCAAGAGTCAATATGTTGTATGTTTCCAACTTGTGGGCGTGGTTGATGAAGATTATAACTTCTAGATGATTGATGTTAGATGATTCAATCTATGTTTTTATGTTTTTTATGTCTAATTCATCATTCTACATGCTTTTGTTGACATATATGCATCAAAATATAAAAAATATAAAAATATATATATATATATATATATATATATATATATATATATATAAAAAAAAACGCTCTGGATCGGGAGCTTTTGAAAATGGCGCTCCCGCTCCCAAGCAACCATGATCTAGACATGTCAATCTGGCCTCCCAGATGAGCAATGACTGCCAGGGATCCCCGGATCTCTTATCCCCGTCCTTTCAAATTCAGATCTCACTTCTCACTGACAAAACCATGATTCTCTGGGCTCGCTCCATTGATCTGGTGAAGGGCCTTTCACATGCACTCGAACACAGGCTGGGGATTCCTTCTGCCTTTCAGCGATTAATTTATGGAGGTAAACAACTAGAGGACTCTCTTCCGCTCTCATTTTATAATATTGGAAAAGATGCTTCTGTAGTTTTAACCCTTCGGCTGCGAGGAAGGGCAGTCGGGCAACCCTCTTCAGCTCAAGCTTTCTCTTACAAGGATGTTGTCCATGCACAACATCCCAAGAAAGTTGCTCAACCCTCTAAGGTTCCCAAGCCATTTTTGGTTGATAAAATGGAGGATGTTCCCTTTGTAGAAATTTCCCATCCGGCACTTGAAAACCAGTTTCAAACATATGCAGAATCTTCCATCATTTTCCGATTTAATGGATTATGGCCCCGCTCAGCAGAACTCTACCAATGGATTCACTCCACTTGACCAATAACAGCAAGGTCATCTTCTGCTCAAAGGATTTCTTTATAGTTGTGTTTGCATTCAATGAAAATTATCAAAAAGCCTTAAAAGGTGGCCCTTGGTTTTGAGGAAAAGCAGGGCTATTCCTCACACCCTGGTTCCCAGATTTCGACCCTTCTACGGCAGTCATTACCAAGCTTCCTATTTGGGTCAGGCTTCCAAACTTACCTGCTCCTCTATGGCACTTCTATGTCTTTCAAAGTATCGGAAACACCCTGGGAAGCTTTCTGGAAACGGATACCTCCAGGGGGGAGACGGGCATATACACCTATGGCAAAATATGTGCCGAAATAAACATAAGTAAAGGCCTGCCCCATCAAATCAATCTCAAAGTTGGAGATTTCCACTAGACACACACCCTAGACTATGAAAATATTGCTTTTTGATGTCGTCACTACTATCAAACAGGGTGTCTTTAGAACTCCTGTACTACGTTCCTCGCCCAAAAGAAGAGAAGCAATCGCAAATCAAACTCTAAAAGCTAGAAACCCTATGAACCACCTCCCATGGATGACATTGACTTCTTCAGCTCGGATGAGGAGGAGATCGAAGCAGATGAGGAGGTTTCCAAGCAAGAAAAGGACATGCTCTCTGCGGACCCTAGAGGGCCCAATGTTTCTGTGAGTGCCCAAAAACGATCTCCTGAGCCCTCCTCCTTAGATTCAGATAAGGAGACTACTCCTTTAGTCAACAACAGTCTTTGAGTGGTTTTAGCCCATTCGCCTCATGAAAGATGGGTTAAAGTTTCAAAAAAGAAAAGAAAGAAATGTCGTATTGAGGATTCAACCCATTCTGGGTAGATTCCTATGTCTATCTCTTACGGCTCCCATGTTTATCTTCTTGGCTCTCTTTGTCCCTCTCTTGGTTACTTTTCGGGACCGAGGTTGATAGTTTATCAATTCCGGCTTCCCCGCTATTCAGCCTCTCTTGACTGTAACTCCATATTATATCATATGCTTTTTTTAATAGAATTAGTCTAATTTACAAACAAAAAAACATGCAAAGTGCCAACTAACCGGTGAAAATTAAGAAAACATTGATTTTTTCGCAACTTGTAGACAAATATTGCATTTTAATATAATCCATAGTAGATTAATCATTACAGTATCAACCATTTAGCATACAGATAACATCAATCAGCCATAAGTCAATTGGGTTTGTCCTAGGTGGTTTGGAGGAATGATTGGGATCCTCCCCTGTAAATTTTTGTAGATGTTCTATGCTTGATGCAATTTTACTTTTATAACAACAATCACATAAATAGTTACGTAAAATGTTGATAGAACATACCAGTGGATCTATAGAAGACAAACCAGAAACAGGAGAATGTGTTGGTGCGTTACAACGGTCAGCAGGATGCTTCAACCAACAAAGTCTTCTAGGTCAGCCAACCCAGAATGTGTAACAACAATCCTCAAATCAATCATCCAGTCAACTCAAAGTCAACCCCAGAAAAGTCAACGCAGTCCAGAAAAAGTCAACGCAGGGTAGCAACAATAAAGCCAACGCAGCTCCAACTTTAGTCAACCTTTTGACCTCAATTTTTGTGCCAATGAGTACGGCCTTCAAAAATCGAACTCTCCACAAAATTTCAGCCAATTCGGACCATGAGTTGACCAAAGTCAACGCTGGTCAAACTTGCTCAGAAACCCTAACTGCAGAAAACTTGTTGCGGTAAATTTCGTCCTTTAGCTGCAGTAGATTTCGTCCTTCTTCTCACGTGGGAGATGAAACTGCTTCTCAAATGCTTGTAGATAATTAGAGGAGAAGATGTGTGATGAGATGAGTGAAATGCTCTCCAACGTTGACTGTATTTATATCCATCATTGAGGTGTGTGACACATCTGTTGGGGGTGTAAAACCTTAAGGCCGACCTGCACTTAAATTTATTATAAATAATAAATTCAAAAATAAATGTTCTGCTCATCAGATTAAAATCAATTTTATATCGATTTTACACCTCTCCGAAAGAGGAATCCAATACAAATATTGGAATCTTCATCTGAGCATCACAAGATGGAGTTTGGACCTAGTTGTCCAAATTTAACACTCCCTCTCAACTAGGGAGAACTCCATCCACCAATGCAATCAAACATCGTGCGTCATCCCGCCGTAACTTGCTTTGCTGGCCTCTTTATTTCAGAACAGAAGTGGGTCAGTCACAAAGACATCATCCCCCGGCTGACAAATTCAGCCCAGAGGTCCGAAACCTCTATCAGACTCACAAAGAGTCTCCAACCAACCCGAAGTTGGTTCATCTAACCCGAAGTCAAGCGGAGGTCCGAGACCTCACTAGACTTGATCCCAGATCAAGTGGTTGGACCGTGCCATCCTAGATAGAGAGTACGGCAATCTCTGATGCGTCCATCAGTCTTTGCTACTAGTCTCTAGCTTTTCCCACCTCATTGGCCAAATGAGAGGTACTTCCCATGAGCCCTAAACTCAATGGGTAGGATGCATACGGGGCACAGATAATGAGAGGTGAACCAACTCAATAATCACAATGGTGGGGTCCAAGCACACCAACAAGGTTTGGCAAGCCTAGCCTTGTGGTTGCTCATAGCTCCGAGAAGTTGTCCCCAAAGCCCCCCAGAGCTCCTCGAGCTCATTGTCCAACAGGACCCACATCATAGGGTCGTTCCATGATACCAAGTCTCTTACGGAAGGTTAGGAACTTGACCTTCCCCAGGGGCTTAGTGAGAATATCCACGACCTGCTCATCAGTTCCTATATGATCGAGCCTTACGGCGCCTTGTTGTACCATGTCCCTGACAAAGTGGTACCTAATATCATATACTTGGATCGATCGCAGAACACAGGATTCTCTAACAAATGAATCCCACTCTGGTTATCACAAAGGATGGTGGTATCTAACACATGCCCGAATAACTCACTAAAGAGCTTTCGCAACCAAACTGCTTCACAACAGGCCATACTTGTTGCAATGTATTCGGCCTCTACGGCGCTCAAAGCCACCGACTTCTGCTTCCTGCTCATCCATGAGATCAAAGCAGAACCAAGATTGAAGCAGCATCCCGATGTGCTCTTACGATCCACCACACTGTCAGCCCAATCGGCATCAGTATATCCAAGGAGTGTCACGCTCCCGGCAGTGTATCTCAGCCCATGGTTTATCGTGCCCCAAAGGTATCTCAGAAGATTCTTGGCACCAACCCAATGAAAGTGATGAGGCTCAACCATTTGTTGACTCAAAGTGTTCACTGCAAAACATATATCTGGACGGGTGTTCACTAAGAACATCAGAGCCCCTACGAGTTGACGATACTCAATAGGATTTGCCAATACGGCCCGGGGCCAGGGCCGCCACTCCTACCTTCTTGAAGTTGAGTTCCACGGTGTCGATACCGACTTGCAATCCCTCTCTCCAAATCTTTCCGTGTTTCAAAATATATTTTGCTTGAGAAAGGAAAATCTCGCCAGGTCTTTGCCAGACCTCCAGGCCTAGGAAGTAGTGCATTAGTCCTAGGTCCTTCATCTCGAACTCAGCAACGAGGTCCCTCTTGCACTGATGAATAAGAGGGTCAGCACCTGTCAGGAAGAGGTCGTCCACATATAACACCAGAATGAGAGGCTTCTCCCTATCAACCTTGAAGTAAAGGTTCGGATTAGCATTACTACGAGTGAAGCCCAGCTTCATCAGGTAGCTATCTATCCTCTCGTACCAAGCTCTGGGTGCTTCCTTCAACCCATAGAGGGCTTTCTTCAACTTGCAGACATGGGTGTCCTGATCCTGGACTTCGAACCCCAAAGGTTGTTCTACATACACCTCTTCTTTTATTGCACCATGCATAAAAGTGATCTTGACATCCATCCGATGAAGACTCCATCCTTGCGTAGCAGCAAGGGCTATGATTGATCGAATGGTGTTATATCGTGCCACAAGTGCAAATATGTCATCATAATCTATTCCTTCCTTTTGAGAGAAGCCATGGGCAGCAAATCTTACCTTGAACTTTTTAGCACTTCCATCATATCCATGCTTGATCTTGTAGAGCCATTTCGCGGTGACAACTGATTTGTCCTTCGGTCTTGGAACCACATCCCAGACATCATTCTTCATTATGGACTCATATTCTTCGTGCATAGCATCCTTCCGCACTTGATGCTTTACTTCGCCCTCAAAAGATCCAGGTTCGATTGTACAATTGTACTCATGGCACGTATACCCTCGTATTCATACTCGTCATTTCGAATGTCCTCGTGCGCATGTCCTCAAAGATCTTTGAGAGTGTCCCTGAGCCATGATGGTCTCTTTCTCAGTGAAGGAGATGGATCTATTGGATCCATTGGTCCTTCAACATCAGACATTGTCTCATCCTGCGGTTCTTCCTGATTTCTAGGCCTTGCTTCATGATTTTCCTCAGATCTCGGAAGATCTACTACTCTCTTCAGGGAAGCATCTTCGTCAAAAGTGACATCATGGCATATTTCTACCTCTCTTTGACCAGGTACATAGACTCTATAGGCCTTAGAGGTTTCGTTGTAGCCCACAAACATTCCTTTCTTCTCAGAAGCATCCAACTTACTTCTCTTTTCTTTTGGCACATGAAAATAAACAGGACATCCAAAAATTCTAAAATGTGAGACGTCAAGTTTCTTACCGGTGAAAACCTCTTCGGGAGTTTTGGAGTCCAGGGCAGAATGAGGGCATCGGTTTTGAATGTATACAACAGTATTCGCAGCTTCTCCCCACAGAAACTTCAAGAGGACCCCGGTCACATAGCATGGCACGGTAGCTTCACAATGGCCCTATTTTCTGCTCAAAGAACGCCATTCATTTGGGGAGTATAGGGTGACCCCCCCCCCTCTCTCTCTTAATGCCGCCTTCTTCAGCATTGACCGAACCTATTCTGACTCATTCGCTATCGTTTCATTCTCAAAATCTTGATCTTCTTCCTTGTCATATTTTCCACCAAGGCTTTGAAGGTACTAACTACATGAAAGCCTCATCCTTCTTCTTCAAGAAGTATATCCAGCTTTAAGGGAGAAGTCATCGTTGAATGTCATTTAGTAAGAACATCCTCCTGTGGAGCTATGGGTAGCATACCGTATAGATCATAATGTAAACCTGCAAAATATCGCATGTTCATGGAGACTTGAGGGGAAAGGTCCCCTTGTATGCTTTCCTTCGGCACAACCCTTACATACACCTTCATGATTATTTCCAAAATCGGGCATCCCTGTCACCACCTTCCTTGCTTCGGGAAGGGCATTGTAATGAAGGTATCCAAACCTTCGGTGCCATAGTTCAGTTTGTCGGATAGTATCACATGTCATAGCTCCTAGTGGACTTCCTTCAACCTGGTAGAGTGTTCCAACTCTAAAACCAATCACGATAGCTTCCTTGAGATTCTTCTTCCATATGCGCACCTTTCCATCAGTGAATGCCACATTGAAGCCTTTGTCTTCCATGGCTGATATAGACACAAGGTTCTTCTTCAATTTTAGTACATAGAGTACATCCTGCAAATGTAGGACTTGTCCTTGAGACAAGTGGAGGGTCACAGTCCCTGTCCCTTTCACGGGATATGTGGCATTATCTCCAAGAATAATTTCCAGATTAGTATCCTTCTCAACCATGTCAGAGAGTGCTTCCTTGAACCCAGTGATGTGTCTTGAGGCACCACTATCTATCAGCCAGACATCCATAGTGTCGGGCGGGGATGCAACAAAGAGGGCAGATACAAGAATGTATTCATTTCTTTTATCATCAACATTTGACTCCTCATACCTGGAGTTTCTAGACCTTTTGAAAGGTTGATTGTTTCCGCCAGAGGGAGCCTTCCTCTTTCCTTTGGACCTGTTGTTTCTTTGATTTCCATTCCTCTGGTTGTTGTTGTTGTCATCACTATTGGGAGAATCCTTCTTGAAAGGACATTCTCTAGCATGATGACCTGGCCTATGACAAGTGAAACACTTGCCCTTCTTTCCTTGGGCCCCTGCTCTTCCTTTGTTCTTTGAACCACCAGAGTTCTTCTTTCTAGAATGAGCAGCGTAGGCAGCATTTCTGTCATTTTCGTATTCCTTCATTCTTATCTCTTCTTGCATGCATCTTGACAGTAGCTCGTCAAAGTTAGGAATTGTATTATTATTGAGAATGGTAGTGTTGAATACTTGCCATTCATATGGGAGCCCTCCAAGTGCGGTGAGTAACATCTCACGATCAGTTATTGTCTCCCCAATAGCCAGCAGATTGTTCCTGATCTCGGTCAATTTCAGAAAGTATGTTTGGACAGACTCATCCCTGCCTTTCTTCAGATTCTTCAATTGATTCTTGAAGAATAGCACCAGGTTTGTATTGTTTACTTTGAACATTTGTATCAGCTTATCATACATCTCTTTGGATGTGCCTAGCTCAGATATGTAGGCAACCAGACTTTTATGTATGGATTCCCTAATCATTAGCTTTTCTTTGATCTCCCCCTTCTTATACTTGGTTTTAGCAACAACAGTAGCAGTGGATGGAGGTTCTTGTATCTTACCCAGTACATAGTCCATGAGATCATGGTCTTCTAATTTGAGATCTAATATCATCTTCCAAGCATGGAAGTCATCCCTTCCAGTCAGCTTGTCATCCTCCTTGAAGCCATAATTTGTGGAACTCATTTTTCTCTTTTGGTGATTGCTATAAGTTAGGGCTTGTCTTCACCTCAGCTCCGATCCCATGTAAATTTTTGTAGATGTTCTATGCTTGATGCAATTTTACTTTTATAACAACAATCACATAAATAGTTACGTAAAATGCTAATAGAACATACCAGTGGATCTATAGAAGACAAACTAGAAACAGGAGAATGTGTTGGTGCGTTACGACGGTCAGCAAGATGCTTCAACCAACAAAGTCTTCTAGGTCGGCCAACCCAGAATGTGTCACAACAATCCTCAAATCAATCATCCAGTCAACTCAAAGTCAACCCAGAAAAGTCAACGCAGGGCAGCAACAATAAAGCCAACGCAGCTCCAACTTTAGTCAACCTTTTGACCTCAATTTTTGTGCCAATGAGTACGGCCTTCAAAAATCGAACTCTCCACAAAATTTCAGCCAATTCGGACCATGCGTTGACCAAAGTCAACGCTGGTCAAACTTGCCCAGAAACCCTAACTGCAGAAAATTTGCTGCGGTAAATTTCGTCCTTTAGCTGTAGTAGATTTCGTCCTTCTTCTCACGTGGGAGATGAAACTGCTTCTCAAATGCTTGTAGATAATCAGAGGAGAAGATGTGTGATGAGATGAGTGAAATGCTCTCCAACGTTGACTGTATTTATATCCATCATTGAGGTGTGTGACACATCTGTTGGGGGTGTAAAACCTTAAGGCCGACCTGCACTTAAATTTATTATAAACAATAAATTCAAAATAAATGTTCTGCTCATCAGATTAAAATCAATTTTATATCGATTTTACACCTCTCCGAAAGAGGAATCCAATACAAATATTGGAATCTTCATCTGAGCATCACAAGATGGAGTTAGGACCTAGTTGTCCAAATTTAACATCCCCACCCAGGTTCAATTCCCACAAGTGACATGATGAACTTTAATGTAATGGACGGAATATGTATATTCCTTATATGGAATATATGGATGTTTATTTGTTTTAAAAAAACCATCAGTCATTCATACAACAACTATAGTTTCTAACATCAGCCATAAGATTAAATTTCGAAAGATAATCGTTATCATTTGTCTTCATCATCTAATAGATAATGTCAACTACAAAATGAAATAGGTCGTTTGACATCATGAGCAAAGAGTTATAATAATCAATCAACTGTCATATAATAACTACAAAATAGCTCATGTACCAAATTTATAAAATACATATTAGAAACTAAAAACACTAAGCTAGCTAAAGTAGTAAGGTTTATGACGAATTAAGCAATGAAAAAACAGAAGTAATTCATTACCGTAATTATACTATCTATTTAGTTGTCTTCCTGCCATGAGCAACTTCTACTCTAAGTTCCTATGATCTGATACTAGGTGCACCTTAATGAAAAATGGGCGGGCACTACGAAAAGAAATAGGCCATCTAACATCATAACCAAAGAGTTATAATATGAAATCAACTGTCATATAATAATTACAAAATAGGTCATGTGCTAATTTATAGAGGAGACATCAAAAACTAAAATACGAAAGCTTACGACAAGTTCAGAAACGAAAAAAAGAAAAATAATCCATTACTATAATTCTACTATATATTTGGTTGTCTTCATGCCATAGGCAACTTCTTCTCCAAGTTACTATGATCTAATAGTAGGTGTATCCTAATAAACATAGGGACAAGCACCACCATGAACTACATGGCCCAACATGGCTGTGAACGTCCTACATTCCAAAAATTTGTGGAATAATCCTTTTTGAAAAGAATACTTAACTCTGTCACTCACTAAGCTTTAACTCAGTACTTCAATTTGTTTCCAATGCATATTGTTTTATATTGGACCATTCTACATACATTTTTGAGTAGCCAACCCCAAAAAATGCAATTATCGTGTTTAACCTTGTGTAGTAATTATGTATGTAAGCTCATTACTAGCACATGTTCCCTAAGCATTTTCTAGATTCATTTTACAAGAGGTTAAATACCATGTTTTGATCCCATAATTCTCATGAATGTTAGTGTGAATGTAGTTCTCTCTCCTATTTAATTAAGTCATGTGCACACATAATGTTCCTTAAATAATTTTGTCTCGTTGTCATTTCCAAACTTGTAATTTATGGTGCATTCACTTGCAAGAGGTTGCATTCATAACAACCCCATAATGCAAAGTTTATTTTTTCTTGTGTTTTAGGTGTAGTAAGATGGTTTTCACTATATATTGTGTGTAACTCCTTATGCCAATTCATGTTTGCAACCTTTTTCCCCTTTGTAAAGAGATAATAGCCTCCTATTTGTGATCTTGCATACTTGACTTGCCTCTACACCATTGCGACATACTACCTTCAAAGGTAAATGAATTCCATTGGACATATTTTTGCCATCGGCTATGAGCAACAACCTCTTTAGCTCAAGAATTGGTAGTGTGTATTAAAATTATTTCTTTGTCTAAAAGGAGATAAATGAGAATAATGAAAATGCATCACATAATGATCACATGTTAGTGAATTTCACAAGTGTAATGGAAAACAATTATATATCCACAAAAAGTCCCAATTAATAAAAGAAAACATGTCCCAAACACCAAGAGGTAGGTTTTGTGGTAAAGCACATCATGGTTGCAATATACCTACTAAATGGTTAAAAACTCATTTATGCTGAAATGTCAATGTAAATTATTTTTTAACATAAAAATTTAAAGTAGAGAGTTCTAAGGATTGTGCGCTGACCTTGTCATATGCAAATGCATTCTCTCGAAGAATGTGTCGGGCAACTATTGGATCTGAAACCACTACAAATGATTTTGGCCCAAATGCAAGCTTGTACACAGAACCATGCTGCCAGTACCAATTCAATGAAATGAACAACTCAAAATTTGTCTCCAATATGTGGGAAATAATACATATTTCTTTATCAAGCTAGATTCCTCTTTTACCTTTTTAGGAGTCGAAAAAAGTTAAACCAAGAACAATAAATTCCAACCAATGCTACAGCAGAATGAATGGGATCAAAGTTTCAAACGTATTGAGATGAAAAATATAGCAAACATGGTCAACAAGACCAATAACAATAATTTTGAATTTCCAAAATTCCCAAATAAACCAATAGATAGATCCTATATTGTAATTTGAAAAGTCAAGAACATTTGTCAAAACACTACTTTCACAAGGTAGGAAATGCAAGTCATTTCAAAAAATTGTGCCCTGCATATTTGAAATTGAGACGGGGCAAAGTAATAGAAGATACATGTCAAACAACTATATCTTTAGCTAAATAACCAATATCACAAGCATTAATCGTGTTGCACTTCCTATGTTGGAGATTAGACATAAAAGCATGCAGATAAAACATCTCCTAACCAGAAAAAGAAGCCAAAATTAAATTCCTTATTATAAAACAAATTATGCTAGCCTCTCAACTGTGATATATGATTTCCTGCGAGTTAAAAGATTTTGAAAATTATTCAACCATAATAACACTGGAATTCTAAAGTGATTTGCTACAGAAACTAGAACCTCCTATAGAAAACCCATTTCTGGAAAATGGAAAAAGTTATATTGCAAGTGCCATGAGTTTAAATGATATCATCACTTTTATTGGATGTACATTCAAAGAATTTAAATATCCCCTCTTCAAAGTGTAATAACCCTGCTCCCAGAGTTCTAGAATTTGTACCTATTTGAACTTTTGTTTAAGTAAAACAGATCTAATAAGACATTGAAAGGATATAAATTGAAATTTCAGCTTGCTTAATTAAACTATATGCAGAAGAATACCTGAAATTCAGCACAAACTTACGAATCCTGAACCTGAAGCGGCTGAAGATTTGTTGGTGATGTTGTGAACAGATCAGATTACTGGGGCAATCGAATCCTCCCAGCCAAATCCGAGACTAATCCCAGACCCAGAGGGTGTCCCCTCTGTCCCCCGTGCCCAGATTTCCAAGAACAAGAGACTCCTCCCCAAAAACTGCAAGCCAGCATTTCCTTCCTTCTCCTTTCAGCAGAAACCATTTCCCCCTCCTCCAAGAAAACCTCTTTTTTTTTCCTTCTCCTCCATACCACCTCCTTTAAATAATTTCCTTCCACCGCCTCTAACTTCCCGAAGTCTTATCCTCATTAATGATGATATTTTTATGTATTTATGGTGGTATCCTTTTCATTATGTTTGGATATGAATATAATGTAAACAATCTTTCTCCACCGCCTCAAACTTCCCGAGGCTTTACCCAACCTTAAGTTTATATTAAATGTTGTTATGGTGGTGATCCCATTAATGTGCTTACGTATACATATTTATAAAGGTGGGATTTTATTTAAGTACCTTTAATATAAATCTTTAATATCGCATACTCATTTTAACTTAAAGATTCATTAACTTTATTACTTCATTTCCTTTATTACCTTGTTTCATAAAATTTTATACTTGGTTGAATTTGACATAAGGTCTGAAATCTTAATATTAAGTCCCCAATCTTTGTAATCTTGATATTAGGTGGGCGTACTAGTGCGATGTGGACGGTATAGGCAGGTGTAGCTATCAAATGCCTATATCGTTCACACGCTAATATTGTTTTGGGTATAACAGGGGAATGGGTCGTTACACAAAGTCTTGGCCACAAGATGACTTTTTATTACGAGCATTTCATGCAGTTACAAGATGGTCTCATTGTCTATCCTAGCTACATTCAGTTTCATTGGATTCACAACCTTAGGACATCGCTTGGCCAGTTCCAAGCTTGTTCCCACCACCTACAGATCGGAACAAACCACCACATCCCATAGTTTCAGAGGATCTATCAATTATTCCATCTCCAAGAGATCAGGTCTAAAAAGCACTCTATCTTCAAATGTCCCATGTACTATGACATGCAAGGAAGGCTCCACTACTTGTTTTGGGACTTGAGAGTTTCCATGCAACAATCTTTTGCTACCGCAATTAGAGATGCCTGCCTTTATACATTCAAGAAGTGATCACCACATCTAAGAGAGTTTGCATGGCCTCTCCAAACTCAATGTTGTTGGGCTCATTGCTTCTTTCTATCTATCTCAACTATTAAAGGCATTAAGCGCCAAACAAACTCCTCAACCTTAGAGCTTTTTGTAAGACAATAACCTTCCTCCCACCCAATCGGCAAACATTCCACCTCTACAAGACGTTGGAGGCAAACTAGCTCCTGATAGAGTACTAACTACTACCCACCAAATTAGATCGAACAACCATAATTCCATCATGAGTTTCTTCTCCTCAGCCCCAAATGTTATGAGAGATAGGACATTTTGCTCCAAAGATCCTCCCATTATCACTAACTAGGCCCCCTCAATCCTCAATATTCCCTACAGAACATCATTGGGCTTTCCGTTGGCCCTTTAATGATTATAGAGGATGACAAGAATGCCTTTCCTCCCTCCTCCACTTCTCTTTCTACTTCACACTTTAGGTTAAGGTAGGGCTTTGCACCTATTACGATTTCACACTTTGATCTCACCTAGATTAGGCTCTTCTCTTTCCTTCGTTGACAACTTGACACTCATATATCTTTGACCATTTTAGTTTTTCTTTAGTTTTAAAGAGTGTTCTCAACACTCCCATATGCCATGCTAACTGAATATATTTTCCAATATCATTAACTTTGTCCTTGATCATTTGTGGGCATTAATAAAATTATTTGATCTTGAAAGATATGGTAAGATAATTTTGTTTTATCTTATCTCTATTACTATTGGACTTGTCCTCTTTTACTTATATATTCCTTTACCACATAGTTTAATTACTTTTTAAATTTAACTTCTTAAAATGGGGAGCAATGATCTGGATTTATGCAGGAACGCAACAGAATACACATAACCATAAATACAAAGATGCAGCGGAAATAACACTTCATTTCATTAATATCAAAGAACTGAAATTTGTTTATAAACAGAATGGAAATAAACTAGCTAGGGTGTTGGTAGCTTATCTCTCAGAAGAGATGTGGTGACTACAAGCCTCTGAACTATGTTACAATGAGGCTCGGGGCTTATTTATTGTTGAGAAACAATGGAAAACCCTAAACATCCAAAAACCTAACCCTAAAAGATGAAGCACCAAAAATATGGACCCTGTTTGGGTAAATTGGTACATCAACTTCCCGGGGACATAACATTGGCATATGATCTCTATTCGACGCGCTCAATACCTTGTTATTAAGATCTATCCGAGGACTACAACTTTGTAGTCAACAACATGGGTCGTAGAAAAAACGTCGTTTAGGGCCTCAAAACGGCTCCGGAAGTTCAGGACCCAAAAAACTAATAAAAATAGTAAATTGTGCTACAATTAAGGAAACTGAAAGAAACAATGGTGGGGCCCCAATTGGAATAGGCGAGTAGCCACCAATATCCACCTGGATCATTCCTCCCCCCATAGGAAGAAATGGTCCCCATTGCGCTGAGTTCCTCCATGAGATGAGGAAACTTCTGCTGAACTTGGTCACTGGTGAACCACTTGTCGTGGTGCAGGAGTTGGCTAGCTTTGACAACCCGATACAGTTGGATCTTCTGTTGGTGAGTGTTCTTGATATGCATGTCCATGATACAATCGGTGGTGCCCTGTTCCATGCAGTCTGGGTTTAAATCTGTTGGTATGATTTGTTCTGCAATGTCGGAGGTGTCCAGCAGAGGTGGGAAGTAGGGCCAAAGGCGGTCCACATTGAATATTGGGTGCAAACAAAGGAAAGGTGGAATACTGAGCTCGAAGGCATTGGTCCCTACAACCTTGATGATGGTGTATGGCCCATATTGGACCAGGTGAAGCTTGCGGTGAGGTCCAGTGAGGCACTCCTTCTGCAAATGTAGCCACACTTTGTCGCCCACCTGGAAGTTGTGTGCCACCCGATGTTGATCATGTCATTGCTTGTACTTAGCATTGGCTCTGTCCAATATGTCATGAACCTGTTGGCGAATGTGTTGAATGCGCTCGATGAAGTTGTTTGCTTTGTCAGCTTCAGACTAGACATGAGCCGAATCGGCCTGAGTAGCCGCAAATGGCATGGCAACGTCAATGGGACATAGTGGTTGGAATCCCAAGCCAACCGAAAAGGGGTTGTGGCCGGTTAAGCTATGGAGAGCCCAATTATAACTGTGTTGTACATAGGGGAGGCTCTCATCCCATGTGCGTGGATGCTTTGAATTGTACATGCACTGAATGTGTACAATCATCTTGTTGACGACCTTTGTCTGGCCATTAGTTTGGGGATGGAAAGTTGTGGACTTGGTGTCCAGCATTGACCAGAGGCTAGACCAAAATGTGCTGAGGAACTTGTTGTCCCGATCTGAGATGATAGACTGTGAGATCCCAAAGTGCACCAACACTCGTTCAAAGAAGAGTTTAGCAGTGGCTTCTGATGTGATATTCTTCTTGCAGGCCGCCATAATGGCCATCTTCGAGAATCTGTCGACAACCATGAAAACACAGTCTTTTCCATGCTTAGTAGAAGGAAGGCCCGACATGTAATCTATGGAGATGGATTCCCAAGGTCGACTAGGGGCTAAGTCACTAGATTTGGTGAACTTTATCCTTGGGATTCAAACTTCGCCGAACCTCAAACGATTTCGAACAAAATTGATTTTGTTCGTCGGACTTGATGCCAAACTCAAACTCGAACATGATGCCAAATTCGAACCCGAACTTAATGCCGAACTTGAATGAATTTTTTTTAAATTTGGTAAAAATTCGAACATGATGCCGAATTCGAACCCGAACTTAATGCCGAACTTGAACGAATTTTTTTAAAATTCGGTAAAAAATCAATTAGGTTCGCTTGCAATTCGACTTGGTTTATGCAAATTTTTCTAGTTGTCATAAATTTTTAGATATTTTGAGATATAACCAGAGTACATACATTAGAATATATAAATATGAATGTCACATTTATTTTTAGCCTGCTTAAAATTGATTTTTTTTATATATATACATATTTTTTTCAAATTTCTATATGTCGAATTTTATGTCGAACTTTATCGGCAAAATTTTAGGTGCCGAACTTTATTCAAATTTTAAGGTCGTCAAACTCAAACACGAACACGAACGTGGTGACTTAGACTAGGGGTAGGTAGCAGAGTATAGAGGCCTTGCTTCTTGATGGTTGGTATGGCAATGGCACAAGCAATGCAGGAAATCTGATGTACTTCCGACATCCTATCGAAGGTTCGGCCAATAGAAATACTTCTGCAGTACTGCCACTGTTTTCTCGACCCCGAAATGCCCAGCGACTCGACTGTAGTGTGCTTCCCAAATCATCTTGGCACACTCGCTTGAAGGAACACAAAGGTGTCCCAGGTGACATAACAGTGCATCTTGGAGGTGAAAATTTGGAACTTGCGTACCCTCCAAGAGTGTCTTGTATGTGTGGCCGAATTCTGGATCGCTCTTGTAGAGAAGCGTCCAATCAAAAGTCTCGTGCCCACAAGAGTTGAGAACAATGGTTAGCGCCACGATCAGGGGTCAATGTTCTGTGTGGATGACCGTTTCCTTCCCCAAAATGTAATGCTTCCATTATCAACAAGCCTGCACAATGGAATACATTTCTTTGTCATAAGTGGGATACTTACGGACTGTGTCGGACAATGTCTCACTGTGATATGCCACTGGATGCCCTTGTTGAGCAAGAACTACCCCAATAGCATAGTCAGAGGCATCTGTCTCGATCTCAAATGGTTGTTGCCAGTCTAGTAATGTGAGCATTGGGGCAAAGTAGAGGCGATGTTTCAATTCTACGAACACCTTCTGTTGAGATTCTGACCAAAAGAATTTTGCTTTCGCTCCTCCCTTGGTGACTTGAATCAAGGGCCAAGTGATATGAGAGAATCCCAACACGAACTTGCGGTAGAAATTAGCAAGACCTAGAAAGTTACGAAGCTCCGTTAGAGTGGTTGGGGCTGGCCAATCCCGAATGACTTGGATCTTGGTTGGATCCACATGCATCCCCCATTCATCAATAATGTATCCCAAATACTGAAACTGGGTCATGCCAAAAGTGCACTTCTCCAAATTGGCACACAACTTGTATTGCAGCAGTGTTTGGAGGACCTATCGGATGTGGTGGAGGTGCCCTTCCCAAGTCTGGCTGAAGATCAGAATGTCATCAAAGTACACTACTACAAATGAGTTGGTGAATGGCCACAAGATGTCATCCATCAACCTCATGAAGGTTGCGGGAGCATTCGTCAACCCGAAAGGCATGATCAGCCATTCGAAAAGGCCCTCCTTGGCTTTGAAGGCAGTCTTCCACATATCGGAGGGTTCGATTGGTACCTGGTGATACCCGAACTTCAAGTTGATCTTGCTGAAATATTTCGCCCCTTTGAGTTGTCCAGAAGGTCATCAATCTATGGGATCTGGTACCTATTCTAGAGAGTGATCTTGTTCAGCGCCCGATAGTCAATACAATGTCTCCAAGTCCCATCCTTCTTTTGTACCAACACGATCGAGCTCCCACATGGTGATGAACTCCGACGGATGTGACCTTTCTGCAGCAGCTCCTGAATCTGCCTCTTGATTTCATAGTTCTCCATAATAGAGCATCGATAGATCGGTCGATTGGGCAACGGCGCACCTAGGGTTAGTTCAATGGGGTGTTTGAAACTTTGACCTGACAGTGCAGAGGCACCCCTGTGGGTGAGGTGAAGATGTCCCTGTACTCCTCCATGACCTTGTCCATTTGTTGTTGTTGTGCGGAGGAGCCCTATCTGGATATTGTGGCCACAGCCTTCTTCTTGCCCTAGGGGCAGATCATTAGGAAAATAAATTTCCCGGTTTTGGAAATGAGCTTACTGCATTGTTTTGTAGTAACCAAAGAGATAGCAGCAAGCGGTGATACCTCTAGTATCCTGTAAAACTTATTGCCCAAAGTAACAATAATAGTGCAAGGTCGGGACTCATACACAACATGTCGTTTCCACAAGTATGGTAGGCCTGATAATACATCACAAACATCAAGAGGAGCAATGTCACATAATACCTCATCCGTGAACGACTTGATGTTGTAGGGAAGGCGGCACTCCTGGTTGACGTAGAGATCCTGTCCTTGGTGAAGCCACCCAATGGTGTACGGCTGTAGGTGTGCTGTGGTCGGCAAGCCCAACTGCTTGACGACCTCTGCTAAAATGAGGTTCTTTTGGCTCCCATTGTCGACAATGAACTGTAGCGAGGAACCCTTTACCCACATATGGGAGTAGAAAAGATGCTCCTCCTCCTCTGGATCTTTCGGTTCCTCCTTCTGAATCTTCGCAGTGGCAACAGTGGCGGTGGGCTCTGCATCAATAATCTGTTTACCTTTGTCATTCCCCTTGTCGGGTTCTGATTCAAAGTCAGCACATGCATCTGATTCAGAAGCCCTCATCTCGGCCACCAACAACTGCTTGGCCCGACACTCACTTGTGTTGTGAGTGGAGCTCTTATGGAACTCACACCACTTTCTCATGTCCTTCTTCGACTTCGCGGTGTTGTTCTTTGCTTGCGGCTTTGGCAGGTTGTCTTGGGCCGCCATGCCTTCGTTTTGTCCTTTGTTCTGCGGTTTGGGGGCACCTTTCCCTTTCTTTTGATTCGCAGATCCAAAGTCTCGCTTCTTCTGTTTGAATTTCTACTCAATCTTGGCAGCATACCGATATGTCGTACCAAGCGAGGAGATGTCAAGGAACTCCATTTCTTCCTGAATGTATCTGTGCAGACAACTGCGGTACTTTAGCACCAAATGTTTCTCTAAATCTTTGATACCCAACTTTGTGCGCAGGGTATGGAACAGATTCGCTAGCTCATGCACATCTTGATCCCTTTGATGCCGCAGTGTAGTCCATTGTATGTACTTGTCCTCATAGCTCCCCATGGGATAATATTGTTCTTTGATGGCGCCTCAGAAAGAATTCCAAGTGGGTACGACTGAGAACAGAGAGGGTATTGTCTCGTCCTTTTTCTCACAATAGGTTTCCCACCAATCCTTGACATGGGGGGTAGCTTTGAGGAGTGCAAAAATAATCTTCTTCCAATCGGAAAAGTCATGAACCGAGAAATATCCTTCTAATAGATTCAACCATCTATCTACGGCGTCTGCATCTATTTGGCCCTCAAATATGGGAATGTCAAAGTTTACTTGTACCTTAAAGGGAGTCGCGCCTCCAAAATGGCTACTAGATGCAGATGCGTCGTTGGTGGGTAGTCGTTGAAGGATCTAGGCAAAGTTATCCATCATCGCGTTCCTTTGTTTTTCGACGGCCTACTCGAGCAATATTTTGATAGGATCTCCTACTCCCTCATCTTTCTTTTCGTCCCCCATGGGCGGCCGTCGGGGTTTGCGAGGCTGATCTTGCAAAGGTTCAACCAAATCGAGCCCTAACTCCTTATACCCCGACCTCGTTGGGGACATGCAAAGAAGGATCGAGAAAGAGCAGACCGCTCTAATACCACTGATCCGGATTTATGCAGGAACGCGACAAAATACACATATAACCATAAATAAAAAGATGCAGCGGAAAAAACACTTCATTTCATTAATATCAAAAAATTGAAATTTGTTTACAGACAGAATGGAAATAAACTAGCTAGGGCATTGGTAGCTTATCTCTGAGAAGAGATATGGTGGCTACAAGCCTCTGAATTGTGTTACAATGAGGCTCGATGGCCTATTTATTGTTGAGAAACAATGGAAAACCCTAAACATCAAAAAACCTAACCCTAGAAGATAAAGCGCCAAAACTATGGGCCCTGTTTGGGTCAATTGGTACATCAACTTCCCGGGGACGTAACTTTGGCATATGATCTTTGTTTGACGCACTCAATACCTTGTTAGAAAGATCTATCTGAGGACTACAACTTTTGAGTGAGCAACATGGGTCCCAAAAAACGTCATTTAAGGCCTCAAAATGACTTTGGACTTTCAGGACCCGAAAAAACTGCTAAAAATGGTAAATTGCGCTACAATTAAGGAAACTGGAAAACTAAAAGAAACAATGGTGGGGCCCCAAGTGGAACAGGGGGGTGGCCACCAATATCCACCTAGATCAAGCAATGTCTTGTCCCTTCAATTCCTATACAAATGAAGGGAGGAATCAAGCATTGAAGATGAGGACGCTAACCAGTGGCAATGTAGGAAAAGGTAAGGGGAGGGCAAAGATGGAGAAGCATAGAAGGGCACAGTTTGCAAGGGGAAGGGCGATGACTAAAAAGTATTCGATGAGAAGAAGTAATTATTGGTTAGCCAAGGCATAATTGACCACACTAGCCCTGTCATTGCAAGGGAAACATTCAAACATGTATGATGTGAGGTCCTCAAAGTCAAGGTAGCACAGAAGAACACTTGGGAATAATAGAATGTGAGAATCCCCAAGCTATATAAAGAGCCTACAATATGTTGTAATGAATTCAACACCATCATCTAAAGTCCTATGAATGCCCATGGTGCTCGGGTCAATCTCCTAGAGGCAGAGGGCATCCTCAAATCTATTATGAAGTAGCCCATGTAAAACCCTAGTACAAGCATTGAGATCCCCCAACAAAATAACATTGCCAAGAGTAGATAAGATAAGATCATTTTATTTTTCCGAAACAAATGACCAAAATAAAAGTCAACGTGACTACTAAATGTTGATTTGTGGTAGCATCGGATGTGCTCTCAAAATTTGCAGGGAGGCTTAGGCACATGTATTCAAAAGAACCCAGAAAGGATTTTGGAAAATTCCACTCAGATTATGTTTTATGGAAATAATTAATTATTTTTAATAGGACCCTAAGTCTAAACTTAGAAAATTAAAATAATTAATGGCTATTAATTAAAACAGATAGTGAACCTTCTAGAAAAGTCACAGATCAAGTCAAATTAATCTTAGTTGTTGATTAACGATTTAATCTCGGTCGTTGAAGTCTCAACGAGAAAGATTGTAAGGACTTCATGGATCATTTGGACATCACATCAGGAGAGAAAATCTAGAGATCGAAATTCTTTAGTGAGCAGTGCTCAGGGAGAAAATCGATCGAGAAGATCATTGCAGAGAGGAGCAAAGATAATTGTCGGTTGGAGATTTTCCCGAGCCAGGAATACACTACAGAGAAGACAGAGAGTAATACGCAGAGAGGCGACGTAGCAATTACGCAAAGCCAACAGAGGCAGCGCAATAGCCATGAGGAAGTTCGTGATTCAGCTTATGATCAGTTAGATCCAGTGCCGAAGGGTCGGGGTGTGAGACCGGGAGATGCCAGAGGGTCAGATCCAGCCAGCAAAAGAGCCAGCCAGTAACAGTGATGCAATCCCCACGCAGAGTGATGCAGAGACTGCGCAGAGGCAGTGGAGGACTTGTCAGTCCGAAGTTTGGTTAGTTTGAGCTTCCAATGTTAGTGTGAGGTAATCTCACTAGCTCTTTGTCAGTCAGATTCTATGTGAGGATTGCCAGCAAGGCATCCCAGACTGTATTCAGAATTACTGCATAATAAAGAAACCCTCAGTTGTTGCACCGGTTTTCCCGCATTGGGTTTTTCCAGGGACATTAGTCCAAAAACAACAGTGTCATGTGCCTATGATTTATGCTTGCTCAAATCTTGTTTCCGCACATTTATTTTCCGTAGTTTAATTTTGTGAAAGTTGTAGTGTATGGGTTTCAATATTTATCGTAGAAAGCAGTAAATAACTTGTTCAAGTAATTAACAAGTAGAAGATTTCTCATCAATTGTTGCAGTAGGATTCCAGATCTAGGAATTCTCACACTAAATACATCAATGTCATTACAAAGGAGTGCAAAGGTCATACTTATAAAATCTAGATAAAAGAAGATCTAACCTATAATATCTATCTAGAATCTATAATCAAAGAGCAAAGTACAAACTTGCAGTGCACTACTTGTAGAAATTTATGAATCTTAATTCTTATGCAGAAATTATTTCTATTAACCTGGTTAAGCTTCTCCTACTTATACAAGTTAACATCAAAGAAAAACACATAACAGATCTCTACCAATTCAGATCTAGAATAAGCACATGCACACATATACAAAGTGACAGTTATTTCTGGACAAACTGTCCCTGGAAAAACCCAATGTGGGAAAACCGGTCTCTAGCTGCTGGAGGGCTCTATTATTAAGAATATTTCTGAATACACAACTCTGGGTTCCAGATCTAGAAAACCCTACAGAGAAATCTCTAGATCTGCAGCACCTGGCTGATCTAAGACCAACAATACTGACTGATCCACACCATCAAATGGGATTTACAGAACTCAGCCAAATCTAGGCCTAGAAACCCCAGATCTGCCCCTGAAAGACACTGCGTCAACCTTCGAAGGCCTCCAAATGCTCAGTGTTGCCACTGGAAGGGACTGCGTTACCCCAGACTGGGTGACGTAGTCACTACGCTGCCCCTAAGGGTCTTTGTGTAACCCCTGAAGGGTTTCCTGAAAATCACGTTGTCCTTGCTGCTGCTGCTGCTACCGTCTGCTGCTGCTGCCTTCCTCTGCGCTGTCTTTCTTGGTCTCTTTTTTGCTTCTTGTGTATTCTAGACCCGGGATCAGATCATCCCCTTGGTCTAAATTCCCCTCTCTGCAGCTAAAGCACTTGACAATTCTTAGCAACCCCGCCCTAGAATCTCAGCTTAGCTTCAGTGCTCTGCCTTTGTGTGTGTTACAAATGACCCCAAGCCTTTCCTTTATACTTTTCTCGTTGACAAATCAACGGCCAAGATTAAATCTTTAATCAATGGCTAAGATTAAAAGAAAGCTTCATCCATGTGACTTAAGACAATTTCATCACATGTTTAATTAAATTCACTTTAATTATTTTATTTTCCTAAGTTTTAACTTAGGAAATACATTAAAATAATTAATTAATTTAATATCTCTTAAACCAGATGAAATTTCCCAAATCCATTTCTGGGTCTTGTAGATCAGGTGAACTCTAGTCCTTCTTCAAAATTTGGGACCTAGAGCACAAATGATGCTACTCCAAATACACAAAATCTCAACACTACTAAGAACCAAAACCTTGGGAGGAAGAATGCCTCACATGGGAGTACTCAATAGGGAACTTCAATGTCCCTTAACACTGTCCCTTGAGGTTGAAGAGGAGGGATAGCTCCCCTACCTCAAACTAGGAATCTCAATCTCGGTATCAATATCTCTCCTAACATCTAAGGTCGTAAAAGGAAACTCCTAATAGATGACCATGAGACCTTGAAGAGTTGGTGTGTGGTGCGTCTCAATATTTTGGCAATGCATCCCCCTGTCAAGATCTAGAGGTAGTCAATTGTCCACAAGCATTGTGTAAATTCTCCTATGATTTGAGACCACATCTCTATAAGGATCTCACTGGAAAAACATGGAATCCCTCCTAGGGTCACACAAATCTAGTGGCTAAAATGGTGTTGTTGATTGCACACCTCTTGGTGCCCCTATCCACTAGAAGCACCAAAAAGAAAGATGGCATCAGCCTGGTACTGTCAAATTGAAAAGGGGTTGATCATAGGGAGTGAGAACAAAGTCTGAGCGCCTCCCTCGTAAATAAGGCCAAGCACTGCTCGTCCAAATACCAAAAAAGTGTAGAGGGAATTATGGGACTCCTTAAAAAGGCAATAATATCAGCCATGAACCTTGTAGTAGATGGGATGATGAAAAATAAAGTGCTCCTCCATCTTGATCTCCTAAAGATGTCAAAGTAAGCAAATTTTGTTCACTTGTGTGATATGTCGATCAATGATCAACTTCAACCAAAAGACAATGTGAGACAACCCAGAACTAGCCTAATGGGAAAGTAAGCACATGCATTCAATAACTAAGCCTATAAGGCAGTCAAACAATCAGGTTGTCCCTTAGCTCCATCAAGTGCTCGGCACAAAAGGCCATTTATGGATTCAACTTACCTAGACGGAGGATCCAAATAACCTAAATATATTGTCTATTGAGATCACATGCATAAAGAGGGAATCAAATGGATCCAAAACTCCCATCCAAAAACCTGCCATAAAAGACAAAAGTGCAGCACCAAAAAATTACACTAGGGTTGAACCAAAAGTGTTGATGTTTGTAGCTTGAGCAAGTACTTCAGCACAGGCCTCATGTCTAGGCGTATAGAAGTCGCCCACATTCTCCTTAAAACACTTGCTCAAGTGTGAGCAAGTTGCTAATGTGACTTAGCCTGAGTCTAACTTAGGAAAAACACGTATTACTATGTTGGCTTATTGAGCTAAAAGAAACTTTGGAAAAGTAAATAATTACTATAGTTATTATGATTTTGTAATATTCCAAGTAGAAATAAACAACAATATAAAGCAACATAAACATAAAACTACAGCAAATAGAGAGACATCACACATTGAATGCAAAACATGGAGAACGCTGAGCCATTTTATTATATAACTGAATGTGATAATGAGTACAAAAGGTGATCAGAATGATGGCACCTTGGCTTGCACAAGGCAAGCTAGAGAAAAGATGAAAAAATCGCGATCGGGATATTATCGCCGAGGGGAAAAAATCGGCACATACAAAAATATTCATTTTTTTTCAATTTTTTTAATATCTAAAGCATCTACAGCATAAAATAAATGCATTGACACATAAATATGAAAAAAAAAACTAATATATAAGATGTGTAATATCATGTCTAGTGCTACATCACACATAAAACTTAATCCTGTCCTGAATACTAAGTCCTGCGTCTCAACTCAACCTCAAAATATCAACAAAAAATATAATAATGTATCTCATATCATGAGTCATAATGTTATATACAAAGGAATGCACCAAATAACCTATACTACTGATTTCCTCTGCCCCTCTTGCGAGAAAATGTAACAACTTTCCCTCTAGACGAAGAAGTTGGCGGGGCTGCCAATGGACTCTGTTGTGCTCCAGATCCTGAAGCACTAGGAGCTAAAGGAGGTAGACCACGTCCTCTACCGGTAGCAGGGGTAGGTGGTGTCATCTCCTCCTCCTATTGTTGCTCCTCCTCCTCCTATTGTTGCTCCTTCTCCTCCTCCTCATGAAACTCGTCATTGATTCATCGCTACTAGAAATGGGATCATCAACAAGAGATACATAAACATCATCTAGCTCAAAATCTTCAGACTTGGATTGCTCAACCTTAAAATGCGGTAGAAAAAGATTAACATGCCTAACCAGTTGTTTTCCTTTGAGTGAAGGGTACATTCTTGTTAAGGCCACAGTAGGAGAGTTCAACAATCAATACCACCAACATCAACAAAGTTCAACAATCAATGCCACCAACACCAAGGTTCTTAAAGGACTTCATACTCTTGATCAAATGCCAATCTCATACCCTTACACATAATAGAATCAAATGGAAACAATGCAAATCCCCAAACCATGAAACCCCGAAAACCATTAAGTCTGCTGAATTTTGAGTGAAATCTAAAATTCTAGTTTCTCCATATGAAATCCAATGAGGTCGAAACCACTCTTAAACATCCTGAGTCATTTCATGGTAATGTTAAAAATTTAAGTAAAAGGATGAAAAATATCACTTTTACTTTAAGAATTTAACATTACCATGAACTGAAAATGAAAAATAAAGGAAATATCACTTTTACTTTAAGAATTTAACATTACCATGAACTGCCAACAGGGTGATTTTTTCATCTTTGAGAGATACTCCCAAAAATACTCCCAGAATCGCTGCTCTATCAATGACTGTGTTATCTCAAGATGTTGTTGCTGCTGCTGTCGGACTGTTGTTGCTACTGAAATAAGCCGACTCGTTGGGGTTGTTCCCCTGCTCAGAAAAATACGAGACTTTGGGAATGAGCTCCTCACCCAATACCCAGAAAGGGTTTCCGAAATGGATGACCCCGGAAAATCACCTCCCTATAGAAATCACGTTGTCCCAGTGGAATACGCTGGCCCTGAATGTGTCGCTGCAAATGGTGGCCTCCTCCTCTGCCAAAATGATGGAATAACTAAGGGTTGATCCCTTCTCGCTATCCTGGGCTGAATCCCCTAATAAATCTCCGCTTCTGGCACTACCTCCTCCAAGAACTGTGTGGTCTCTCCTCAAGACTGCGTTGCCCAAGCAAGTGCGTAATCCCTGTTGAAGATGCTATAGCTCCCACCTGAAAATCAACAAATAGAACTCCTCACTTGAGCAAGCACTCGAACTCCCCCGGGGTTGAGGTTGGGATCTCTGCTCGGAGACACCCGGTGTGCTAAACAACACTTGCAGACTTTGCTCAACAGCAAAAGCGTGCTCAATGTCAATAGTCAAAACAAAGATGCATAATCGAATGAGCAAATGAAGAGCCTCTCCCTCTCTTTATGCTTGGAGAGCCTTTCTCTCCCCTAGGCCCCACCAAAACTGCGTTGTCCCTCTTGTCCACGCTATCCATCCCTCTCTGCGTTGCCATGGGCCCACGCTACCACTGTCCCCACGCTGTCACTTCGACCCTTGGGCCCCACGCGGTCAATTAAATGTGCTCAAGTGACTTTAGGAAGTGTTTTATTTCTTAAGTGTAGGTTGAGTGTCTTCTAACCCACTTTATTAACTGACTCTGACTTTGTAAAGTAAACTGGCCAAAAATTAATATTACCAATTAGCTACTGCTAATTGGGAATATTACAGTCCTCCCCGCCAAAACGTTGCTTGTCCTCAAGCAACCGCAATGATGGATGCTGCAAAATCTTCTCACTCTCCCAAGTGGCATCCTCATCCGACAAGTTCCTCCACCTCACCAAATACTCCTTGACTGTCCTGCGCCGCAGCTGCCTCTCTCGGGTGTCTATGATGGCCTCTGGCTATAGCACCAAATGCCCCTCATCATCTGTTGGTGGAAGCTCCTCTGTTGCAGTCACCTGCTGCCCCATTGCCTTTTTCAAGCAAGATACATGGAAGATGTTATGGAACCTGCTACCTGTGGGTAACTCCAACTCATATGCAACCTCCCCGATCCTGCGTATCACCCTATATGGTCCATAGAAGTGGGGCTTGAGCTTCTCAGCCCCCTTCTGCTTCAGTGTGGACTGCCGGTATGGCTGAAGTCGTAAGTAGACCAAGTCCCCTACCTCAAACTGCCTCTCAACCCGTCCTCTGTCAACATACAGTTTTTGTTGGTTCTGTGTTGTAGCTAAGTTGTCCTTGAGGGCCTGGAGTATTTCCTAACTCTCTTGGATCCAGTCCTTGGCCCCGGGGACCTTACTAGCACCAAACATCACATCAGGAAAAGACAAAGTATGATATCCATATAAAGCGTAAAACGGAGACATACCAATGGACAAGTGGAAAGTAGTGTTGTAGCAGTACTTCCCCAAGTGCAACCATCGTAACCATGCCTTATGCTGCCCTATAACATAGTTTCGCAAGTAGCTTGAGCAAGTACTTCAGCACAGGCCTCATGTCTAGGTGTATAGAAGTCGCCCACATTCTCCTTAAAACACTTGCTCAAGTGTGAGCAAGTTGCTAATGTGACTTAGCCTAAGTCTAACTTAGGAAAAACACGTATTACTATGTTGGCTTATTGAGCTAAAAGAAACTTAGGAAAAGTAAATAATTTACTTTAGTTATTATGATTTTGTAATATTCCAAGTAGAAATAAACAGCAATATAAAGCAACATAAACATGAAACTACAGCAAATAGAGAGACATCACACATAGAATGCAAAACATGGAGAACGCTAAGCCAGTTTATTATATAACTAAAAGTGATAATGAGTACAAAAGGTGATCAAAATGATGGCACCTTGGCTTGCACAAGGCAAGCTAGAGATACTCTCAGAAATACTCCCGGAATGGCTGCTCTATCAATGACTGCGTTATCTCCAAGATGTTGTTGCTGCTGCTGTCGGACTATTGTTGCTACTGGAATAAGTTGACTCTTTGGGGTTGTTCCCCTGCTCAGTAAAATACGGGACTTTATGAATGAGCTCCTCACCCAATACCCAAAAAAGCCCAAAAAGGGTTTCCGGAATGGATGATCCCGGAAAATCACCTCCCTAGAGAAATCACATTATCCCAGTGGAATACGCTGGCCCTGAATGTGTCTCTGCAAATGGTGGCCTCCTCCTCTGCCAAAATGATGGAATAGCTAAGGGTTGATCCCTTCTCACTATCCCAAGCTGAATACCCTAATAAATCTCCGCTCCCGGCACTACCTCCTCCAAGAACTGTGTGGTCTCTCCTCAAGACTGCACTGCCCAAGCAAGTGTGTAATCCCTGCTGAAGATGCTATAGCTCCCACTTGAAAATCAACTAATAGAACTCCTCACCCGAACAGGCACTCGAAGTCCCTCAGGGCTAAGGTTGGGATCTCCGCTCGGAGACACCTGGTGTGCTAAACAGCGCTTGCAGACTTTGCTCAATAGCAAAAGCGTGCTCAATGTCAATAGACAAAACAAAGATGCATAATCGAATGAGCAAATGAAGAGCCTCTCCCTCTCTTTATGCTTGGAGAGCCTTTCTCTCCCCTAGGCCCCACCAAAACTGCGTTGTCCCTCTTGGCCACGCTGTCCATCCCTCTCTGCGTTGCCATGGGCCCACATTGCCATTGTCCCCACGCTGTCACTTCGACCCCTGGGCCCCACGCTGTCAATTAAATGTGTTCAAGTGACTTTAGGAAGTGTTTTATTTCCTAAGTGTAGGTTGAGTGTCTTCTAACCCACTTTATTAACTGACTCTAACTTTATAATGTAAACTGGCCAAAAATTAATATTACCAATTAGCTACTACTGCTAATTGGGAATATTATAGTTTTATAAAATATTAGTCATTGATATCAAGTGAGGTGAAATCTAATCTCGGTCGTTAATCACTTTGAGATTAGGGTTAGGGTTAGGGATTTAGCTCAATGTAAATTTATAAAAGCAAGGCTAAGGAGAGGAGAAAGACAAACTACAACAGCACAAGATTGAGAGGGCCCATCTCAGTGAGCAATTTGTTGGGTCTGAGGGAGTGCAATGAGGTTAGAGATCCAGATCTGCAAAGAAGATCGAGCACCGATCTAGGGCAGATCTGCTGGAACAGATCCAGGTTTATTTTGTGTTTTGTATTTTCTCAGTAGAGCCATTATCCCAAGATGGTAGCCCAACTAGGTTCTGAATCATTGTTAATGATGAACCGATTTGATTGGGTAGAATCCATTTGTCATTGTGATTGAGATCGGTATATTCGTTTTTGTTGAATTTTATTGTGTTAACAAACCTAGCTGTGTATTTAATCAGTAAATCTGTTAACTCTGGTAGGAATTAAGTATCGAGTGCTAGGTTTGCAGGAAATTTAACAAAAATTGCAGTAGAGTTGAACTAAAAGTGTGCTAGTGAGAGAAAAATGCCCAAGCATGAGTGCATTGTACATGAGATGTACAATTGCACATCATACAGAAAATATGCCAACCACAAGAGAATGCCAAAGATATAGTGTCTATAGTCTTAAAACAATTGCATTAAAGAGCCTTGGCTCAACTATCGAACAAGATGATTTGCAAAAGAGGTTTGAGATGTGTACTTATACACAATTCAAGTAGGATGTCTTCCTGAGAGGGATTATGGGCTCACATAAATAGAGTGCACTCCCCGAGAGGGTTATTGGGCTTACATATCAAAGTTGACCAGGTCACATTAACCACACGCAATAATATAGTTAAAGAAGAAAATATGGCCGTTAACCATAACAACCACAATTACAAGAGCACTCGTGATGGTCATGGCCACACCAACATAACCCACCCCCTTTGAGTTGAACAGGAGTCCATGCAGAAAAGAAATTACAAAACAAGATTTACTTCCCCCTTGTGTTCAGCGAGGGGCCACATCACCCCCATAGAACTCCAAAGTCCATACCACCCACACTATCATGGTCCCACAACTTAGTGCAGGCAGAGTACTGTGAAACTGAGACGATGCTTGCTGATGCATCGACATCACCTAAGAATAAATTTGGATAGTGCCAATATGGCTATAGGATGATCTCTGTTGAATGAGTTCGTAAAAGTTCTACTGATTGGAGGTGTTAAATAAAGAGTCTAAATGTTTAAGGCTTTCTTTGTCAGATCTGCAACAATTATCACGGAAAACTGAATATTTAGTAAAGTAACGCAAGTTCTGGAATATGTAATTTAACCATCACAATGGTTAAATCTGTTCGGTGACCATTACAACCTGTTGTAGTGTGATATAAATGTATTATCTAAGAGTTCATGTTTTGTATTATAAAAGGTAACTGTACAGTGGTCTTTCTGGTTAACAAAAACACAAGAAAGAAAGGAAAAACAGAAAAGGAAGGGCTTTCCGGCCACCATAAACTTAGTGTTCATGTGCTCAATATTTATGGATTTTACTATACACTCTGAATTTATATCAGAACATATCGGCAGTGCAGTGTCATCGTTTCTCATCTATATATTTTCTAACATCACCTTAAAAAGACTGTTTCTGTAGACCTGAACTAGCAGAGAGCTATCTAAACCCAGGTCTGATATACACCTCGTGGTTGTGAAGTTCGAGATCAGATATCTCAAGTTTGTTTATTTGATACGTTGGCCATTTTTGTGAACTCGAGATATCCATCCTCAAACTGCAGAGTATCGAGGTGCATATCAAAACCAGGTTTAGTTGGGTTTGTCCTAGTTTCCATATTCAACGCACAATCTACATTCAGTGCCCAGCTACATGCGCACGCCAAGAGAGTAAACCCCACCCCCACCTGAGCTGTAGAATGCACGTTGCTTTTCCGATTGCAATTACTTGCTTCTGAAGACAGTGAAGCCCTTATGTTCATAAACTAAACTGGCTTTACTTCAAGGTTTTATATTAAATTAATCATGTGGGCTCATATTTTCAGAGCTCGAAGTTCAAAAGCAAGGGAAAGGGCGAATAAAGGAAATTATATAGGAAGTAACCTCAATGAACCAATCATATAAGGAAAAAAACAAAGGCTTCCCGAACAGATCCGAGACCGCGCCTTCTGCAATGGGCATTGACCCAATTCGACCTCCGCTTAAGAAATTCGTAAGGAAGTTGCTTGCATTGTCGAGCAGCGTTCTCTTTGTTTTCTTAGAGCCTTCTCCTGTACTACTACTGGCCTCACACCTGTGCAGAGAGCACACAAACCATTAAAATAAACAACAAATACATCAAAATAAAACCATAATGTTGTCTCAGAGTTTTAAAATTTAACTACCTTGGCAATAATATTTTTCTGGGTAGGCCAAACGAGCTGTAAATTCCACAGTTATCAACATCTCGTTTGATAGTATTTCTTGTCGGTTCGACAAACGGCAGGTATTGTCTCCTGAAAGTGGAAGGATTAATCGAAGCTATATTTAGTGTAGCCATGGCCATCACAGAGTACTTTTACAGTTGATCTGCTTGTGCCCGTGCCAATGCCATTTTCGTTTGGGTGGTGAGGGGAATTTTGAGTTTGGCCTTCTCATTTTCCCACCGAATTGTTTCGAGACACGTGTGCATTTCTTTGACAGTGGATAGGTGATAATGGAGACTAGTGGCCTGTCCACTACGGTATGTGAAAGTATTATAGTAACGAAATTTATCGAAGAACTCGAGAATAAGATGTGAACAAGCCAATCCATCGAGGAATAGTTTTCAATGCATTATCTCAAACCAGTACCCATATAAACTTAGCCTTTGATATGGCTTACAGTGCAACCCCACCTTCTGGGTTTCTGGGTTTTCAAACTTAGGCTTTGATATGACTTACAGTGCAACCCCTACCTTCTCGGTTTTCATTTGTCATAATTGGTTAATCTTGGATGTGAATTATCTTTTCAATACAAATTACTTATCTCTTGTCAAAGGTATTGAGGAGTTGAGTTTTTTTTTTTTTTACATTGAGGAGTCAAGCTTTAATTGAGCAAGGTTGGCAACAATGTGAATGTTGTTGCACTTAAAAGAACAATGTAATTATATATACATTACTAAAGCATAGAGGAGTTGAATTTTATTGAGTATGGTTGGTAATGGAATATGTTATTTTTATTTTAAATGGTTATTGTTATTGTTATTGTTATTGTTATTGTTATTGTTATTGTTATTGGAGAGAGTTTGGGTAACTTAAAGGGATTTATGCAAGTTGTTCGCAAAGTAATAGAAAGGTTGAGAAGGGTTATTTATATATTTTTTAATGTAAAGTAATAGAAAGATTGGGAAGGGTTATTTATATATTTTTTTTAATGCAAGTTGTTCTTAAAGTAATAAAAAGGTTGGGAAAGGTTATTTATATATATTTTTAACAATAGATTAAATAGATTTTAATATTAATATGGTTAAGTATAAAAAGTTAAATATTAATATATATTAAAATATATTATTTAGTTTTTTATTATTTTAAGATATGTTGTCAAATTTAATAATAAATTATTTATGTTTGTTATTATTTAATTTATTTAATTTATTGAATAATAAAATTATTAATTTAATCACTGTGAAAATATTTTAAAAGTGTAGAGAGATTGTGGATACTTGGACTAAGTTTAGAGAAGTTTGAAGACTCTTAGGCATGGAGGACATGTAGTCTACAATATATGGGTCTATTAAAGTGTGTTGGTTTGGGAGATTTTCTCCAAAACATAGACCAACAAACAACTATGCATTAATAATAAGACTTGGACTCACTGGCTCAAAGGATGGCCTACTTGGAAGCCAAAAATCTTACCTCGAATTTTCCAAACTACTAACTTGGAGGTGTGTGTGAGTAGACCCAAATTTCGGTAAATGATGTCTATCAAAGCTTGAACTTCTAGTGGGAGTGCCTTCTGAAACCATCATGTGCAGAATACGCAAGACCTCTAACCTTCACTCAAACCACTATGTTGTGTATAAATCTCAATTTCGCCTTTTGACTTCACCATTAATATGACCTTAGCTCAATCTAATAAGTTATGGGCATTGTTATATATTTCTTGGTTGTCAAAGCTCCTATTGTTGTTGCTTTTTTATTATTTTGATATGAAATATCTTGGCCCTTTAATGCTAATATGACATCCCTAATATTTTTAAGAAAATATATCTATACTAAATTTAGTGTTACATGAGGATGCATCCCCGGGTTAGGGGATGCACTCCCATGCTTCCTAAGCTCCCAAGACATGGGAACTTTAAGGGGTCGTTTCCCCGCATTGCCTTTTGGGGGAGCTATAAGGAAACATATCCTTGTCAAAAAATGAGACAATCCCATGTTCCCTTTTTACTTAAGTTTGTTGTTTTGAACCACATCCCCTCCCCCTGCCAAACTAGGTTAATTGCTGCCAATATTAAATTCTTAAAGTAAAGTTGACATTCTCCTTTATCTTTCATTTTCTATCATTTTGCATAAATTGTTAATTTTCGTAGCAACTGTTTGTCGATGTTTGTGAGTGGTTACAACCTCATTAGACTTCATATGGAGAAAGTATAATTTCATAACACATTTCAGTGAACTTAACAATTTTCAAGGTTTCAAGGCAATTTTCAAGATTTCAAGACTGGTGAGTTTGCAACATTTACATAGGATTACATCATGTATGAGGGCATGGAATTGGCATTAATTCAGAGCAGCAAGCCCTCCATGTATCCTGTTGTTGGTGTTGTTGATTGTTGAACTCCTTTATGATGATTAGAGTAAAAACATACTCTTCACTCAAGCCAAAATCTCTAATTAGGCATGTTGAGTTTTGTTAACCATATTTTAAAGCTTGTATTAGGCAATTTCATCAAAATTGAGCAGTTTTCATTGATGTCCTCAGAGGATCAAGGTGATGGCAAAGGATAGACAAGGAGGTTAAGGATGATACTAGTGATGAGGATCCCAATTTAAGAGATGGTTTTGATAATATGTAGTTATTTGTTGTACCACTAGTATAAATTCATCTTAACCATAGATCTAACAAGTGTCGAGAGGGATGTAAATCTCTTTTATAGTGAAAAACTTGAAAAAAAAAATTTGCACCTAAAGAGATTTGATCCTTCTCAACACTTGATAGACCTACGGTTCAGATAGATTTATATTGGTTCTTTGTTTCTCTAGTGTGTAATTTTTCATTGTTTAAATTGTATTTGTGAATGTATAAACGAATTCAACACCTTGAAAATCCCCTTGGACACTTGGATTGTGTAGACTACACAACTTAAACTTACAATTCCAAAAAAAAATTGCTAGATCTAAGATGACCTAAAATTATACCTAAAAAATGGTCAAAATGTAGAATAGTGAGACTACTTGAAATGTTTTAACCATAAGCATTTATCTTTTTCCAGTTGCTATATATATGACATTGAAATATTTTACTTATCATGGGTTAGGTGAAAAAAAATTACTTAACATGGGCATCGAAATATTTTATTTATAAATTGTTATTAGTATTTGTAAATACATGTCAATATTTTTTTTTTACAGAAACGGTTATAGATTATATTAACTGATTGGTCTAAATGCCAAATTTCGGATTACAATGAGAGGGAGCAGAGCCCAAATAGTTTCGACAACCAGAAGTGCTATGGAGCTTGTGGTCAGCTTCTAGCTCTTTTTGCTTACAGCTATGGATTCGATTTATGTGATTTGCCCAAGCTTAAAAGTACAAACGAACTGTTTCAATAACAAGCAGTAAACCATGTCAGCTGACTGATTATGGAATTGGGTCCCATGTTTCGTCCTCGTCTCTTATCATTGCCCCAACAAAGAGAAGGGCAACTTTATTAGCTTCAAGATCTGCGTCTTTGTTGTTGTCTCTCAATACGTGGAAGTATTTCAAATTTTGGAATGAGTTCCCCAGACTTCTGATTCTAGAAATCAGTCTTGTCAATCTTAGGTCCCGAGGAGATGAGTTGGTCACCTTGATTTTTATTATCACTTGGGAATCCCCAAAAATATTTGCCTCCTTGATATCCAATTCTAAGAGCAATTTAAGACCTTGGAAGAGGGCCAAAGCCTCAGCTTGAATGTTGGAGTTGATCCCCAGAGCCTAGGCAAAGTTGTGGGTCGATATGCCTTCAGTGTTCTTTACAACTCCTCCTGCCCCAGCCTTGCCAGGATTTCCCTTTGATGCCCCATCAAAGAAGAGAGAGTGCACCTTTTGATTGGAGATCCAATCTTGAAAAGCTTCATTGTTTTTTCCCCTTATTTGCCAGTCTTTAGAAGGGGAGGTATTTTTGATAGCTTAATGAAATTGCAAGTTTAGGGAGGCACCCCAAATAGTATCTAACTGATTTAGATTTGAAGCGTCTTTGTGTTCTCCCAAGCATTCTTTTAACTGGAATTTTATCTTAGCCGTTACCACCTTGACATCATGCTGTGTGTTTCTAAAAATTATGCTGTTTCACTCTAGCCAGATCTGCCAGCAGCAGATTTTAGGAAGGGAAGACCAAGCCTCTTTAATCACTTTTGTTTTTGGGAGGAGGGTCGGGATAACTGTTCTGCCAATTTGCAAAGAGATCAATTATGGAGATGGGAAGAACAAAATTGGGGTTCCAATAATCCATCAGTTCACTCCAAACCTGCATAGCGAATTTACAATTTAACATGAGATGGGTGGTACATTCCACATTCTCTCTGCACAGAGGGCACCTAGACGGGCCATGAAATCCACGTTTCTGCAATTTATCATCAGTGAGGATTTTTCTGTGGCATAAAAGCCAACAGAACATGTCAATTTTGGGCAGAGAGGAGAGGCGTCAGATCGCATTCCATGGAGCAGGGTCAGGAGGAACATGCAGTCTCAATGAGAGTTTTGCCTAGCCTTGTGCTACGGTGTAAACAGCTGACAACAAACCCCATCCACGCGAGTCCCTTCTGCGTGCATGCGTAGGAGCAATACCATTCAACATAGAACGAAGGCAGCCGCAGTCATGAAGTAGCTCCGGAGGCAAGTCAATAAAGTTCCAACCTGCCCAACGCGTCCCATCCCATGTGGAAATATCCCACAGAGTGGATTTCCCTGAAGCGGTCAACTAGTTGCGCAGCGCATTCAAGGAGGAGCATTCACCAATCGGAGCTTGATCCATGATGCGATCAGTCCAAATATTAATATTCCTACCATTTCCAAGAATCCAGTAAGCATTGGAGCGGATCAGGGGGCGACTTTGGAGCAGAGTCTTACAAAGGGAGAGATGCCTTGGGGGAGAGGCCCATCCAGGCATCGAACTTTCTTGCCTTTGAAATATTTCCTCCATAGCGCTAATTGGGCCCAGCCAGGCTTGGGCGCAATAATTTTCCAAAGAAGTTTAGCTCCCATGGCAATGTTCTGAAGGGAGAGGTTCTTGAAGTTTAAACCCCCCTTCATTAGAGGCTTGGAGACAGTCTCCCAGTTAACAAGTGGGATTTTCCTCTCATTTTGTTTTCTTCCCTTCCGAAAGAAATTGCGGATGTACTGGTCCATTTTCTAAAGAATTCCAATTGGAGCAAGGAGTACTGAGAACTGAAATAAGGGGAGGCTACTGAGCACAGTTTTGATTAGAATTGTCTTGCCTGCAATATTAAGCCAGGTGAATCACCATGCCTAGAGTTTATTCTTGAATTTTTCCACTTGGGGGAGCCAATCCCTGTTGTAGGCCCGCTTGAGGAAGATAGGGAGCCCAAGATATTTAAAAGAGGTCCAAGATGAGGAGGTTGCGAAGCCAAAACATCTAGCAATGGAATTAAGCAAGTTGGGCATAGTATTCCAACAATAAATGTGACATTTCCCCTTGTTGAGACTACTTCCCGACGCCATACAAAACTCGTCTAGAGCTTCTTTAAATCTGTTGGCCGAGTGGATCAATGCAGCCCCCAGCAGCAAAGTATCGTCTGCAAAGAGGGCATGATTGATGCTTTTGACTCCTCTTGCTATACAAATCCCTAAGATCTCCTGCTCTTGCATTTTCTTGTTGAGGTGGAAACTGAGAACGAAGGCTTGGAGGACAAAAAGAAGAGGAGAAAGGGGACACCCCTACCTTAGTCCTCTTGAGACTTTGAAAAAATCAGCAGCTCTGCCATTTACTAGGGGAGCAATCCAGGGCTCCAAGATGCAGGCCTGGATCCAGTTTATAAAACTCTCACCAAATCCAAACTTTTGCAGAATATTCAAGAGAAAATTGTGCCTAACACGATCGAAAGAATTTGCTAATTCCAGTTTGATAACCATACCTTTTTCCTTGTGTTGCTAGCTCGAAAGGATTGCCTCTTGAACTAGGATGAAATTGTCCACTAGCTGTCTACCGTGGATAAAGCCCCCTTGATTCTCTGGTATGATTTTGGGAAGAAGATATTTCAGCCTGTTAGTGATTACTTTGGTGATCATCTTGTAACCAGTGTTGCAAAGAGAGATGGGACGAAATCTGTTGAAGGAGCTGGTGCCTTTCTCCTTGGGGATGAGTGCAAGGAACGCAGAGTTTGTACTTCCTCCAATTTTCTGACAGGCTTGGGATTTTTGGACCATTTTATAGAGATCTTTTTCCACAATATGCCAGTAGGATTGAAGAAATCTGGTGGAGAATCCATCTGGTCCTGGGGCTTTGTCTGGGTCCATGGCAAAGAGGGAATTCTTGACCTCAGCTTTGGTGACTTTAGCTTCTAGCTGATGGTTCATCTTAGCTGTGATTGAAGGGGGAACCTAGTCCGGAAGACAAGAATTTTGAACCAGATTCACATCCTCACTATACAAATTTTTGAAATGTAGAAATGTTGCTCATTTGATGCTTGCAAAGTCCTTGTGATTGGTAGTTTCTCCCTTGATTTCAGCAATGGAATTGAAGCATTTTCTGGCTTGAGCTTGCTTGTGAAAGAAAGAGGAATTTCTATCTCCTGCTTTGAGCCAAAGGCAGCGAGACTTAATCATCCAAAATTCTTCTTCAGCCAGGCAGGCTTTATGGAAGTGCTGTTGGAGTTGGACCTCCTTATCGAGGATTTCTCTGGTTACATCTGCCTCTTCCGATAGCATATGATGTGCATCTAGCTGATTTTGGAGATTTTTCCTTTCAGCTATTGGATTAGGAAGGGTTTTGGCCCAACATTTTAGTGCAGCTTTCGTTCTTCTGAGCTTTTCTTCCCACACATAGAATGGTGAACCATTGACTGGCTGAGACCAACTTTCCTTGACTATCTGCAAAAAGTTGGGTTCCTTGACCCAGAGGGGGCTAAATCTGAAGGGGATGGGGCCAAGATCAGGATGGGCCTGAAGCTCAAGCTTGATAGGATTGTGATCAGATATGCTGCAAGAAAGGATTTGCATACTAGCGTCTAATCCAAGCAAAAGAAAGGAACTTTGGACAAAAAATCTATCCAACCTTGTTGCAATGTGGCCAGGGCCTACTCTTTTATTTGACCAATTATACTTACCAAAAGAGGGCTTGATGTCTAGCAGGTCCCAATCCTGCAGAAGATCCTCTGCCCATTCCCTTGTCGGATCTTGCACAATGAAACCTCCTCGCTTTTCTGTAGAGAACGTGAGATTAAGATCACCGGCAATAATGATGTTTTTTTGGAATCTAAGCTTCTGTGATCCATAATACAAATTAGTAGAAATTCTTTCGGTAATAATCACATGCAAAAGAACGAGGTCGACGCGTTTCGAACCAACCAGTGTGGTTCATCATCAGGACTATGTTGTCTAGATTCCCAAGGTCTGCTTGGCTTCTTATTGAGTTACAAGCCCTTTTTTCTCCAACATTGACCGACACGTAAACATTGAAGAGACAAAAAGTTTCTTTAGTAACGAGATGCTGCATTTTTAGTAGCAGCCAGTGAGTATTTGAAGTCTCGGATACTAACAAAAACTTGCTATCATTCCAAAGAGTGCCCAGCCCTCCAGAGGCTCCGCGGGTTGAGACAGATTTTGCTTTACTTTTACTCCAGAGTTTTTTAATTATTTGGAGGAAGTCAAAGTCCTCCATCTTGGTCTCCTGGATAAGGAATATGTTCGAGGCTTCTATTCTTTTTAAGTTTCTTATGGCCTCTTCCTTGATTTTGCTCCCCATACCCCTACAATTCCAGGAGACAATTTTCATTATTTACCTTTGTTCTGGTGGGCTCCCTTGGAGCCTTGAGCCTGGTTTCTCGCCATCTTCGGCTTTTTTGCTAACAACTTCTCCAGAGTTGGTTGGTTGCCCTGTAACTTATCCTTATACGTTTCCTGCTCTCTTTTCTCCCGATCTGTTTTGTGGCCTCTTGTGGATCTCCTTACAGAGGCTTGGGAGTCACCTATTTCTCCATCCTCCTCTGAGTCTTCCGACTCTTGGTCCTCTTCCTCAACTTCGACGGGGATTCCTTTTGAGCTTTCTGCAACACTTGCATCCTTGGAAGAGATAGAGAGGTTACCTTTATCTGGAGACACTGCCTTTTGGACCACGACCTCCTGGGTTTCCTCTAGCTGTGAGCTTAGAGGATCAAACTTATTTTCTAGTATTGGCTTGGGTGGGGGTTGCTGGGCAGAGGCCTGGTGAGGACCTTTGCCATTAGGGCCTCCCGGATTTTGTGTCTTGTGAGAAGTTTTGGAGCGCTTGACTTGATGCCAGCCGTCCTCCTTCCCCTGCATAGCCTCGTTATTGGACGGACAGCCTCTGGCGAAGTGGCCATAGACATGGCATTTTCGACATTTGAAGGGCAGTTGCTCACAGTCCAGTTTTTGCACATGCGTCCAGCTTCCGACATTGATTTTGATGGCCTCCGGCAGCCCCACCTCTACGCAGATTCTGGCGCAGTCATATTGGTCCTTATTTTTTTCTCGATCTATGAATTTCCCAAGGGCATTTCTAATGTGCATCAAAGAGTCCCAATTCCAGCAATGAACTGGGAGATTTGGGAGCCTAACCCACACCGGGACTGCTTTGGGCACATCCACTGCTGGATCGAAGTATGTGTCCATTTATTTAGGTACAAACCCTGAGGGCCCATGAAGTAGGGGCCGTTTTGGAAGATCAGATCTTTATCATCCTTTGAAGAGAATTCGAAGAGGAAGAACCCTCTCCCCAAAAAATAAGAGGTAACACTTTCTTTGATCAACGACGCCTAGTTTCTGATAACCCAGCTCTCAGTGGTTTTGGGGGATGGCCATAGCCCAGTGAACTGGCCGATGAGAGCTCGCTCGGCCAAAGATAATGCAACCTGGATCGAGGTTTCTGGGGGAAGGGAGATCTCAGGTATATCATCCAATTTCTTGACGAATTTCGTAGCTTCTAAGTTCTTCTTCTTTGGAAGTCCTGCCAAGAGTCGATTAAAAGCCTCAGCAGACGAGGGCGGCGGAGGAGGAGGGGGATGCGCCTGGGGAGTGCCCAGCACCTCCATGGGCGCGAGCCCTAGATTGGACGCGGGCTTGTCTCAAGCAGTCGGACGCAGCAGCAGGCAGCTCCATCGCAGCTCCGATCCGCAAATTGAGAGATTGTTCGTAAATACATGTCAAAATTACTTAACACTACATATTGAAATATTTTATTTATGACCCTCATTATTAATATTTTTTAAATGTCATATATTAATTTGTTATATATATAAAGTTGATATGGAAATAAATTAGTTAATATAGATATTCAAATAGTTTATTTAAGTCTTCTATTGAAATATTTTTAAAAATATAAAATTACACATGTTCCTTATATCTAAAGGTGAAAATATAAGATTTTTTAAATTTTTAATTACTTTAATTTTTTGTGAATTGGATATAAAATTATGTTATTTCAGGTCGAAATATTATATTTATAACTAATAATGAGAGTAAATTATGTTTACCACATCTCATTCATATTGGGTTGTAATAGTAAACTATTTTTACCACATCTCATTCATACTAGGTTGTAATATCAACAACAAACTAAGCCATCACAAAGAGAATGGGACTATTGCTTTTTTATATTGTTTTTCTTTAAATGTAACCATATATGTATATTCATTTTTGTTTTTTTATTATAGTTGACATTATTTTTTATTTAGATTCTTTTTTGTAAGAGGCATGTGTCAACTCAAGGTTAAGCACTGAAGGAATTACACATCTCCCTCATATTGGGCTATAGAATGCGCCTCTCAATGCAATGATGATTTTTGGACTCTTAAGGCTATTTAGAGATGTATTTCACTTCAAATATGTATCATGACTTCCACTCAATACCATCTTGATATATTCATGCCTTAGCATAACAATTCAACAATCAATTTTAGTTGTATATTGATCAAAACTCAACCAATGCTTATTCTAATAACTTTAATTACATGTAATGATGAATGTTATCGATGCATTGTTATGTATAAATTTTCAATGAATTATCGTTTTTGTTTGCATATACTTAAATTTGTAATTATTAGTACATCGAGTACAATCCCCCTGTGTCGAAGATCTTGACACTCAGTGTGGCATTCTCTATAATTTTGAGTGGTGCTTCCACACATCCCCAAGATATCTTTCCATACTACCAAGTCCCCACATGTCAAAAAAATGGTGGAACATTGATCAAATATCATAATCAATAGGTTTACATTAGTTATAACATCGAAGTACTAACATCACCAATGCCAAGGCCAAAAGTACAATATGATCAATAACGAAATAATGGTTCAAACAAAGCCCTTCTTGGTTCAATATTCACATTCACAATGCCTCCAGAAGCAACTAAAGACAAGCATGATATCAAGAATTCATAATGAATAACCAAAGGAGCATGGTAAGAGTCTATTTACATTAAGTTTAATCTAATTCAGTTATAATCTCTCATTTTTGTATTTAACCTTGTGATCAATTGTCATCAATCTCCTCAATAATCAAATAGGGTAGGAATGAGAACACATAAGCAAGATCGTCACATGGTGATTCCAAGGCATCATCTATGTTCACACCCCATTAAAAATCAAGTCGAAAAACTTGTTTCAATTCCAAGGAATCATCTTGCTTTCTAATATGGGAATGGACAACTTCAAAGTGAACTATTGTTTCACCACAACTAACCCTGAGGTTTATGATGATCATTGGGAGTAGTTAAGCATCTTCTATGATGGCAATATTAAACACTCTTAATAATAAACTCAATTACAATATATCACCTTAATTAATATCCTCATGTTTTATTTAAAGGGACCTATGGCCCCTCACTTCTCATATAACCCCTCAATCTTTCTCTTGTAACAATTTCTTATATAGTTAAAATTTTGAAATTTTCATTTAAAAATACAAATAAAAAATTATTCATGCACTTTGTAATAAAGCTTGCAAACTCTATTTATGTGCTTTGGTTTATTTATTTGTAATGTTTATGAACATAATGGGTCCTACAATGTCGCATTATTGTTCGCACACTTTTCAATTGTTGTGACCGCGTCTGCCCAGATCAATGGGAAATAATCAATTGTGGGACCCCCTCGCACTCCCAATGTTTAAAGGTTGGGGGTCCGCAATTCATGGTTTCGAGAAACCATAGAAACCAACATGGCGGATGCTCATGCATTGCACCCCCCCGCCTCCCTTTCACAGAAAAATGTATATTGCTTCACCACCCCCCCCCCCCCCCAGGCCCCTGTGAACCACCTTCCTGCTAATCGTTAACTTTGCCAATTTTATACCGCCACTATCTCGTGAAACATTTTTCCGCCAAATTAGTTCTCACTATTTCCTCCACCATTTTCAAATGCATAACCGCCAAATGTTCATTTAATTCCAACCAATGTCCAAATGTCCATTAAATGCTCTAATCATTAATTCTCGTCAACGAATATTTAATTTTCTCTAAAAGTCGAGTTTGTTCTAAATTTGTTCAATTAATTTGCTCAGATTTGCAGTGTTCACAAAGTGACTAAGAAGAATAAAAGTTCTAAGATCACACAGGTGTTTTCTTCACCGTCTGCAATCTAAACGAGTATTTAAATCTTCCTACTCTCTGTTTAACTTCAAAATGAGTACTCTAAAAGGAAAATCAAGTCACATATTAAAAATCCCATGCTTCCTGCAGTCTTGAATTTAAATGAGTTACCATTAATAGACTTAGATTTTAAGATTGTAGAGACTAAGTGTGAGTTTGATATAAATGAATTACATAATTGGGCTTTTCAAAAGCTTGAAGACGTCAGTGATGAGTTCAGTCTTTGGGAATCTATCTTGCCTCAGTTTGTCTTTCCTCAAACTCATAATTTTCCCGAGTTTGTCTCCTAGTACGAAATCAGATATTTACCCAATTAGAGAGAATTAGTAGCCATAAATGGTGAAACTTTGTTCAATAAAACATTGGAGTATATTCTTAAAACTTTGCAAATTAGTCCTCCAAGTTCCCTACATTCCTTTTCAGTTGAGTCATTTATGGAAATTTACCAAAGGCTTACATTTCAAGAAAGAGCCAATGTTTTTTAGTCATTTTTACCACAAGGATTTGAATTGCCACATCATAATCTGCCTTATTCCTCAACCATATTGCTTAAAATTTCCAGACAAATAATTTCCATGGTTTTTTGTCTTTAGGTTATCAAAGTGGTGAATGGGTTGATGAAGTTATTCTAGGATTCTTATCTGTCTTTTCATCTCGAAAAAATCCTTATGTCCTATTCAATTTTAGCCAGTTTATCTCAGATAACATTCATGAGCAGTTCTTAAAGTTCAATGTTGAAAGAGCCTTCAAACATCGATATGTGATAGTTTACCTACTCGTATACCATCAAGCTAAAAGGCTTAAGATTCCACTACAAAAGTTGGATTCACAGGGGAGACCACAATTTGTTATTCACTAGACCTCATTAGTTAGAAAGAATTTAGAAGAGTATTCGTACAATGATTTTGTGGACCAATTTTTGTATTTATCACTCTGTCTTCTTAGTAATGATGCAGTCCCGAGGATTTTAGCTAAAATTCAAAGAATTTTTCATTTAAGTGAGCAGACAAATGTTGGAGATTGTTTTTATATCAGAGCTTCACAGAGATTAGGGTTTATGGTTGTGAATTGTCACCCTATAAGCTACCAACATTTCTTCCAATGATAATTTTCACTTTGGAGTTCATAAGGCAGAGCTTGAATTTAAATGAAGTTCATTTTATGTCAAGGAAACAAAAGACTCAGTTTAAACTAAAAGATCAGATTGCCCCTTCATAGCAAATACTGGAGAAGCTGGTAAATAATTAGAGAATTTGTTAACCCCAATGAATTTTAAAATGAGTTTTAGTTGGCCTTATGATCCTTTGGGAATAATTTCAGTTATCAGACTTGAGCAGAAGTTTGTTCCTTATATTCATTTTTAAAAACTAGAAATTGAACAGTATGTTAATCGGGAGGTTAAGGAGGAAACACTTTATAGGAAGTTGAAGAACATGTGTCAAATCAGACAAAATTTGAAACAACTCTTCCAAAGGAAAAGGAGTTGAAAATAACAAGTGTAAGCATTTCTCCTGTTATTTCAAGGTCTAAGTCAACAGAGATCAATTTTTTCAAAAGAATAAAGACCAAGAAAACTAAAGAGGAATCATCTAAAGTTAGAAATACAAGGGTTTCAACTATAGTGATGGTGTCAAGCGAGCATGTGTTTACTCTACAACATATTGAAGAAAAAACAGCGTAATACGCTACTCCTTATATAGTGATGGTGTCAAGCGAGCATGTGTTTACTCTACAACATATTGAAGAAAAAACAACTGATGCATCTGCTTCTCCTTATTCTAGTGACCAAAGCAATTTTGCTAAATTCAGAGAGATGAAGAAAAAGAATGAGCTTCTAAAATCTGCTACATATTCTCAATTTTGGAAGCAAATATCCTCTACTGAAAACAAATTGTTATCTACACTAGATCCTCATATAGGACAGTTTCAATTGGCATTTCTTGAATGTACCAAAGATTGCAGAGGACTACAAAACCTCCTTAAATTTTATTTTCATACAAAACAAATTCACCCTATAGTCCAGATAGATTTACATAAGAAATAACGTGAAATGATATATTCTTTTTTGACAAGCTTTGTCATGGTTGTTTCAAGATTGCAAACTTCTTTGAATAAAATTCCCTCTCAGTTGAATCTAGAAAGGATGACATCATTGGCCACATATACAAGGATAAAAACTTTAGAAGATATAATCATCAAATTAGGATTGGATCCTAACAATGTTGATACAAAACAGGAGACCATAAAAAATAGAAATGCAGATATTCAGGCATTGCGTAGGAGACTAAAGTTACCAACAACAGAGCATCCTCAAGCTCAGGAGGTGGGAGAATTTGAAAAATAAAAGGAAAACATGTTCCATATGATTGTGGATCAGAATATGCAAATACATAAAATGGAGGTAGAGATGGACAAACTATTAAAGGAGAAAGAACAAAATATTAGTGCAGGAGTTTCAATAATGGAGATAGGATCAACAAGCCATGATTCAACAGAGAAATTATCAAAAGCAATGGCCTATCTATCATTGCGAAATGTAGAAATTGAAAAGTTGAAGTCATCATTACAAAAGGCGGAGAAAAATAAGATAAAATCAGACAATGCATACATTTCATAGTTGCAGAAGAATTTCAAGCTTACAAAGCAGCTTGAGAAATATTTGGATGAATCAGCTAGTGCACAAAATTTATCAGAAGCTAAGGAGAATATTTGGATAGACATAAATTTTCTAATTTCAGATTTTCGATCTTCCATAAATATCATTCTCAAACAAGAGCACCAATATTGGAGAAAGCTAAAAGGACCATTGAAGATATCAAAGAAGAGCTGGATTATAGACCTGGAGAGGCAACCAAAATTATCAAAGTCATAATTCGAAAACCATGGAAGAGCTAGAAGAGATGGGAATTGAAGATAGAACAAATGTATTCCTTCAAGTAAGGAAACTATTAACTAAGAATAATTTAATGTTGCAGCTAGAAAACGAATGTGAAAATTTAGAAGTTCAGATCAAGAAATTTCACAAAAAGTGATGTGTTCTTCAACAGGAATGGACTCCCATCATTGAGGGATTCTCATGGTGGATTGATTCAGCGGGAAGACTATATAAAAAAAAGTGATATAGCAGCAGACAAATCAAAATTTTCTAGAGTTAAAAAAATTATTAGTGATCAAAGTTTATTGCAGTACTTAGCAAATGATTTTTTTATTTCGTGTGAAATTTATCTTCTTTTTATCAATAAATCGACCTTTGAAAAGTATACCGAGGTGGATGAGGCCTACAGAAAGGTGATAAACTATCCATGTCCAAATGATGATCAGTGGGATAAGTTCATTGAACTTATCAATTGAAAAAGAACTAGGTTTTTAGGTAAGATTTCAGCAAAGAGTGGAACATTCAGGAACACAATCAGGTGATGCAGATTTGAAGCCAACATTTAGAAACAAGATCCTTGATTAGTGTACAGATTCCACTTTAGTCAAGGATTTATTTTTTAATCAATTTCGTTATAAATATACAAATATTTTTGGATAAACATTTTTTTTTCATGAAAAAATTGTAATAGGTTAGATATTTTTGAAAAAACTCTACATGTACTTTGTAATTCAAATGAAGAAGGGTTTATACCTGGAACATATTTTTGGATTGATACTGTTGTAAAATTTTCATCCTCAAGACAATCAAATGAATTTTCCATTTATGCAACATTTGTGTACTTGTGATTGTTTTCTAGTGATTTTCATACTTTATTTCTACATATTTTTTAGATATTGTAGGACATTGTGAAGGGAAGCGTTGAATATCAGTCTCCCTAACATACATAGCATAGTTATTTCTATATTGTGTAATAGTTAAACAATCTATTTAATTGGATACTCATAAATTAATAGATTATTTCTTCTATGTTATACTTAAACATATTTTGTTCACTATAGAGATACATCTATACATTTCATCTCTGCTCAGATTATTAGATGTTCAGGAAGGATATTTAGTCTTCCAAGTTTTTCTACATTCTTCCTTCAAAGAACTTATAAAGATTGTATGTTTCCATAATGGAACATTTGTAGAAATTTCAGTTTCTCACCCCGGTTTTCAGTTTCACCTTATTTCTCCATATAGTTAAATGCCCATTCCCATAGCCTTACATTCAACAAGTTGAAAAAATAAATATTTTCTGAAAACACAAATTCTTGAAATTTTCACAATGCTGAAAATTGCAGAAATTAAAATCAGCAAAATAAATCAGCCACACAGAACATTTAGACACGTTGATTTTTGGTCAAGATGACCCTGAAAAAACCCCCTACAACTCTTGGGGAAAATCAGTTCAAAAATTCCTTCTTATTTCTGAAAATGATTTTTATAGTGAGGCAAAAATTACAACAAAAATCCCAACAACTTAATAAATGTACTTATCTCGATTTCCATGCATCTACTTTGCCTTGGAAAACGTGCAAAACAGGAAAAACTCAAAACAGAAAATTTACAACATTTATGACAGCATTAAATGCTAAAATGGCTTTCTCGATTTTTGTGCTTAGCTATATATTGCCGTAATGTTGTACGGGCTGTACAGAATAGACAACAGACCCTTCTCCTCGATTTTCGTGCTCATTTGCCTCGAAATCTGTGTCGAAGATGCTATACGGCTGCTATACGAATTTCTAGAAATTCGTGCCACCAACTAGTAGTCTCTCTCCTCGATTTTCATGCCCAGAATCTGCCCAGAAATTAATGTTGAAGCTGTTGTATGGTCTTCCTCGAAAACTGTGCCTCTCTCCCTTGAAAAATGTGCCAACCACCTGCTGTACGGAATTCTGCCTTGGGAACCATGCCTCTTTGCTGATGTACGGATTTTGCTGAAGTCTCTATCAGCTGCCCTCCTTCTCTTCACTGCTCAGAATTTCTCCTTAGCTTTCTCTCTTCCTCTCTCAATTTGCTTATGAAAGAATAAATGACCTTTTCCTTCCTTTTCCTCCTTTAACCTAACCCTAAGTAACTTTTGGGGAATCCCTAAATCCAATGGCTGAAAAAGATTTAGATCTAGGGCTAAGATTAAATGCTCATTTAAATCTCACTTTCTATTTTTTAATTCACCCCACTTTAATAAAGACCCACTTAGTCATTTATTTCCAAAGTCACTTTTCCTTTCTAATTTTACATTGACTTTATTAAAGTCACTTTAAAATTAGACTTTCGTAACTTTATCACTTAAAGTCTCTTTTAAATTAGATTTGACTTTATAACTTTATAAAGTCACTTTAGGAGAAAAAATTAAATTCTTTTGGACACTTTTCCCTAGGCCAAAGATCAAAGCCTTAGGGAACCACCTGTCATCCGGTAACCAAATTTCAACAATATTGACACTTTGATTAATCTAAAGCATTAAGAATTATAGGCATAGAAAAATATTTGCATCTTTGGGTCATCCATTTCATAAAAACCCCTCACAATTGATGCTTTGGCATAGTTCTTTGGTCGAGGATTGTCTAAAAATATACAACATCATATAGGCATCGTTTTCGAGGAATGGATTTTGAAGCAATATTTCCCTAGGATAACGACTCAACTTTCCTCCTAATGATGAATAAGAGGCTAGTAGGCTGAAATATTTCACCTAGCGACTTCATAGTTTTAAAATTTGGCTTCATGCAGGCATACTAGATCTCATTCTAATCCTTAGCTACTTGCACAATTATCAGATATAGAGAGACTTGTATGAATTGCTTCTCTCAAACGTAGACACGAAGCTTCTTCTTCTTCTTTTCCACCAAAATCAGTTTCATAATATGAACAATCAGAATACATTCCAATACCTCATGATATGTTTGATCTGCCTCCTAAAGTCTTGGAACTTATTTCTAAGGGAATAGATCTATAAATTGTTCTATTGGTTCATCAACTTGAGTCTTTTGAATTTCCTGTGTCCCTTTCAGAATCTTCTGATATAGAAGCAGAACTTGAATTGCAATTACCTGGACTCAAACCGAGAGATTTTATATCCTACGTTATCCATACCTATCCTTCTACTTGTGATCAACCTGAAGTGCAGTTCAAAGTTTATAAAAATCCCCTAACATCTGAAGATCAAGAGACAGTTGTTCCTGAAGTCAAAAAGCTAATTATCCATCCGCAATTTCCAAAAAATCCTATAATATCAAAACAACCATCCCCTAAGAAACATTCATCTCCTAAACAACCAAGTTCACAGCCAAGTTCTCATCCAATTATGGTTGGTGTGGGACCAATTGTGGCTGCTAGATATGCAACATTAATATTTCCACCAACATATTAACTTCATGATTCCCTTGATGTATATCTAAATCACTTACCTAGATATAATGGGGAAATAAGATCAAATGCAGGAGATAATTTATCTGCATTTTTTTATTTTGCAGATAATCTGAATATAGAGCATGAAGATGTATATATGAGTTATTTGCCCAATTATTGGAAGGAAATGTTAGAGTTTGGTTTAGACAGTTGCATGCAAATTCTATTCATTCTGGGCAGAGCTAACTAACATTTTGATAAATCAGTGGGGAATAAAGAAGGATCTTGTTTATCGTTTGAAGGAGTTTGAGGATCTCAAAAGAAACCCTAATGAACATGTATCATATTTCATTAAAAGGTTTAATAAAATTTACAACAAGATGCATGCAAATTGTAAACCCCCAATTTCTGTAACAAAGGCTATATTTTCTAAGGCCTTTGATGATGATTTTGCATTAATTTTGAGAGAAAGCAAATCTAGAACTTTGGAAGACATGAAAACTGATGCAATTGAAGTTGAGGCTAACAGAGCAGCATAATGGAAGTTGAGATCCAAAGTAGAGAAAGTATAAATAAAGTTAAAATAAAAAACAAAAGTTGGTTCATCATCCAAAATTAAGTAAGAAGATAAAAAATAGGTAAAATTACTTCAATGTTAAAAAGCTTGTCTAACGAAATCTCAAGAATGGAAACTCAACCTAAAAAAGCACAAAAAAATGTAAATAGACCTATGGGACCCTAAAAAAGGGCTTTCCAACCAAAAATTCTCTAGGGAGAAAGAAAAAATATTGACCAACAAATTTTGCCTTTAATGATTGATATGGAGGAAATAACACTAGTTGTATATGTCAATTATTTTTTTGTTCAACCACTTAAAGGTGCTATTGTTCCCATAATCAAAATCAATCTTTAGCTCATAATGTGTGTTTTTTTTTATGATTGTTGAACTTAATAAAAGATATGCTTTAATATTGAGACAATATCTAGGTAAACCAATTAAGAAAGTTTCTTTTGATGTATCATAAGATAAGACAACTGAAGTTTCATCCTCACAGCGGCAAGCCTAGTCACAAGATCATTCGAAAGTGGAGAAGGTGGTTACTTTTGTTAATGTAGAAAAGGAATTAGAAAAGGTTAAAATTCCAATCCCTTTACCTAAGCTCACAATAAATCCTCGTTATAAGCAGCAAGTGTCTAAATGGATGCAGTCTTCAAGTGTGGATGTTGAAGGTGATGTGATCAATTTGAAAGATGAAAAACCTTATGTTATTTTTGGTCTAAGTATTTAAATTTAATACAGGAGTGTTCCTCCTTTTTATCTAACTCTTTAGGTCCATGATTTTCTCCTCTATAATTGTATGTTAGATTTTGGAGCATCTCATAATTTAATGCCAAAAATCATTATGGATCAACTTCAGTTGTAGGTTACAAGGCCTTACCATGATTTGTACACTTTTGATTCTAAGAAGGTGCAGTGTTTGGGACTAATCAAAGATTTGGTAGTGACTTTAGCCCATATCCCTATAAAAAGTGTTGTAATGTATATAGTAGTTACAAATATCCCTCCCAAATTTGGTATGTTGCTATCAAGGTCCTGGTGTGCTAAGCTTGGAGGTAGATTACAAATGGATATGTCATATGCCAATATTCCAGTCTATGGAGGAAAATATTTAAGATTGTATAGAGAAATTAGATTTATAAATACAGTTATTGATGTTAGACAAGATGTGAACCATCCTATCTATTCCATTGATCAAGACTTAGGGTGCTTCATTTTAGTTGTAAGTGAAGAATGTAATGTACAAAATAGAATTGAAGGCACTGTAAATATTCTCGAGTCTTCAAAAAATGATATTTGGAAAATGTATTATGATGGAGCTTATTCCAGAGATGGATCAAGGGCTGGAATTGTTTTGATTTCAGCAGAAAATAAAATTATTAATCAAATTTTCAAACTGGAATTCGAAGTCACCAATAATGTAGTAGAATATGAAGCGTTAATTCTCGATCTGTAATTAGCTAAGAAAATGAAAGTGCATAGATTATCAGTATTTGGTGATTCTAAGTAAATGGTGAAATAAGTTAGGAACTTTTGTTAGACTAAGCATCCTAAATTGAAAGCTTATTGGAATGAGGTATGAGACTGTATAGAAAATTATTTTCAAGCTTTCAACATTTTATCTATAACAAGGGAGGATAATGTACAAGCATATTTTCTAGCAGTTTTAGCAAGCACCTTCAAAGTTCTTGATTCCTTCCAGCTGCAATATCAAGTTGAAGTTAGATATAGACCTTATATCCCAGACAATATGAAACACTAGCAAGTATTTGAATATGTTGAGCAATTGAAAAAAATTCTACATGCAATTGAAGAATTTTCATGTTTACATATCGATGAGGATGATAATGAGGAAGTACACAAAAATATATTTTAACAAGATGAGAATTTGAAGCAAAAGATAACAAACCATGATATTATTAAGTTCTCTAACAATCATATTCCAAAAGGATTAGTCCCCCCTGAAATATTATTTGATCAAAATGATGTCCCTAGTTCTTCTTTCCTAAATTGGCAATAGGATGAAGTACATGAATGCAATATTGGTACTGCAAAGGATATTAAAAACATCAAAATTTAAGGCTCACTGCCACAAGAAATCAAAGATAAGTACATTTAATTCTTCAAGAAATGTAAAGATGGTTTTGCATGGAGATACGAAGATCTGATGACATATGATACATCTATTATTGAACATAAGATTCCTTTAAAACCAAAGGCCAAACCCTTTAAGCAGAAATTGAGAAGAATAAATCCAAACTTATTGCCCATAATTGAGAAAGAAGTGAATAAATTACTTGATGCAAAAATCATTATACCTCCAAGATATTTTGATTGGATAGCTAAGTTGGTTCATGTTACGAAAAAAGAATGAAGAAATAAAGTAGTGTGTTGATTTTAGGAATATGAACAAATTATTTTTAAAGGATAATTATCCTTTACCTAAGATCGATTATTTGAAGCAAAAAATAACAAGATCAAACAAAATTTCAATGTTAAATGGTTTCTTAGGATATAACTAGATATTGGTTAATGAAGATGAAAAAAGTAAAATTGCTTTCACTACACCTTGGGGTGAATTTATGTATGCCAAAATTCCTTTTGGTTTGATAAATGCAGAACCAACTTTCCAAAGAGCTATGGATTTACCTTTTGTTGGAGAAACAAATAAATTCATGGTTATTTACCTTGATGAGCTTACCGTCTTTTATGAATTTGACTCTCAACATATCAAGCATTCATGGTTATTTACCTTGATTACCTTACTGTCTTTTCTGAATCTTACTCTCAATCAAGCATTTCAAGAAGGTTTTGAAAAGGTGTTGGAAGTTTGGGATTTCTATGAATCCAAAAAAGTGAGCGTTTGCCATGCACGAAGGAAAATTGTTGAGATTGATTATTTCAAAGGAAGGAGTCAGGATAGATCCAAAAAGAGTGTCTATTGTTCAGCTAAGCAGTTTTCCAAGAACAAAGAAGGAGATTCAAGAATTTTTGGGAAAAAACAATTTATTGAGAATATTTATACCTAATTATGCTAAAATTGTAAAAGAAATCACTCATATTGTCAAAAATAATCATTAAGTTAAATGGAAAGCACAAGCTAGATTTTCATTTGCTCAGATAAAAATGACAATTTCAGAAGCAACAGTCTTAGCTAGCCATGATTATTCAAAATCTTTTAGTGTCTTCTCTTTTGCATCAGACACTACAATAACAACAATTTTATTACAGTAGAATGAAGATTTTTGTGAGATACTAATTGCTTTATTTAGTAAAGTCACAAGGGCAAAACTAAAGTATAATATTATTGAGAAACAAGCTTATGCTTTATTTCAAGCTTTGAAAGTTTTCAAAACTTGTGTACTGCATACTAAAATAGCAACATATGTACCCAACAATGTAGCAAAGACAATTCTCACTCAACCTGATACATATGGAAAAAGAGGAAGATGGATAGCTAAGATTTTAGAGTTTGATTTGGATATCAGACCAATAAAACTAGCTAAATTACTAGCATAATCAAATTGTAAAATTCTGGGTGTTAATTCAATTATGCAATTGTCAGATATAGTTTTGGAGAAGAATCCATAAGAACCTTCTCCAAATTCAGAGGAGAAGAATCCACAAAAACCTTCTTCTATTTTGATACCTACAGATTTCTCTTTACATATTGACAAAAAAAAATGTTGTCAGAATGATACAAGGATATTGTTCATTTCTTACAGAATTTCAAATGTCCTCTTGAATTCACGAAGAATCAATGCAGATCTCTTAGACTTAGGTCTATGAAATATTGCATAGTTAATGCCAACCTATATTGGAAGGATCCTTTGAATATTTTATTGTTGTAACTGACTAAAAGTGAAATTGAAGGGGTGATTGACCAATTTCATGAAAGAGTATGTCGAGGTCACTATGCTTGGAGGGAAACTGCACACAAGATACTCAAAGCAGGCTTCTATTGGCCTAAATTATTTACTCAAGTTGGATTAAAAGTTTGGAGATGTATTCCTTGCCAAATCTTTGTAGGTAAATAAAAATTATCCTCTCTGCCTCTGATTCCTATATTAGTAGAAGTTCGTTTCTTGAAATGGTGTTTAGATTTTATTGGTGAAATAAATCCCACATCCAACAATCAACATAGGTGGATCCTAACAACAAAAAACTATTTCACAAAATGGATAGATGTTATCCCTGTCAGAAATGCAACTGATTATGTAGTTATGAAATTCATTGAAGAAAATATTTTATCTAGATTTGGTTGTCCAAGAGAAATAATTACAAATAATGCTCAAGCCTTTAGTTCTATAAAAATTATATATTTTTTCAAAAATACCAAATTTCTCTACATCATTCTACACCTTGTTATCCATATTATTGGCAGAGTCATCAAATAAAAGTTTAATCAAAGTCATCAAAAAGGTGTTAGAAGACCAGAAGAGAAATTGAGATAGTCACTTAAAATTTTCATTATGGGAGTACATAGTTTCACCCAAGAGAACTACTGGAAAATCTCAATTTCAACTAGTTTATGATACTTAAGGTATTTTTCCTACTCAATTAGCATTTATAGTTATGAAAATCTTGCAGGGTTCCTATGAGGAAACAAATAAATTTTCCAAGAGAATCAATCAATTTATTGAACTCAATCAAGATAGGGAAGAAGTTCAGCATAAGCTACTCCAGTATCTAGATGAGACGAAGGCTTTATTTGATAGGAAGGTCAAAGAAAGAGATTTTAGGCAAGGAGAGCAAGTACTAAGAAGAGATGCAAGAAGAGAAGACAAAGGAAAACATGGAAAGTTTGACAACCTTTGGTTGGGTCCTTTCAAGATTGCGTAGGACAAAGACAATAAATATTCTTCACCATTCAAAATCTGGAAGGAAAACATTTCTCATTGTCAGTCAATTGGAAATATTTGAAACATTACATTCAATATTGAGTAATTTCTTTCATAATCATTGTAAATAGATCAGTGTGATTTACATTTACAGAGCAAGTGTGATTTTCTAATAGCAATGACTCCATAGCCAGAGGAGAAGACAGGAGAAGGCACATGGATCCGCACGTTCTCTTCATCCCGCAGGGGAAAGCAGTCTCCATATGGAGTAGATGTTGTAACAATTTCTTGTATATTTAATATTTTGAAATTTTCATTTCAAAAATTATTAAAAATATTTCTATTCATGCACTTTGTAATAAAGCGCATAAACTCTATTTATGCGCTTTGGTTTATTTATTTGTGTTATTTATGAAAATAATGGGTACTACTGTGTCGCATTATCGTCCACACACTTTTCAACTACTGTGATCGTGTCCACCCCGATCAACAAGCAATAATCAATTGCAGGACCCCCTCGCATTCCCAACGTTTAACGACCCGAGGGGAGCGTAATCCATGGTTTCAGGAAACCATGGAAAACAACGTGGCAAGCGCTCGTGGATTGGGCATCCTCGCTCACCCAAAATCATATAATGCTCCACCCCCCTACCCCACAAACTACCTTCTCGCTAGTCGTTGCCTTTGCCAATTTTATACCACCACTATCTCGTTAAACATTATTTCGCCAAATTAGTTCCCGCTATTTCCTCCACCATTTTCCAATGCATAACTGCCAAATGTTCATTTAATTCCCGCCAATGTTCAAATATACGTTAAACGCTCTGATTATTAATTATCGTCAAGGAATATTTCATTTCCTCTAAAAGTCGAGTTTGTTCTAAATTTGTTCGATTAATTTGCTCAAATTTCCAGTGTTCATAGGGCGACTAAGAATATTAAAAGTTACAAGATCACACAAATGTTTTCTTCATCGTTTACAATCTTACCTGGTACTCAAATCTTCGCACTCTCTATTTAACTTCAAAATTAGTACTCAAAGGAAAAGGCAGGTCACAGGTTGAAAATCCCATACTTCTTGCAATCTCGAATTTAGATTACTTACCATTAGTAGACTTAGACTTTAAGATTGTAGAGACCAAGTGTGAGTTTGATTTATATGAATTACATAATTGGGTTTTTCAAAAGTTTAAAGACACCAGTGATGAGTTCAGTCTTTGGGAATCCACGTTGCCTCAGTTTTTCTTTCCCCAAACTCGTCATTTTCCTAAGTTTATATCTTGGTGTGAAAGTAAATATTTGCATAGTCAAAGAGTAGTAGTAGCCAAAAATGGTGAAAATTTGTTCTAAATAAAACCATATTCTATTCTTCAACCTTTTCAAATTAGTCCTCCAAGTTTCCTGCATTCCTTTTAAGTCAAGTCATTAATGGAAATTTACCAAAAGCTTACATTTCAAGAAAGAACCAATATTTTTGAGTCATTTTTACAACAAGGATTTGAATTGCCGCGTCATAATCCACCTTATCCTCATCCATATTTCCTAATTTTCCTAAACAAATAATTTCCATGGTTTGTGTCTTTTAGGTTAACAGATTGATGAATGGGTTGATGAAGTTATTCTAGGATTCCCGACTGTCTTTTTATTTGGAAAAAACCTTATGTCTTATTTAATTTTAGCTAATTTATCTCAGATAATATTCATGAGTAGTTCTTAAAGTTCAATGTTGAAAGAGATTTCAAACATCAATCTATGTTAGTTTACCTATTCTTATACCATCAAGCTGAGAGGTTTAAGATGTCACTACATAGGTTGGATTCACAGGGGAGACCACAATTTGTTATTCACTAAACCTCATTAGTTAGAAATAATTCAAAAGAGTATTCGTACAGTGATTTTGTGGACCAATTTTTGTATTTATTACTGTCTTCGTAGTAGTGATGTAGTCCCAAGGGTTTCAACTAAAATTAAGAGAATTTTGCATTTAAGTGAGCAAACAAAATTTGGAGAAAGGTTTTCATATCAAAGCTTCACAAAGACTAGGGTTTATGGTTGTGAATTGTCACCCTATAAGCTACCAACATTTCTTCCAATGAGAATTTTGGCTTTAGAGTTCATAAGGCAGAGCTTCAATGTAGATGAAGTTCATTTTGTGTCAAGGAAACAAAGGCTCAGTTTAAACTAAAAACTCAAATTGGCCCCTTCATAGCAAATACCAAAGGAGTTGATAAAGAAGTAGAGAATTTGTTAAACGAAATGAAGTTTAAAATGAGTTTTAGTTGGCCGTATGATCCTTTGGGAATAATTCCAGCTATCAGAATTGAGCATAAGTTTTCTCCTTATATTTATTATTCAAAACCTGAAATTGAACAATATGATAATAGGGAGGTTTGAGAGGAAAACATTTTACAGGAAGTTGAAGAACAAGTGTCAAATCAAACAACATTGGAAACACCTCTTCCAAAGGAAAATGAGTTGAAAAGAACAAGTGAAAGCATTTATCTTGTCATTTCAGGGTCTAAGTCAACGAAGTTCAGAGTTTCAAAAGAAGAATGACCAAGGAAACAAAAGAAGAATCATATGAAGTTACAAATACAGAGGTTTCAACTACAATGATGGTGTCAAGCGAGCATGTGTTTACTCTACAACGGATTGAATAAACAACAATTGATGCATTTGCTTCTCCTTCTTCTAGTGGCCAAAGCATTTTTGTTAAATTCATATATATGAAGAAAAAGAATGAGCTTCTAAAATCTGCTACATATTCTCAATTTTGGAAACAAACATCCTCTACTCAAAACAGATTGTTATCCACACTAGACCCTGATAGAGAACAATTTCAATTGGCATTTCTTGAGCCAAAGGTTACAGTCCCAAAGACTGTGAAGGACTACAAAACCTCCTTCTTCTTTTTTTGATACAAAACAAATTCACCCTATACATAAGATAGATTTACATAATAATATAGGTGAAATGATATATTCTTCTTTGACAAGCACTACCATGGTTGTTTCAAGATTGCAAACTTCTTTGAATAACATTCACTCTCAGTCGAAGCTAGAAAGGATGTCATCATTAGCCAATGATACAAGGATAATAACTTAGAAGGTATTATCATCAAATTAGGTTTGGATCTAAACAATGTTGATGCAACACAAGAGATCGTAAAAAATAGAAATGCAGATATCCAAGCGTTGCATAGGAGACTAAAGTTACAAATGACAGAGCATCCTCAAACTCAAGAGGTGGGAGAAATTGAAAAAGAAAAGGAAAACATGTTGCATATGATTGTGGATCAAAATCTACAAACAGTGGAGACGAGATCAGCGAGTCATGATTCAACAAAACAATTATCAAAAGCAATGGTTGATCTATCATTGAGAAATGTATAATTTGAAAAGTTGAAGGTGTCATTACAAAGGGCAGAGGAAAATAAGATAAAAGCAGACAATGCATAGAGTTGCAAAAGAATTTCAAGCTTACAAAGCAGCTTGAGAAATATTTGGATGAATTAGTTAGTGCACAAAATTTATCAAAAGTAAGGAGCAGATTGGGATAGGCATAAATTTTGCAATTTCACATTTCTGTGTTTTCCATAGTAATTATTTTTTAACAAGAACAACTATTGGAGAAAGCTAAAGGGGCCTTTTAAGATATCAAATAAGAGTTGGACCATAAACTTGGAGAGGCAACCAAAATTATCAAAGTCCTAAATTTGAAAAACAGGGAAGAGCTAGAAGAGATGGGAATTGAAGATAGAACAGATGCAGTCCTTGAAGTAGGGAAAGTGTTAACTAAGAATTTACTATTGAAGCTATAAAACAAATGTCACAAAAAATTATTTGTTCTTCAACATAAAGGACTCCCATCATTGAGGGATTCTCATAGTGGATTGATTTAGCGGGAAAGAATATCAAAAAATATTAAGTGATATAATAGTAGACAAATCAAAATTTGCTAGAGTTAAAGGAATTATCAGTGGTCAAAGTTTATTGGAGTACTTAGCAAATGATTTGTTTATTTCATATCAAATTCATTTTTTTTTGCCGGTAAACCAACCTTTGAAAAGTATATCAAGGTGGATGAGGCCTACAGAAAGGTGATAAATTTTCATGTCCAGATGACGATTAGTGAGATAAGTTCGTTGAACTTATCAATTGAACAAAAAGCAAAGATTTCAAGCAAGATTTCAGCAAAGAGCAAAACATTCAGGAACACAATCGGGAAATGTAGATTTGAAGCCAACAGTGAGAAACAAGATCCTTGATTAGTGTAGAGATTCCGCTTTATTAGTCAAGGATTCTTTTTTAAGTAATTTTGTTATAAATATCCAAATCTTTTTCGATAAACATTTAATTTTTTCATGAAAAAGTTGTAATAGGTTAGAGATTTTTGAAAAAACTTTATATGTACTTTGTAATTCGAATGAAGAAGGGTTAATACTTGGAACATATTTTTGGAGTGATGCTACTGTAATATTTTCATCTTCAACATAATCAAAGGTCTCTAGTTTGCATTTATGCAACATATGTGTACTTGTGAGTGTTTTGTAGTGATTTTCATAATATATTTCTACATATTTTTGAGATAGTGTAGGACATTGAGAAGGGTAGGGCTTAATATCAGTGTTCCCGACATCCTAGCAAGGTTATTTTCTATATTGTGTGATAATTAAATAAAGTGTTTAATTAGATACTCAAAAATTAATATATTATTGATTACATGCTATAATTTAACATATTTTGTTCACTATAGAGATACATCGATACGTTTCCTCTCTTCTCAGATGATTAGATGTTCAAGAAGGATATTTAGTCTTCTAAGTTCTTCTACATTCTTCCTTCAAAGAACTTATAAAGATTGTATGTTGTCATAATGGAACACTGACACTTGGATTAATCTAAAGGATTAATAATTATAGGCATACACAAATATTTGCATCTTTTGATCATCCATTTCATAAAACCCCCTCACAATTGATGCTTTGGCATAGTTCTTTGGTTGAGGACTATCTACAAAGATACAACATCTTCCGTGTTTAATCAATTTCCGTGTTCTTGCTTGCGTCCCTCTTCACACATCAATGTGTATCATGCTTTCACTCTACAAATCTACCCATGCACTTGAGGATCCAAGCCATCAATCCCTAACATGATACAAGGCCGCTCCCCAATGTTCCCCCCTCAAAGCATAAGTTCCTTCTTGGCTTACTTGTATTGCTTTTTCCTGTGGCTTGCATACCCACCCACCTTGCGCTTTCCTTTATTACTCTCCCCTTCTATTGCCAAGGGTTCATTTAAACCTCAACCCCTTGTTTACTTTAGTGGGTCGTCAATAACAAGGGGCAATCATTAGATAAAAGAAAGAATACTAAAAGAAAGTCCAAAACATTTTGTTTTTCAATCTTCAAGGTGTTTAAAAAGTCATTAATATAATTATTATTATTATTAGCATAAAACCATAACATTATCTTCAAATATTATTAAAAAATTTACAATACTCACAAACACATAAAAAATACTCTCATTTATTAAATTAAATTAATAACTAAATAAAAATATTTCATTATTTTATCATCAATTAAATAACAAAATTTTTTTATAAAGTATTTATTATTTATTAAATATTTTTATTTAATGTCCTTTTATAATATATTTATAATTTATTAAATACTTTAAATTATTTATTATTTTTAAGGTTTACATTCAATATTCCTTAAAATATATACACATAACATTTTATATTTTCATCTATATTTTATGACACTAATATGAAGTAAAAATATAATAATTTTTTTGAAAAAAAATAATATATATATATATATATATATATATATATATATATATATATTGGTTTCAAAATATTTATATATGATAAAAAACAATTTTCAATCATTATATTAATACTTTGATATAAAAAGTATTATGTTAGAGCAATTGAATATACATGAAAAAATTGAATACAAATAATATTCAATAATAATAAAATACCAAATTTTGTTTATAAAATTTATCATAATTATATATAACATGCAATGTAATTATGCAACATGATTAATGAAGATGACCTAAAATCAGGTCACAAATCATAATTTTTTTTATAAATGTATGCATCATGCAATGTAATCAATAAATACAATATAATAAAATTATAAATTATAAAGTAAAATATATTTGTTGTGTAACAAATTTCCAATGTAAGATGAAGTAGGCAAAGACATAAAGACATAGCATTGTCATTTAAGACAAACAATTTAAATAGTATTTTAGTTGGAATTAATTTTTTTCCTTCCATTCAAACAATTTAAATAGTATTTTAGTTGGAATGAAGTTCTTTCCTTACATTAATTCAAACAATTTAAATAGTATTTTAGTTGGAATGAGTTTTTTCCTTACATCCATTTAAACAATTTAAATAGTATTTTAGTTGGAATGGAGTTTTTTCCTTGAATTCATTCAAACAATTTAAATATATTTTAGTTGAAATGAAATGTTTCCCATACTTGAGTTTAAATAGTATTTTAGTTTGAAATGAAGTTTTTTTCTTACATCCATTCAAACAATTTAAATAGTATTTTAGTTGGAATGAAGTTTTTCCCTTACATCCAATTATTGAGTTAACACAAAAAAATAACATAGAATTCCAAGTTAGTCAAATGATTTTTTAAATTGTCCATGTAGCCGGAATTCGTAGATTTGAATACTGTAGCAGCAAGATTTGTAGATTTGTAGACTTAATAGCAAGAGCAGGTTTAATTATAAAAATACACAAGGTATTTATAATAATAAATCTTTTATTGATATGATATAAGACATGATTGAATGATTACAATGAGGTCCCGCTTTTATACCTATGCAGATACCTTTTCATGAACAGGCATGTCTTTTAGACATGCCTTTTCATTAACCTAATAACTATTTAACATAATCCTGATTGATTAACTAATAATTACATTTATTTGTATTTATTCCATTAATGACTAAATTTATTACTTTAGTTATGAATTAGGTTCATAACATTGCCTCCTTCTCGAAAAGCTTTGTCCTCAAAGCTTAATCTTTCGACAATTTTCTTCACTGAGGATTATCTGCTTCATTCTTCACTGGTACCTTGGCATGTAAAATTTGCGAACAATATGGGCCTTGAAATTTGTTGTTGTTGTTGTTGTTTTTTTATAATTAATATATAAATTGTAAATTATAAATTTATAACTTACATATATTATATAATTAATTGTAAAAACTATATGTATTATATAACACATTGTCGTCTTGATGACTTGTGGAATATCCGTGCGGTAAGCAAGTTGCTTTATTAAAACTACACCAAAAACAGTCATTTCCGGGTATCGAGGTCTGCTACTACTAAGTTTCTCTTCTTCTTTTTTAAATTAATTAATTAAATCAATATATATATATATATATATATATATATATATATATATATATATATATATATATGTAATATAAAAACACATGCGAGAAACATTGAATGCCGAAAACATCACACAGAATTTCCCATCCAAAAAAAACTCCACGGCATCGGTCTCCCCATTTGTGTTTTTTTATTTATTTTATATATATATATATATATATATATATATATATATATATATTATAAGTTTTACGATTTTAATTAAATGGAAACCGCCCAGCCACGCGGTGTATAAAATATAACTGTTTGGTGTATTATCTGCCACGATATATCGATCCGACACAACGTTTAACTATGTGGCTTGTCTCACGATTTTAATACGTGGCGTGTCCGATGCTGATGATCTGTGCAGTTTGAACAGGTATCGGCAATCGTAGATTTCCACTATATACCCTTGCAGCATTTGGTGCACGGTCATCATACGCATCAAATAATATTTTGTGAATTGCCGATGTGAAAGTGTGAGGCACTTCCCTATTAACGAATTGCAGACATAGATGGAAGCACTGAAGATGCTACGAACCAAGAACAGGCCGGCACCGGATGCGATGTATTGGAAGACAGAGGGTTTTCGGGAAGTAACAGGGTCTCTTTCCTTCGGAATTGGCTGTTGAATACCCATCAAAAAAATTTAACGTCTGACTGAACCTGGGGTGTTTGAAGGGATCAGCTTGTTGAGTGTGCTCACTTTTTCGGCACTCAATTTCTCTCCATCCACGCGTTAAGTCATCCATAGCATAGATATTCCCTATGGGATGGTCAACAGAACCCACATTTTCCCGCGAGTGAGATATTGCATACAGTGTTCCCGACTTGGAGAATATCATGCATCTCCCTTTATCCTCTTTATCCTCTATAATCAATTTTCGGTCACTTCCAAGTTCATAGTTGGGAAAAAAACTCTTGAAACGCCAAGCAAAAACTGTGTTCTCATCGCCTCCCATTACCCACACGTTGCTCTGAAAATCGAAGTGCATAGGAACGACATCGGTAGCATCATTAGTGCGATGGACTACCCAGCTTTTAATATCTACTAAATACAATTTTCCTTTCCACGGGATGGGTGTAACATTCGTGTTGAACAGCTCCGGACTCTGTGGAAGAACTAACCAGCTTTCAGTGTTTACATCTACCGACAACAGGAACACACCGATGTGATTTGTAGTGGTCAACAGCACTATCAGCGGATCCCTGACTATTGCCTTCCTAATCCAATTCAAAGGCTCCAATGGGAGTTGTTCAACTATTGCAGAAATATCCCCATCTGTCGTATTAAAATCATAGTCAACAGACTTTTGACTATGCTTAGACACAAATTCCTCGTTCTTCTTTTTCTCATCTTGATCGGATGGCGAAGGTTTAAGGCAAAGAGTAAGAGTAATTTCTGGACTTAAATTAAGCCGGAGAAAATTTTCACTAATCCTGGTGGGATTAACTCCATCAATCTCACTCATCACAAATCCAAACACGTGTAAATCAAATATTTTAGACAGAATCTCACGAAAAACTGAATGTGCCCTCTTCGAACCTTCTTCATAATTTGAAATTTTCAACACTTGATCTTCATTGCCAATTTCCAAGAAAATGTTGACAACATGTTTCACCAAAGCCCTGTCAATCTACTCTCCCTCGCCCTCTCGCTTTATCAAATCCAACACACCATTTTTCACATCCGTCCGTACGTGATCATGCACAAGCTCACGGAAGCAGAGAAATGCAACTTCTCTGAAATTGGGCAGCACGACACCAATCTTTCCACCCATGAAGTAGTGATCCAAAAGAGAGAACATGCTTGACATATATTGCACCATAAGCTTGTAATTTTCCCAACGTTTCTCAAATTCTCTACAAATAAACTCACCTTGTTTTTCACTCAGTGCTGGTAAAACCACCAAAGATATGTATAATTCAAACGACTTCCTGTACATTTCATAGAGTTGCTGATGGTGGTCATGAGGGGATTTTTAGAAACACAAACGGCAAATAATCATATAAACCTTTATAAAATCCTCGGAAGAGAAATACAATTCATCGTTAATAAAGTTTCCTTATACTCTTTCTGTCAGCTTTCGATGTTTATTTTGTATCTAGTGGAATTCTTTAAATACCTCTACACCTTTTACCATCAAGCAATTTGAGATCAAATGACTTCTTATTGCTTGCCGCATCTTCTGCTTGTTTAACAAGCATTGTTCCCTCATCAGTAACATGTTGTTTAAAACAATGGGCTATCGGTTCCTGATCCTTGGTTATCCTATAGAACAACCTATACATCCTTGAAAGATCATCTTTCTTGTGGTCTCTTATCAATGCGGAACAGCCTGAATGTTTATTTTGTACAAGTTGCGTTGGATATTGAGAAAGTAGTTCATTTCTTACTATTTCTAATAGTTTGTCTTTGGTGCTGGAGTGCAAATAATGGGCAACTCTCCCCTCTTCTTGTTTTAAACACTCTTCGACCTCTCTCAGAAAATCAGGAAAAGAGTAGAATGAAATCAATGAAGCAGCCTTTCTAGAGTAATAATTTAGAGTATCTAATTTCTTGCTTGAGGTGTATGCTCCGAGAAGATGAGGGACACGAATCTGCTTTAGTGATATAGTAATACTACATTCATCAAGAATAGGAAGATGTGAACTATTTTCTGTGTGTAGAAACTTTGTGGCTGACTTATGGTGAGATTTTCCTTTCCAGTCATAATCCCTATCAACTAAGAAGGTCGAGATGTCTTTTTCCTCATTGTCACATAACAATGTCTTCCTCCTTATTAAAATTAGAGTGATCATGATCTTCATAATATTCATCCACATTAGGACCAGCTTCATCTAGATCCTTGTCTTGATCTATATCAGCTTTATCTGTTTGTGTTTTTTTATTGTTGCTAGCAATGATATTTCTTGTATAAAAGACACATTTATGTCCTGTGAAATATTTGTCTCCACATTTCCAACATTTCTCTTCCTTTTTACTTTCAATATTAGTTGGTTGTTTTCCTTTATTACGCATTGGTGGGGGAATGTATTTACTTGAATTTACCATGGATGTTCTACTTGATTTTCCCTTGGCATAACTAACTACTTTCTCATTATTACAACATTTTTCATCTTTTTGTTTGTCATGATTTTCTTCTCTATTACGAGAATTTTTTTTAAGATTTGCAGAAATTTTTTTACAACCGTTTGTGACTTTTGCCCAAGAATTCTCTAATTGCTTAAGCTTTTGTTGAACTTTCCTAATCTGCTCAATTATTTTGGGATCTTCACGTAATGACACATAGTGTGGTAGTTTATGTCCATAGGGTTGTAAACTACGTTCATAGGCTTGTAAAACAATGTTATGTGCCATTGCTTCAACTTGTCCTCAATATGGCTCTGATACCACTGTAGCAGCGGAATTCGTAGATTTGAATATTGTAGCAGCAAGATTTGTAGATTTGTAGATTTGTAGACTTAATAGCAAGAGCAGGTTTAATTATAAAAATACACGAGGTATTTATAATAATAAATATTTTATTGATATGATATAAGACATGCTTGAATGATTACAATGAGGTCCCACTTGTATACCTATACAGGTACCTTTTCATGAACAGGCATGTCTTTTAGACATGCCTTTTCATTAACCTAATGACTATTTAACATAATCCTGATTGATTAACTAGTAATTACATTTATTTGTATTTATTCCATTAATGACTAAATTTATTACTTTAGTTATGAATTAGGTTCATAATAGTCCATAAAATTTAAAACTATAGCAATCACCACCAACATACCACTCAAACTATTTTGAATTGTTTTACATCACTTTTAAAATGATATAAATAAAGCATACTTCCATTCTATTGAAATATTAAATGATATATTATTTACTTTGCCGTAGGAAAGCCCTTGCATGATACATTATTTTCTATGTCGTAGAAAAAATGCCTGGGATTGATAAATATTTTTGTCATACATCCATTCAAACAATTTAAATAGTATTTTAGTTAGAAAGAAGTTTTTCCCTTACATCCAATTATTGAGTTAACACAAAAAATAACATAAAATTTCAAATTAGTCAAATGATTTTTTAAATTGTCCATGAAATTTAAAAACTATGGCAATCGCCAATGACATACCACTTAAACTATGTTGAATTGTTTTACATTGCTTTTAAAATAATATAAATAAAGCAATACTTCCATTCTATTGAAATAGTGACAAACCATTTAAACTATGTGGAATTGTTTTACATCACTTTTAAAATAATATAAATAAAGCAACACTTCCATTAAATATTAAATGATATATTATTAATTGTCCATAAAATTTAAAACTATGACAATCATCACTGACATACCACTTAAACTATGTTGAATTGTTTTACATCACTTTTAAAATAATATAAAATAAAACAATACTTCCATTCTGTTGAAATATTAACATACCATTCAAACTATGTTGAATTGTTTTACAGCACTTTTAAAATAATATAAATAAAGCAATACTTCCATTCTATTAAAGTATTAAATGATATATTATTTACTTTACTGTAGGAATGCCCTTGCACAATACATTATTTTCTATATCATTGAAGAAATGCTATTTTACATCACTTTTAAAATCTATTGAAATATTAAATGATATATTATTTACTTTGCTGTAGGAAAGCCCTTGCATGATAAAAGAAATTATTTTCTATGTCATAGAAGAAATGCTTAGAATTGATAAAGATTTGTCATAATTGTACTATGAATGTGTTAAACAAAGGAATGCTTGCTTAAACCTGTATTTGCGATTACATAAGGTCGAGATATCTTGGTTATATTGCTCAGTCATATTATAATGTACATTATGTTATTCTTTGTACTTGGTTAATGTAAGTCTATACCAAAAGATCAAATCAGTCTATTTTTGTAAGGGACTTACCCTCCATTGTTACACTCCATTGAATAAGCACGCATCCAATGCATGTACTAAAATAAGCATGCAAGATGTAAACAATATGCATGGCCGAAACAAAAGTGAACCTCAATTTTAAAGTTACTAAAGAATTGATTAATGCTTAATGGAAGTTTGGTTGGTTTACTGAAGAATTGATTAATGCTTAATGCTTAATGGAAGTTTGGTTGGTTGGAAAAATAGAGGTGGTGTTATACCCTGTCAAGGTTCAAATCTCATCAAGACGCTCGGGTTAAAGTGACAGCAACAAAATAGAACACGGCCCCCAGGAGAGCTGGTCTCTAAATTCTGTCCATAATTCCTTTTAATTCTTGTCAAATTTATTTGTCAATTTCGTAGAAATTGACAAATGAATGCTTTAATCCAACTTTAGTTATAGCCACTTAAATACACGGCACCTTATGTTTCTTTGTCTCTGAGCGCCTTAATCACATGTACGCATTTCATGAATTATTCCTTCCAATGCTAAGACTAGGGATAAATTTAAATATATCTCCAGACCTTAATCCCTCACAATATAAATCTACAACAATCCTATGTCCCAACCATCGGGAAATTTAATGTATTAAAGCCGATAATACACTTTAATATACCTCAGGCCCCGGGGCCACATATACAATTGACGGGTTTCAATTAAATACACACGCCCATACCTTAGTTTATCCTTCGTGTTACTTTGAATGTGATCACCGTTTGATGAGCCATCCTCCAGATTGGACGACATACGTCGATATCGCGTTGATTTCACCGTCGATAGTTAACGTGCGATGAGGGAGCGATGAGGCGGTATTGCCCCGTTGACGTGGCGGCTTTTCACGGGATCGCTTGCTATTTGAGTGGTTTCCCTTCCGTACAAAAGCGGTGCGATCAAAACTGCTTCTGGTTTCATGCAGTGATTGACCGGGGTTGACACAATCCCTCCGTGTGCCTTGGTTGAATAACTCAAGGTTCCAAACTCGGGACAAGGTTTCCCATCAAAACAAGACAATTTCATTTATAAGCAGATTACCTCCTTCAAACAAAGCTCACGGCTCTATGGCAACTCTACTACAGAGTACACACATACAACTCAACACCTTAATTAAAGATATAATACATCCATTTCTTGGCTTCTTATATCGCTATGGTCCACTCCAGAAATTCAAAGGGGAATCATGCACACGACCACAGACAGAAGGCTTGCGGAGATCAACAAAGCGATCTTCTTCAATAATTAAACACAGAATCAGAGGTTCCAGTACCTCGGAATTAAGCAATTACACATACACAGAGATAGGTACATCAGCTAACACCTCTCTGATGATCAACAAAACATCGAAATATATTCAAGCAGAGAACAAATGCTTAACACAAACAATCTTTACTGTGGAAATCCCCCCCTTCCAATGTATCCGGGGGTTACATTTTATACACCATCACATGTCTCTTCGGTTCCTCTGTGAGGACCGTTTCTACTCTAACAAAAGGCCTAATTACATTCATTCGAATAACTGAACAGGACAGATGGACTGAACCTAAAACTATTCGACTTCTACTGACTCTAACTGATCTAAATGCAACAGACCGCTAAGGTATTGACACCTTGTTGTTACAAATTTGAATGATTTTGAATCCTCCAAGCCACAACATGTGGACAAGACTCCTACATTGCTGGCTAGTATCTAATGCCCCTGCATCAGACTCCCAAGGGCAATTTTTTTTTTCATGGACTCCTATCCATGAGCTCTTCCACTGGTCTGCCTATCTTCTGCAACATTCCTTCAGTCATCCAAGTGGCATCTTCCTCTGGCTGGTCCTTCCACTTGATTAAGTACTGAAAGTACTCTTGTCCTCTGGTCTTCTTGAACACTCTTTTGTCCAGTATCTTCCCTAGTTGTAATGGTTGTGCTAGAGGCAGCTGCTTTGCCCACTCAATCTGTTCCTTGTCTGCTAGTCCTTCTTCTGCACCATCATCTTCATACTTGTACAAATCTGCAACATTAAAAATGGGAGATATTCCAACATCAGGAGACAATTCAATCTCATAAGCATTAGCAGAAAACTTTCTAAGTATCTTGCATGGCCCAATCTTTTTAAACTTCAGTTTGTTATACTACTTCTTTGGGAATCTCTCCTTTCTCAAGTGTGCCAAAACCAGATCTCCTACTTCAAAATGGACTTCTCTTCTGCTCAAGTCTGCTCTGCCTTTGTATTTGATGCTGCTGCCTTGTAGCTGTTGTTTCACTTGTTCATGTATGGCTTGGATTTCTAAAGCAAATTCCTCACCATCAGCACTCAACTCTGCCTTTCCCAGATTTCTTAACTCTGATATTCCTCTGGGATGCATTCCATAAACAATACGAAATGGACTCTGCCCTGTGCTTCTGTTTGGTGAGTCATTATATGCATATTCTGCCTGGGGCAAAATATGATCCCACTGCTTGGGATGCTCTCCCACAAGACTTCTCAACAAATTTCCCAGACTTCTATTCACTACCTCAGTTTTTCCATCAGTCTGAGGATGATAAGTTGAGCTGAAACTCAGTTTGGTACCAAGTTTCTTCCACAGTGTCCTCTAGAAATGGCCCACAAATCTGGTGTCTCTGTCTGAAACAATACTCTTGGGCAACCCATGCAACCTAACAACTTCTTTGAAAAACAAGTTAGCAACATGGGTGGCATGACTAGTTTTATAACATGGAATAAAATGTACCATTTTGGAAAATTTGTCCACTACAACAAAGACTGCATCATTCCCTCTCTGAGTCTTGGGTAATCCTAGAACAAAATCCATGCTTACCATGTCCCAAGGCCTGTCTGGAATATGCAAGGGAGTGTACAATCTTGCATTCTTGCTCCTTCCTTTGGCATATTGACAGATTTTGTAATTCTTCACAAACTTGTCCACTTATGCTCTCATCTTGGGCCAATAATAGAAGTGGCTCAGTTGTTCATAAGTTTTATCAGTACCAAAGTTCCCAACAAGTCCACCACTATGCTTCTCCTTGATCAAATTCTCTCTCATGGAACATTTTGGTACACAAAATTGGTTTCTCCTGAATAGTAAGTCCTCCTGTAAGAAATAATCCAGCCACTGGCTTCTATCTATTAGAACAGAGTTACAACATGCTTCAAATGCTTCCTTAAAATCTAAATTTTTTTTATACAGTTCTTTGAGAAAATCAAAGCCTACAACTTCAAAATTGGTTTCTTGGATAAGCATGTGCCTCCTACTCAAAGCATCAACTACTTTATTTTCATGGCCACTTATATGCTTCAAAACAAAGTTAAAACTTTGGAGATACTCAACCCACTTGGCATGCTTATGATTTAACTTGGGCTGCTGTACAATGTACTGCAAAGCATGATTATCAAAGTATAATACAAATTCTTTGGACATTAAATAATGCCTCCACTTTTTCAATGCCTGAACAATTGCATAGAATTCCTTCTCATAAGAGGAATACTTCCTTCTGGTGTCATTCAACTTTTCACTGAAATAAGCTACAGGTCTATCATCCTGACTCAGCACAGCTCCAATGGCTTCTCCACTGGCATCACACTTCACTTGAAATGGTTTAGTAAAATCAGGCAGAATTAAAACAAGCTTTTCAGTTATCTTTTGCTTCAAAAAGTTAAAGTTTCTTTCTGCTTCAGCAGTCCATTTAAATGGTTGTTTGCTCTTTTTTAATCTCTCAATGATGGGTGCATTAATCTTACTGAAGTTTCTTATAAATTTCCTATAAAAATTGGCAAGTCCATGGAAACTTCTTACCTCAAAAACATTTCTGGGTGAAGGCCACTCCACAATTGCCTTAACCTTTTCTGGGTCCATCTTCAATCCTTCTGCAGAGACAACAAAGCCCAAATACACCAACTCTTCCTTCATGAATGAGCACTTTTTTAAGTTTACCAGCAATTTCTCTTGGTGTAGCTTCTTCAAGACATAATTAAGATGCCTTAGATGCTCTTCTTTAGTTTTGCTGAAAACTAATATATCATCCAGATACACTATCACAAATTTACCAATAAATTCTTTCAACACTTCATTCATAAGTCTCATAAAAGTGCTAGGTGCATTTGACAACCCAAAAGGCATTACCATCCATTCATACAGTCCTTCATTCGTTTTAAAGGCAGTTTTCCACTCATCACCCTCCTTTATTCTAATCTGATGATATCCACTTTTTAAATCTAACTTTGAAAAATATTTGGCACCACTCAAACAATCCATTAAATCCTCAACTCTGGGCAAAGGGAATCTGTACCTGATTGTTATCTTATTGATTGCTCTGGAATCAGTACACATCCTCCAGCCTCCATCTTTCTTTGGGCTCAATACTGCTGGTACTGCACATGGACTCAAACTTTCTCTGATCAGTCCCTTGTCCACCAATTCATGTACTTGTCTCCTGATTTCCTCATTTTCTGTGGGAGTCATTCTGTAGGCTGCCTTATTTGGCAGATTTGAACCAGGGATAAAATCTATCTGATGGCTGATCTTCCTCACAGGTGGCAGCTCATCAAGTAAATCATCCACAACAATGTCACAATAATTGTCTAACATCTCTTGGATTTCTATTGGCAAATCAGAAATCTTTGTAGAAGTAAGAACTACCTTAGGTTTGCAAACTAAAGCAAAGCTTACCTCTTCTTCTTCAATCTGTTGTAGATACTCCTTCCCGCTCAGCAACAAGGTCTTTGGATCAGCCACTCTGCTTGATGGTTCTCCTTCCATGGGTATCAATGTATGATGTACCCCATCTTTGAAGAACTTGTAAGAACTTGTAAGTGTTCTTCTTGCCATCATGCATTGCTGCTCTGTCGAACTGCCAAGGTCTACCTAGCAGTATGTGACACACATCCATGGGCATCACATCACACAGGACTTTGTCTTTGTAGTTGCCCATTTGCAGCTCTATCTCGCACTGTTCTTTTACAATCAGTTGGTGCCCTTTATGCAGCCAGGACACCCTGTAGGGAGTTGGATGCTCCCTTGTCTTCAGCTTCAACTTCTCTATCACCTTAGTGGAAACCAGATTGTCTGTGCTGCCACTATCAATGACTAGCTGGCAGCATTTCCCCTGGACTTTGCATATGCTCCTAAACAAAGTCTTCCTTTGTGCAGGCTCAGTGACCTCTTTGGCTTGTTTCAACAAGACCTTATTAACCACCAAGGATTCTCCCTTTTCTGGTAAAATTGGCTCTTCAATTGTTGCCTCTTCTCCAGCCTGAGCAACAATAGCATTTCTTGGGCCAGCACCCATATTCTATGGGCACTCATAATGCTTGTGTCCCACTTGATGACATTTATAGCACCTCAATTCTCTACCCCTGCCTCTGCCTCCTCTTCCTCTATAAGAACCCCTTCTGCCTCTTGCATCACCCTCTGTAGATGCATTCTGAGGTGAGCTACTGTTAGCTCCATCTCTAGGTGTAGAAGGCTTTTCTCTACCACCCTGACTTCCCTTTCCACGGAAAGTACCTCTCCCTTTGGCAGACTGCTTTCTCAGGAGTTTCTCCTCTACTTTCAAGGCCATCTGATAGGCCTCTTCAACTGTCTTAGGGGGCAAAAGACCAATTTCATCTTGGATCTCCAGCTTGAGACCATTCACATATCTGGCAATCTTCTCTGGTGTGTCCTGAAATTGCCCAGCTCTTATGCTTACTTTATAGAATTCTTCTGTATATTCCTTTACTGTCAGCAACCTCTATCTCGGGTTCTGCATTTGCCTAAACAATGTTAGCTGATAATCACTATGTAAGAATTTACCTTTTAGTTTAGCCATCATTCTAGTCCAGCTTTTGATAGGTTGTTTGTCAGCTCTCCTTCTCTCTGCTTGCACTCCATCCCACCAAAGTGCAGCATGTCCCTTCAGCTTTGTTACTGCAAACTTGACCTTCTTATCTTCGCTCATTTCTTCATAGTCGAAGCACTTGTTCAGTTCATTAATCTAGTCCACCAGCTCTTCTGGATTCAGTCTTCCTGCAAAACTTGACACTTCAATCTTGGGCTTAATTGTAGACCCCAGAACAATTCTGAGGAGCCTCATCTCAGGAGGAATCTCAGCATTTTCTCTAGCTTCTTCTATTTCAGGTTCACTGATGTCTTCAAGATCTCTGGGCTGTCCTAGCTCCATGGCATCCAATCTGGCTTGGACCCTCTGCAAGGTCTCCAACACTTTTGCATTGGCAACAGGTCTGCCTCTCCTTCTGCCAGCACCTCTAACAACTCGGATAGCCATGTTAATTCTCTGCAAAAACAACTCAAAAACAGCTCTGATACCACAATTGACAGCAACAAAATAGAACACGGGCCCCAAGGAGAGCTGGTCTCTAAATTCTGTCCATAATTCCCTTTAATTCTTGTCAAATTTATTTTTCAATTTCGTAGAAATTGACAAATGAATGCTTTAATCCAACTTTAGTTATAGCCACTTATATACACAGCACCATATGTTTCTTTGTTTCTGAGCGCCTTAATCACATGTACACATTTCATGAATTATTCCTTCCAATGCTAAGACTTGGGATAAATTTAAATGCATCTCCGGACCTTAATCCCTCACAATATAAATCTACGACAATCCTAAGTCCCAACCATCGGGAAATTTAATGTATTAAAGCCGATAATACACTTTAATATACCTCAGGCCCCGGGCCCACATATACAACCGACGGGTTTCAATTAAATACACAAGCCCATACCTTAGTTTATCCTTCGTGTTACTTTGAATGCGATCACCATTTGATGAGCCATCCTCCAGATCGGACGGCGTACGTCGATATCACGCTGATTTCACCGTCGATAGTTAACGCGCGATGAGGGAACGATGAGGCGGTATTGCCCCGTTGACATGGCGGCTTTTCACGGGATCGCTTGCTATTTGAGTGGTTTCCCTTCCGTACAAAAGCGGTGCAATCAAAACTGTTTCCGGTTTCATACAGTGATTGACCGAGGTTGACACAATCCCTCTGTGTGCCTTGGTTGAATAACTCAAGGTTCCAAACTCAGGACAAGGTTTCCCATCAAAACAAGACAATTTCACTTATAAGCGGATTACCTCCTTCAAACAAAGCTCACGGCTCTATGGCAACTCTACTACAGAGTACACACATACGACTCGACACCTGAATTAAAGACATAATACATCCATTTCTTGGCTTCTTATATCGCTATGGTCCCCTCTAGAAATTCAAAGGGGAATCACGCACACAACCACAGACAGAAGGCTTGCGGAGATCAACACAGTGATCTTCTTCAATAATTAAACACAGAATCAGAGGTTCCAGTACCTCGGAATTAAGCAATTACACATACACAGAGACAGGTACATCAGCTAACACCTCTCTGATGATCAACAAAACATCGAAATATATTCAAGCAAAGAACAAATGCTTAACACAAACAATCTTTACTGTGGAAATCCCCCCCTTCCAATGTATCCGGGGGTTACATTTTATACACCATCATATGTCCCTTCGGTTCCTCTGTGAGGACTGTTTCTACTCTAACAAAAGGCCTAATTACATTCATTCGAATAATTGAACAAGACAGATGGACTGAACCTAAAACTATTCGACTTCTACTGACTCTAACTGATCTAAATGCAACAGACAGCTAAGGTATTGACACCTTGCTGTTACAAATTCGAATGATTTTGAATCCTCATAGCCACAACATGTGGACAAAACTCCTACATTGCTGGCTAGTGTCTAATGCCCCTGCATCATAAAGGATCTCCACATTGTAACAAACAAGGTTCGTTATAGCAAGTTAAACACTCCAAAAGATTTGGAATGTGAAGATCTCTATTGAAGATATATATATATATGAGAATGATGTTATACATCAAAGTGAAATATATATATATATATATATATGAGAATGATGTTACACATTTATATGCTTATATATTTTAGGCGGATGTCTCTTCATAGAAAGTCATGTCTCATGTAGACATACATTTTCAGTACTAATTACTAATTAACTAATCATTATTACAATTATCATCATTATTTATATATATTTTATTCACAAAACACATCTTCTCTAGGGCACTCGCTACATACAAAGGCAGGCTGCCAGCTAATATTATCCAAAAGCCTTTGGACAAAGGTGGTAACGAGCAAGTACATAAATCCTTTACCTATGATTACCTGGCTCAGATTGCAAAACAAATTTAGGCCAAATATTTCTTCGATATGGAAAGCCATTACAGCTTCATTCAACATCATCATATCGAGACTGGCTTCGAGAATCGGTACTGGGGAGGAAGTGATAGTTGGTATCGAGCCTTGGACCGGCTGTGGTGACAAGTATCATCTCCCCCTCGAACTCGTTGCTTTTTTAAATAATCAAGGTATTGAAACGGTAAATCATATCGCAGATCCCGAATCCACCTCTATTTGGGACAATGATGGAAAAATGCTCAGGTATTAAATAACCCGCCTCATTGGCATCAAAACTGGAATGGATATACAAATGCACTGAACATTACACATGTTCGAATATCGGATCAAAAAGATGAAATGGTATGGGCAAAATTGAAAAGCAACATTTGCAATCCAAAAGAAGGATACCTCGCAGCATATGAGTTCAAAAAACCAGCAGGACATATTGTGGAAGCTATGTCCCCCGAAGGCCAAACTCTTATTTAAAGAGCTTTTCAAGGACCATCATGGTGCGCATTGTGCAACTGCTTCAAAAAATTTGTGGACCATCTTTTCCTAGCATGCCCAATTGCAAATATGATCTGGGAATTGATCTACATGTTAATAGGTTTACAAATTAATTGCCACGACACATCTGTCAGGGAGGCATGGTACAATGAAGCTAATCCACAAAAACTAAGGAACATCCCTCTACTTGTCTGTTGGGCCATTTGGATTGACGGGAACAAATGTTTTTTTGAAAACCAAACGTCCACTCCAGAGAAGATGGGAGCACAAATTTTAGCAATATATGAACTCATTTCAGAAGAAGATCAAACTGTCTCAACCCACACTAAAACAACAGAAGTAATTGATCCCACAAAGCCTTGGGCTTATTTCGATGGATTTTCAAATCAAAATAACAGTGGAGGGTGCACAATTTTCTACCTTAAAATGACCACTATTTCAAAATGAGTTTTGGATTCGGTCCTGGTTCTAATAACTTTGCTGAACTATATAGTCTGAAACTCACTCTCATATTTGCATTGGAAAAAGAATGCAGGCAGATTCAGGTATTTGGCGACTCCAAAATCGTCATTGACTGGTTCAATCGAACATCTCAATGTCACACACACTCTCAGAAATCTACTCAAAGAAACACTTATGATCAAATCACAATTTGAACATATTACATGTTGCCATATTTACAGGGAGAGGAACAATACTGTCGATCATCTATCCAAAGTGGGTGCACAGCAAGAGTCGGGTACATGGGTAATCAATGAGCACAATGGCACAGAACATTTTCAATTTTATCACCGTCCTTTCATCGACTTTACAGGAGTAGTTGACAGAGTTTAACCTTGGCAACACAGGATACAACAACACAGTTTTTGTCACTACTGGCTATTCTCATGTTATCATGCTATTTTTTGAATATATGTATATAAAATATCAATGTCGAACAATGGCAGCGGCACAGACATATTTACCTTCTGTAATTTATTTTTGATTATTCTGATATCGTAGGATTTCATAGTTCTTGGTTAGAGAACTACAAACTCTGCTCATAGAGACATATGGATATGCTATCATAGCATCTACTGCATGTAATTTCCTATCATCATTAATGGAAATTACGATTTTTCCTTGGGAAAAAAAAAGTTCAGATCTCCTCAAAATCATGTTTAGCCCTCGTGGATCATCTTATATGCATCAGAAAGCTATTTCATGCGACTCTGACTGCATGCTTAATAAGACCTTGATTGGTTACTAAAATAGGGGTGGTGTTATTCCTCAACCAAGAATTCACGTTCCTTCAAAACATGTTTAGCAATTGTGGGTTGTCTTATATGATTAAGGAGGCTATTTCATATAGTCAAGACTATATTTAAATCACAAGTAAATTTGATACAAGAAATATCCCCGATCCCGAAATCATAACCCAAAGGTAACTTCCATAAATCATGAGATGCATTTGTATTGATCTAATATCCCAGGTTGAAAAGTGTCGCCTGCATGCACTAACAAGAAAACCCTATCATTTTCATTGAGCATGCAAAATGTTGGCCTTATTAGATCCATTCAGTGAATACTCACTATTTCATATGTGCACCTTATTATTCTCCACAGCTTTTATGCTGAAGTTAGGCATATGGCAACTTCAAAAGAAAATATTCAAGGGCACCACAAAAACAGCAATTTTCTTTGTATAGAATCTTTTACATTTTATCATGCTTTCGAGGACTTGTTAACGAATACATCAGGTAATTCATCTTCCCCCGTATGGGCATGTCCCAATCAAAGGCCCAATAGACGTAAGATGTTCTCTGAAAAATTTGTAAACTGATTCAGTGCTAGTTGCTACTATACGAACCACCAAACCGATATCCTGAGGAAAACAAGTTTTTTAGATGATTATTTAAATGCAGGTAAGAAAAATTCTAATGCAGCCACTAAATAAAAGATAGGAACTTGAGTTTTCAAACATCTTTTGAACTTCTTCACAATGCAATAATCCTTACCATAGGGCCAAATGTACTACATGAAGCAAGTAGAACTGCTTCTGAGATTTCTCTTTCAGAGGACTTTGCTTTCTTTACACAAGGCGTTGAGTTCTGCAATTGACCACCAAACAACTCTGAATTTCTCTCCCTTACTTTTTCCATTATATGCTTCCGTGTGGGTTCCAACCTTGGCCTACATGATCAAATCACCAAGTTATAGATGGACTTCCATCTTTTTTCAAGAAAATAACTTGATGTAAAATCAAAGTGGGTAAGGATTTACTCAGCCAAAGTTACAACGTGCCCTAATGTTTATGGTCACATCTTCTTTAATAAAACTTATGTTAGACCCATGGCATATTCTCAGCAGATGAAAGGCCTCTCAAGTAAGAAATCATTTGAAAGAAATATAGAAATTTTGGGGGAAAACTACCGAAGCCAAATCGTTAAGGGGGAAAAGCCACATATTTCCCAGTAATAAATATATTGACCATGGGAAAAAGATAAACAAAGAGAGAAATCAGGATTCACAAATGACCAACAATGTTAAGAAAGTTATGTAAAAAAGAACGAGGTAGACTGCTTAAGAACATTTGCAGTCTGACAGATATCAAAAACATAGGACAAAATGGTTAGCATAAGGATTATGGCAAATGTAAAGATGTAATACTACAATCCAGATCCCTACACATAGGCAAAGTACTTTTAACATGACAGCAAGCTCTTTTTGTCACTCTCTTGCTCTAAGAAAGTTTAAACTCCTTGCACTGTCAACTTCTCTTTGAATTAGACAAAAGTGAAAGAATCTCTTGTAGAAGACTGATTACTTGGTGGGAATCAAATTTCCATTATCTCCCTTTTCCCTTGTTGAGAACATATGAAATGACTGAAGAAAGTGGAGATATACCAAGGCAAAAAAATGTGTGATAGATTATGCATAATAGCAATTGATGGATGACAGTTTCACACAGGATTTGGCCCCCGTTTATATGTTCTTTTAGCATCAAGATTGCATCGAACTTCATTGTAGAATGCACTCTGAAAATTTGCGGCATGCTTGGAACTGTCATTGCCTGTTTCGGCTACTTGAAGAAACCTGTGTCAATTTACACTAGACTGCCAAAACTTTGCTGATTCTATGGAAAACCACAAAATGAGGTTTACTCTTTGGCTTACTTTCAGTACTTGTTTGCCTAAGTTCTTGCAATATATAGTTTGCCTCCTGTGGCACACGTTGTAGTTGTGATTCAAATGGTAAGAGGGTGAAGATGCGGCAGATGGTGCAAAAGACCTAGAACACTCTTATTCCTGATGAGTGATAAATCTCCCAAACCCTACTTAGAGAAATAGCTTTTTGAGACACGGAAGATCGAAGAATAAGCTTTATGTCCTAGATCTTCACAAATAATCGTCTCACTGGCAATATAAGACACTTCTGGCAAGTCTCCTGTAATGTACAAGTAGAAGTATTACTTGATCAGTAGTTGTTGGGAGGAATCTAATAATCAATAACATATTTCAGTATTCGCATAATAGGCTAGGAAGTAAAAGAGAAATTGGTCCTACCACTAAATTCTAAACAACAAAGGCAAAAATTGTCAACTGCACCAGACACTCAATTGTGCAGCTCCTGCTTAATGATTTCATATGACCATGAGTTACAAATAATAGAATCCCTGATAACATCAACAGGTTTCAGCATTCTTAAAAATCCACACGGGCACACAACCTCTATAGCTGTATTTATACTAGTATGGATCCATCTTGACCCCTGAAGGATAACAAAAGTGGTATAAAGTTTAAACCTCTACCCACTTAAGAGATTGAAGGTTAAGATGTATCTATGCTAATTTATTTGTTTTCTGTTATGGCCAGCATTTTTTTGAACCATTACATGTTGGGATGTCGGCCTTTTTAATTTTAGTTTATGAGCATTACACATGACAAGACACATCTGTTCCACCCCAGGCTGTAAAAACCAAAGTTGCAAATATCGTTCTGGGAAATGTATCTGAGGATCCAAAAATAAACTTACTGGAAATATGGGGGAAAATATTAGCAGGGATAAACTTGGACATGAAAACTCAGAAAAAATCAGAAACATCAGCAACCTAAAAAATTAAATAAATTAAAATTAAAGAAATAATTAAAAAAATCAGAAATATCAGGAGAAATTGGAGAAATTTGCAACACTGGTAAAAACATCTCACTTCTCTCTGTGCAAATACTTTTAACATTAGCAAAATATCTAATTGAAAGCCACTTCCACTAACATGAGTCTCAGTGATGCTCTAAATGCTTCAATTTCTAAGATTGGCTGAATTTTTTCTTAATTTGTTGACTAGTCAAATAAAGAAGGATTCAAGTTAGAAAAAGATTAAAAATCTTAACGGGAGAAAAATATACCCCAAAACTACCAGCATTGCTATCACGTGAAATGCTTGCATGCGATCCACAACAGAATAGCCAGCACCTTGCTCCAGCTTTGTCTGGTTACAAGTGAGCAGAAAGCAAGTGCACTTAGTTTCATTTGTACCTTTGTCACCGGGGGCATTCACTCACATATTTGAGGGCTAAAGCTTTTTGTAGCCTGTAGGTCTAATTAACATTATCTGAAGAATATTTTTGAGCACTAACATGAGACCAAACCAATTTTGTCTCAACGTGACCATATCATTTGTGCTGCAGCTCAGAGCATGGCCCTTAATTCAGTTATGGTGATATTGGGCAGTGTTGAAAAAGGCACATACCGAGTCAAGAAACAATGGCTGATTTCCATCCAAATAAATATTGTTTGTGCTCTTGTACAACTCAAAATCCCAAATTTCACCCCGCTTGTGACGGCCACTGGTGAGCCAATCAACCAGAACTAGGTTGCCATCCGAAGCTACATTAAATATTTGTCTCTGTGAATATCTGGCAGTGGAAAAGCATGTCACTGGGTCTGGAAGAATAGCTAAAAGAGCATTACTTCCTACTTGAGCCTACAGCACAGCACATGGATTAGCACATGAGCTGAGAAAAAACATCTTCCCTGAAAAGTATGCATGGAACAGAACTAAGGTTTTGAATAACTGTTCAGAACTTACTTCAAAGAACTGCTCTGAGCACTTCCCGCCCACTGCCTTGTAGACCTGCATATGACATTACTGGTTTATGAGTTCAAATGAACAAAAACACAGTAAGCCAGGATCCCAATCTCATTGGTGATTTGATTTAACCTTTACGGATGGCCTTTATGGATGGTAATGGGGCATTTCACAATGTTAAAACCAAACAGTTAATTTGGAAGTATCAACGATCTACCAAACTCTTACGGATTAGATGGCAAAAAATTTAGCTCCATTGGCGAATCTAGGTCTAGATCTTTGTACTAATTAATACGAGCCAACAACTAAAAACAAATCTGCGTGCCTAGGTAAGTTACTGGTTCCCATTGGCTTCCGCATATGCCCCAATCAGGTAACATGCATCTCAGATGAAATTGCACCTCCAAAAAAATTGGGCTCCACAGATGAGTATCGATGGCTACTTGATTGAAACCCTACTGTCATCTCTACAGTTCCTCCTCCACAATGGAGTCAATGTATAACGGGAGTGCTTGTGAGAAGTGGATATGCAATCATCTTGTGACCACCAATTGACAACTGACATTCTCTCTAACCATTAAACAAAACCCACATTATTTTTCTTGTGGTGGAAACGCTTCAAGAAACATGCAGCAACGGCTACACCACACAGAGCAAACATCTATTGGCTTAGGTCCAGGTCTACGGGCTAACTATTCTGCCAAAATTGTCCAGGATTTATAACCAGTCTCGTCACTTTAAGGTTCACGACATTCCCGCGCGGCAGTTTAATGTGAAAATTCAATACTGCAGGATGGCTCAATTTCACCAACAGGCAAAATTTACAAAGACAGGGGGTGATCCCTGACTGTAATGACTTCCAATGACTCAAATCTAGAATCAGGTTAGTGATCATTTGGTCAGACTGACAACACACCGTTTGAAAAAAATCACCTATACATAACAATCTGACCTATACATACTGACAGAAAATATTTTATTTTTTCACTCTCTTTAATTTATTAAATTCTTTATCACTGGAAGTGGTATGTGGGTTCTATTTTTGAGTCACCATGCAGCAGTATTCATGTGGAGGACACATGCCCAATCTTCCCAGCATAAAGAGTACCCGGGCATGGTGAGAGTTACTTTTATATACTCTATTCTAACACATCTTACTGTATTTGGCCATGGCTGACAGGGTTGAAGAGGGAGGCAGGTTTGTGATTGATGCCTATAGGCGAATATCAGGTCTGAGTTTCTTCAATCTCAGCTATTACCCTCCACGGGGAACCTGACCTCCTCGGATCTCCAAAAGAAGATAGATGAACTCATGAAAACTGAGTCAAGCTCACCAGCAAAGTAACACCCCGTTGGCTACACCAAATACAATTGATCGTGCTTAACCGTTATACCAATATAAAACAGAATAACAAAATCCATAAAAGAATAAATGGTTCGAATTGCACCTTTGTTGAAGCTTGCGTGGTCAAAACCGCAGTACAGCCCTCTCCAACAGCAATGGTGTAATACACCAAATCCCCCTGGTCAACCCAGAGGGAAATTTTCAGATACTCCATTACAGAAAATGCATGTGAACTTACGTTGCAAACAATAAGAACCAAAAAAAATTATGATACTTATACTAACCGTTACAATGCCTCCACCAAAGGACACAGTGTAGATCCATACTACGTCTACTTGGGACGACACAGCCTGCCGAATTGATCCAAAAGAGAAAAAGAAGGCATGAAACCCTTTATGCCTAAGAAACCCTCAATGCCACTCATGTGAACTGACGAGATAAATACCTTGGTGGGTCGTATAAATTTCAGAGGATATCGGGCGAAAAGGCTTGTGACAGCAGACCTGCCCGCAACCTTTTGAATCACAATGCGCCCAGTTGGAGTTTGTGCGGAATTGTCCAAGTCCATTGCCATTACCATTGCCATGGTCTCCGCAGGTCTGTGAATCATACGGGTACCCTGTAAAATCTGAATTGGGTAGCATTTGTGGGAATTGTAAATCTGAGCTGGGTATTTGTAGAATTGTTTGATAAATAAATAGGGCAGAGAACAACGAAATGCTGTTGAGATCGTAATGCTCTGCGGCTCTTCAACTATTTAATTATTTTCTCGTATATAGACGGATGAATTTGGTTTATTGAAATGATCTATATAGATTAAGGGTTCATTAATTCATTTTATATAACGAAAAATAGTTATTTCATCAAAATATATATATATATATATATATTATTTTAAATAAATAAATGCAAGAATTTTAAATATTTGAGTCAATCTAACTATTTTATAATTTTTCAATATTTGAGTCAAACTAATCATTTTATAATTTTTGAATATTTGAGTTAAATTAATCGTTTTATAATGGTTAGTTGGAGTGTCTTTATCTATTTAAACGCGTTAAATGATCATATTTAGTTGGAGTGTCTCTATTTATTTGAATGCGTGAAATGATCACATTTCTCATCTTGTCCTGATGGTGAACCACACTGGTTAATTCATTAATAACCAATATTTGGCAAAAATGATTTTGTGAAAGATTTTTATACGGTTTATGGATCAAAGAAACAAAATTCCTAATATATTATTTAAATTAAAAATATAAAATATAAAAAACTAACCTTCATTTAAAAATATATAAAAAAAAAGTTTTATCTATAAAAAAATAAGTTTTATTTAACAAAAATAATTTTAAGTATTGAACGGTTTTCGCAGTGATATCATTTTTTGGGATTCAATTGGGTTATTTTCATGAGATGTAGTCGTAACTGACTAATTTCTCATGATTATTGAATAGTCTACTTAGCACTCATTACATCTAGTGATATATCACAGGGGTGAAGAAGTGGAATTGAAACTAGTGAAATGAATCACATAGTGTCAATAGCCTAAAAACTCTAAATAGACTATTCAAAAGTCATCAGAAATTAGTTAGTTACGACTATCTCTGATAAAAATAGTCATAGATAAATGACTTACTTAAAGCAGTTATCCAAAAAATAATATCTAAAATTTGTTTTGATGAACTTCATTTATATAAATTCATTATATATATAAGTTATATATGAATGTCTAGCATCACTAAAATATCTTAACTATGAAAAAAAAATTATATATATATATATATATATATATATATATATATATATATATATAACTTTATTTAATTTTCAAAAATCAATACACAATTATTTATTTATTTTTTAACCAAAAAAAACCAGTGCACCTCACAATGACACACTTGGGCGTGTTCCATCTTTCTTTAGCAATTCCTCCAACCTAATTTGCAATTCTTTAAGTTAAGGAGCACTCAACGAGATATTGTTAGGCCAATTGAATTGGTTTGGATGGAGTTTAATTTAATTATTTTTTATTATGAAAAAAATATATATCTTAACAATTGCACCATTATTAGATGTTTCAAAAGGAAAGCAATAGTTTTTATGTGGAATACAATTGTTAATAGGACTAAAGACGCCAAATGGACAAACCAAAATTAAATGGAACTCATTTTCTTCATTTGCATAATATCTAGTACTATGCAACTCTTGGCCACTTAAATTCCATTTAAGAGTGAAAATAATGGAAAAATAGGGAGAGCTAGAGGATAGGAAAAATTAGGGGGTAAGTGGGAGGCTGATAGCGATGACCCTTTATTTCCCTTTCCTCAACCTTATTTACTATTTACTATTTTATATATACTTTTACATTTACATTTATCTCCATGGTGATTCTAACCTTTTAAATTTCCAAATTTCTCTCACAAGTACTAGGTATTACAACCATTTGTTGGTATGGATACATTTCAGATCACAAATCTCCATGGAGAGAATTTTTTGTCTCAAAAACCAATTTCTATCAATGTAACTTTTGTCTCCTTCTTTGAAATGTGACTATGAATTTGGCTCATGGCTACAATTCTGGGTTTTCTTTAGCTCTGGCTCATGGTTTTGGTTATCGAATCTAGTATTGGCTATGGATCTAGCTTTAGGTATAGCTTGCTTGTTCAAAGAATGCAGAAGTCTACTCTCTAGCTCTCATTGTCCCTAAGAAATCTCTAGATCTAAACGTTAAACTCAACATTTATTCTCATATCTCTCTCTTGGAATTGGAAGCAACCCATCTTAGAAATCAATGAAGCCAAGTTGAATGTTAGTCTATATTCAATGTGATCCCAACATGCGACGCCACAATGTAAGAATTCCACAAGGGAAGTATTATTTTTGTTCTCTTGTTGGAATTAGGTGCTTCCTAGCATGGAAACAACTCTTTAGTGCCAACACTTGCAAACAAGCACATCATTGAATTATCTAGAACACATCCATGGTCATTGACCTCCATGCACTATTCTCCAACACATATATAAGAAAGTATTCTTTTAAGATATTGTAGGTATTAACTATAATGTGGTTGTCATGATTGTAGGAATTAACGTACTATTCTCTTCGATGGTGATGCAAATCTCATATATTGTTATTTCTCCTTGGATAAATTTTTCTTTTTGAATTGGAGATGCCAACAACTCTTCATATTCTATACTTTTCACTCTCCACACCCTTCTCTTGGCTACGTGACTTTTGGTTTGAAACTTTGGATGAAGTCCCAAACACATTGCTTCACAATGTCCCCTCAAATTATCACATTAGAAAAAAAAATTGGTGTTACAAGTTCCATTGACCATATTCATTGTATCCATGTGTTATCATTTTGTCTCTAAAACCCATCTAAGATAGGTATGCACCATTAAATTATTAATGATAATAAAGTTAGATAAATATACACTATTAAAATATTAATAGATTATTTCTATTAATAATCCAATGATACTTACCCACTCTATAATTACTCTAAAAAATTAGAACCGTTGATAGAAATAAGCCCTAATAAATAGTTTATTCATACAATTTATTGTTAATTATAATCAATATAAATAAATTGAGAGGGATCTTGGAAAATTGCATTGGATTATATATAATCTATCTCGAGCCCGGAATTTCATGATTACTTGAAAAGCTTTTCTAAATCATAAAACCTTTTTAGTAATTGTGATTTCTAAGATTTACTATGTTGTAATTTTCAGAAAATGCACTCAAAACTTTGATTAGCGATATAGGGTTTTTAAAATCAAAAGCTCGAATATAACGATTATCAATCAAAATTTAACTATTACCATGTGGGCTTTATAATGATACGAAAAATGAACGAATTTGAAAAGGGGAATTAAATTGAGTTCCAAGACTTAATTTTTATGAGATAAATACAACTGTCTTAATTTTTTAATAAAAAAATATGGTAAGTAAATTGAGTGCCAACTTGATTTTTGAGGAAAATTAGGGTTGCGGGCCGATAGTTTGACATATTCGTTATTGTTGTTAACGTGGTGGATACCAAAATGAAGAAATAACACACATCCATATTATCATCATTGATTTTTCAACACTTATTTTGATATATTTCTATGTAGGGTTATCGACATTATTTATTGTTGATGGTTTAATCGATAAAAAAAACAAAAAATAAAAGAGTGATTTAATGCGAGAGTTATTTTTAAAAAGTTAGACTATTATTATACTAGCAAGTGCCATAGTTACCTATCAACAACCCTTCGTGAGAAAATAACCCCATAATATATAGGTTCAAAATGTCTACTAGGTACTTCCATAATTACCTGTGAATTAAAACGAAATCACAAAGGTGTAAGACGAATGACAATTGTCAACAAAATGCTGCTGGAATTGCAAAAAATTACCAATGCATAATTCGAATAACATTAAAAAAAAAACTGTAATACCTTTACACTGTAAGCGATGAACGAAATCTCCCTTCAGAAATTGTTTAATAATATACTTTCATATGAATTCCAACTATTTGGCTTTACGAAGTCGAGACACCTTACACCGGAATGACAGAACCCAGAAATGAAAACTATGACAGAAGCTCAAAGTTTCTTCTCTTCAAAACAATTACGAGGGAGAAATGGAAATTACTTTTACATTGTACACTACCTACCTATATGGCGCATAAAGGCCTGGAATATACCCTAGCATTGTCGATTCCCTCTAAAAATCAAGAAAATAATTAAGTTAGGGTTCTTTTCACAAATGGAACCGTTATCGAAAATTAAATATAATTTCAGGAAAGTGCTATAGTTACCCGTCAACAACCCTTCGTGAGAAAATAACTGATCATCTGCAAAATCCAAAGATACGAAAAATACATTAAATATTGTCTGCAAAACTCAAAGGAAATACATTAAAGATCCTCTGTAGGAAGAATTAAAGAAAATTATTTGTTGCCATAAGAATTAAAGAAAAATAGAAAAACATCTGTTGCAAAGCTTAATGAAGTATTGACTGACCGCAGGAGAGGATTTCGTGACTTGGATCTCGTGGTCATTGAGAGCAGTGGATGCTGCAGACACAGACGCTTCAGCAGCACAAAGGAGTGCGTCGAGCTGCTTCATTCTTCAATTCTTCCGGTAAAAAAATTCTTCGAGGAATCGAACCTCCAACTTGACAGATGAAACCATTTCTTTTACAATACAAAGACCTCTTCTAACTCACGGAACAAACGGCTGAATAACAAGTGTAGATACGAGAGACAAACAACGGCCCTTTTGAAGTCTTGAAAAGAAAAGCAAAACGATCACAAAAAGGAACAATATCACTTTCTGTTGAGTCGATAATGGCGATTGACCAGCGAACGGCGGATGCGTGCTCACGGCCTTGCAGCTTCCCAGTTTCGAATCTTTGAGCCCTACGAAAACCGAGGGAAAGCGTAAACAAGAGAGGGCTATTAAACGACTCCGAAACTTTGAGACGAGAAAGAGAGAGAGCGGTTAATCGTATGACCCCGGCAAGCTGGCAGCATTTGCTACAACTCAAATCTATGGGCGATGTTCTTCAATCGTCTAACTTAAAATCAAAGGGTTCACATTATGACACGAGGACACCAGTGGTTGTTTTCAAAATAAAGAACGCCTACGGCATAATAATTATAATTGTAATTATAAAAAAATGATTATAATAAATAATTTATTAAAATTAAATAATAGTAATAGTAATTAATGTGATAACATAAAAGGTAAATTAATTTAAATGTTTCAAACATTAAAAGGAACAAATTTATCAATGTGATTTTTAATTGATTTGAAAGAATTGACAAATGTCTTGGAATTAAATAATAATAATAATAATAATTTATCACTTTCAGTTTTTCATGGATCTAGGTTGGTATTGAGGTATAGACTAGTTGTTTTAAGTGGGGTTTAATGCTTATCGGGTCTAATGTTCAACTTTTATGCGGAAAATTTGAGAGTGAGAGCCACTTGCGGGGGATAATAATTACCCCAATGAGCATCCAAGCTCAAAAAAGATCGTGGCAACAATATTTCACAATTGGGCATACTGTTCTCCCATCTAACATTAGAGTTAGCCCCAACAAATCATTCTTCCACCCAACATTAGGCTTGGTCCCCGCCTAAGCTTAGACTAGTTAGAATATATATATATATATATATAATTGATATTGAAATACCTTACTTAACATGGATATTAATATATAGATAATTAATAATAAAATATTTTGATTAAGGTGGATATCCATATATAGATAAGTGATGTTGAAATATTTTACCTAAGGTGGATATTGAAATAGTTTAATCCTAGCTGTCATTAAAATATTTTTTTTACTTGGGGCGGCAAGAGCATGAGGGGTGATCTTTTGCCCTGATGAACGATCTGAGGTCAATTATGCCTGGGGATTAAGCAATCTTTCTAATAACCATACTAAATTTTTGGCCCTTTGGAAAGGGTTGGAGCTAGACCTTGATAGAGGTATAAAAAAATTGATGGTATTAGGAGACTCAATGATACTCGTAAGGCAAGTTAACAAATTAGAATTAGGGGAATGAAACTATAAGACTAAAATCTTAAAAAGAATTGATTTGCACGTGAAAAAACTTTGAGGATATAGTTTTTCTTTATATATATAGATGTTGTAAATACTGAGAGAGGGTGTAAATACTGAGAGAGGGTGAATCAGTATTTCTCTTCAATTAGTTAATTTTAACTTCAAAAATCATTAATTATTATTAGCATTAGATAAAAATAAAGTAATCATCAACACCATCCAATAATGCACAACAATAAAGGCAGTACACCAGAGATTTTAGGTGGAAACCCTTCCCGAAGAAAAACCATTGAACACTTCTTAATATTTGTCCTCAATTATTTACATCAATAGGAAGCTCCAACTTCCAAATTTATCATCTCCAACTGAAAGGATGTTCCAACGCCTTGGTTTATAGGCTCTAGTCTGAAGGATACTCAAACACCCCATTTATCAGTTCCAACTAGAAGGACGCTCCAACATCTTGCGCAGGCTCCAACCTGCCCTAGCACTACCCTATCGTTCTGAAGTGTTATGAGGCTCCAACCTCAAGGAGACTCCACTCTCCTACCTTGCACCACCCTACCACTTGCCCTAAATGTAACAGCCCTGGTGAAAATTCCATGTAATAAAGTTAAAATAATAACCACAGTTGATGGGACACGTGTTCCAAGCTGAATGTTGGGAAAAACATCCTAGTTTGGGTGTTCACATGGTTTATCATAGCTAAGGAAATTAGCAAAGGCTATGGCTAACAAATTAAAGAGGCAAAAAAAAAAGTTGACACATTTATTTGTGAAAATAACTGAAATTAGGAGAAAAGGGAGATGAAAGGTCATATGTTGCATGTGAGGAGGAAATTGAAGGAAAATAATGGAAAATTAAGAAAATAGAGGCCTCTTCTATAAAAAGGCTTCTGAGGATCAGTTAGCACCTTTTTTCAATGCATTTTTGGAGCTCTCTCATTATTCTCTCTCTCTCTCTCTCTCTCTCTCTTGGATACTTAGAGTTTTCTTGGAGCACTCTTGGAGAGTGTGGACACTTGGTGATTTGGAGCAAGAAGGAAAAGGAAGAGCAGGAAAGCGCAAGTGGACATCGGGATCAGTAGCTACAGCGAGAGTTGATTGCAGGTACCAAGTTGCATGTATGTTTTACTCACTATTTTTGGCATGCATGGTGTATGCATTTGGATTTGATCAGGTTTCTCTAGAAGCTTGTGTACAAGCTCGCAATGAAGGACGTGATCCAGGTATATAAGCAGTGATTTCAAATCCAGAGGTTTATCATACTTTGGCAACTTTACGTAAGGCAGAAATTGATTTTCACACGTGATTCAAAGAAATAATTTCGTGATTTGTAACAACCATACTATTGTTTGGTATTACTTTTTTGAAGATGATCAATCCTATTTTCAATCTTTTGAAAATCAATCCTCTTTTCAATGATTCACATTGCCATTTCATGGACAACCATGGTATTTTGGGTGTACTTCCATTGATTGTTTTCTGGTTGGTTCTCGTGATTCCTTTTGTTGGGTTGAGTTATTGGTACCTGGAGCCTTGGTTGGACAAACGCTCTAGAGCCTGGCGGACAATTGTTGGATTGAGTTACTAGTCCTAGAGCCTTGGTTAGACAAACACTTTGGAGCCCTAGGTGGGTTGAGTTACTATTCCTGGAGCTTTGGTTGGACAAAATCTCTGGAGCTCGAGAACAGCTAGGGTTGAGTTGCTAGTCCTGGAGCCTTGGTTAGAATAAACACTTTGGAGCCCTGGAGCAGCTTGGTTGGAGGCCAATCCGTGATGGTTAGTGATGTTCGACCATGAGGTGGATTCATTGGTTTTGGAGTTGAGACGGTTTTGTATTTGGAGCCCTGGCTTGGTGTTGATTGATGTGTTTGATAAAGTCCCACATTCATGCTTGGAATATGCCACAGGGTGATTGGCTGAAGTGAGACTTGGCTCAACCAATCTATGGTAAGATGGAACGTGGAAGTCCCATCTCTGTTTGGTTTTTACATTCATTAATGAAGAGCTCATTCCTCTCGTATTCGGTATGCAAATGTATTGGTTTATGTATGGATTTATTTGTTGTTATATTCATTGTATTTATGTTGTTATTATGTTGGTTATAAGCATGTATTTGATCAGTGATAATGTATGGCTCTATCTATGTTTTTACCTAGAAATGAATGCACAATGTATCTATGGTCAAATAGACTCTAATATAGCTTATGATGTAGGGGAGCAATTATTCTTAGCTATTCTCAAATTCGTAAGAGACCCCCATGTTTACATCTGATGTTTATACATGTAGATGCAATGTTTGTGAAATGTTTGACGAAATGCATGTCATGGCCGGGAGGGGTCTAGATGAGTTCTCGATGATGTGATTGATCCCATACCTTTGTATTAATGTTATTTAACCTCTCATGAAGTTTCATGAAGTTATGGGCAGTGAACTGGGCTCTGGGGCTAAAAATGTAGAAATTATATGCACTAAGTATGCATATGTCCTTGATTCACCTGATCTCACACTATTTAACTTCATGCAAAATATTGAATCAATTCCAATTGTTAATCTTTTGCGAAAAAATTAATTGCACACACATGTGAAGCATAAACAAAAATAATCAATCGCACATAACACAGTTTTTAACCGGGAAAGCCTGAAGCTGAAAACCCCAACTATATATTATGTATCATGGAGATCATATGACAATCTCATACAAAGCTTATCACAAGCTCTCAGTACAATACAATCATCATACACTAATCAAGACCAATCTTGCAAATCCATGCACCGAACTTTGCCTCCTGCTAGCCTGCCTCCACTGCGCAATCCTTGCTGAAGAATAGCTCTTAATGAATTTGTTAGGTCCCTGTATAGGGACCTAACAGAATTCGAATTACCCTTGCCTTGACTGTGCAATCCTCATTGGCAACTCCAATGTGTGTGTGATAGTCTATCTTGCCCTTTCACCTACCTCTCCGAATTCTCCTTGAAACTGCCATGCTGCTTGTAGTTAACTGTTGTATTTTTCAGTTGATTAATGAGTTATTATTTGTGAATTAATTAACTAATTAATTCACTCCACTCTCACTAGTGTGTCATTCAGTTAGACTAGATACAACTAGCTCAACTGAGTCTAACTGAGTTAAACTAAATACAACTCCATAACTACTTCTTCCAACTGTGTCATAACTCTGCCACTTGAGTTCTAACTAAGTACTCCATGCATTAGCTCCAGTAAACCCTTGGGAATTGTGTAATTCCCTCAGTCCACTGATGTGCCACATCTGTGCACTGAAACAAGTTGCTCCAAGAGAATAAGTTGGTGTTTAGAGTCTGATTATTATTAAGAGCTAATAATAATCGACATGCATCTATTTTTAGATCAGCGATCTATAAATAGACTTCACCCAATATTCTTAAAATAGAATTTCATCTATTTTTCCAACTTGATCAACCATCCACAAATAGCATCCTGCAACTTCTGAAATATGATCACCATGTTTAAAAATAGACTTGCGCCAAAAATAGCCTGCGGGCCCACTTAGTGAAGGCGACTCTTTTCACTAAGCTCACCATCTTGTTGAATCTCAACACTCCCTCTTAACAAGATAGGGATTATCCTTCACCCCGATCCTGCCTCTATGGTATTCGAATTTGCTCCTGGTGAGCGCCTTCGTCAGAATATCTGCATCCTGATCCTCCGTAGGAATGTACTGAAGCAACATGATCTTCCGCTGCACACAATCTCTGATATGATGATACCGGATATAAATATGTTTAGATCTATCATGAAACACATGATTAACCGAGAGTTTAATGCAACTCTGATTATCACAATGTATCACCGTGGGATCTAAATGTGAACTGAACAAACCAACCAGGATCTTCCTCATCCAGATAGCTTGACTTGCTGCCATGTATTCAACTTCCGTTGAACTGAGTGCCACGGATCTTTGTTTCCCGTTGTACCAAGAAACTACCGTAGATCTGATACTGAAAATCCCCCCTGATGTGATTTTTTTGTCTGTTGGGCTTCCTGCCCAATCTGCATCTGTGAAGCCATACAACTTCACCTCATCCGTCTGTCTGTACCATAAACCATACTCAGATGTGCCCCTGAGATATCTCAAGACATGCTTGCCTGCCTTCCAAAAGAGCTTGGTAGGCTTAACCATCGCTTGTGAAAGATGGTTCACCACATAGCATATGTCTGGTCTTGTATTGACTAAATACATGAGCGAACCCACCAACTGTCGATAAACAGTGGCATCCACTACCTCTGCCAATGCAGCATCCTCTTTCTTCCAATTTCCTAGAAGAGGAGTGTCGATAGGCTTGCAGCCTTGCATGTGAAACTTCTCCAGTATCTCCCGGGCATACTTGCCTTGAGACACAAACAGTTCACCTTTCCGCTGCCATATTTCTAGTCCAAGGAAATAATGAAGGAGGCCCAAATCCTTCATCTCAAACTCCTTTGCACGAGTGTATCAACTGTTCATCACCTGTTAGTATTAAATCATCAACATAAATTACAATGATTAAAAGCTTACCCTCCACCACAATCTGGTACAGGTTTGCATCTACCTCACTCTTGGTGAAGCCAAGTCCAGTGAAATAGCTGTCGATCCAAGTGTACCAAGCACGGGGTGCTTGTTTCATCCCATACAGCGCTCTTTTGAGCCTGCACACATGCGACTCGCTGTTGAAGATCTCAAATCCTTCAGCCTGCTCAATGTACACCTCTTCCTCAATGATCCCATTAAGGAATGCAGTCTTCACATCCATCTGATGAATGTGCCAACCCATCTGCGCTGAGAGAGCAAGGATGGTCTGTATGGAAGAATACCGTGCGACAGGTGCAAAGGTTTCTTCATAGTCAATCCCCTCAATCTGTGAGAAGCCCCGAGCAACAAATCTTGCCTTATACTTCTCGACACTCCCATCAACAGCTTGCTTTACCTTGTAGATCCATCTTGATCCTACGACTGATTTTCCCACCGGCCTTAGAACAATCTCCCAAGCACTGTTTCTGACAATGGATTCATACTCCTCCACCATGGCATCTACCCATGTGGGCTCTTGCACTGCTTCTTCGAAAGAAAATGGCTCTGTCACGATACACTTGTTCATAAGAGCCATGTATCCAGTAAATCGGTTAGGTGATTGTCTCTGTCTGCGCTGTGATGTAGGGACTCCTACATTTTGTGCCGCATCAAGCTTCAGTCCCTCAGCTTTTGTGGTACACTTTCTACCTTGTCTGATGTTTGGTTCTGCATGAGTGGACTCCTCCACTCCATGAATCTCCTCCTGTTGCTGATCCACATCAAGAGGCTCATCTTTGGGAACAAGAAGTTCCTCCTCCGCATGCAAGTGTAGCTCCCTCTCAAGCGACAACTTCATGGCTTTCACCTCATTGAATTTTATATCCCGTCGCAAAACAGTCATCTGACTGTCTGGCAAATACACACGATAGTTATGGGGTGTTTCTGTGTACCCCACAAATATCCCAACTTCTGTAGTCGGATCCAGCTTCTTCCTGGCATCCTTTGTCACATGAATGTAAACAGGTGAGCCAAAATCTTCAAATGAGAAATATCAGGCTTCTTACCAGTAAAAGCTTCTTCGGGTGTACTCATGCCAAGTACTCTATGAGGACAACGGTTTTGCACATAAACCGCAGTGTTGCATGCTTCCGCCCACAAATGCATCGGTAGGCCCTGGTCATGCAGCACCCATGATCGTTCTGTTCTTTCTCTTCGTGACCCCATTCTGCTATGGGTTATGAGGCGTTATGAGTTCTCTTCGAATTCCTTGTTTGCTACAGAAGTCTTTGAATTCACCCGAGATGTATTCACCACCATTATCGCTCCGTAGAGCTTTCACTTGCTTCCCCGACTCCTTCTCCACCAATGCCTTGAACTCACAGAACTTTGAGAACTTTTCACTCTTCTTATGCATGAAGAAGATCCAACATCTACGAGAATAGTCATCAACAAATATAACATAATACCCGTGTTTTGTTGTTGAAGCAATCGAGAAAGGTCCACACACGTCTGTGTGAATTCTCTCTAGGATCACCAAAGCACAGTTCTCCTTCTCATGAAAGGTGGTCTTCACAAACTTACCCATAGTACATCGCTTGACTGATCTGACTGTGCAAGATTACCCTTGGGAAGTCCAGTATAAATTTGTTGCAAAATTTTCAAAGCGCCATGGTGAAGATGGCCCAATCTCCTGTGCCATAATTCGCCCTCATCTCGGCTCACCACTTCTTCTGCTTTGCCCACCATTGCAGTGCAGCCATCTACCTCCAGCTTATAGAGATTCTTAATTCAAACCCCTATCTTCTTGGTTTGACCCGTTGTTTTATGTCGAAGGAAGGCTTTTCCCTCACTAAAAACAACATCATAACCCTTGTCTTCTAGCATTGCGACCGAGACCAAGTTCTTCTTCAGACCTGGAACATGCATAACATTCTTCAACAAGAATTGATTACCAGACTCCCTCTCAAAGGTAATGGTCCCAATTCCAGTCGCATTGTACCGACCATTGTCGCCCATCTCTATATGCATCTGGAGGTCCTTCTCCTCCAAGTCACTAAACAACTCTTTGTCTCCCGTCATATGGAAAGACGCACCACTATCAAGATACCACACCGATACCGTGCAGCTTGAAACCAAGCAAGAGATCAAGGAGAAATCAAGCTCAAATTGCGAGGCTAAGGCCTCTCCAGATGCAGATCCAGCAGCCTTCTTGTTGTTCTTCTTCAGTGAAAACACTTCACTTTGGACAAATCCTGCTTCTTGCCTTTAGCATCAGATTTTGAAGGATGTTTCTTCCCCTTCCCTTTCCTTGATTTGGAAGCCAAAGCTCAATTCTCTTAATCTTCATTATTCGATGAAGATCCATCCCTGGTACCCTGCCTTATCTCCTCCTACACAAGATCCGACCAAAGTCGCTCCCATCCCGGCAGTTTCTCCCGTCCATTGACAGAATCTTCGTAGCTATGCCAACTCTTCGGAAGCCCAAGAAGAGCCAATCTCACCAAGTCTTCATCATCAACAGTAACCCCCACACTTCCCAATTCATCCTTGCAGTGGACAAACTTCGTGAGGTATTTTGGAATACTGTCGCCTTTCTCCATTTTTATTTTTATGAGCTTGTCTTTAAGTGCAAACTTCCTCTGGTCACTTCTGCTTTGGAACAAGTCTGTCAAAGCCTTCCACATTAAGAATGGAGTGGCTTTCTTGTGAAGGCTGGACACAATATGGTCCATCACACCTTCCAACAGAATCCTCCTTGTCTTTGCTGCCTTGTTTTCCATGCGTCAAGTAATGCATCATCGCTAGATCCCGGTTTAGGAACATCACTATCGATGAACTCCTTCAACCCATTATCCTCCAGCACTGCCTCCATCTTGTCCTTCCAGGCTATGTAACTCGAGCTCCCATCAAGGGCATACTCCAATTGCAACCCATTGAAAGCCATTTCAATGTATACTCAACTTCTGCACCAAGAATATTTTGCAGCAAATTCGAATTGTCCACCAGCACAAACTCACTTCACAATTGCAATCTTCAATCAACAATGCTCCGATACCATGTAGAAATTATATGCACTAAGCATGCATATGTCCTTGATTCACCTGATCCCACACTATTTAACTTTATGCAAAATACTGAATCAATTCCACTTGTTAATCTTTTGTGGAAAATTTAATTGCACACACATGTGAAGCATAAACAAAAATAATCAATCGCACATAACACAGTTTTTAACCGAGAAAGCCTGAAGCTGAAAACCCCAACTATATATAATGTATCATGGAGATCATATGACAATCTCATACAAAGCTTATCACAAGCTCTCAGTACAATACAATCATCATACACTAATCAGGACCAATCTTGCAAATCCATGCACCGATCTTTGCCTCCTACTAGCCTGCCTCCACTGCGCAATCCCTGCTAAAGAATAGCTCTAAATGAATTTGAATTACCCTTGCCTTGACTGCGCAATCCTCATTGGCAACTCTAATGTGTGTGTGATGTAATCAATGCATCACTATAGTCACAACAGATAGTCTATCTTGCCCTTTCACCTACCTCTCCACTGGGTCTCCACTGAAACTGCCATGCATTGTAGTTAACTGTTGTATTTTTCAGTTGATTAATGAGTTTTTATTTGTGAATTAATTAACTAATTAATTCACTCCACTCTCACTATTGTATCAATCAGTTAGACTAGATACAACTAGCTCAACTGAGTTAAACTAAATACAACTCCATAACTACTTCTTCGAACTGTGTCATAACTCTGCCACTTGAGTTCTAACTGAGTCCTCCATGCATTAGCTCCAGTAAACCCTTGGGAAATTCGTAATTCCCTCATTCCATTGATGTGCCACATATGTGCATTGAAACAAAGTGCTACAAGAGAATAAGTTGTTGTTTAGAGTCTGATTATTATTAAGAGCTAATAATAATCGACATGCATCTATTTTTAGATTAGCGATCTATGGGGCCTGCGCCCAATATTTAAGTAATTTGTCAACAACGATCATAATCCACAATAACGTCACCAACACGAAATATGATCACCATGTCTAAAAATAGACTTGCAAAAATAGCCTGCGAGCCCACTTAGTGAAGGCGACTCTTTTCAATAAGCTCATCATCTTGTTGAATCTCAACAAAAAAGGTGGCATGAATCCCGCAGTTGCAGGCACAAAACTGACCTTTTGGGACCCTGGGCGCGACCTTACCTTGGCATGCCCGCGACTATAGGTTTCTAGTCACTCCCTTGCCCTTACATGCCCGCGGCTAAGGCTTAAATTGGTCAAAAATCAGTCCCCCTTCAGGGTTCATGGGTCATTGAGGTTGGGTCACCTCCTAGAGGTGTTGTTGATGCAGTGTAAGGTCTATTTGTCAGGTTTTTGTCGGTTCCACTTCCTCAAGGACATCAAGGAGGTTGAATCTCATATTAGTAGTCTCTCATCGCATGTTTACCCCGGTTGTCTGGTTACTGGGGTAGATGTGGGAAGAGGGTGTTACAGAGTGGTATTATAGAATGGTTCAACCCTTGTACTGGATGGGCGGTGTGTTGTTCATGATTTTTTTGATTGCTTGTGTGTTTCATATACCTATGGTGTATGTGTTTATGCCTGTGTGTTTTTTTGGACATGGTGGCGGTGGTGTCGCCTGGATGGGCTAATGATGTTGTTGTCAACACGTTTTCATGAGTGCATGATTGATTATGTGTTCTTCATGTTTGTGTATTGAGCATGCCCATTAGCTTACATATTGTTACATGTTGTATATGCATTCCTTATCTATGGTAGGTCACATATTGGTCATGCTTGTGTAGTGTCCGAGTATGGTTTCTTGTGTGATGTTATATGCTGCATGCATTGGTCATTCACACTTGGTTACGTGTCGCTTATGCCTGTGAATGGTCTGTGCTTGTGATGGTGTGTGGTCAAGTTGCATTAGTATGGTTATGCATCCATGATTAGACTCCGACTAGAGTGATGTTTATGCACTAATATACTATGTGTTACAATTTTATATGCCGATATGATTATGTATATATATGTATTTCGTTGATTAGTTGATCTTGCAGGATGTATCCTCCTCAAATTACGCTAAGGTGCGTTGGTTTATTTATGAATTGGTTTAGCTGACATATTGTACATTGCAAGAAGAAATCACAGATGAATGGTAGAATGGTATACTACATAGACTATCCCTATGAGTCATATGAGCAGGACAATGTTGGACATTCAGCTGATTTGGAATATACACTGAGAATCCTAAAGAAGGAAATAAGGAGTTGTAAGGCATGCAATGATAAACTTATACAGGCACAGGAAAAGCAAGCAAAGGTTAATGCATCCATCCTTCAAAGTCTGTTAAAATTGCAGAAACATGGGCCACTTAGGATCAGCTATGGGCAAGAGAATGGGACCAATGGAGCATATGGAAGTAGGTCTCCCAGTGGTTATAGGTCAGATAGGATGACAAGGTTAAATGTGGCAGATTTTTGGACACTCCAGATAGGAGAGGTAATAGACATAGGTATCATTCTAGTTATGGTTATGATAGGCATCATGATCGTCATCATTATCATCCTTACATGAGGAGTGTCTGGGGCTATTTTTCAGATGAGTTTAAAAATGAAAAACCACCTACATTTGATGGAGAGATGAAGAAACCACAAGATTCAGAGCCATGGTTGCTTGGCATCAAGAAGTTTTTCATATTGCATGATTACTTGGAAAATATGAAAGTTAGGACAACAACATTCAGCCTTAGAGGTAGAATATACATTTGGTGGGAAGATATGAAGAACGTCAGAGATATTTCTTAGGAGGAGTTGACTTGGAGTGAGTTTGAAAGGCTCTTCTGAAAGAAGTATCTATCATAGAGATACTACGATGACAGCGCAAAGGATTTTTATGAGCTAAAGATGGGTTCCATGACATATGAGGAGTATACTAGCAGGTTCTTGGAGTTACTGAGGTATGTGCATCACCTCAAGGAGGAGAAGGCCAAGATTCAAAGATTTATTAGTGGGTTTTCGATTGCATTCAAAGATAGGATTGAGTTCCATAAGCCTAGATCATTGGAGGAGGCCATCCGGAAACTCAACCATTGTTATGAACAATCGAAGCACAAATCAAAAAATAATATGGATTAGAAAGGTAATGCAATGAACAAAGGTAAATGGGACAAGAAGCGAGCAAGGCCTCAAGATAAAGGTAACAAGGAGAGTGTTTCCCCACCTAAGAAGTTCAATACATATGGAAGAGGACAAGGATTCCAGTCAAAGGAAAAAAACAAGAATGGGAATAGGGATCCAGTGAGGTGTTGGACTTGTAGAGAAGATCATCATAGGAGGGATTGTCCACAATATCAGGGTGGTATGCCACATATCTACAATGCACATGAGGTACAGACAGTGGGAAATGTTGGGCATAACATTCCTCAGATTTATGTAGTTGTGGATAACATGCAGGAAGATCATCATGATTTTATCATTAAGATGGATCAAAACATCTACTTCCTCGCCCTCTTTACCTTTGTCACTGTTGTGGAGGTAAATCCCCTCTGCAGACAGAGGCGATCCCTAGTAGCCCAGACCGGGTCTAGCAACAATCATTCACGCTATAGTGCAGGTTCCTAATTGCGAATAAACCAACTAGCAATGAAGGCTTACCTGGAATCCAACGCTGTCGCTCGTAGAGAAAGTAGCGCTCCCGTTCCTTAGCTCTGGCAGATCACAATCCTCACGATCTCCGTGATCGGACACCTGCACACGCAAGAAACAAAACAAATGCAAGCGTAAAATCCAGTAGATACAACTATATGTCAGTCAGAAAGACATAACTCATCATCATAAACCATAATAAGAGTGGAACCATAACCAATAGTCGCTTATTATTAATCAATCAAAGGAAGAATACAACCATAGTTCTGATGCTGAATTCTCCTTCGGAGGGTCGCCAGCAGAACACGTCTCGAAAATCCTGTCAAGGATGGGACAAACCTCTCTCTTCGGATGTCTCGACAATGATCTCCTTGCTTGGATTTGGCCTTAAGGGAATGAATCAAGGCTCTTGCAGCATAAGGCTCTGATGGCTCTTGGGAACTAGCTATTCAGCCATTCAGCCCCTTCATCAATGGATGAAGGCTATATTTATAGAGGAGAGGAGGAGGTTGGGATCCCTACAATAGTGGAAGGGAGGCCTTATCCTTTGGGAGGTTCCCCATATGGTGGAAACAAGAGACCAAAGGAGGAAGGCCGTGGTTATTCAGGCGAAACCACTCTTGATGACTCATCCACGAAGTTGTTGTAATCGAAACTTCGCCTCCTTTTTTTTAAAAACTTTCCATAAACAGAGTGGCGCGGGTGCAACACTGGGACAGAGTGCCAATTGGAGCAGGCTCAATGTTAATTTTCCTCATTGGCGCGAGTACATAACGGGCTACCAGCGCCAAGGCAAAAACAGGGGTTTTTAGGGGTCTGCTCAGGAAATGATCAACAGAAGGAATGTTGTCCTCATGGAAAGGGATGCAATGATGGTATTTGCAAGGCATGACGACTTATTGGCCACGAGCGAAACCCTCCGTGGCGAGATGGGGATTCGAGGGGATGGTGACAAATTAATATGAGATGCCCGAAAGCATGAGGCCGTAAGGAAATGAAATGCTACCGAGAACGTGTCCAACTGAAAACTCCGCTGTTGGAAAACCTGCGTGGAGAAATACAACTGATAGCTCAGATACATGATATATATGCGGTATGGGTGCAGCCATCCATAACAGAGTATATAATAATCCAGAGCCAAGGCATGGATGCAGCCATCCAGTAAGGATCGATAAACAGACTTAGGTATGGTCGCAGCCATCCAATCAATGAGTCATGTAAATAATCAGAATAATCCACAAAATCGCAGCCTGGATTACAACAGACAAGAATCCGGGGTCTTGCGTGCGCTCCATCTCGACCTGAACAAAGTACAAGTTCAAGCATGCGAATATGTGAGCTGAAGTTGAACATGCAAGAACATCGTCTGATTACCAGCCAATGATGAAAGTTGTTAACAGACGCGAGAGGAACCACCAATAATGACAATGGCCCTCAAGGTACTATAGGTACAATCTATGGCATGTGAATCAATGAGCTGGCGTCGAACACCCGTAGAATCACTCGATCGGAGGCCAATGATGAAAACCTCACGTCGAATGCGAAGAACCTACCATTGAGGCATGCAGGCTCCAAGGCACCAGAAGGGAGTCTCTAGATCATCTTCCTGGATAGTGAGCTGAAGTCGACAGGAAGTGACCTTGATCGAAGGTGGGCCATAGTGTTTCCCACATCATCGACGCGAGACAGAGGAACATAATGTTTTTTGTGAATCACGGTCAGATGAGAATCAGAGGAAGGTTGAAATGTGCAGAGGTCAACTTCTCTTGAACATATTGGTGGCACGATAGTGGATTTGGTAGTATTTGACATCAAAAGATCCAAGGTCATGATGACGAGGCAAAGAGAAGATGAGAGGTGAAAAGGGATCACCCAAACCCACAGAGGCAAGTGAAAAACGAGATGAGATGTCCCCAACTCAACACGAATGTAGACAAGTGCCATGTTCAAGAGCAACATACTGCCGACACGACAATGGTACTAGTTCCATTTTTCCCCCACCATTTCTGGCGAGTACCTCTTTATTTTTACACAAGCTTGAAGAGGATACCATATGCTTGTCATATAAGTCCGTCCTTCGGACGAATCCATCCTAGTACATTTAACGAGCCCTAGGAAGGAGAGACTCGGATATCGTCATTATGACTGAATCCAATGTCATGAGGGTTTAATGAGTCTGACAAAGGGATAACTCGGCGTCTTTTCATGTTTAGAGAGTTTGAAAAGACAGCAGAAAAGTAAACTCCAACGGTCCCTTTTCGTAGATAGTCCCTCAGATCCGAAAAGGTAAAAAACTATGCTTGAGAAAACCTCCTAGTCGCGATAGACTAGGGTATTCCTTTTTTGTAAATAATCTATCCCAGCCCGAAAAAGGGGTAAACATATACTGGGTAGATGTCGTTTCGTAACCACTTTAACGAGATCGAAACGACAAGGAACTCGGCAATCTTTTCATGTTTAGAGAGTCAGAAAAGCGCTGAAAGGTGACTCCTCCTGAAGGAACGAGTGGTATTAAGGGTAGCAACTGGTTCCGGTAATGGTGGAACTTCTCAAAACAACTAAAGGTCAAGAGGCTGGCTAACAAGACCAGTCATCGCAGAGGTTCCTCAAGAATGGGTAAAACAACCAAGTGAAGGCATATGATCGGCCAAGCAGATATTGACGATGGAATGAGAAAACCAAGGCTCATCTGGCAAAAACAGGCTGATAAAATGGCAGTCATGAGAGGTAAAATTGGAAATGTTTCATTTTTACACAAGATTGAAATCAAGAAACTCTGCTTGAAGTTGGTTTCATTTTTACACAAGCTTGAAACAAAGATAAACTATGCTTGAAACCGGTTTCATTTTTACACAAGCTTGAAACGGAAACAAACTATGCTTGAAAAATTAAGCATGCCCCCAGCATGGTGACTCAATTCGAGGTACATGCCCCCCAAGCTTTAGTCCATATGAAAGGCAGATGGAGTGAAGGTTCAAGTTACGAGATCTAAGAAAGACTCGACTGGGATTTTACGAGATCTAAACAAAGACCCGAATTGAACAGGAACGTGTTTCATTATTTTAACGAGGTTGACACATTAAAAGAACTATCCTCAGGACACCTTGTTTCATGTTTTAAGGAGCTTGGCACAAGACAAGGAACTCTGCTCCCCAACCTTGTTTCATTTTTTAAGGAGCTTGACACAAGACAAGGAACTCTGCTCCCCAACCTTGTTTCATTTTTTAAGGAGTTGGAAACAAGACAAGGAACTCTGCTCCGACTACCTGGTTTCATTTTTTAAGGAGCTTGACATAGGAAAATAACCATGCTCCGACGACCTTGTTTCATTTTTTAAGGAGCTTGACACAAGACAAGGAACTTTGCTCCAACAACCTTGTTTCATTTTTTAAGGAGCTTGACACAAGACAAGGAACTTTGCTCCGACCAGCTTGTTTCATTTTTTAAGAAGAAATGTTTGTCCCATCCTTGACAGGATTTTCGAGACATTTTCTGCTTGCTTGGATTTGGCCTTAAGGGAATGAATCAAGGCTCTTGCAGCATAAGGCTCTGATGGCTCTTGGGAACTAGCTATTCATCCATTCAGCCCCTTCATCAATGGATGAAGGCTATATTTATAGAGGAGATGAGGAGGTTGGGATCCCTACAATAGTGGAAGGGAGGCCTTATCCCTTGGGAGGTTCCCCATAAGGTGGAAACAAGAGGCCAAAGGAGGAAGGCCGTGGTTATTCAGTCGAAACCACTCCTGATGACTCATCCACGAAGTTGTTGTAATCGAAACTTCGCCTCTTTTTTTAAAAAAATTTCCAAAAGCAGATTGGCGCGGGTGCTTAACTGGGACAGAGCGCCAATTGGCACGGGCTCAGTGTTAATTTTCCTCATTGGCGCGAGTACATAACGGGCTACCAGCGCCAAGGCAAAAACAGGTGTTTTTAGGGGTCTGCTCAGGAAATGATCAACAGAAGAAATGTTGTCCTCATGGAAAGGTATGCAATGATGGTATTTGCAAGGCATGACAGCTTATTGGTCACAGAAATGACCCTCCAATGGGTGAGATGGGGATTGCAGGGACGGTGACAAATTACTGTGTAACAGTCACTAGAGATATGAACTGCAAATAGTACACACCCTTTCCTACGATTGCGCTTGTCTTGCATGGCTGTCACCATCCTAACTGATGTGGCTTTATTCTTTCCTTGCAATACTGTTGGTTCCCCATTATCATCCAAGCATTCAATCAAAAAAATTTCCCAGAGAGGGATTTTTATTCTCTTCTACTCACAACAAAACACTGCTCTCAAACACACCATAGGTTGCCAATTCTTCTCCACTTTTCATCACATAAAATTTGAATTCTGCATACATGCTCTCTGTAATACAGTGTGACTAGATTCAACAAATTATACTCACTTAAAATGCCCCCACAATAGCATACTCTCACACTCTCAAAATAGCCAACCAAATAGACTCAAAGATTTCTTCTATTTATCATATTTTGTGTTGAGTCACTTAGTAAATGCTATACATTATGGACTACTCAACAATCATTTTCACACGCTTCATATTTGGTTGAGATGGGCTTCTTGACCAAATCAAACACTAACTCCACTAGCCCTTTGATATCTTCAACTTTGATAACCTTCTAAAGGCCCCACAAACTTTTCCGACCATATGCCGAATTTTTTTTATCAAGAACATCGCCATAACATCAAAATTAGCCGAGCAACGCAAGGAATGAGGATAAATTCTTGTAAAAAACCTCGATTGTTCCCACAACAAAAGCTCCATGCGACTAAAACTCCGTTATCGCTCCAATAGGATTTCCTGCCAGCGACTGGATCTTTTCAACCGCTCCCATGACTCAACATCCATGCGACTGGGGAAGAGGATGAAGGAAAACATCTTTCCTCAGCTTAGAAATTTCTCCACCTTCTTCCAGATATTGACAAGGTTTTGTAAGACCTCTCGAAGTCACTAGCACCTCTGCAACACTTCACCAAGTCATTGCAATATCACCAACATCATCACAATTCAAAATATGTTAAATATGATGTCAATCAACAACCATACTAAACATTTGAGCCATCAAACTTCTCCAAAACATCCCTTCCATCAGTATGCAAATCCAATATCTGTCATACAACCTCCAACACCTGTACAACCATCTCAAGCATCCATTGACACATTTATATCCTCTCTAATCCCAAAGTATAACATCATAAATGTTGATCTTTTCAAGCCCCCATTGAATCCTTGACAAGCAATCTCTTTTCGTTGGGCCTGAAAAATCCATTATTTGTTTATCGTTGCCCTCTCCCGGCCTCGAAATTGCATAAAAGGGCCTAAAGATCCACTATTGAAAGTATATTAGGCCTTAGCCCCCACCAAGCCCTTGCGCCCTTTTCCTTCCACATAACCCGGCCCCGAGACCAGGAGCTAGTCCAGTAGGCGCTTATCAAATATATGCATCAGGCACATTTTGAACCGTAGATATGTACAGATCGGACGGTGTTTGTTCACCTTCGCCATACCCATAACCCACATGGCTACCGTCCGATCAAACTGGGAAATCCACGGTCCGCAGCCTACCTATCCTGGTGGTCCCCAAGCCCGCTCCCATTGCAAAAACTGGTGGTTTATATCGCACCACCTTCCGAGCAGTAGGCGGTATTCCTCAAATCCGAGCGATTCCATACATCGCTCGCCGCGTGTCCCTGCGTACGGCTCCAAAACCGCCGTTCATCGCACGCTATTGTTTGGCAAAAGATGCGTAGCGACATCGCTTTCAGCCGTCGGATCTGGAGAGCTTCATCTAACGGTCGTCGCGCATCGAAGCTGCACGAGTTTTAATCCATGGAAAATACACCCCTGGCCCACTGTCCATTGCCCCCGACGCTTTTTCAACCATCGATCTCCGCCTGAGATCGGACGGTCAAGATTTCATCATCCCCGCCGTTGACCGGTCCCACTGTCAGCACTCCACGTCATCCATTTCCCGTTGTCTTGGTATCGGGCCACCTATCCCCCAGCTTTTCTCCACGTGCTCTCCGCCACCCCAGATCTATATTTAGTTCATTTCTTCGTATCTTACGTATTTTCACGATCATTCTCACATTCCACTAGCTTTCTCCATTTCCACCTCCCACCATCACGCTGCATTTCCTATCATCATTATGCATTTCTCGGCCTCTCCACCATGTTGCGCCGTCTCACCATTATCCCCACTGTGTTCACCTTCCCGTGCATGGTTTTCTTTAACGAGTTTGCAGATTTTGCAGGGTTACAACGGCGGAAAGTTGCCATAATTCACAACCTCCGTTTCAGAAGTCGAGAACACATCAAAGGACCATCTTTCAGAGGCAAAATTTATGAGGAAAATCTGGGAAGCGGTTACGACACGACTTTCATTAAAGAAGTCAGGGTTAAATTCTATCAAACCCTCCAGAGTCATTCGAATGCAAAGATTGCGCAGATCCATACATAAATATCGCAGGCAAAGAGTATCAGTGGGAGGTAGAGAATTAAAGGCATGTAATTGAATATTTTGGAGCCTGAGCCTACCTTTTTGAAAGCAGAGTACCAGGTCGAAGACCCTGTAGATCACTCAAAATATTTATGCACAAAAAACAATACTTTCAAGGTTTTATTTCAGGAAAGGACATAATGTTTATGTAATTTCACTTCTACGTCGTGTCCCTGAGGAGATTTTCACCCAGCGCATTTATTTCAGAAAGCCGGCGGCAGAGTACATACAGCACAACATAGTCATTCAGCAGTGTGGGTGTGAATGTTTCCGCCATTTTGTCTTAACGAGGCAAATTAAATGTTTTTCACCTACTTCTTTTATCAGGGTTCTTCTTCTTCTATGAATGGCCCTAAGAATAGATTATTGAGGATTCCAGGTTTTATCAGAAAACTATGCAGTGAAAGGCTTTTTGTATACATTTTGTAAAGCTCTTGTATGAAGGCTCAGAGCCCATAGGGTCTCAGTGAGGAGGAGTTCTATCTGTTAAAGAGGATTCTGGTCTTTGGTATTTCACAGTGTGTAACCTTTTCTCTTATGTGTTATATTAATATATCATTTCATTTCATCCATCTTTCTTGTATCATGTTTTGGAATGCGAGTGGCTCACTGATTTTTGGTATGGATTCATCCTAGTTGATGCCCATGCTCGGATCAGTCAAGCGCTTTAAATATGGCTCATGCATGATATTATGTTCCACTATTCATCTAAACTATATTTCTGCTATATTAGTTTCTTTGGGAGGGTGCTTTTAAAATGCTATTATTATGTATGGATTCTTAGATTGTTAAGCCCATGCATGGTGGTATTGTATATCTGGGTATCAACTCAATGTTAACTAATATCTTCTCAATATTTCTTTCACTACATACACCTTTTGATAACTTATGTCTGTGAAGTATTTCTGAATCAGTCCGCTTTTCAGTGAACTGTCTCTGAATTGTCTGATGCTTTGTATTAGAGTTTTACACCTTGCCTCTGCAGTATTTCTTTTCCTGTATCATTTTCTGAGAGTTTGGTCCCATTCTAGTTGATTTCCCTATTTACAGGAGATAGCATGTGAGCTGAAGTTGACAACTTCATACATTATACTATACGCTCCTTGCTATGCTAAGATGTCCTAGGCACTGGTCTATCACAACTCTAGGCTGTCTCTAGGAACAAAAACATCTTTCTGGCGTCGTTGCCGGGGATCGAAGTTGAGAAATTTTAAAATCCCCGAGCCTCGAAAAAATCTAATTCACTCTTCAAGTAGGTGAGTATGGAGAGTTGAGAGTTGTAGATCCCTCACCTTGGCGACTCCACATTTGTTCATTCGATAAATCTATTTGTAGTCCTGGCTCCTCGTAAGCCACACCCGAGGTCAGATACGTCTAAGCCAAAGACACCTTCAGTATCTGACCCTGACCAGATTATACATAGAAGAAATTGGAGGGAAAGAAAATCAGTCCGTTCCGAAATTCCTGAATTGTCTATAGAAGACTTTCCATCCTCTTCTTCTCAAGAAGCTCAAGTGCTAGATCCCGACTCCACTGTGGGAGATACTGATTATTATTATTTGGATAGTCCACCCTGGGAGGGTATCAGAAATAAAAAAAGTCTTCATCCTACTCCTGAGGTTGAAGAGGTCAAGGAGGTAACCGAAGTATCCGCTGTTAATAGACCTTTGTTCCCCTCAACCCCTCAAGCTGCAGTTGAGTATATTCCTATTATTATTCATACTCCACTTCCACCTCCTCCTCCTCCTCTTACTCATCAATCTGTTGCACTACCTCCGCCCCCTCCAATGGCAAATGTTCCAGGCTTCTTGCTAAATAAATATGCTCCTATGGCATTACCTCAAGTGTTGAATGATATGCCCCAATATTATCTGAAGATCTTGCCCAGATTCAATGGGGAAAACGAGATTGATGCTCAAAAACATCTTGAGACTTTCTGCTCTTTTGCAGAGAACTTTAATGTTGAGCATTTAGATGTGGTCTTAAGGCTTTTTGTCTAGTCTCTTGATGGTGAAGCTCGAAAATGGTTTAAGACATTGGCTGGCCTTTCTATTACCACTTGGGATAACATGGAAAATACTTTTCTCAGGAAATGGGGAGAGAAGAAAGATCATGGAAATTGTCTCATTGAGTTTAATACACTAAAGAAAAGACATAATGAAGGGGTATCAAAATTTATCAAGAGATTTAATAAATTGTATCTGAGTCTCCCTGCTGATATGAAACCTCATCAAACTGCTGCTAAAGTCGTTTTTGTTGCAGCCTTTGATTCAGAATTTGGTTTCTCCCTCAGGGAAAGAAAGCCTGCTACTCTGGATGATGCTCAGGCAGATGCACTAGAGCTAGAAGCAAACTTTGCCTCCACTGGTAAATCAAAGGGAAAAGCTGAACAAGATACTAGAAGAAGAGGCAAAGAGGAGGTATCCACTTCTAGTCAGGACAGAGACTCAGACAAAATGGAAGAAATGAGCAAATTGATTAAGAAAATGGTCAAGCTTGAATTGGAAGCCAAGAACTCAGCCTTCAAGAATTTCCAGAATGCTCCAAACAGAGGTTACAATCCTCAGTACAAAAGACCACCCCTGCAAATTTTGCCAAGGGAATCAAAAGAGCAACAGGATCAGGTACCACACCCATTGTACCTGGAAGGTCCAGAAGATGATCCCACTGGAGATACTGCCTATGGACTGGAGGATGCAAATCTTGCTTTCTCGAATAGAGAAGAAGAGGAATGCTCATTGCAAGAAGAAGAAAAGGCTAGACACGGAAGACTCAGAGATTGATCACTGTTGTAAGCAATTTGTTGACCTCATGCAAGCACAGCTCAATAAAAGATATGACCTCAGATCTTCTAAGAAGAGAAATCGTACTCAAGAGCAAGAAGAAGAGCCACATCAGAAGGAAGCACCTGCTCAGGAGGAGTCAACAATGCAGAAAGCCACTGACAAAGGTAAGGGACCTCTAAACAAACCTTTGCAGTTTAGTGATCAAATTCCTTCCTCTTCAAAAGCAGTCATTCCCCCTAATGTCAAGTCTGTGTCTAAAGAAGTCAAGCCCCCAGCTGAAAATAAAGAGTCAAAAGAGATTGTGATAGAAAAGTCCCCTCCTGATTTCAGTCTGCAAAAGGAACTTGAAAAGGTCAAAATCCCAGTCCCCTTGACTGAACTGTTGAAACAACCAGCATATCAATCTCAAGTCACCTCTTTCATGCTCCCTCCAGAAACACCAATCATCCCAGATAGTATCAACCTTCAAGAAGAAATACCCATGGTAGTTTTTGGCCCGCATTTTGAAGAGTTAGATCCCTCTACTGCTCCCTTCTATGTGTCTCTAGTGATTCATGACCTGCTACTACATAACTGTATGCTAGATTCTGGAGCTTCCCACAATCTTATGCCTCTTTCAGCCATGGAACAACTAGGATTACAAATCACACATCCATATAAGGACCTCAATTCATTTGATTACAAAAGAGTTAAATGCCTAGGGATGATCAAGGATTTGGTGGTCAATTTTTCCCAAGTTCTAGCAAAGAGTGTGGTCATGGATATTGTGGTGGCTGACATCCCGGCTCGCTTTGGCATGTTGTTGTCAAGGTCCTGGGGAACAAAAATTGGTGGGTCAATCAAGTTAGATTTAACATATGCCACTATCCCAGTTTTTGGTGGCCAGGAGAGGAGATTATACAGAGAAACTAGATTTGTCAAGATGGTTACTAAGGCTGACAACTCTGTTAACTCACCAATCTATAGTAAAGAAGGAGATTTATCATGCTTGATGCTGGAAGAAGATCAAGATTATGCTCATGAACCATCCTTCTGCCAGATCAAGACTGAGTAGCCCTCAGAGAGCATTGAATCAGAAATCTGGACACTACATTTTGATGGAGAAAATTCAAGAGAAGGTAATGGAGCTGGAATATTATTGATTTCTCCTACAGGAAGGTGGGTTCCATTGTCCTTCAAGCTAGAATATGAAGCCACTAATAATGTGGCTGAATATGAAGCACTTATGTTAGGATTACAGACAACCAGGAACATGAACATACAAAGCTTAAAATTTCTGGGAGATTCAGAACTGGTGGTCAGACAAGTCAGGAATCAATGCCAAACCAAACACCCTCGACTGAGGGCTTATAGGAATGAAGTTTGGGACATGGTGGAGAATTTCTTCTAGGCGTTCAATATCCAGTTCATGCCCCGAGAACATAATAGGATGGATGATTCCCTTGTTGTAGCTGCTAGTACATATTGACCACCTCATAACCCTCTTTTAAGATACGAAGTTGAAGTGCGTTATCGACCATCGATCCCAGCTAACATCAAACACTGGCAGGTGTTTGAAGATGAAGAACATATGAAGAGATTCCTAGAAACAGTGGGAGAGTTCTCCAATATGGAGATTGATGCTGATGGAGAAGAGGTTGAGTCTGAAGATACTTCAAAAAGAAATTGGGAGGAGAAAGTGGCAGGTAACAAGGTTTTGCAGTTAAAAGGAAATATTATACCTAGAGGGTTGGTGCCTCTAGAAAGATTATTTGACAAGAATGATGTCCCACTGCAGCTAAACAAAGTGGTAGAAGAAAATCAGGTAGAGGACTTGAATCTTGGTCCTGAGGCTGACCCCAAAATTGTAAAACTGTCCAGGAAGATCCCTGGAGAATATAAAAAGCTATATCAGAAATTATTTCAGTCTTACAAAGATGTGTTTGCATGGTCCTACCAGGATTTGAAAACCTTTGATATCAGTATTATGCAGCACAAAATTCCACTGAAGGGAGATGCAAAGCCCCATAAACAGAAGCTCAGACAAATCAATCCCCTGCTGCTGCCTTCTATTGAGAAGGAAATCAAGAAGCTGTTAAAAGCCAAAATAATTGTACCACTGAGGTAATCTGAATGGGTGGCAAACCTTGTCCCTGTACGAAAGAATAATGGAGAAATAAGGCTGTGTGTGGACTTTAGAAATTAAAACAGAGCATCCTTAAAGGATAATTATCCACTTCCTAAGATGGATCACATCCTGCAGAAAGTGGTTGGAGCTTCTAGGATGTCAACGATGGATGGATTCTATGGTTATAACCAGGTGGTTGTACTTCCAGAGGATCAAAAGAAGACTGCTTTCACCACACCATGGGGGACATTTATGTATGCCAGGATGCCTTTTGGATTGATTGATGCAGGGGCCACTTTTCAGAGGGCAATGGACATTGCTTTTGTGGGGGAGCAGGATAAATTCCTGGTTGTCTACCTCGATGATATCACTGTATTTTCCAAGAATGATACTGAGCACATCGAGCATCTGCGTAGAAATTTTGAGAAATGCAGAAGGTATGGTCTTTCCCTTAATCCTCAAAAGTATTTATTTTCTTTAGACGAGGGTAAACTTTTGGGACACATTGTGACTAAAGACGGGGTGAAGATAGATCCTAAGAGGGTAGAGGTCATAAATGGTATTGCTTTTCCCATAAATAAGAAAGAAGTACAGGTATTCCTAGGGCGCATCAATTTCCTAAGAAGGTTTATTCCTAACTATGCTGAAATAGTTAGGCATATAACTGACATGTTGAAGAAAGATAATGAATTTAAATGGTCCCAAGAATCACGAGAGGCATTTACCAGAATAAAAAATGCTTTCGTAGAAGCCCCTGTGCTAGCTGGACCAAATTATGATAAACCTTTCATGATTTTTTCTTTTGCATCACCTCATACAATAGCAGGAGTTTTATTGCAGAAAAATGAGGAAGGGTATGAGCAACCTATTGCCTTTTTCAGTCAAGTGCTCCATGATGCTGAACTGAAATATAACATATTGGAAAAGCAAGCATACGCCATAGTAAAATCCCTCAAATCATTCCACATGTATATTTTGCAGTCCCATATCACTGCATTTGTGCCTGCAGCTGCTGTAAAAGATATTCTTATCCAAGGGGACAGTGAAGGAAAAAGGGGAATGTGGATTGCCAAAATACATGAGTATGATCTAGACATCCGTCCTACCAAGCTGATCAAAGGACAGGGGCTTGCTAAAATGCTATCTGAATCAAAATATCAAGCTCTGGGCATAAATCTGTCCATTATAGCAAGTGAGGAATTTGAAGAGAAAGAAGAACGACAGGGAATTGGGGTAGCTACTCCAAAAACGCATATAAAGTACCTCACCAGTCAGTGGTACAAAGAGATAGTAGAATATCTCCTCACACTCAGCTGCCCACCAAGCTGTGATAAAGCTAAATACAAAAAACTAAGATTAAAATCACAAAATTATATAGTCGCCAATGGCCGGCTATACTGGCGAGATCCCTCAGGTGTCCTACTGCTATGTCTCACAGAGGATGAGGTAGGAAGTATTATAACCGAGTTTCATGAAGGTATCTGTGGGGGTCACTACAGCTGGAGGGCCACTGCTCATAAAATTCTGAAGGCTGGTTTCTGTTGGCCCAAGCTTTTTGGAGATGTCTTTGCCCAGGTTAGAGCATGTGAAAAATGTCAGAAATTTGCTGAAAGGAAGAAGTTAGCACCTCTCCCCATGATTCCTGTGCACGTAGGTGAACCATTCAGACAATGGGGAATTGATTTCATAGGTGAAATACATCCTCCATCAAGTGGTCAGCATAAATGGATATTAACTGCCACAGATTATTTCACTAAATGGGTGGAAGCCATACCCGCGAGGAACGCCACAGATACTGTGATCATAAAGTTCATGGAGGAAAACATCATATCCAGGTTTGGTTGTCCTGCCAGAATAGTGACTGATAACGCACAAGATTCCAAGTCTGTGAAATTTGTAAGCTTCTGTCAGCAGTATGACATCACACTAAGTCACTCTACAGCTATTATCCACAGGGAAATGGCTTGGAAGAGTCTTCCAATAAAACCCTGGTGAGGAATACGAGAAGAGAAAGAAGAACGACGAGGAAGGGAGGGAATTGGAGTAGCTACTCCATAAACACATATAAAGTACCTCACCAGTTGGTGGTACAAAGAGATAGTATAATATATCATCACACTCAGTTTCCCTCCAAGCTGTGATAAAGCTAAATACAGAACACTAAGATTGAAATCACAGAAATATATAGTCGCCAATGGTCGGCTATATTGGCAAGATCCCTCAGGTATCCTACTGCTATGTCTCACAGAGGATGAGGTAGGAAGTATTATAACCGAGTTTCATGAAGGGATCTGTGGGGGTCACTACAGCTGGACGGCCACTGCTCATAAAATCCTGAAGGCTGGTTTTTATTGGCCCAAGCTTTTTGGAGATGTTTTTGCTTAGGTTAGAGCATGTGAAAAATGTCAGAAATTTGCTGAAAGACAGAAGATGGCACCTCTTCCCATGATTCCCGTTCACGTGGATGAACCATTCAGACAGTGGGGAATTGATTTTATAGGTGAGATACATCCTCCATCAAGTGGTCAACATAAGTGGATTTTAACGGCCACTGATTATTTCACTAAATGGGTGGAAGACATACTTGCAAGAAATGATACAGATGTTGTGATCATAAAGTTCATGGAGGAAAACATCATATCCAAGTTTGGTTGCCCTGCTAGAATAGTGACTGATAATGCACAAGCTTTCAAGTCTGCAAAATTTGTGAGTTTATGTTAGCAATATAATATCACACTAAGTCACTCTATAGCATACTATCCACAGGGAAATGGCTTGGTAGAGTCTTCCAATAAAATCCTGGTGAAGGCATTGAAGAAGGCTATAAATGAGAATCAGAGGAATTGGGATTCCAAATTGAAATTTTCTCTGTGGGCCAATAGAATTAACAACAAGAGAGCAACTGGGAAATCCCCATATGAACTGGTATATGGGAGGGAAGTGGTATTTCCTATTCAATTAGCCTTACCAGTGGCCCGATTCATGTAGGAAAGTGAAGAAGAGCCTGATGATATGATCAGAAGAATAAACCAACTGGTGGAATTCGAAGAAACACGCAATCAGGTAAATCAAAGGCTGACGAAATATCAAGAGAAGATGAAATACCTTTTCGATCAGCATGCCAAGGACAGGAAGCTGCAGATTGGTGATTTGGTGCTCAGATGGGATATCCGAAGAGTTGAAAAAGGTAAACATGGTAAATTTGACCCCCTCTGGTTTGGTCCTTTCAAAATTGTGGAACAGGGGGGCAATAATACTTTCAGGTTGGAGAATTTACAGGGCGACTTCCTGGATGCCCCTGTAAATGGTCAATTCCTTAAACCCTATTTCCAGTTCTGACTCAGGCTGAGAAAGCTTGGTGTATTATATTTTATATTAGTTTGTTGTTTCATTTGTGTTCGAATAATGTGGGTTTTATCATGAATCATGAAGTAAAAAGTAGAGGCGCCCAAGGGAAAAGTTCACACAAAAGAGTATCTTATGGTCTGCGAAGTTCTCGACACGTTCAGGGATGAGCGTGCCGTCCCCAGATGGAGCCGATGTTGATCTTTTCAAGCCCCCATTGAATCCTTGACAAGCAATCTCTTTTCGTTGGGCCTAAAAAATCCATTATTTGTTTATCATTGCCCTCTCCCGGCCTCGAAATTGCATAAAAGGGCCTAAAGATCCACTATTGAAAGTATATTAGGCCTTAGCCCCTTTCTGCCAAGCCCCTGCGCCCTTTTCCTTCCACATAACCTGGCCCCGAGACTAGGAGCTAGTCCAGTAGGTGCTTATCAAATATATGCATCGGGCACATTTTGAACCGTCGATCTATATAGATCGGATGGTTTTTGTTCACCTTCGCCATACCCATAACCCGCGTGGCTACCGTCCGATCAAACTGGGAAATCGACAGCGTGCAGCCTGCTTATCCTGGTGGTCCCCCCGCCCGCTCCCATTGCAAAAACTGGTGGTTTATATCGCACCACCTTCCGAGCGGCCGACGGTATTCCTAAAATCCGAGCGATTCCATACATCGCTCGCCGCGTGTCCCTGCGTACGGCTCCAAAACCGTCGTTCATCGCACGCTATTGTTCGACAAAAGATGCGCAGCGATATCGCTGTCAGCCGTCGGATCTGGAGAGCTTCATCTAATGGTCGTCGCACATCGAAGCTGCATGGGTTTTAATCCACGGCAAATACACCCCTGGCCCATTGTCCATCGCCCCCGATGCTTTTTAAACCATCAATCTCCGCCTGAGATTGGACGGTCAAGATTTCATCATCCCCACCGTTGACCGGTCCCACTGTCAGCACTCCTCGTCATCCATTTCCCGTTGTCTTGGTATCGGGCCACCTGTCCCCCAGATTTTCTCCACGTGCTCTCCGCCACCCCAGATCTATATTTAGTTCATTTCTTTGTATCTTACGTATTTTCACGATCATTCTCGCATTCCACTAGCTTTCTCCATTGCCACCTCCCACCGTTACGTTGCATTTCCTATCATCGTTCTGAATTTCTCGGCCTCTCCACCATGCCACGACGTCTCACCATTATCCCCATTGTGTTCACCTTCCCGTGCATGGTTTTCTTTAACGAGTTTGCGGATTTTGCAGGGTTACAGCGGCGGAAAGTTGCCATAATTCACAACCTCCGTTTCAGAAGTCGAGAACGCATCAAAGGACCATATTTTAGAGGCAGAATTTATGAGGAAAATCTGGGAAGCAGTTAGGAGGGTTAAATTCTATCAAACCCTCCAGAGTCATTCGAATGCAAATATTGCGCAGATCCAGACATAAATATCGCAGGCAAAGAGTATCAGTGGGAGGTAGAGAATTAGAGGCATGTAATTGAAGATTTTGGAGCCTGAGCCTACCTTTTTGAAAACAGAGTACCAGGTCGAAGACCCTGTAGATCACTCAAAATATTTATGCACAGAAAACAATACTTTCAAGGTTTTATTTCAGCAGAATTTCCTTTCAGGAAAGGACAAAATGTTTATGTAATTTCACTTCTACGTCGTGTCCCTGAGGAGATTTTCACCCAGCGCATTTATTTCAGAAAGCCGGCGGCAGAGTACATATAGCACAACATATTCATTCAGCAGTGTGGGCGCGAATGTTTCCGCCATTTTGTCTTAACGAGGCAGATTAAATGTTTTTCACCTACTTCTTTTATCAGGGTTCTTCTTCTATAAATGGCCCTAAGAACATATTATTGAGGGTTCCAGATTTTATCATAAAACTATGCAGTGAAAGGCTTTTTGTATACATTTTGTAAAGCTCTTGTATGAAGGCTCAGAGCCCATAGGGTCTCAGTGAGGAGGAGTTCTATCTGTTAAAGCGGATTCTGGTCTTTGGTATTTCACAGTGTGTAACCTTTTCTCTTATGTGTTATATTAATAGATCATTTCATTTCATCCATCTTTCTTGTATCATGTTTTGGAATGCGAGTGGCTCACTGATTTCTGGTATGGATTCATCCTAGTTGATGCCCATGCTCGGATCAGTCAAGCGCTTTAAATATGGCTCATGCATGATATTCTGTTCCATTATTCAGCTAAACCATATTTCTGCTATATCAGTTTCTTTGGGAGGGTGCTTTTAAAATGCTATTATCATGTATGGATTCTTAGATTGGTAAGCCCATGCATGGTGGTATTGTATATCTGGGTATCAACTCAATGTTAACTAATATCTCCTCTACATTTCATTCACTACATACACCTTCTGATAACTTATGTCTGTGAAGTATTTCTGAATCGGCCCACTTTGCAGTAAGCTGTCTCTGAATTGTCTGTTGCTTTTATATTGGGGTTTTGCATGTTGCTCCTGCAATATCTCTTTCTCTGTGTCAATTTCTGAAGGTCTTGGTCCCATTCTAGTTTATTTCCCTGTTTACAGGAGATAGCATGTGAGTTGAAGTTGACAACTTCATACATTATATTATACGCTCCTTGTTATGCTAAGATGTCCTAGGCACTGGTCTATCACAACTCTAGATTGTCTCTAGGAGTTACAACAATAAACATGGAAGTCCTAATCTAGGACATGGATACCAATCAACAAGGCTCCTCAGCTCTAACTCTTGTAGCAGCCACCAATACCTGTATGCAGCAACATGATTAATAGGATCATCACATATCCAGTATATTTCAAGCTATTAGACATGCTAAGGACCATATACACCTCCATCATCATCTGGAAGCTAGTCCCAGCTAGTAGACGTGCCAGGGACCATATATATCTCATCCATAAACAAGCCACGTATAGCCACACATGCACAACCAACTAATTTCTAACCCAAAAAACCAGGTTGACATCAATTCCAACCAACAACACATCTGCAACACTGAAACACATGCCAACAATCTCCCCCTTTGGCATTGATGTCAACCTCTGTTGAACTAATCATTTGAAAATGTCCTATGAAAATTGATCAACATCCTCACATTCTCCCCCTTTGACATCAATGGAAAAAGGCTAAATATGTCAAGGACAAATGCTATATATTCCTCTACATGCAAGGGGTTCCATCAACAAAAAAAAAATAAGCTCCACTAAAAATCATATGCAAGTGATGAACAACGGAGTGCAAGACTGAAAGACAACTACACTCCCCCACATAACTGAAAAATATGTGCAAAAAACTACCCTTGGACACAAACCATGCCTAAACATCAACACACTAGAGCAATAATATACATCTCCTACCAACAACAACAATAAACTCTCTCACTCAGCATCAGCAAAAACAGAAACACATGCTCTCTCCCCTCAAGGAACAACTGCATAATCCATGTCATAATGACAACAACGGAGAAAATCACCAACACATAGCAACAACAAAATAAAATGATTAACTAGTAGCAATCACTCTGATAAAATTTATAGCAACAACATCGTATATCTAACCATCACTGAGGCAACAACAACAAATACATCCTCTCCGCAATGTACTCTCTATTAGCAGAAAACTCATATATCAGAAACAACAATGTTTATCTAGAAGCAACATCTCTCTGAAGTATACATGGTAGCAACAAATACATTATGACATTTTACAACAATGTAACTAACTGTACTTCGTTGAATACAAACATCTCCATGGTTGAATGTAAACTGATATATGTGTGTGTGTGTGTGTGACAATTCCTCCTTGTCATATGTAGGAGGCTACTCCATATGGACCAAAAAATGTTACCAAAAGATATGCAAAAAAGTACACGGCCTTGTAAGCTTATTACATGGCTACAAAGATGATAATACATGGTTGTACAATTACATGAATAAGCCCATATATGGTTGAACCATGACTCACATGACTCTATCTCAATGCATACATGACTCAAGAATGTCCCACCATGATAAGTATGAGAGTGTATAAGAATAATATGAGAAATACATGACTGCCACAAAACTACAAACATCCCATACATAGTTGGACTAACCCTCATGACTAATCATACAACATATGCCAAGTATGGCTCTCAATGTTATGCATGTCTAGTACAATGTCATAATGCAAGTACATAGAGCATATAATCAGCCACATGTCCTCTCTATGGAAGCAAGGTAATGTCAATATAAATCATGTAAGAGACATGTATCATCCTATCCAATTCATCAACCATGGAATCAAATATCAGCAACAGTAATTACCAACACAAATCCCAATAATAGCATATAGCAGTAGCATCATAAATCATAAATATAGCATCCAATAAACCCAAAATATCACCTCTATATAGCTATACATGGCATCAACAATAACCATAATATGGAGCATGATCCTCTATAAGATACTCAAAAAATGATAGCAGAAAATAAGCATATAATGATGTAATGACAACAACAACACTACATCAGCAACCATACTAAAAAACATAAGCACATAATATGTAGCAGCAAAATCAATATGGAACAAATCCTTTATAAATATAAACATCATGCACCATAATCGTACTAATATCCATGGCACCACCACATGCATAAAATCATCAGCCCAAAATGCATGACACAAGCCAACTGCATGTCAAACCATATGTTGGCTTGAAGGGTCCTGGCCCAGGTTCGGAGGTTAAGGTTTGCCAACAAACCCCTATACTACTGGCCCTTTCGGCAATGACCTACTTGCGCAGGTCAAATTCTCACCCAAAGCAGTATGGGAGGGTGCTGGAACTAGGTTTCCTCACCTTGAGAGAGAATAGGTATGTCGAGGCAGATCTATGTTCACAACCTATCGGATTCACACAACACAGGTCTATTCGAAGGTTCTTAACAGTATAATTTGTATTTAACCATAATAGAGCTATTACCATTCACAGACCTAGTCAGTGCCTTCGCATCCACGTGCGTATCAGCAACTACCAACACACAATATCATAAACGCAGCTATAACAGATCACATATATACTTATACCATAACATGGATACATTCACAGCATAAACTGATAGCACAAATGTATTCGCAGCTTAAACCAATATCATAGATTTGTATCATTAGTAAACCCAATAGATCCAGATAGCACAAAGATACTTCAAGTATGTTTCGCATATATTAGTGTCCAAAACCCAATTACATCCCAAACACAGCCAGCACACACATCCAGCAGGGTCCGCACACAGCAAGACTGGGGATCTCCGCGCACACAGCCAGCAGGAGTCCTTACCCAAAACAGATCTAACAGTTCGTACGTAGCATCAGTCTCAATTCATGCCTACCTCTAGACGCAAACTATTCATCTATTTATATCGATATAGCCTACGCTATCCTGTGGTCCACAAACCGTGGTTTGCAGACTCTAGGTCTACCCTTTGACCCGTTAGAATGCATTCGGGGCTTTGACCTGCCCCAAAACCCCTGCATTAGACTAATTAATACAACAATATACAAAATTCGCAGCTTAGGGAGCCCCGTTCCAACAGGCCCCAAACACAATCTTGTGACTTGTCTCAAGTCATTGTGGCCGTGGGGTCTCCACCTGCGCCTGTAGTAGCCTGATCACCTCAACCAACAGGGGTAGCACTCCTTCACTTTGCGCAACAGTGTTTTGAGTAATATCCACCAACTTTTGTGAAGCTTGGCCTTCTGTAGCAGCGGTGACGCTCTCCAAAGTCTGGTTCAGTTGTTTAACGACGACATCAACGTCCTGACAGAGCTTGAGGGCTTCATCAGCCCAAGGCTTAAGGCGGTTGCTAAGAGCCTTCTTTTTTCTGGCAGAGCTCGTCAATGTCATCCCGAAGGGTGTGGCTGGTACGTATCCATGCCAATCATTAAGCAGGGATCAGAGTAGGCATAGTGGCTTCCAGCTGCTCAAACGCTTCTTCCTTCTGGCGTAGTTCCTGGTTGATTTCACGCAGGAGAGGGTAGTGCTGCACCTTGTTCCATAACTGCATAGTTGTTTCCAACAGCTCGACACCCTGATTGATCTAACTTGTAATGACATTAGTAGCCTCTGTAACTAGGGCATCTCGTTGGGCTCTTACCTTTGGTGGCGTCTCTAGCTGCAATTTGGCCTGCAAGGCCACAATATGTTGTTCCATCTCTTTCCTAACCACTTCGATCTCGGTCCTTGAAGCTTTTAACACTGCAACAAGCCTCTCAATCTTGGCCTGGGGGTGGCAGAATCCAGGATATCTTCAGTAACGTCTGTGCAGAGCCGAATGATGAGGCGTTCCAATTCTATCTGTTTTGCAGTAGCGAGGGTACATGCAACCTGTGCCTGAGATACCTCGACAGTTTTTTCTTCGATTGTCTATTCAGCTGTGCTGAGCTGCTGGTGCACTTGTTGGTCTCTATGTTGAATTTATTCAAACAGGGATGCATGAAGGATCTGCAATGGTTCATGCGACAGGCGGGCTAGATCCAACTGCACCTCTTCGCAGGCCTTGACTTGCACCCCTAAGTCGGGTGGACTCAGCAGGAGGGTTGCGCCCAGTATTGGGCAGAGGCAGCTTTCTGGCGTACTAATGACTACACTACTTGTTACTGGGGTTGACCTTTCCTGAATCATGCTTTTTTGCAAGGTATCAGCCTTCAGCTGTAGGGCCCGGAGCTCAGCCTAGAGTGTCTCGACTGTGGATTTTTGCTATTCTTCTAGGGCCAACCATTTGTCTTCTGCGGCCAGGGTGACTGCATATGCGATCTGCTCTAGGTCCTCTTCCGTCAGCGTAACTCCTGTGTCACGTTCCGGACGCTGAGCTCGTTGCTTCTTCCGTGGCCCTTTAACAGGGTCGCCCGTCCGCTTCGTACCTTGAGGAGAGTCAGGACCTCTCGCATCCAGACCTTCTGCACCCAGATCCTATTGCGAATCCTTCTGCGATGTCGGTTCCATGCCCTTCCCGGTACTCTTTCCCTGTCCTCCGATTTCTTTGGTGGTGTCGGGCGGGGTGACCTTTGTAGCGCTCGTCCTTGCGGTGCCCTTCGTACCCGTCTTGAAACCGATCTTCCATTGCGGAGGCCAATTGGCAATAAGGCGGTCAATCTCCTCATCAAAACCATGTATGGGAGTGACACCCATGCTGGATGCTTGCGGCCTCTGATTTGGAAATTATGCATTGTTACTCGAAACGCTGCGATGCTCTTGTATTTGTCATAAACACCTAGCGACAAGCATGGCTGGGATTTGATCGTTGCTGCGAACCCCATCTGAAAGAGAACCTAAAAGACTTGATTTTGCTCAATACGCTATGCATCCTTGGAGTCCCACAAATTCGCGTATTGCGCCCCCTCACACATATCTGGCATGAGCTCAGGGAGGACCAAATCTTCTAGGGCTTCCCATGCGACTAATACGATGAGAAGAAACAACCATGAGTAGCAGAATGCGCACCCCTGATCTTGGGCTTCGCAGAAATTTTCCAGAAATTCGTTGCATAGGTACTGGGACCAATTGAAGCATACCCCCTTTTCGCATCAGCCCGCCAGCTGAATTACATACACAGGGACGGTGGTAGCCTGGCATTAGCGCAACATCTTGCATGCTAGCCATAAGGTACCCATCTGCGTACCGGGGTCACTAATGGTGTTGATCATGAACCCCCTAGTGTTCCTCTCCACATGGTAATCCTCGCGCACCTTTTTGGCAATATTTTTCTCATACTTTTTGCCAATGTGCAGCATAGGGTCTGGCCCTTCCATGGGGAGACCAGTGATTCGGTGAATAAGCGTGACATCGATGAGGATTTGATCCTGGATCCACGTGATACCATCATGGACCAGGGAAAGAAGTTGGTGCACAAGTCGGTCTGTGATATTGTAGTGGCCAAAATGCGGCATACTTATCTTTAAGATCCTAGAACCAGCCAATCTGTGTACCTTGCGCATGGGGACTATCTTTATCCCGTCATCTTCCAATACCCTTTCAAGGTATAGCTCGGGTGCTAACTCGAGGAAGGCCTCCAAATTGGCCAGGTCGTGGTCGTCGAATTTTACCTCATGGAGCTTGCCAAAGGGTTTTCCAATAATGGGGACCTCACCTGGAGTCAGTGGCATCTGAAAATAGGTGCGCAGGTCATCGATATTCTTCAGCGTACGTGTCGAGGGCCTGCGGGGCCGAACATATGGCGGTAGCCAATTGACTGGTTCAGCTATCTAGGCCTTTTCTTGAGCAGACATGGATCTCCTTACTGGATTAGGAATACTTTCCTGGGGCACCCCCCGTGGGGACTTAACATTTCGAGGAGAGGTGCAGGGCTTTACCCCAGCCCATTTCGCAAGCTTCCCCGACCCTTGTGCTTTTTCTTTCCCCTTCTGCTTTCCCTTTCTTGGCTTAGACATAACCTCCTCAACTTTGGGGTGGACTTCTAGTACTTCCTTAGATTCTTGCTCTGTCGAGACCACAGTATTTGAGGACTCAGTAGGATTGGTTATCATCATTCTGGCGTGAAAAATGAACTCAGGGTTGCTACTATCTGAGGGGTTAGGACGCCCAAACATTAACGAAGTGCAATAGGCACAGACTTTCTCAAGGCACAAACTCGCAAAGCACAAATTGTACAAGAGATACAGAACCCTCTTCTGATCTATCATTCTACCTTTAAAGCCACGGGGATCAATCAATGTGGGGATGAGGCTCATTAAAAACTTACCATCAAGTAAACAGTTTTTTTTTTTTTTTTTAATTTTTTATTTATTTATTTATTTATTTATTTTTATTTTTATTTTTATTTTTTTATTTTTATTTTTTTAATTTTATTTATTTATTTATTTATTTTTATTTATTTATTTATTTATTTTTATTTTTTTTTTCTTCTGAAATCGCCTCATTAAATGCCAGCCACCCGCTCTTTTCAATGGTAAAATTTGCTTTTTACCCAGTTTTACTATTCCAACGGCTAGTTTTCGCACCTCCTATGCGCCCCGCGCACCCCTGCGCTCCCAGCGTACCTCCTGCACTCCCACCGCACCTCCGCAGGCTTCCAGACCTGCGACCAACCCCTGCACGTATTCCGCCTCATACAACTACTTTGGCCATATAGTCATTTGATCTGATAGGGTTTGAGCCGGCTACCCTTAACATGTCTTGGTACCATATCGCCTTGTAGGGTGGCTAACCGGACAACTCCACCATCAGTTATTTCCTTTACCATATAGGGGCCTAGCTAGTGCTGACGAAACTTCCCTGGGTGCTTCGTAAACTGGATATCATAGAGGAGGACCAATTCTCCCTCCGACAACATCTCTTGCGAGATATGTCTGTCATGCCATGCTTTGTCCCGGGCTTTCTAAACTTGCTGATGGAAATTAGCGATGAATTGATCTTCCTCCAAAGCCATAAGTTGCGCTAAACGCTCCTCCATGATATCCAGCACTACCATGTTCGTAAAGGTTCCGATGCGTAGGCTAGGAACAATGTACTCCATGGGCATAATGGCCTCCTTGCCATAAACCATCTGAAACGGTGCCTTCCCAATCAACTTCTTGCAGGTGGTGCAATAGGCCTGTAGAACTGATGGGATGCGCACGTCCTAGTCGTTGCGATCAGCGTTACATACCTTGGTCAGTGCCTACTCCAAGATTTTTTTGAAAGGTTCGACGACTCCATTTTCCTGTGGATGATATGGGGTGCTTTTCGCGTGGTGGATTCGAAATTCTTCAGTCAAGGCCTGTATTATTTCATTAACAAAGTGCGTACCTCTATCGGCTCATTAAAATCTTCGAACAACCAAACCTCGTCAAAATATGCTAAAAAATGAAGTGTGCAATGGTATCTGCAGTGCAATCCTTCACATCTTATGCTTTGGCCCATCGAGTCACATAATCAGTCACAGTGATGATTGAACGCGCACATGTCTTCTTTCCTAGCCGGTTGATGGGCCCAACGAAGTCTATGGCCCATTTGTCGAACGCTTGTAGGGCCATCTACAGTTGCAAGGGCATTTCATCTCTGCGCGATGGCCTTCCCATCCTTTGGCACGTATCGCAACCTTTGTAATAGTTGTGCGAGTCGCTACGCAGTGTAGGCCACCATAGCCCAGCTCTCAAAATATTATGTGTCGTTGCTTTTCCTACGTAGTGACCTCTTGCTATGCCCCCGTTAGCTTCTGCTAAGATGGCGTGCCGTTCATGCTCCAAGACATATCTTCGCATCACTTCGTCAACTCCTAGCTTATATAAGTGACCTACGATAATTGTAAAATATGTTGCGCGGGTTACCAACTCTTTTTTCTATTGTACCAAATACTTTGCAGGTGTCGTCCCCATAGTAAAGAAGTGAATGATGTTGGCGAAGTGTGCATCCACTACTTGAATAGCGAAGAACTATGCATCCAGCAGTCCTTCCTCTAGGTTGGTCGACTCTTCTCCATTTTTGATCCGGGTTAGGTGGTCCGGCCCAACATTCAACTTTCCCGGCTTTACTATGATCTCAAAGTCATATTCTTGAAATAGCAAGAGCCATCGGCATATTCCCCCCCCCAACACAGGCTTATTCACTAGGTACTTCAAATCCGAGTGATCTGTTAACATCTTAAAGTGCCCACCCAATAAGTAATGTCGGTATTTCTGTAAGGCATACACCATGGCTAACCCTTCCCGCTCAGTAGTGGAGTAGTTGCTCTCCGCACTAGAGAGTTTTCTACTAGAAAACACAACTGGATGGTCAATGTCCCCTTCCCCTAGTTGCGTCAGGATTGCTCCCAGGGCAATCCCTGAAGCGTCAACATGGACATGAAACACCTCACCTAATCAAGAAATATGGGGTCATTTTTGCTGCACCATGGAAGGAAGTGTTATACCACCATTCAGCTAGAGGTAACCACTTGACCCATTGTGTTTGTTTATCAGATACAAAACAACGAAGATATCCTTCCAAACATTTATTTACTATCTCAGTTTGACCATCAGATTGAGGATGATAAGATGAGCTATGAGCTAATTGAGTACCCAACCAAGAAAATAACTCCGTCCAAAAATTTCCAGTAAAAATGGGATCTCTGTCGCTCACAATAACCCTTGGGCTTCCATGTAGCTTTTGAATTCTGTCCATAAATGTAGTAGCAAGTGTACTTGCTTTAAATGGATGAGATAATGCACAAAAGTGTGCATACTTGGTAAGTCTATCAACTACCACCATGATGACACTCTTTCCTTCGGACTTAGGTAAACCTGTGATAAAATCCATTTAAATCTCCTCCCAACGTTGACTTGGAATGGATAAAGGTTGTAGAAGTCCTGGGGTCTTAATTGTTTCCACTTTATTCTGCTGGCAAACCAAACATTCCGCCACAAACTTTTGAATATCGGATTTAAGGCCATCCCAAAAAAATTCTTTCTTCACCCTGTGGTAAGTTTTTAAAAATCCTGAGTGTACTCCTAAATGAGAAGTGTGCAATTCCAGAAGAATCTTTTGTTTTAGTTAGGAATTCTTACAAAGATATAAGGGATCTTTGTACCATAAGGAATCATTTTTCCAACTAAATGTATCAGATGTACTAGGATCTTGCTGCAACTTTTGAATGAGTGTCCATACATCTTTGTCCTTCTTCCATTCATCTCTTGCTTCGGTTATCAATCTGGTTGGATAATAGAAATGGCACAAAGCAATGCTTCCACCTCTTCATTCTTTCTTGAGAGTGCATCTGCAACAACATTAAGCTTTCCTTTTTTGTAGATTATTTCAAAGTCATAACCCAACGTCTTTGTGACCCATTTTTGCTGCTCTTCTGACGATAGTCTTTGTTCCAAAAAGTGTTTAAGACTATCATGATCAGTTTTTACCTTGAAGTGTCTTCCCATTAGGTAAGTTCGCCATTTCTTTAGTGCATGCAGTATTGCTAACATTTCCTTCTCATAAATAGGTTTCTTTAAATAATTTCCTTTGATTGGACGACTTTCAAAAGCAATGGGTCTTCCTTCCTGCATTAAAACAACACCAATTCCATTTCCTGAGGCATCACATTCCACAATAAAGGTTTTGTGAAGTCTGGCGTAGCTAAGACCGGTGCTAGGCACATTGCCTCTTTAAGATGTTCAAAGGCCTTAGTTGCTTCAGGAGTCCATGAAAATGCATCTTTCTTCAATAATGTTGTTAGAAGTGTTGCTATTCTCCCATAATTCTTAACAAACTTGCGATAATACCCTGTTAACCCGAGAAATCCTCGCAACTGCTTTATGGTTGTGGGGACTTTCCATTCCTTAATGGCTTTAATTTTGTTAGGGTCTACCTTAACACCCTGGTGAGATACAATATGACCCAGATATTCCACCTCTTGTACTCCAAAGAAACATTTGGATGTTTTTGCATATAATTGTTTCTCCTGCAATAGTTTGAGCACCCTGTCAACATGTTCAACATGATCCTTCCAAGACCTCTTGTAGATTAGTATATCATCAAAAAATACTAGCACAAATTTTCTAAGGAAGGGTTTGAAAATGGAATTCATCAACCCTTGAAATGTAGAAGGTGCATTGGTAAGTCCAAAAGGCATGACCAAAAATTCATAATGACCCTCATGAGTTCGAAATGCTGTTTTTGGAATATCTTCAGTCTTCATTCTAATTTGATGATACCTTGAACGAAGATCCAACTTGGTAAAATAAATTGCTCCATGTAATTCATCCAATAATTCATCAATCACAGGAATGGGAAATTTATCTTTAATGGTGAGCTTATTGAGCTCCCTATAATCCGGACACATGCGTCATGATCCATCCTTCTTGTGTACCAATACTACAGGAGCAGAGAAATAACTTTGACTAGGTTGAATTATACCCGCCTCTAACATTTCTGCAATCATACGTTCAATTTCGCTCTTTTGGACATAAGGATATCTATAAGGCCTGATGTTTTGAGGAACACTTCCTGGAATAAAATGAATAGCATGATCATGATCACGAATAGGTGGGAGTCCTTTTGGAGTTTCAAAAACCTTGGAATGATTGCCCAAGACTTTTTGGAGATTTGCAGAAATAGATGATTTTGATGTTGGGACTTCTAGTGAGCATAATTGTGCAATTATGCCTCGTTGTTCTTTCTTTAAAAGCTTTGTCATGAAATTAGAGCTTATTATCTTTCCCGGCTTCCCTGCAATACCCCGTAATTTGACTTCCTTTCCTTTTGAAAAAAAATTCAAGAAAAGTTCTTGAAAATTAAAAGCTACCGTTCCCAAAGATTGTAACCATTGTACTCCTAGTACAACATCAACACCTCCCATAGGAATGGAAAGCATTGGAATATTCAATACATATTCCCCTGTGGTTAGCTTGATATTATGGCATTTTCCATATCAATTTATAGTCCCTCCATTTGCAACCATCACTTGAAATTCTGGTGTTGGGTATAGGAAACAATTCAATTCCTTGGCTACCTTACAATGAATGAAATTATGGGTACTACCTGAATCAAGCAACACTATTACCTTTTTCTTCTTGATATGTCCTTCTATCTCTAGAGTTTGAGGAGTGTTAATTCCTGCCAATGCATTACACGATATGGTCAGAATCATTTCTTCCTCTTCTTGGGTTGGTTCCTGGTGTATATCCTCTTCTTGTTCATTTTCTTCTTCCTCTTCACAATCTATGTAAAATAATTTCTTCTTAGCACACTTATGACCTTTAGTGTATTTGCTATCACAAGTGTAGCAAAGCCCTTTTGCTCTTTTTTCTTCCAATTGTTGTGGTGTCAACCTTGTAGGTTGTGGAAATCTAGGTGTAGCAACACTTCCTTCTTTATAGAATTGAGTGGTAGGTTTCCTTGTCACCATAATTTTACATTCAACTTTTCTTGCCAACCTGAATGCCTTCTCCAATGAATCGGGTTCCAAAACGCGAACTTCATGTTGGATGTTATCCTTTAAAGTGCCTATGAAGAGATCAATCCTGTGTTCCTCTGGAATATCAGTTACCCTTATATTCAATTTTTGGAAGTCCTCAATGTGCTGCCCCACTAAACCCTTTTGTTTGAGATTTATCAATTTGCTAAAGAAGGTGTTGCTCTTTGTATCCTCATAATGTGCTATCATTTCCTCCGTAAAAATTGACCAAGTGACAATTTTTTTACGGGAGCAAAGCCATCGATACCATACAAATGTATTTTGTTCTAAATGTAAAGTTGCAATGCGTACCTTTTGTGTGTTTTGCACATTATGGAGATAAAAATATTGCTCCATCTGTAGTATCCATGTTACAGGATCCTTTCCATTAAACTTCCTCATATCCATTTTTGGAATATGGTGGTTCTTCTCGCCAACATTAGATTTTATAAAATCATGATTAACATTTATTTTTTCTCATCATGAGTTTCCTCTACTATATTTTCCCCATTAGGAAACATTTCTTGTATCAACTTTGTCAAACCTTCCATGTCTGTTTTTAGATCATTCTTCATGTTTTCCATTTTCTCATCGATCTTAGCTTCCATGTCATCCATCTTAGATTCCATGCCAGCTTCCATGCTATCTATCTTAGATTCCATGCCATTATTAAAACCATCCATCTTAGATTCCACGCCTTTCTTCAAACCATCCATTTTAGTTTCCATGTCTTTATTCAAAAATTCCATGTCATTTTTTGTTGCTCTTTGCGAGAGCAAAATTTGTTGCACTTGCTCTTGTAATTTTGATATGTCATGTTGCCATTCTTCGTCTTCATGAGTCATAGTAGAGATTTCTAAAGGCTTAATGGGCATTGAATTATTTTTAGGGGCCATTTTTGAATCCAATACTGATATCTATTCTACAATATGCCCTTGGATCAATTCAACTTGATTCTTCAAACAAGACTTATGCAATTTGGAAAAAAAAAATACACACCTTTTACTTGCTTTTGAGGAGCTCGATATTGAAATTGAATTATCTTTATAATTGTAGATCCTCAATATCTGAAATTCAGCCCTGTAGTAGCCCTTTGAAGCTTCTTTCAAATGCCACAGGTTTGATCTGATTTGGATTCTTCAAGGCAAAGTTATGTCCAATCTCCCATAATGACCCAATTTTGGACTAGTTCAGTAGAGCGAACTTGTACGACTTGCCACGTGTCACTGTTTCCTCCTTTGGCTCTGAAATTGATAGAACGAAAACTATAGTCCATGTACTTGCAACCACTTTTTACAACATTCCAATCCTATGCTAAGAGAGAGAGATATGAAGATTTTCCCATGATCACCTCTTTGAGATGAAATTCAGAAGCCTCAAAAAGCCATAACTTACACAGATCATATCTCCGAAAATATTGCGAACCAATATGTGAAATTTTGCGATGATGTTCCTCAGGATTGCGGCTTCGCACTCTAAAAATTTCAGCTTCTGAACCTTCGTAGAAATAATTTATTACGAAAATACCACGATGACCTATTTAGGTTAAATTCAGGAGCCTGCAAAATGACCTAACTTGCACAAATCATATATCCGAAAATATTGCAAACCAAGCTCTGAAATTTTGCGAACCAAGCTCCGAAAATATTGCAAACCTTCGTAGAAAAAAATTTATAGCGAAAATGCCATGATGACCTGTTTGGAGCAGCGAAACCCTAGAATCTCAAAGCTTTGATACCAAATGTTGTGAAACAAGCTCCAATACATTACATGAATGAACAATTCTTGGATGATTCAAATTACAAAACCTCCTTTCTATATATAGGAGTCGATGGGGCCACAATGTAATCCTAGCCGACCTAACAATAATAATTTAAGGGCACAATAATAACAATATGGGGGTTACAAGGGTACAATAATAACAATAAGGGGGTTACACTAACAACAATAAGGGACTATACTAGTAATATAGGGACCTAAAAATAGGCGCATAGACCATCTTTTCCATGAGTAGCTCAAAGCTTTTCTGACACTCATCATCCCAAAAAAAGGATACGCCCTTCTTCAGCAGTTTCTCCATAGGTGTCGTGATCAGTGCGTACCCTTGGATAAACTTCCTGTAGTAGCCTGTGTGTCTGAGGATAGAGCGCAGCTGCTTCTCAGTCGTAGGAACCGCTATATTGATGATAACCACCACCTTGGCAGGGTCAACCATTAGCCCTTGTTGACAAATTATGTGACCCAACAAGATCCCAAATAGTATGCAAAATATACACTTCTTGATATTCAGGAAGATCTGGTGCTTTCTGCAAGAATCCAACATCATGCGGAGGTTCAAGACATGACTCTTTACTAACCCAAATACAGTACAGTCATCAAAATAAACCTCCAAGAGCTTGTGGATAAATTCCTTAAATACTGCAACCACTACCCGCGAAAATATGGCAGGGGCATTCTTGAGTCCAAACGGAATAACGGTGTACTGAAATGACCCCCATTCAGTGGCGATCGTGGTTTTGTTGTGACATTCAGGTGCGATCCTGATCTGATGATAGCCCGAGAACCCATCAGTGAACGAGTATGCCTCCTGCCCCCCTACGCTATCAAGGATTTCATTTGAGAATGGCGTAGGAAAGGGATCATGTACGCAAGCATCATTCCATTTTCACAGGTAAACGCAGATCTGTATCTCTCCCTTAGTCTTTTTCTCCTGAACCACCATAAGACTTACCCAGTCTGACTGTTCGATGGTACCTGCGGTGAGCATTTTTTCGATTTCTTCCTTTACTTTTTGTTTGTACTTGGGGTTCAACCGATAATGGTGTTGCTTCACAGGGCACGCATATGGTTTTAAAGTGATGCACATGACTCCTAGGTCCCTTTTGATCCCTTTGAGTTTCAAAAATTTCGTTGGGAATAAGTCCTGGTATTCCGTGAGGATTTCTTCAACTTTTCCCATGGTATCATCATTCCAGTAGTCTCCAATTTTAGCTAGCTTAGGTTGCGCCTCCGTTCTAATGTTGTCTTCTTGCAGCTTCAAAGGCTTAGTGACATCAACGGTCTGTAGTGGGGATCCAGCAACTACGCGCTCTCCCTCCGACTCCGGGATAGAGACATTTCACAGGTCGTCATTGCACTCTTCGATTGATAAATTATGGCAGTTGACGATATCCTGCATTTGTGTTTCCCACGTTGGTGCCCCCTATGCTGCACACGGGCATGACTCATCAAATACTAAGGCATCAATGTCCTGTAGAGCTTCGTCGAGTGCCTCTGTTCCTCCTATAAACCCGAACGTCCCTATAAACTCGTCCTTTAGGGTTTCCTAGTGGACCCATTCCTTTGTAGTTCTTTCACCCAATTCTTCCATCCATGTGGACAAGTGCTCACGCAGGTCCCCTGGCCCCAAGAAAGTCTTTACGTGCAGGTGAACTGGCAGTTCAAACCGTAAGACCATCATATCGCGACATTCTTCCTAATCCTGGAATGCCCCCTTATGCGTGTCCCACCACCTCGCAGGGGTTACGCGCATGGTGAGATTAAGGGCCCATAGCCTTCGTTCCCTTGGGACTTTAGGTTCAAATATTCATAAAAACTCCTTAATGCTACCATAACCAATAAAGTAGGGCAAGTCTCTTACCTTTGAGGAAATACATCGGAAGCTCTTCATGATCCTAAGACATTGTAGCAGAGAGACATCATGTAACCGATTCTGCCAACTTTCTACCTCCCCATCGGAGTCAGAGAAACATTCGCTATCGTTTTCCCAGCAAAGCACACTATCAGTTGTAGGATTGATCCAATCTTCGTCCCGAGCGGTTAATTTATAGATGTGATCCACATCCTCTTCTTTGCGCACCAGTTCTGTATACCGTTCTCCTTCCGCAGGGTCTAGCGGGACTATCACTCTTGTTCCCTCATTCTCAAAGACCATACTCCTTTTACTTGGATTGATAATGCCTCCCATATCTATGGCCCAATCCAACCCGAGGAGTGCAGTGATCCAGGTGGATATTGGTGGTCACCCGCCTATTCCACTTGGGGCTCCACCATTGTCTCTTTCAGTTTTTCGGCACAGTTTACTATTTTTAGCAGTTTTTCGAGTCCTGAACTTCCAGAGCCGTTTTAAGGCCCTAAACGACGTTTTTTGGGAAAACGGAGAGCAACATGGGTCCATGGATTGATGTTGCTTGTTCCAAATTTGTAGTCCTCGAATAGATATTTCTAACAATGTATGGTACGCGTCAAACGGAGATCGTATGCCAAAGTTACGCCCCTGGGAAGTTGAAACACCAATTTACCCAAACGGGGCCCATAGTTTTGGCGCTTCATCTCCTAGGGTTAGGGTTTTGGTTGTTTAGGATTTCCCATTGTTTCTAAATGATAAATAGGCCCTCGAGCCTCATTGTAACTGAGTTCAGAGGCCTGTAGCCGCCACATCTCTTCTCAGAGATAGCTACCAGCGCCCTAGCTAGTTTTATTTCCATTCTGTCTGTAAGCAAATTTCAGTTCTTTGATATTAATGAAATGAAGTGTTATTTCCGCTGCATCTCTGTATTTATGGTTATATGTTTATTCTGTTGCGTTCCTGCATAAATCCGAATCATGCAGGGTAAGGATCCGCATCATCCACTATATGAATTACTTCGAAGTCAGCTCGTACCTTAATACTTGCGATATCTACCATAATATTTGATAACCTCCCCAATGGTATGATATTTTGTTAGTTAGCCATACATAGCTATATAGTGGACCATTCCAGCTTAGGCTCTCCCATCCACTGCCAAGTTTTCTTTGGCAGTACGTTCGCATATGACCCCATGTCCAAGATAACCTGATCCATTTCATAGTCACCAATTTGCGCTGTTAGCCGCATCTCCCAGCCAGTGAATTTTTTATGCTTGTAAATTTTGTGCACATCCTTGACTTCCAGGGAAGGGTTAGTTCTCTCTCCGCAACTGTCTATTAGTGCTTGCAGATTTTCTACTGCCTTCTGGTTGCATAGAAATTTCATAGAGGCTTGTAGAAATGGTTTAACTTCATTGTCCGACCTTAGGTTTGCTGGAGCCCGAGAAGAACATGCCTCATCCTTAGTAAAGTCTTTACGAGTTGCAACAAAGGTTTCCTTTTCCTTCTGTAGGTTCAAACCTTCTTGTTTGACAACTGCTTTTTGGATAAGAGGTTCAGCCGTAGCTTTCTCCTCAACTCCCCCAGTAGCCATGCCATTGCGCGTTATGACATTAATTCTTGGCCCTTCATCACGTGGTTCAGCCTTAACCCTCTGCACATTCTGTGTAGGTGTCTGCTGTTTTTCCTGCATTTTCTCTATCATAATTAGACAGTCTTCAATCACATGGTCCAGCTGTCTACAATACCTGCAATATTTCTTCGCAGGGTTTGGGCAGTCCCTCGCAAAGTACCCTACTTCTCCACAGTTATAACATATCAGTTGTCCTCTTCCCCGACCTGCGCCTCCACCACTCCACCCTCCTCTGCCCCTGGTTGGGGAGCCTCGTCTTCTTGAGGGAAATAGTGGTGACGAAGGGTCAGTCTGCATCCTATATATGTTTCCTCGGTCAATCATTAGGTCGTAAGTCCGACAGTTCTGTTCGTCATGTCCCACAAATGAGAAAAATCGGCACCATTGTTGCTTCAACTATGGAACATAAGCGACCAGACGGGGGCAGTGGTTGGTATCATGTAGCCTTGCTACGCACCATTCAACGCACTATAAGGTCGGACTACTTGGTCTTGCACCTTCCCTAGGATGTAATGGGCTGGGTCCCCCGACCTGCATGTAATATGCCAATCGATGGCATTGATCCTTGGTGTGCCCCGACGCCCTGCATATTATGCACCATACATCTGGGCTGGCTTCTTTCCCTCGCTCCTTGTGCAAGTTCTGGATTTTGAAATGCATTGCGTTCAGCTGCCCTTGGATCTGTTGTACCCCCAACTGAGCATCATCTCTTGGCGCGGCTTCTAACTTCATAGCAATATCCAAGGCTTTTTTTGATTCAATGGATTGCTGACCCATAGGTCCACGCAGGTGAGGCAGTAACATAGCAATGAACCATTCCTTGTGTTGTTTTTCATCATACAGAAATTCTCCCTCTCTGATCACCTTATTTAGTCGTTGATCAACCTCCCATACAAACTCAAAGGGCCCTTGTTTGAAATCTTTTAGGTCATTAACTATCTGAGAGTAGGACTTAGGTTTCTGAAACTGTTGTTTTAGGGCATCCTTAACCTCTTGAATAGTCAGATCCGCATGCTGGGCTACGTACCCCATATACCAGTCTAGGGCTCTTCCTTCGAAGGCAAGGGATAGTTGTGCCCTCTTTACAGCATCGCCGACCACATTCTGCATAGTCCATACTGACTCTGCGACAAACCAGAATCAGTCCATATCTTCGTCTCCTACACCTTTTAAGGTGGGTAGCTTCATGTGAGTGGTCATATCTTCCTCCGGTGGTGGTGGGGGTGTGGGTGAGTTCTTACCTTTATGCTGAATCGAAGGTGGTGTAGCTGGAGGACTTTGCGCAACCGATTCTCTTAATGGAGTGTAGACGGATCTATCTCCTTCTTGATTAGTTCAGTAGTACTTACCACTTCGTGTGGTACTTTCTCCCAGATCGAAGGTCATTCAATCCGTATGGTTGCACAAAATGCCTTTTTTCGCACAGTAAAATTTTGATTAGCAAAGGCAATGTTTTCAAGAACTTACCCCGGAAACTTGTGAAGAACCTTCGCTCTGCTTCAGAGTAGGATATGAACTGATTGACTGTGAATTCTATCACAAATCCTCCCATCACACTATCCACCTTGTGATCTAGTTTACGGGTGATAGTATTGTCAATCTTCTCCAACTGCTGGATCAACTTTGGATTCCATTGCGTGACCCACTCATCCTTCCAACACGTCTAGAAATCTACGAGTCTGGCTAGCCACTCCTGCAGCTCGTGTGGAAAGGTTACAAAGAAAATTTCATATACTTCAGTAAAAATGTACTTATTCTTCCACTTCTCAGCTATCAGCCTCGTGCTGCGATTCTCTTTTATAGAAAATTTTTGAATCTGTCTTTCGAACCAGTCTTCGATCTCTAACTTCTCAAGCCTCCAATGATTTCGTGGCATTACCTGATATTTCTCTCAAAATGCTCTTGGTCCTAGCAACGGAACCATTTTTTGGATTGAAGGGTCCTGACCCAGGTTCGGAGGTTAAGGTTTGCCAACAAACCCCTATACTACTGGCCCTTTCGGTAATGACCTACTTGCGCAGGCCAAAGTCTCACCTGAAGCAGTATGGGAGGGTGCTGGAACCAGGTTTCCGCACCCTGAGAGAGAATAGGCAAGTCAAGTCAAATCTATGTTCACAACCTATCAGATTCACACAGCACAGATCTATTCGCAGGTTCTTAATAGTATAATCCATATTTAACAATAACAGAGCTATTACCATTCACAGACCTAGTTAGTGCCTTCGCATCCACGTGCGTATCAGCAACTACCAACACACAATATCATAAACTCGACTATAAAATATCACAAATATACTTATACCATAACACGGATACATTCGCAGCATAAGCAGATATCACAAATGTATTCACAGCTTAAACCAATATCATAGATTCGCATCAACAGTAAACCCAATAGATCCAGATAGCACAAATATACTTCAAGTATATTCCGCATATATTAGTGTCCAAAACCCAATTACATCCCAAACACAGCCTGCGCACATAGCCAGAAAGGCCCGCACACAGCAGGACTGGGGATCTCTGCACACACAGCCAGTAGGAGTCCTTAGCCAAAACAACCCAATACAGATCTAGCAGTTCACACGTAGCATCAGTCTCAATTCATGCCTACCTCTAGACTCAAACTATTCATCTATTTATATCGATATAGCCTACGCTATCCTGTGGTCCGTAAACCATGGTTTGTAGGACTCTAGGTCTGCCCTTTGACCCATTACAATGCATTTGGGGCTTTGACCTACCCCAAAACCCTTGCGTTAGACTAATTAATACAAAAATATACAAAATTTGCAGCTTAGGGAGCCCCGTTCCAACACCATATAATCAACATAAAAAATCAAACCATAAACATTTGCAACAAATGAGCACACATCATGAGATGCATAGCCGACTCCTTCAAGGAGCCATAATGACATCGAAATATTTGAAGCATATAAAGTGCTCCCCCTGAACATGTATCATCCTTATTCTTGATCACGCCTTAGAAAATACGACATAAATAGCAAAAATCCATCATCAATAAATCATAAACAAAAAGATAAGCATCAATATCATCATGAACTAATTGCATGCAAAAACAAGATATGCCATATACTCCGCCTGAGCCTATGAACTCTTCACATTCATTTTGTAGTCTAAAAGATTTATCATGCAAGAGAAGACTACAATATCTACTGATATCTTCAACTTTGAATCTAAAGATGAGTACTTCTTTGATCTCCTCTCTTTGCTTACTCTTCCCTTCAACACATAAACATTGCCTAATGTTTTAACTCCTATAGCTATCACCCTCTTTGATCCTTCCTTTCGAATAAAACAACCTTTGGAGTTGAAGACAACTTCCTTACCTCCATCAACCATTTGGTTCACACTTAAAATATTGTGCTTTAAACCCTTTATGAGCCACACAGTTTTGCATTGGTCATCTTCTCTCCAAGGTTGGATTTACCGCTTCCCAATACTCTTGTTGGTTCACTTCCTTAAAAAACAACATGTCCACTTTTGAATTTCTTCAAGAAGTGAAATTTTCTCCTATCTCCTGACATATGATGAGAAAAAAAACTATCAATATGCCATTTATCACCCTCATCACATTATCAAATAGCGATACCACACTTCCCTAATTGTTCTTCCCTTCTATTCCACATAGCTCTTGGTTGGTTCCTTTGTTTTGCATGTTTCTTTGGTTGATTCTTTTGTACTAATGGTCTCGTAGATTTAGGAATCAGGAAATCCTTGGTCATGTGTCCAATGTTGTGACACACAAAACATTCTACATGACCAAGATAAGAAGCCAAAGGATCTAATCTTTTGTTCCTTGTGCTAGATTTCCAACTTCTCGTACTAGACCTGCAATCAATCGCCTTATGGCCAAAAATGTTACAAGCATAACTTAAACCATTAAATGAACTTGTATACCTGAAAGAAGGTCTCAATCTTTGTTGTCCAAACTGCTGTATGGATGTGTCAAATTTTCTCTTACAAAAAGTTGTTATATTTCCAAACTAATGACAATTAAAACACTTAATATCATTCATTAAAGGAGCAAAAGGATTTTGATTTCTCCTTTGAATTCCACTACTATCCACTCTAGGAGTGAATGGTTTTCTTGGCATAGACATTTCTTTCATATCTCTTCTTTGTTATTGATGAAATTGTTGCCTCTTTCTTCAACATTCTCATGACTACTCACACATTTCGTTGTACGCTTGTTTGAAACTATTTTGTTAAACTTTCCTACATGCGAACTTGCATCTCCTCTTTGAAGGTTAGAGTTGGATTGTTTCACTACAATGTTGCTCTTAATTTTTTCAAGTTGCTGGTATTTTTCTTCAATTTGCTTTCTCAAATTTTCTACTACATTTTCGAGTGTTTCTACATAATCTTTCTTTTCCTTTTGCTTGTTTCACATTACTTCTTCATTTATTTTTGAATCCGTCGGCTAAGTTCTCAAGGTATTGAGGCCCTCCTTGAGATTTTTCTCCTCCTCATCACAAATATGCAACAATGTCTTATGACCTCTACATGTAATCTACTTGAGTAGCTAATTCTTTGATCACAACCATTGTTGATTCATATTCAACCTTAATGTCAATAATATCCTTCTCATAACCACTATCAAGCTCAATAGAATCATCATAATTATAATTTAAAAATTCTTTCAACATATTACCTCGTGACACATATGATTTGGCTGAGATATCAAAATTTGCAGCTTATTTTGCAATGTACTGATTTTCTTCCTTCTTCAAATTCTTTGCCTTTTGAGATATCCTCTTCTTGATTTTGGCCATGATCCATGATATACTCTCCAAGTAGTCAATATTCATTAAAGAGCATAGACTCTGATACCAATTGTTGGAAACAATGATCGTTACTGAGAGGGGGAGGGGGTTGCAGTGAATCAACAGTGATGGCCTTTATACCAATTTTAAATCTTTTTCAACAACATCAAATATCCATGCACATTCACAACAATAGTTCATCAAAACATATATGCAATAATAAAATCACAACACAATATCCATGATAAATAACGACACAAGCATGCACATATAATAACACAAGTATTTTTTGGTGGAAACCCTTTCGAGAAAAATCCACCCTACTACTGCTATGCTGCTCAATTCTTATATTAATATGTTGAACAAATTGTACATGGAATAGCTTACACCCATAAGCTGGAAGGCTTAGCTACCTCTATAGTATGTTGGCATCTATCAATTCAGAATTTTGTTTCTCTTACGAATCTATGGACTACCATTCGTAGGAATATCCCATGACCAATGATCCTCACCCAACTACCATTGGACTGTCCAAATCCTATTGGATGGAGAAATCTCTTCCTACTATTGAATATGCCAAACGATTGTCTATTTTGAAGCCTCCACACCTTCACTTCCTCTATGAAAACCATGTTTCATATATTTTCAAATTGGTTTCTCAACTCGCTTAACATGAGCAACCCAAAAGTTCCATCATTCTGCACATAAAATCTGAATCAAAAACTTTTCTCGGAGAGGGATTTTTCTTCTCTTCTACTCACAACAAAACACTGCTCTCAAACACACCACAAGCTGCCAATTCCTCTCCACTCTGCAACACATAATTGAATTATGGATACACACTCTCTTCAATAAAATGTGAGTAGCTTCAGCAAATTATACTCACTCAAAATGCCCCCACAATAGCATACTCTCACATTCTCAAAACATCCAACCAAATAGACTCAAATCTTTCTTCTATTTATCATTTTTATGTGTTGATTCATTTAATAAATACTACAAATTATGGACTACTCAACAATCCTTTTCACACGCTTCAGATTTGGTTGAGATAGGCTTCTTGACCAAATTAGCTGCTAACTCCACTAACCCTTTGATATCTTCAACCTTGATTAGCTTCTAGAGGCCCCATGAACTTTTTCGACCATATGCCGAAAAATTATGATCAAGGACATCGGCATAACATCAAAATTAGTTGAGCAACGTGAGGAATGTGGAGAAAATTTCGCAGAAAACTTTGCTCGCTCCCAAAACACATGATCAATGCGACTGGAACTCCTCAGTCGCTCCTATAGGCTTTCCTGCCAGGGACTAGAGATTTTCAACTGCTCCCATAATGTGACTAGGGCAGAGGATGAAGGAAAAAATCTTCTCTCTACCTTCTTCCAGAGATTGAAAAGCCTCTGTAGGACCTTTGGAAGTTAGTGAAACCTATGCAACACTTCACCAAGTCACTGCAATATCACCAACATCATCATAAGTCAAACTAGGTTGACTAGGATGTCAATCAACAACAATACTAAACATCTAAGCCATAAAACTTCTCCACAACATCCATGCCATCAGTATGTAGCTACAATACTTGTCAGGCAACCTCCAACACTTGGAAAACCATCTCAAGCATCCATTGATACATGTAGATCCTCTCCAAGCCCAAAGTATAACATCTTCAACATGGGTGACCTAATTCGGAACATGGAGACCAATCAACAAGGCTCCTCAGCTCTAACTCCTGTAGTAGCCACCAATACCTATATGCAGCCACATGATCAAGATGATCATCACATCTGCAAGCTAGTTCAAGCTATTAGACATGATAAGGAACATATACACCCGAATCATCATCTCCAAGCTAGTCCCAGCTAGTAAACATGCTAAGGACCATCTACATCTCATCCATACATAAGCCACCTACAACCACACATACATAACCAAATCACCTGCAACCCAAACAACTAGGTTGACATCAATGCCAACCAACAACACATTTGCAACACTGCAACACACAAATCAACTCCAACATACATGACAATATGCATACTATTTGGTGTATGAAATGGATGCAAGGTTGCCTATACATATGGAAATTAATGCCCCGACATTGGAAACCCAGTTACAGGACGAATAAGGTCTGCCCCCTATCCAAACTAGGCTACATCAACTAATACAGTTGGAGGAGTAGAGACAGGAATCTTTTAGGATTATCTAAAGGATATAGGAGGCTATTATTATAAATTTTAATAAATTAGCTTCTATTAAGAGCTTTTTCAAATGGCTACTCGATTTTTTATGGAATAAAGCTAAAGAAAAACCTTCCATGCATACAAAAATCGATGGGCTATGGATTGGACCATATGTTATAGGCAGAATAAATGGTTGTAATTATTATATCCTTAAAGGGATAGATGATCAATTGCTCATTTTTCACCTAACAAGCTTTTGCACTTCCTTCTACCATATAAATGTATATAGTGTATATTTCCAACTTGTATTATCTTCCTAATATATTTGACTTAAGTTTTGACTCCATATCCCAACGGAGTAGGGAACTGGTCATATTCTGGGTTCTCAGTAACCCACAAGGGGTCATTATCCTCAATTAGAGCCAAATGTTGACCTTAAAAGTTTTCTATACTTGTGCGAAGAAAAAAATCATCTAAATATTTCTATATAAAGCTTATCTGCGCTCCTTTCTCCATGTCCAACATTTAGTTGATTTACTAGTGTGCAGAGAAACTCCACACATCTTCTCTCTATACACTATGTTTTTGCACACCAATCTTCCACATAATTTACTTCCTCATTCCTGTCTCTGCACATTATATTCCAACACAACGTGAACCTCTGCACAATATACTCACCCACAATTAATGTCTTTACTTAACATCAATTACAAAAAATCGTTGTCAGAAAGTAACTTTTCCACATTTACTTTGCCACTTCCTCTTTTTCCTTGCTTCGAGGTCACTTAAAGAATCAATAAAGTAAAATTATCTCTAGGTAGAGGGGACATTATAGGAATCATACTCCAATATATCCTCCTTGTCACCTTCGTAAAGCACGGTCGTGAGTTATTAACTTCTACTTATTATTTTTCCTCATCCACCAGAATGGCACAAGAGGAGATGACATATTAGTAATTGCACTAAAGAACGAGGAGTTAATAGTGAATACTAATTAAACGACTTTATCAATTAGCCATATATTTCTAAGTACAACAGAAAAATTCCTACTACAAGGAAGAAAGAGTCAGCTATTGGAAATACTGAGAGGGGGGTGAATCAATATTTTACTTCAATTAGTTAATTTTTATTCTTTATAGCATTATAATTAACATTAAAATAAAATAAAAAACATAAATTAATAACACCTTTCAACAATACACAAATCAAAGGCAATAGACATGAGATTTTTAGGTGGAAACCCTTCCTGGATCAAAACCATTGAACGCTTCTTAATATAGGTCTTTTAATGATTATATTAATAGGAAGCTCCAACTTCCAAGATTCTATAGCTACAACTAGAAGGTGGATCCAACCCCCTAATTTATCAACTCCAACTGAAAGGATGCTCCAATGCCCTAGTTTACTAGCTCCAATTGGAAGGATTCTCCAATGCCCTAGTTTTATGAGTTCTGACTGAAAGGATGCTTCAACACCTTGTACGTGCTCCAATCTACCCTAGCACCACCCTACTATCCTGAAGTGTTCTTAGGCTCTAACCCGAAGGAGACTCTAATATATTTCCTTGCACCACCCTGCCACCCTACTTAGCAAGCCATGAGGCATGCCACATACTATTGGAATTGACATAATGAGGAGAATCTTCCTGTGATGGTCTTGCATGCAAATATATTAATCTGCATATCCAAAATATTCATAAAATGTGGGGTATCTTATAATTCTAGGGCTTCTTTTCATTTGGATCTTCCAATCAATGCAAAATAGATGAATATTAAGAGTGTTTAAGGATTGACGTTGGCATCAATGATAACACCATTCAACAATCTCCCCCTTTATCATTGATGGCAACACACAAACTCTCCCTGCGATTACTGCTCCCCCTGACTTCATGATTCTGATAATATTTTCTTGATTTCTATCCCCCTTTGACATTAATAACAAAGGGTTACTCCCCCTAACGAAATATCCTCTTTTGTCTTCCTACAATATGCCTTTCTTCCTTTAAATTATTCTCTCCCTTGACATGTTATGCCTCTGACGACTTGCCATAACTGGTTTTGTTTGTTAACAAAAACCAAAAGTCCTTGTCGATGACTTTGATTTCCAAAATTTTAACTCCATTAATTTGCCTATAATGTTGAATACCACTCTCATGAATTCTTCCATCTATAAACATATTGAAATATATATCTTCAAACATGCAACCACTGCTACTTAGACTCCCCCTCTTTAGCATTCACAGAGAGTAAAAAAATTGATTCTTCATAATAATGTATGAACCAACTTTGCAGTTGGATCATCTTGAACCTTGACATCTTCCAATGTACTTGTTGATTCACCATAGTCTTGTGCCTTTACAAATTTCGAGAGCACGATTGTTTAGACTTTTTCACTTACCTGATCTTCTTATTTTTCTTTTCTTCTCCAGCTATTATTGTACATAATATCAATAGTTTCCTTCATATGTCTAAAATCATGAGCTATGTTTCCATAGTTATGGCATTTGAAGCATTCTATATGGTACATGAATGATAAAACAATTGACATACACTTTCTACTAGTAAAGTCCTTTTAAACCTATCTTGCGATCCTACAAGCTTGCTTCCATGGTTTTGAAAATGTCTTTGATAATCATCCGTGTCACAAGCTTTGCAATCCATAGCCTTATTCTCAAATTTATCACATGAGAAACAATAACCATTAAACATATTAGGGTACCTCGATGAGTTGTATTTTCCCAAAGATATTCTTTTTGGGAGGAGGTACAACCCTTTGTTGAGCATTACTTCTTGGCGCATCAACATTTTCAACCTTATTTTTTCCTTCAATTTTATTTTTCCTTTGAAGGTTATTTCTATTAGGGTCTTCATCATTCTTTCTCTATAGGGGCTTGGAGCTTGTGCCTTCATTGCATGGAGATTTACCTAATTCTTTTTCCTTCATCTCTAATTGAGAAATTTCTTGGTTTTTTTCATCAATGATATGATCCTTCTTTTCAACATCCTGCAAATGTTCCTTCTGCCATTCCTTGAGCCTATTTATTTTTGCCAAAGATGCATCAAGATCCTTTTTTTTGTGACCAACTTATGTTATGTACTTCTAAACATATTCCTATAATTGTCTTTTCAAGTTTTTCTCTTTCTTTTCAACTTCTTGCACTTGAAGTCTCAGAAGAGCAACTTCTTCTTCAAGGATATGATTTCGCTTCCTTGCTTTCTTAAGATCACATTAGGCATTAATCGATTCTCTCTCCATGTTAACTACTTCTTCTGATTCTTCATCGACTTCATCTGAATCGTAATCATCATCATCATATTCATCTTGACCTGCATGCTTCTTTGAGTAGAGATCATGAGAATCTTCCAAATAATTTTGGATGAGAAGGATTAATCAACTTAGTATTTTACAGAGTATGGCAGAGATATTAGAATGAAATTCATTGCTTTTTTATTGTGCCTTCTAGATTCATCTGTAAATGTGTCTCCAGAAACAACAGACCACCATACATCATGTTCACAAGCTTTTAAAAAGGCTTCCAGTTTTGATTCCCATATTTCATATTTGACTTCATCAAATTCGGGAGTTGGATAACCAATTCTACTCTCATCATTAACTGTAACAAATTGGAGACTACTACAATACCAGAGACTCCCTTTGATCAATTGGATGTGTGCTTCTTTGACTTTCCCATCTCTGCACTTCTAAAATTTTCCTTCCAGTTGTTAGGTTGCAAATGAAGGAACCTGTTCTGGTACCAATTGTTGGAAATACTAAGAAGGGGATGAATCAATAATTCACTTCAATTAGTTATTTTTTATTCTTCAAAGCATTAATTAACACGAGCATTAGATCAAAACCATAAATAAACAATGCACAAAACAAAGACCGTAAACACGATATTTTTAGGTGGAAACCTTCCGGGAGAAAAACCACATAAATCTTCTTAATATAGGTCTTTTAAATATTACATCAATAGGAAGCTCCAACTTCCAAGATTCTCTAGCTACAACTAGAAGGAGGCTCCAACCCCTTGATTTATCATCTCCAACTGAAATGACGCTCCAATGCCCTGGTTTACCAACTCCAATAGGAAGGATTCTCCAACGCCCTGGTTTTATCATCTCTGACTAAAATGATGCTTCAACACCCTAGACAGGCTCCAACCTACTCTAGCACCACCCAACTACCCTAAAGTGTTCTCAAGCTCCAACCATAAGGAAACTTTAATCTCCCTCTTTTCACCACCCTACTTAACAATCCATAACTTTCCCTGAAGGCTCTGACCTTTAGTTCACCACAATGGACCACATTTCACAATTTTCATACTGGATTCATGTATTTTCTCTACTCAATCAACACCAAAATACCTCTTTGCATATCATCAGACAAAATACCTCACTGGAATACAAGCCTCTTCTCAACAAACCAAACACTAGATTTTTCCCAGTGCATCAAAATTGTCAAATGTCTCTTTTCTCACAAACAACAACAAATCTTACTACAACATAAATTCTCTAGTCCTCTAGCAACATCAACAATTTTACTTCTTTAGACATTAGCAACAATGACTTCAATCATTAGTATGCTAACATCAACCCTAACTCTTCATTCAATCTCTGGCAACAAGTATGAAAATAACAAAATTTTTCAACCTCAACATGTATGATAACAAGTTAACAATACTTTATGGCACATCAAGCACTTTTCTGTAATATAATGTTCATATAACAAACAACATACATCTTTCTCCTCTTTAATCAATGGCTTGGCAACCCATGCTCAGTGCTCAATAATATTGACAATGTCAAATGAATCTCTAGTCAACATATGCATTAAACCCTATAATATTTACTCAATAACTGTCATTGCATAGTCCACTCAATCATACGAACTCTTGCAACCTACATACTCATTCTTTGCTCAATATACGAATAGTGCCAAAATCAAAATAGTTGATGTACCTAAAAATGATCTCTTGACAAGATAACACTTTGCAATAAAATCATGTTGAAACAAAGAATTCCATTGTTGTACTTGAAGGTGTCTGCTTATGCAAGTATACCACTCTATTACCTGAGAATGTTTATTGAAGCAACATGTGCTACTAAAGATTCCTTTAAGTCTAATGATGCAACTAGTTCCACTATAAAATTTGTTTTTTCCTATTGATAAGGATGCTAATATGGTCTTCTTCTCTCACCAACTGATGAAGAATTTCTTGAGAATAATCCAAGCTAATGTCAATGCCTTCTTTTTACTTCAGGAGTACCTTGATACATGATCATGAATATTCTGCCACAAGTCCACGAGATTTCTTCTTCAACAATGATTAGATTATCTCAAACTTACAGAAACAAAAGTAATCAAAATACTCATATTATGTCTAAGAGTTTTTCCCTCATGTAACCTATAAATAAGATGAGTAACCCAGTGTATACTCAGCAAGTTGTAGACTATAAACAGCCCTAAATGAGACTATAAGGATACATCAGCCCCTCAAAATTTTCAAGGATAATCCATAATTTCATGAAGCTTCATAAAAGAGTCTATACAAAATTTGGATTCAAGTACTTAAGCAATCTTTATATGTGTGTGATAACCTTCCAACCACTAAAAAAATTTTAAACCCTCAAAGTACCATGTCAACTTTAGGACAAGCCTTAGAATTTTCCTCAATAAATTTGATGGCCCAATTTTTTGAAACAAGGTCAATCTAAATAGATACCTGAGGAATGTGAGACTTACTCTTAGAATTTCATTCACAAGAGTATTCTAAAGAGAATGAATAGGCCTCAGATCAATGTTATAGCCAACAAAAATGATCCCATGGATGTATCTATGATCTTAGAAAAATTGTGAAGAATCTCCTGTTCAAGGATTGTAATGAGGGTTATAAGATTTTTCAACTAATGTTCAAAATTATGCCCAGAACGAGCTTCATGATTTTCCCAAAACTTCAAATTTTCATCTAGAGGGGTCAAGTTGTATCATAATAGAAGTCAATAAAAAAGGATCACTAGAGGTCATGGATGTAATCTTAAACAAGCCCTGCAATAGTTTGAGACCAAAGGAACTCGACCTTATCAACCAAATGTCTTATGTGAATGGATGATTGTAGTTCTATGAAGAAGGTTGAATTCAGGCCTAGGATGACTACATATGTAAGATCAGTCTCCCACAAAAAATCCTAAAAAAATCTCATATATGTTTATGCCAAAACTCCTTCTATAAGGCCAAAAGGATGTGCCAAAATGTCTGAATTAAATTGATCAAGAGGCGTAGCATCAATGTGTTATAGGACAGATCAATAGGTTGGATGTCTCTACCATGAAACAGATCAAAAGACCTAAACTCCTTCAAGAATACCTTAGAAACAATAGAATTTAACCTTATTTTTTTGCAAAGGGTCGAGTAGGCCTGAACCAAGCTCATATATCTTTGCAAATGAAACTCAAAATTTTCACATTAATTAGCTTCGAGAAAAGGGTCATATGGCCTCAAAATATGCTGAAAACTCAACAAAGAACCAATAATAAAAATACAAAAATTAATCCCAAACAATCCTCAGAAAAAACCTCTCCCGAAACTCAACCTCCTCCTGATTTTCATGACATGTATGGCCTTAGATATCTCAGACATAAAAACACTTGATTGCTTACCTCAAGAGGGTTGGATGTCTCCCCTTTTTATACTTAAATGGAGAGGATAAATTGGCAACACCTTTTGGAGGGCCAACTTACATTTAAATTTCAAAATTTGAATTTCAAAGTCCCTCTACTTTGAAGCAAACCTAATCAACCATTAAATTAATATCAAATTTACTCCATTTAAGCACTAAAACAATCTTCTTTCGTTGCTATAAGTGAATTTTATAAGGAGGCCCATGAAATTATTTAGATTTCTTAGAAATTAAAAATGACAAAATTTACCAATAAACGAGTTTCCATATAATGTTCAATTTGGGGTTCCTTGACCAACTTTCTCGGTTTCAACTTTAAACGAGCTTACCTCCCCAACCTAGATGAACCAAGAGGCATGAAACATACCATTGGAATTGACATGAAGAGGATAATCTTTCTATGATGGTCTTGAGAGAAAATATATTTATATTCTGATCCAAAAGCTTCATCAAACACGGGGTATATTATCCTTCCATGTCTTCTTGTCATTTGGAGCTTCCAATCAATGAAAAATAGACAAATATTAAGAGCATTCAAGGATCGATGTTGGCATCAATGGCAACATCATTCAACATTTATTTGTGGTGACACATTCAATTCACTTACTCGCTTAAATAAAAGAATTATTTTGTCGACTGCATACCAGTGGTATTTGAATTTATCTGTAAACGAGAAGCAAAACAACAATATTTGGGCCATTGAATTGATGAATTTTGCACGCGTTCTTGAAGTTTGTAGTTTTCAGAGAGATGATTTATTTATGTGCACGACATTTTGATCCAAATACATGAACTTAAGCTTGGAGTGAAGAATAACCTGACCCCTCTAACTATAAAGGCATTAATAAAACTTTTAAGGTTGTTGAATCTCGCCAAGTTACTCAAGTTACATGAATCTAATACCTTCTTGGATTCTCAAGATGACATAATGAACATCATTCAGGAGTTCATGTTGCCTTTTGTGTAGGTTCCATCTGATATTTCTTTCTAGATATTTCAATATTTCTTGAAACTTATAGATATTTTTCCATGCTTTTTTCTTGTATAATGGGGTGGGAAACTACTTCAAATGTATCTAAGTCATTTCTCTATGCATTATATTATTCTTTCAAAAGATATGTCCTTTTAGATTAAGAAAACCTTATTTCTGGTGAATTATCCTTCTACCTAGCCAGTATGTCCAAGGCTCACAATTTTTTCATTACAACATATTTGGTCATAACCTCGGTCTCGTGTCATATTCCACGGCCTATCCCACAAAAATAATTTGAATCTAGACATAGAACCAATACAATTGTGGTACCTAATATTCTGGAAGCATAAGGCCCATTTCCATTTTTGTAGAGTGCAATACTCCTTTTTCAAAGAAGTTAATCACATTGGGATTGTGTGAGAGCCCAAAAAAATATCAAATGAAACATATGATTTCCTTTAGTGAAAGGGAATACACGATAAAAGGGAAGAAACACCCTGGTTTGAATTTATGGAATACAGGAGAAGACCTTGTTGCTTCCAAATTTTGTTTTGGACACATACTTTATTGCTAAATTATGTAAGAAGTACCATTTGTGGTTAATTTTGTTCGAGAAAAAGAAAAATAAATAGTGTATATCCTTAACTTTTACCGTGGGAGAATTAAATATGAGAGATGAAACCCACGTAGCAGGATTTTTTGAATTAGTAAATATTTTCAATTTAACTAAAACTAAGGCCATTCACAGATTTATCCCAGAGGGTATATTTTCAAGGCACCTTGCCATTGTTAGATATGGAAATTTATTTACAAGAATTACCGAGGAAGGTGGAGAAAGCTACACTGGCCCATTAAGCAACAAAAAAAATGCCTACCCTAGTTCAAGAAGTGATTATTGAAACCAACACTAGTTTGAGAAGATAGAACAAAGAAATAGGCATAAATCATATAAAAACCTCACCAAATTCGACACATTAGGCTTGCCCAAGTTCGTCTTCAAGTCACAGGTGGAATGACACTAATGTTATTGGGAGAATGAGTAATGATAGTCCCTCAAGTGGAGGAGATGGAGAGGAGCCACCGCCCCATGTGATCTTAGAAATATCACACATTATTGACTTGTAGGAGTAAAAAACCTTATGATTCTCAACTTGCAGAAGAGCCAGCTAGCATAGAAGTTGATAACACCATGCTACCTAACTGAGTTCTAGCTCGCATAGTTGAAACCCAAAGAATGATTAAAGAAATTGAAGAGAATTCGGTTAAGAAATTAGATTAATGGCCATATTTTAAACCATATAAACAAACATCTTCTTCAAGATCATACATAGGTCCTTCCACACCATTTTTGTGAGTATTCAAATCCTTTGAAGAAATTCCCATCTTTCTTCCCAACCTTTGATCATCCAGATTTATTAATGGTTCTAATTGTCATTTAAGCTGATCCTTGAATCCAGTTCTTTCTTTCTTCCAGGTACCTTATTTTTTATAGGTCGACAAGAGCCCAATCCTAGCCCTTGTGTGATGAATGCATTTTCTTTTATGATTTAAATTATAAAGATTTTGAAGAGTAATTTAGGCACCTAACTTCAGAAACTTGGATTTGTAAAACTATTTTCTGACTCTTGTTGAGAGCTTCCTTTTGCGAAAACAATTATTTTGTGATTCATATACTTATTTTAAAGAAGTATGAATCTTGTGGATGTTTCCCATGCCCTTTATGAAATAGATGAATGAAATTACTCTATAAATCTTTGAATGTCTGCACCATTACGCCTTTATCTTGCCTATTGTGTTTCTTCGATGATGATTACTTCACAATGATGAATGGAATGGACATAATCAATTAAAAATCATGTATTATTTTTTGTTATGAATTTTTTTGACCACACTTGGTCCATTGATAGGTGCATGGTATGAATGTTTGAAAATCCAAGTGTGCATTGAAAGGGAAGTACCACTTCTTTAAAAACGTACTAGGACCTATATTCGAGCCCTATGAGGTTGACTTTTTTCTCAACGAGAAGAAATATCAACAGCTTGAAAATGACTCTAAATGCCTTTTTAGTCATGAAGGTTAAAATCTTACAGCGTTATGTAGCTTCTCCTATGTCCATTGAGCATTCATAAATATCAAGGATTAACCCTTTAATCCTTCCAATGAATTTCCTTATCCTTTCTTATACGTGATGAAAAATGTTTCCAAGGTTATCAATATTGCTAGATTGCACTGTACATACACTGGTTGGAATGGATGTAATAAATATATTCATTTATAGCAACAAGCTTTCCTCATTGAGGCTCAATGCATATGCAACAAATTCACTTATTAAATTCTCAACTTATTTGTAATACATGTAAGTTTTAAACCTTGTTCAATAATGCAATGCATACATAGAATATTAGTAAAGGAATAAAACAACAAAAACAATGGCAATCACATATTACACAAAGATTTATCCTCAAAACCTAAATCGAACCCACTCACCGTTTAGAGCTACACCTCTAATTTTTATCATCAAAATCAACTTCATTATTTATAATATAACATATATGATCATATGAAATCAAAAACTTCTAACAAATTAACTCATAATATATTATAACCACAATTCCCTAATCAAAATTATAAAAACATGGATTAATCCACCATACGTCATAATGTCAAAAGTGAAAACCGTGTGCCGAAAACTGCTAGAAACATATGAAAAAAACTACCCCCCTACTCTCTCTATCCAATTAATTAATTAATTTTTATTTACTTTTATCTTTTTCTTTTCTTTTTTCGAGGGCTTTTCCCCCTCGCTACACTAGATGCATACAAATCATGCTTGGAGCCAGTGATGCAAATAATATAACACATACCGAGTAATACACAACTTAGTTATATAGGTTGGATGTTTTTTCCTTTTCTTATCTAATTACTTCCAACAACTCTAGGATTTTAGATTGACTTGCTTATGTTGATGTCAGTCATGATGTTTCCATTGCAATAAGATGCATTAATTTTACATTAGTAATGACAACATCGATGGGTTAAATCATGACCTTTTTTGTATTTGTCTTCATTTTCTTATGTGTCTACTTTCTCAGCACCTTCTTCCCTTTGTCGAAAGAAAAGGTATCTAGTGCCATTATAGGATCATCATTAAAAGTTCATGGATGTTATTTGAGGATTTGTTGAAACTATAAATCTCCCTATATTGGAGAAGATGATCCTCCCAACAATACCATGGTCATACTTGTACTCTGAGGTTAGTCTTATCTTGATGTTTTCGTAGGTTCTTAATTGTCCCCTAGGTGCTTGGTTGATATATTTTGGAGCTTAGATTATTCAAACCGTTCCCCCTACTAGCATTGTTAGGATCACCTTCATTGGTGCCCTCTAGTTTGTTGACATCTTCTTGTTAAGGACTTCAACTTTTCTAATAACCAACTCTAACTTACCTCCTTAAGAGGTGGAATATTGTGCTTTAAAAGTAGGGCTCATACCATTCAATACCATAACCAAAGAAAATTTCAAAGTTTGTTCTTTTTAATGGCTATATTCTTTATTTCCAATATATGTGCATAATCAAAGGCATTCTTGTTCATCTCTTGGTGATAATAATGCTAACCCACACTTGGCAAGACCATACGGGAAAAAACCAATCCTAAAGGATCATGTATTATAAAGTATCCTTTATGAAATATGTAATTTGCAATCACCATGGCCTCCATACACGCACACACAAAATTTGGAAGGTTATATAGGCCTTTAATAATAGTACAAGTAGGGACACATTTATTTTGCTTCTAATGAAACACTACATTAACACCATTGAGAATTATTTGATAAGAAATCTCTCTTAGAACTAATTTGTTTCACACGTGCTCAAGCAACATATGTGGATCCTTTGTAGCACTAAAGATTCACATAAAAATAATGGAACTTATGCGTGACATACCAATTACCAACAAGTTTTATGACAATATAACTTCTTTGGAGAACTTGGGGCAGGGTTTCCGTACTGTGATTTCGTAAGTAGCCAAAAATTGGTCATAGAGGGACTAGTACATGGGCTCATGTTTCATCTTCTTGAGATATTGGTATTGAGAGGTTACCAACTTTGAACCTTTATTGGAAATATGATTGTGGAAAACATATAAAATTCAAGTTTGTGACTAGCTATGGATTCACGAACCTTTCAAATTGTAGAGGTCAAAGTGCTTGAAATGATGTTTGCCTAGTTAAAAAAATATTCCTTTGTAAAGAATTGTATGCATCGAATGCAACCAAGATTCTTCACATGGGTGGCATCCTTCTATCCATAAATACCACTTGTTAATACCAAAGCATCCAACATCAAGGAGTTTAGATTTCTTGTGAGATAAACTCATTTATTAAAGATTTCTCAAAAAGATTTGTTTAAAGACCAAATTTTTTTACTATGTCCACTACATCATGCTTGTGAAAAAAACACTCCATCCATAAAGGGGTTAGATGTGACATAAGTTCAAGAAAATATAGATGGTGTTGAGTATGCTTGGTGCAAATGAGTGAATGCATTAGCATGTATCAAAGTAAACCCACCTAATGATAGCATTTGGTCATTACATCAACTTCCATTGAATCACATTAAAACCTTATTTGTGTCATTACATTTTGGAGGTGGGGAAAAATATAATTCACCCTTATTTCATCATGTACTTTATTCTCCCAATTATTTTTCTTGCACTGCAAGATATAGAGTGTTTGCTAAGACATTTTGAAAATGTGTGCATATGAATCGTCATTATTCAAATATCTTACAATCTATAAATATTACAATGGCATCCTACACTGGTTATGGGGTAGTAATAGAGATAGATATTGATGGCCACTCACTTATTCCACTATCTCAAAGCACAATTATCAATCTTGGTAGTTTTTCTATAATTTCTTCGGATCCCTAACTTCTCGGACCATTTTAAGGTCCTAAATGATAGTTTTTTGACGAGGTGGGGACCTATGTGATAATCGTAGTCTCTAACCTAGGCCGCAGTTGGAGTGTGTAAATATTGGATAGACCTTTCCATCGACCTCCTGAGCATGCGAAATAGAGATCATACGCAAAAGTTACAACCCGAGGGTGTTAACGTATCAAATAACCCCATTGGGGTTTGCAAACATTTTGGCATTTCATCTTCTAGGGCTAGGTTTTTGGATCTTTGGGGTTTTTTCTTTATGTTAAAATTCCATTATGTTGGCCTCTTGTAATAGTTTCTGGGAATGCACGTAGCACCATCTCTCTCTATTTAGAGATAGTTACCACCATTTTGGCTAGTTTGTGTTCTACACTATTCTATTATTTCATTTATTAATAAAAGTTGGGTTTCCACCACATTATTTTAATCTCTTCTATATTTATCTCTCTGTGATCCATTTACTTTCCCACATTTCATTTCATTCCTTGTACACCTCAGATCAGTGGCATCAAAACAGGTTATGACTCCATGGGAATGAGGGTTTGAAGCATATTTCAGTTTTAAAATTTTGTAGCAATCTCCAACCTATTTTTGGCACTTTGGAGTCCATTTGTTTGGTCATACGTTGTAAGTATCATAGTTGGTCCAAAAACATTACATGTTTTTCTACCCTTGGATCTTCATTCTCCATTGTAAGGAAATTTTTACATGGATTCACTACATCCATTGGTTTGCAACACAAAGGTTCCATGATCTCTACAACAACCCATGTTGCTTTACAAACCCTTAGCATCCTTTGTGGCCCTCTGCACTTTCTATTCTCGCATTTATTATTATTTTAGATTTATACAACCCTGCCATAGCTTAAAAAAATTGTATGCAACACACAAAATCCTGGACAACCTCATTTCAACCATTTCTTAGCTTGTCCCTAGTGGTATGGTCACCATAGAAGCATAATAATGGATGGAACACAAGGCAACAATCATCAACAGACTTCACGAAGGTGCCACGATCTTTACAAATAACTTTCAGAGGGTGAATGAAATCTCATTTTAAGGGATTTATCATCAACTAATATAATTTTTTTACGAAATTTAGTTTCGCTTGCTAATTTGAGAAATATCATTGATTGAAGTCACACATGTTTATAAAGTAGCAGAACCATGTGTACCTTGAGTTCAGGAATGATTTTCTCACTCCACAGGTCATTACAAAGGAAGTATTTTATCTCAATGGAATGGTCTCTTCAATATCTCAAATGGATCTTTGAAAAAATTTGATTTCATCATTTATAGCAAAAGTTGTCAATAAAGTTTCAGCAAGAGGTCTATTGCCAACAAAAAAAACCATGGTTTTGGGTTATCCACAAACCCATGGTTAGCGGTAAACTACACAAAACCCTTCTCCAAGTCTGCAGTTGTCAACTCGGTTATGGGTCATCCAAAAACCCATAGTTATGGCTTAACCACACAAAACCATTCTCTTCATTGGCACTTGGCATATTGTAATCATGATGGTTATGGGTCATTCACAAACCCACGGTTATGGGTTAACCCCACAAAAAAAATATTTCCATTAGCTCATGGCATATTGTATTCATGATGGTACATTAAACATAATGGGGTCCTCTTTTTTAGCATTTTGAATGATGGGGACCATCATTTTCTAGGGGGGAGGATTGATCTGAACCTTCAGATTTTATAGTCTAAGTTTGTATGTATAAGTCATGAAGTCATATTTTTATGTAAAAGGGAACTTGATAGTGTTATGCAACAAGATCAAAAAACGAAACAAAATATAGATCAATGACTTGAAAATTAGCCTCTTTGAGGTGGAAACCTCCTTTACATCACATAAATGAACAATTTTTGGATGATTTAAATGACAATACCTCCTTGGTATATATAAGAATCTAAAGGGTCACAATATAATCAAAGCCTACATAAAAACAATAACAATAGTGGGATTTTATGGGGCACAACAATTACAATATGGGGGCTACATGGGCACACTGATAATAATAAGGGGGCTACACTAGTATTATAGGGACCTAACATGCCCCTCTATTTCAAAAAAAGTGTTGTCCTCAACGCTTGAGTAGTTCTAGATGATTCGGTATACAATTCTCATCCTCCCATATGGAATCTTCAATGGTAAAGTTCTTCCACTTAATAAGATACTCTAAAATTGATCGATTATGTAACTATCGGGTTCTTGTTTCTGTGACTGTTTTAGGCTCCAATATGATTTTTCCTTCCTTGTCAAGTTCTAGCAATATTTTTTGAACTAGGAGCTTGGCATTGATAACCTTCTTTAAGCATGAAACATGGAAAACTAGGTGTACTCAGGAAGGTGTAGGAAACTTAAATTTGTATTCCATAATACCAATATTTTACTCCACCTTGTAAGGACCATAATACTTGAGTGATAATTCATTATCCTTCTTAGCTTGCTTCAAGGACATTTGTTTGTATGGTTGCAGTCGTAAAAATACCCTTTCACCTATGTCAAAACTTATTTCAATGCGATGTTGATATGCCTGTTGTTTCATTCGAATTTATGCCAGAGTGAGGTCATCTTTTAAGAGTTGGAGAACTTGTTGTTGATGCTCGATGTGATCTTCCATTGCTTGAATCTTATAATTTCATCTCAAAGATGATGTGATGGACGATGGATGATATACATAAAGTGCCATAAATGGGGTCATTTTTGTTGCGGTATGGAAGGAAGTGTTATACCACCATTCAACTAGAGGTAACCACTTGACCCATTGTGTTTATTTATTAGATACAAAGCAATAAATATATCCTTCCAAACATTTTTTCACTATCTAAGTTTGCTCGTCATATTGAGGATGATAATGCAACACCCCCCTCCCACATTTAACCAAGTTAATGGCTTGTCGGGGTAAACATGAGATGGAGAGTTACTATGATATGATTCAACCTCCTATATCACCTTAAGGAAGTGGAATCGACAAGATAAAACCCTTAATGAGCTTCGTCAAGTGTTACAGGACCCCCAATGGCTAAACCACCCTTCTAGGTGCCCAAGCCTTGAGATAAAAATTTGTTTTCGTGCCATGATCTCCCAAAAATTGGCACAACATTGGTGGAATTTGATTGAAACCCTCCAGTCACATGCATGATTCCTACAAGGGAGCGCTTGCAGTCTTTTTCACCCAGTTATGTGCATGCAACAACGGGATTTAAGCCACTTTTTCAGGCCAGGATCTAGACCTCTACACAAAACTTAATGAGACTTTCCAAAATCATGAATGACACAAGGAAAAATCATTCCTCACAAATCTTAGACAAGAACTTGACCTAACCATGACAGAAATTTCGTCAAACACATCATGAACATGTAATCTACAGGTCCTAATTATAGGTTTGAACATAGGGATCTCATACTTATCTGAGAATCATCAAGAAGGTCTAATTCCCTCTCATAATAACTACAATATCATCTATTAGGTAGTGCATTCATTAACATTTCATTTACTAACCAAAACATGATTAGATCCATAACTCAAATCTTTCATAAACCGTGCTTATAACCAACATATAACCAGATAAATATCAATGATAGAACAATCATTAAAGCCACATAATAACAAGTACATTTAGCCATAAAATACAAAATGAAAAAATATCTTAATAACATATGTAAAAGCCAACCAAGTGAGGGACTTCCACATACCACCCAACCATAGATTGGGCTGAACCAAATCTCTCTTTCAGCCAATCACCCTCACGCCATATTCCAAGCATGAATATGGGATCTCATGTAATAAACCAATCAAAACCAAACCAGGGCTTCCAGAGGCCAAAATTCCTCAACCCTCAACTAATTATTCCACCTCACGATTAGACATCACCAACCATCACCAGGTTTTCTAGGTTTTCCAGGGCTCCAGAGCATTTGTTCCAACCCACCTTTTTCAGGACTGTGCTGTGAGCAATTGGCCTTAGGCTCTAGATTGTTTATTGATGCGTTTAAGTGTTATGTATCATTTTCCACCTTTCTCTGCCCAGTTCTCTTGATTTATGGCCTTGGGAAACACTTTCCCTTGAGACTTAGTACTTTATATATATGCAAAAAAAAAAAAAAAAAAAAAAAAAAACCCCATTATTTTTAATTCCATACGCGACTCTGCACTCTCAAAATCGAGTGCCCACGCGGGTCCATCTATACCCAACCCACATATATAATTTTAAATATGAAAAAATATATATATCCGTATTTTTTTGTGTGGGGTTTATGGGTTACACTGGAAGCCTACCTACAACAGTCTGTGGCCTAACTGTATCCCAACTAAAACAACTGTTTTGGGGTGGTATAAATACACCTCATGGGAATACCTAAAGGGGGGAGAAAGATATGATATTGCTATTATTTCCATTTTTTCCCTGATCAAGTCTGATTTATCCCTATGCCTACTGCACTCCCAGATTGTGGAAACCCTTGTTTCCCTCACAAAGATGTTCATTCCTCTTATATGACATCCATGTGTATGCATTTGGAAGCAGATTGTTGAGGCTTGGGTTGGACGGATCCAAAGGACGGTTTCGCTTGGAGCCATGACTGAATCAGGCGGTATTCCTCCACACTTCTCTACATTCATCAATAAAGAAGCTTTTTTCCATTCTTGATATTCATGATCTTTATGCTTTATACATGATTATTATCTTATTATGAATGATTTCATGTTTTATGCTTGTATGTTTACATGATCTAATGCTAATATCTTGAACATGCTTTGAATTATTACTAGTATATATGATTTTATTGAATGAGTTGCAGGTTTTGGAGCACTAGGAGAAGCAGAGGATTTGAACCCTGCTGGATCACCTTCAAACATAGGACCTACGGGTACTACTCCTTCTTCCCATTTTACTAGTTTAAGCATTAGGACTGCAATTTTGTATGCTTCTTGTTGTTGTATGCCTCTTTCTCCGTTGAGGTTTCCAACCCACACCATAGGGTGTATTATCCCGTAACAGAATTGGCGACTCCACTGGGGACTACATTCTTGTAATTCCTTGTTTGAGTTGTTTCTCTTTGGATCTGCGTTTCTGGTTTGGTTTGTTCACTTTTCCAGTATCTTTGATTCATTTTCAATTTGGGCAAAAGTCTGATCTTCTGAATTAGACCTAAAATTTTATTTTTTCTTTACTGGCTTTTTTATAAGCACTTTCTAGTTCATACAATCACGTACACACGCATTTTTGTCCAAATAAACATGCATATACACGTGTTTCCTTGAGTACAGTCACATATATACGCAGGTCTGTTACTGCCAAGCCACATATTTTTTGTTTCAAATGAATGTTTTGGATTCTTAGTCCAGTAAAGGGTTTTGTCTATTTTTATTCCTCCTGTTCAATCATTGATGGTCTCGAAGAGTCTTTCTTTCTGCAATTTTTCAATTTCCTATCTTTCTTGGTTAAAAACCTAGTCAACTTAGGGTTTTCCCTTTTGGTGAAGAGTCAGTTTTTGTGTTTGGGATCAAGGCTTATTGCTAAAGTTCTTGGTTGTTCTGAGCGTTTGGAACAATGAATTAGTCTAAATTTTCTTGTACCCAACCTTCATAATGTTTTTCCTTTGCTTTTCTTTCGTTGGATTTCTTGGTTTTTGAGAAAGCTACTTCTTACGATCTTGAAGAGTTTTCTTGGTTTTCTTGAAATTTTCTTGCTTGCTTAAGTTGTTGTGTTTCTGTTCAGATTAGTTTGTTTGAGTTTGTAGCCTCTTTTTGTTTTAAGTCTTGTCATGTTAATGATTTATATGGCTTATGGAATTTGAGGTTCTTTATGTTTGAATTTGATCTTGAATTCTTTTGGTAGTTTTTGTTTTCTCAAGAGCTCTTTGTATCCCTAAAACTTGAAACGATAAAGACATATTTTTGTTGCCTTTATTTTTCTTTTGGTTTTGTTTTTGGTCTTTTTTTTTTTTTGAGCAAGTGTGAAGTCTTTTCATTAGGTTGAATTAGCTTGATTTTGGGAGAACTTTGCTTGAATTTGTTCCTCCTTTTTGTCAAGTTTTGGCTTCTTGATCTCTTTCAGAAACATGTTTGCTTGCTTTTAAAAAAAATCCATAGGATATTGCATTTTAAAGCATTATAGTATGCATTAGGATAGATGCATTCTAGCCATTTATTTTTGTTAGTTTTTTGAGTGTGTGAATGCAAAATTGATTTAAAATAAAGGTTTCTTTATTAGGTTTCTCGTAGGACCTTTGTAGAAATCACTTTTCATCGAAGAAAATTAGTTGCATTTTCATGTAGCTAGGTTTTCTATTGATTTATTTTGAGTCAAAACACCATCAGTTGCACTTCCATTTCCCTATGTCCTAAATAAGAGCTAATTAAAATCAAGCACTTAATTTAAAATGAAATATAATTTTTTGATTTGTCATATATACATTAGTTACTAGTATAGGACTTTTAGGGCCTTGGAATAGGTGTTTGGAGAGTAAAACCTCTAAGGCCACTCGAAACTGAAACATATAAATTGACTAAAGAATTAAATCCAGTGTCATTAAGCTGTCCGAGAAATCTCTCCATAGAAGAGAGTCAAGCATGAGGGCGAGTGAAAAAAAGGAAGAGAGATATCCGCTCTCCTACTTTTTGGATCCCGACCAAAGACTGTTTAGCCCGGCTTTCGATAGGAACTGGTGACCTTAGTTTCCTTTCCTAGGGACCACACAGGTGACTTCAGGGGGGAATACCATGGCACCTGAGATAGACGTCATATCACTCTCATTAGTACTTTTGGAGGGTCCCCTTGCGAAGCTTGGGTACTTGCACTGGAAAAGGCTTTTGGTTGGAGGTCAGCGTAACTGTTTCTATTACCTTTGTTGGTAGGCCTGGGGCGTAATTACCCCATACTACCTTAGGAAGGCCCTTACCTTCACTTTATTATATTTTTGTGTCTGGTCCTAATAACCCGTAGCGGAAATACCTGGAAGTTGCTTGTTTGGTTGTATCATTAGGGACTTTATAGAAAAGTGCTCTTTGATCTTTGTATTTAGTTGGCTTTAGGTGGATTTTTGTCTTGTCACTTTGGACCTTAACTTCTGAGTGACTGACCAACCACTTCGCTAGTCTTGAAGGGCTCTTGATCTTTCTTTTTAAAATTATGGAGTTTCCTCCTTAAGGGAAAAGTTTTGATTTTTCATCTCTCTTCCTTGAAAATTCATTTGAATGATCCCGCATGGAAAGGATCTACGTATAATTTGGGTATGGACAATATTACTGTGGATGCCAACCAAGGAACCCCTTTAAAAGGGGATCCTTGTGTTTTTACTTTCTTTGGAAATGTTAGTACCCCCTTGGTGGCCACTTTGAATATTCCTGGATTAAATGTTGGACTACCCTTTTGGTTGTGGTCCACTCAAAATGTTCCAAATGTTATTGAAGCTTATATGATGAATTCTTTATTTCAAGAGCATCGAATGGGTGTTAATTATTCATCCTCTTCGCCAGAGAAATGTGGGCTTCCTCTTTCTCCTCCATCTTGCAATAAGAAATCTAAAAAGAAGAGAGGAGGAATAAGTAGAATAAAAATTATCTCCATGCAGCATCATCGACCTCTGCTAGTCATCTAGAGATGAGCCTTCAGCCATTGCAAGTCATGTTGGGGGCTTAAGTCTAGTCACTGCAAGTCATACTAGCAATGATTTATCTACCTATATCATTCATCCTGATGATGACTCACATACTTCCGTGGGTTGGCCTTGGGGAATAAGTCCTATCTCTCATGGAAAAGAGTCACCAACCTCTGCACGTCATGTTGGATACCCTCCACCAACCTCTGCAAGTCATGTTGGAGATCCTCCCTTATCCTCTACAATTCAAGTTGGAAATTTCGCACCAACCGCTGCTAGTCATGATGCGGACATTAATGTTTAATAGAAACCCAGGTGTAAAATATTTAAGCCTAAGTTCCCTTGTAATATTTATAAGGGATATCATCTTACTCATTTGTGCCCTGAGATTTCTGTGGTACAAAGTTTGTTGTCCAAGTCTGTAGGTTCTTCTACTTCTGAACCTATTATGGTTTCTCAATAGGCATATCAACCATTGGTTGATGAAGTGGTCAAGCCAATACAATCTTTGGTCGATCCCACTCCTTTTTTGGGGGGTGAAGTGTCTAACAAGAGAGTCTTCTTGTTTTCTAGTTCACAATATTCTGGTCTAGGGGGCATTTCAGTCTCTTCGAATGCACCCCCTCCAAGTTCTAGAAGTGTTTCCTTTGGTTGGGATAGTCTTGTTAAGCCTCGTCTTCCTTCTTCTGCACCTTTCCAAATAAGGGTTAAAGTTAATTCCACAAATTTCTATCGACGTGAAGTGGATGAAGGATCCTCTACAAGTATTATATCCTCCTCAACTTGGAAAGCTTCGGGTTCTCCAAATTTGTTGGCAACTGATATTCAATTGCTAGCTTATGATAGAAGGCTTGGTGAATGTATGGGTGTTCTTCCTTGATTACCTATCACTTTATTTGGGAAGACAATATTAATTGATTTAATGGTGGTTGATCATTATTTAGAATATAATATGCTACTTGGGCGTTATTATGTCTATGCTATGAATGTTGTGGCGTCTTCACTCTTTCAAGTGATGTATTTTCCTCATAATGGAAGTATTTTCACTGTTGATCATCTTGCATCTAATAATTAACATCCTAATTCGAGCTTAGTTTAAAATTCCCCTTGCTATGTTCCAAGTGTTCAAGTCGACTCTGCCTTGCCATGGGTGAACTATGTGGCGTTATGTCCTCAATCCTCAATTGATTTTGAGAACGATCCTTTGAATTATTATTTTCCTTCTCGAGATTTGATCCTAGCAATTGATCGAGTGATTTCGCCTATGGTTGTATGGGACCCCTTGATTCCCTCTTTTGATCCTTTTAGTTCTCTTGAGTTCCTGGATGTTGAGTTGCCTTCGCAGGAGGAACTTTTTGAAACCATGAGTTTTAGCTACCAAAGGAGTCCTTGGTCAGAGTCCTACAAGGAGCTTGTCCTGAAGAACTATTATGTATAAGTCGTAAGGCTGCATGGTTCCTTTTACCATATTGTATATATAAGGTACGCGTTTTCAAGTCTTGTATCCTATAACACGAGCTTTTTTTGAAGTTTATATATGGAATGTATTAGCTTCTTGCCTAGTGTTCATGATTATGTCTACATGTTAGGGCCTTATGTTACTAGTGTAGACCTTTATTGTTGTTAGTGTAGCCCCATTATTATTAGCCCCCTTGTTATTACCAGTGTAGTCCCTTATTTTTTTTTCACTCGGTTGCTGGTTTGTATTAAAAAGAAAAAAGGGGGGAGAGAAACTCCAGTTTTACACAGTGAATTTGAAAAATAAGATTCCAGCAACAAATGCAGTTGGCGTTGGAGTCAATGTGATGACTTGCTTCTGTCGCTGTGAAAAAGCGAGAAGCAGTGTAGATTCTGACATACTGTAGTGAGAGAAGACAGATTTTACACTTCATTTTTAACTCTTGTAGAAGTTTGCCGCTCTCTGAGGTTGAAGTAGGCGCCAATCATCCATTTCAGATAGATTTTTAATTGCTGTTCTTTGACTTTTCATCAACATCTTCTGCGGAACGTATTTGGAAAACAAGATTGCAGGAGGGCTGATAGTAGGACAGAGATGCTCTGTCAGGGCGATCAGAGAGGCTGCGGTCATAGAACCAAGGCCAAAATGCGCCTTAGACCAGAAGTATGAAGATGAGAAAAGGTCAACAGAGGTAGGAAACCACTCAAAGGGGCGTAAGTTATTGAAACCACTATGAGCGCAGAGTTTTAAGGATTTTGGAAGGGCGGTCCAGATAGTGCCAGCATTTGGTGTTGGAAAGGCTAGAGCTGTGAGGGTCGATGCCATTGGAAGGAGGGCAGAGATTTGGAACTTCTCAGAGATAAGGCATAAAGAAATTCGAAAACCAATAACATTAATCTGCTGTAGGGTGGGTCTATAAAGCAGGTAAAGCCTGATCATGGCAAGAAGAAGAAGCGGTCAGTGCCATTGCACCGGAGGTGTCCAACAGAGTGAGCGCAGGCTTTGTTTGCCAGTTTGTCTGCAGATTTGTTAAGTGATCTAAGAACATGGTAGTATTGGTTGCCTTTCATTTGCTGATCCAGTGAATGACATCGCTCAAGAGTTTGCTGCAGACTCAGATTTTGGGCATTTCTATTGCTTATCATCAGACCTATGATGATGGCAGAGTCTCCAATAATAGTAGCCTTGGATATGCCAAGTTTCTGAAGTTGGATCAATCCTTGGAGGAGGGCGAAAGCTTCAGCCCTGTTGTTTGAAGCATATCCTAGACCCCATTCATATTCCGTTATCACATCTCCATTACTGTTGCAAATAAGACCTCCAGCCCCAGCCGTTCCTGGGTTGGATTTGGAGGCTCCATCAAAGAAAAGATAATGAGTATTGCTGTTTTGGAGCCACCGGGCAAAATCTTCCTCTTTCATTCTGATTTTCCAGCTGTATCTGGGGTTGTCTCTGCTATTGGAGCCACCTCTTTTTTTCTCTATGCTGCTTCTGTCCAGAATATGCCTTATATAATTCCTTTCTTCAACTGTTAGATTTGACATCTTCAGATTGCCATGACACTTTGTGGACAGAGTTTCCAAGTTGAGGTTCCAAGATTTGTTATATAGCTTTCTAACATTTGCTTCTGTGCCTTTGAAAATCCTTCTGTTTCTAGCAAGCCAGATATTCCAGAGGAGAGTACAGGGCAGGGCATTCCAGACCCTTCGAGCTGTATTGTTTGCTTTCCTTCCCCACGGATAGCTCTTTTTCCACATATGAAGCACTTCAAATATACTAGTGCCAGGCACCCAAGGGAGATTATGATTTCGAAATGCTTCCTTCCAGCAGGCTAAAGCGAAAGGGAAATCTATAAATAGATGCTGAATTGTCTCTTCTTCATTTTGGCAGTTTGGAAAGCGGGAAGGTCCAATTATTCCTCTCTTTCTGAGGTTCTCCGCAGTGAGGACTTTCCCTTTTAAGAGGATCCAGAGGAAGAATTTGATTTTTGGAAGAGTTTCTGCCTTCCAAACATACCTCCAATGTGCCCAAATTGCCATGGGAAGCTCGTTGGTGCAGATCTGATGATAAGCTGCCTTAATGGTGTAGGTAGCACCTGAAGGATCCCATCGAAGAAGGTCAGCAAGGTGACGCTTGGAGGGTGCTATACCATGAAGGTAAGTTTTCAGATTGTTGAAACTAGTTTCAGCAACAGCTCGGATTGGTGGGAAACTCCATCCTTTCCAGAAATGGGAGAGGGGATCCCATTGTGAAATCTGGGCCAGAGTGTGAATACCTGCACTATTGAAAAGATCAAGAATCTGTTGAGTACCAGGCCGTTGGCTTATGGGCTGTTGCCCCATAATTTTATCTTCTCCAATTCTTATATATCTACCTCCTTTGGGCACTTTGGAGATGTTTTGATCAAGGAATGGAATAGCTTTCTGACACATCTTCCAGATTTTGGAGCTTGTTCTGTTGGGGAGCTCATAATCTAAGAGCTGGTACCTAGGGTGACAGAGGTATTTTTTTTCAAGAACAGTTTTCCACCAAGCGTTTTCCCCAGTTATGAGCCTCCAAACCAGTTTGCCAGCAAAGGCGAGGTTTAGGAATTTAGAAGATCTAATTCCCAGCCCTCCATTCTCACACGGCTGAGTAACCTGCTTCCAGCGTACCAAATTAAATTTTTTGCTTTCATTTTTCCCTCCTTGCCAAAGAAAATGACGAAGGAGAGCATCCATTTTAATATGAAAGCTGGCAGGGGCTTGTAAAAGAGTAAAGCAGTACAAGGGCAGGGAGGAGAGACCTGCTTTCAAAAGAATTATGCGCCCTGCAGGGTTAAGCCAGGAAGTACCCCAATGCTGTATCTTTCTTTTCACTTTGTCGATAATAACTTCCCAGGCAGAGGCTTTCAGGTTGCCGGCACTCACAGGCATGCCCAAGTAATTAAAATGCTCCCAATTCAGCTTGTAAGGGACTCCGAGAGTACAAGCAATCCTATGAAGAACATGTGCCGAAGTGTTCCACCCATAGATACAACTCTTAAGATTATTGATCAGGCCTCCTGAATAGCTCATGTATTTGTCTAGCAGGGTTTTAAAACGACGGGCTATGATGTTTGAAGCTCCCCCCATTAGAAGAGTATCGTCGGCAAACTGAGAGTGATTGATGTTCTTTACTCCATTGTCAAATTTGATCCCGGTGATGAGGCCCATGCGGCGATTATAATCCAGAGCTCTACTGAAAGATTCAACCATTAAAATAAAGAGATAAGGAGAGAGAGGGCAGCCTTGTCTAAGGCCTCGAGAGGATTGAAAGGAAGGTCCAGGTCTGCCATTTAGAAGAGGGGAAATCCAAGGTCATGTAATGCAGGCTTTGATAAGGCTAATGAAGGATGCAGCAAATCCCATTTTTTCAAGAACAGCAAACAGAAAGGAATGTCTGACACGGTCAAAGGCATTGGCTAAGTCTAACTTTAAGATGAAGCCTTTCTCGTTTCGGATTTGGCTAGAGTGAATAGCCTCTTGCACTAGAAGGATGGAGTCCGAAATTTGCCTATTGGCTAAGAAACCCCCTTGATTTTCAGATATGAGAGTGGGGAGAATAGGTTTTAGGCGAGTAGCCAAGATTTTGGTCAAAATTTTATATGAAGAGTTACACAAAGATATTGGGCGAAAACGAGAAAATGTCAAGGGTCGATTTTCTTTAGGGATGAGAGCAAGATGAGTAGCATTAGTGAATCCTCCAATTTTGCATTTACGTTGGATCCATCTTATCATTTTGACAAGATCTTTTTTTATGGTTCCCCAGTATGTTCTGTAGAAACAAATAGGAAAGCCATCTGGACCTGGGGCTTTATCTGGCTGAAGAGCCCAGATGGCATCATGTATTTCTTCTTCGTTGATCTCCTTAGTTAAATCTGCATTAGTATCCTCATTGATTCCTTTGGGCATATGCTGTAGGAAATCTGAGTAGTCCTCTGCTTCCTTTGTCTCAGTGAGGAGAGTGCTGTAGTAGGCTGAGGCAGTTTTCTTGATAGCTTCTTGTGTTTTTTGTGGGCAGCCCTCTTCATCATTGATCAAGGTGACATTATTTCTGACTTTCCGGACAGTTGCTTGCTTATGGAAGAAGGCTGTATTTTTGTCTCCTTCATGCAGCCAGAGCTGTCTTGACTTGATTCTCCATTTCTTCTCTTCTTCTCTGTTGACCCGGTACAACTGATAATATATATCACTTTCTAATGCTTTATCTTCTTGGGACAGCCCATTTTCCTCGATTTTCTTGTGGATTTCTTTCAAGTTATTTTTGAGCTCAACTTTGACATTTTCTGGTTCTTTGTAGTGCTGTCTCACCCAATCCTTCAGTGCTAATTTTGTGTTCTTCAGCTTGCATTCCCAAATGAATCCCGACGATCCTTCTATATGTAGATGCCAAGCTGTTTGGACAATTTGATCCACAATAGGATTGCTACGCCACATCGGATTGTATTTGAAGGGCAACGGCCCCAAAGGACAATGTGCTTCAAGAGCAATGCTAATGGGATAGTGATCAGAAGCTGAATAAGGCAGAATTTCAGCATGAGCAGTGGAAAACTCAGAGAGAAAGGTAGTATTTACCAAAATTCTGTCAAGGCGCTCCAGAATGTTATCTCTGCCCAGCCTTCGGTTGCTCCAAGTGTACCTCTGATTTTTTGGGATGATATCAACTAAATCACACTCTTGCATGATGCATTCCAGCTTTGTTCTGTAAGGATCATGAGTAAAGATGCCGCCTCTTTTTTCCTTGGAATGTAATATAAGATTTAGGTCTCCCCCTATGATGATATTTCTGTTATCTTCATTTTGGGTGTCTTCTTGTAATGTGGCCCAGCACTGGTCTTTATCTCTGAAGTGGTTCGGAGCATAAATGTTATAAATAACTATTTGCTTACCCTCTGCTTGTTGTTCTAGTGTGACTTTGATCCAAAATGGAGTGATAGTTTTGGATGTGCATTTCCAAGTGTTTTTGTTCCACATTGTGATGATACCACCAGAAGCTCCTCTTGCTTCACTTATTTGTCCCTCATATTGCCTGAACTGTTCTATAATTCTTGTCATCTCTTGCAGTCTTTGCTTTGTTTCCTGAATCATTGTAATACCTGGCTTCTCTTGGTCTATGAGATCTTTCAGGGCAGCAATTTTTGAGGGGTGCCCTAGGCCCCTACAGTTCCATGATATAACTTTCATCATTGAGTGCTTGGGTTTCGGAGGGTTGCTCGCCCCTCTTGCTCCTTATGTGATGATTCTTTGCTATGCTGTCCCAATATATAAGTTTCTATGGGATTTTGAGTTCCCATGGCGATGTCTTTTTGAGAGTTTTCGTTCCTTTGCTGTTTGCTGGATTTCCTGCCAGGTCCTTTCTTTTGGTTTTCTTGGGTGATTCCATGCTCTTTCGAAGAGCTTCTAGTGGTTCGGGGTGGGGGGGGGGCGAGGGAGTGGGTGGGGGAGGATTGGGAAAGGGAAAAAAGGATGGGTGGGTCATTTTCGAGGGGGATCAGGGGGTCATTAGGGAGGGAGAGGGCGCCAAAGGGATTTGAAGAGATCAGGGGAGATGGCCCCAAGGTGGGTGGGCCAAGAGGAGAGGAGGGAGTAGGGACAGTTGAGGAGGAAGCTTTGGGTGGATCTAAAGGGGGATTGGCTTTGGAAGGGGCAGATTTGGGAGGAGCCTCTTCAAAGTTTGCTTTCAAGCCCGAGGCCATCTTCTTCTTTTTAACAGTTTCCCATTGTTCTTCTGGTTGAGCAGATTCAGCATTAACAATTTTAGAACAGCGATTGGAAAAATGGCCGTATTCGTGACATACCTTGCATTTGAACGGAATTTGTTCATAATCCAGTTGCTGAATATGCGTCCAGTCGTCCACCTTTAGTTTGATTGCTTCTGGGAGGCCTTTACCGAGATCAACTTCGACGCATATCCGCGCACATGCCTGCATGTTATCCTTGGGCTCACACCGATCAATATATTTTCCCACAGCATTGCCGATGGCTCTAACCGAGTCGTCTCCCCAGCAGTGGAGCGGGAGATGCGGGAGACGAACCCAGACCGGAACAGCATTAGGGACATCCAGCTCGGGATCGAAGTCTGGAGTCCATTTGTTCAAATACAGGCCACGAGAGTTCATGAAGTATGGCCCATTTCTGAAAATTAGGTCTTTGTCTGCTCTGGATTCGAAATGGAACGTGAAGTAGCCTTTTCCACAGAATCAGATGGATATTTTGCCATTAACTTTGTCTGCCCAGTTTCTTTCAATCCACCGTTGAACAGTTTTCGGTGAGGGCCATAGGCCGGTGAACTGACCGATGAGCCCCCGCTCAGCTAAGGAGAGTGCAGCCATTCGAGGCAACGTCGGAGGAAGGTCGACCTCTTGCAACCCATCCAACACAAACCTGGACGAAGCGGGGCAAGTTCTGCGTAGGCTGAAGAGATTTGACTAGATCGAAAAGCATTTGTAAACGGTGGTTACACGCTTCGGTATTGGAATGGTCAACGGGCCCTCAGCGGCGGCGCCGGAGGAGCCATGGGAGGGCAGAGGCCGGAGACTCGCGCGCGGCAAAGAAGACCAACGATTGTTTGCTAGGTCGGGGAGACGCGCGACTAGCTGTAGCTGTTGATACCGAGTGTAGTCCCTTATTATTGTTAGTGTATCCCCCTTATTTTTTTTCCCCATAATAGCCCACTATTGTTATTGTTGTGCCCTTACATTATTATTGTTAGGCTGACTAGGATTATATTGTGGCCCCATGGACTCCTATATATAGAAAGGAGTTTTTTTCATTTGTATCATCCAAATTTTTTTCATTAATGTAATGTAAACGAGATTTCCCCCTCGAAGTGGTTGATTTATAAGGCATTGATCTCTGTTTTATTCTATTTTTGGAGCTGGTTTCATAACAATTGGTATCATAGCTTTGGATTCTAGGGTTTTCCTGCTTCAAACAGGTCATCATGGAATTTTCCTTATAATTTTTTTTCTACAAAGGCTTAGACACTAAAAAAATACCCATTTGCGAAGAAATCCTGAGGAACTTCGTGTAAAAATTTCAGATCTTGGTTCACAATATTTTCAAAGATATGATCTGTGAAAGATAGGGTTTTTGCAGGCTCCCAAATTTCATCTAAAAGAGGTGACCTTGGAAAAATCGCCATAACTCTCTCTTTGAGCATCAGATTGGAATTGAGTAATAAGTGGCCAAAAGTACATGGACTTTGGTTTCCTTCGTATCAATTTCAGATCCGAAGGAGGAAACAATGACACGTGGCATGCCGTACAAGTTCGCTCTACTGAATAAGTCCATAATTATGTCATTGTGGGAGATTGGACATAATTTTGACTTGAAGAACCAAAATTAGGTCAGAACTATGGCATTGGAAAGAAGATTCATAGGGATAATAAAGGACCGAAGATAAAATATTGGGGATCTCAAATCATAGAGATACATCAGATTCAATATCGAGCTCATCAAAAGCAAGAAAAAAGGTGTGTATTTTTTTTTATTTAATTGCATAAGTCTTGTTTGAAAAATAAGTGTGAAGTGATTCCAAGGGAATACTGATCCAGGTGGATATTGGTGGCCACCCACCTATTCCACTTGGGGCCCCACCATTGTCTCTTTCAGTTTTTCAGTTTCGGCACAACTCACTATTTTTAGCATTTTTCGGGTCCTGAACTTCTGGAGCCGTTTTGAGGCCCTAAATGACATTTTTTGGGAAAACCGAGAGCGACATAGCCTATCTTTCTCACACCAAAAGTTGTACTCCTCGGATAGATATTTCTAATGAGCTATTGAGCGCATCAAACAGAGATCGTATGCCAGAATTTATGTCCCCGGGAAGTTAGAACACCAATTTACCCAAACGGGGCCCATAGTTTTGGCGCTTCATCTCCTAGGGTTAGGTTTTTGGACGTTTGGAGTTTTCCATTATTTCTCAATAATAAATAGGCCCTCGAGCCTCATTGTAACATAGTTCAGAGGTCTGTAGCCACCACATCTCTTCTCAAAGATATGCTACCATCACCCTAGCTATTTTTATTTGCATTATGTATGTAAGCATGTTTCAGTCATTCTTTTATTAATAAAATGAAGCATTATTTCCACTACATCTTTGTGTTTATGGTTATATTTGTATTCTGTTGCGTTCCTTCATAAAATCTAGATCAAATATTTAAGCACAAATATCAGTACTATGTTCTATTATGGCCCCTAAAAAGAATTCAACACCCATTAAGCCTTCAGAAGGCTCTACTATGACTCATAAAGAGGAATAAGTGCAACATGATATATCAAAACTACAAGAAAAAGTTCAACAAATTTCGTTCTCGCAAAAAGTAACAAAAATGAAACAGAATCTAAGATGGATGGTTTGAAGAAAGGCGTGGAAGCTAAGATTGATAGTTTGAAGAAAGGCGTGGAAGGTAAGATGGATGGTTTGAAGAATGGCATGGAAGCTAAGATGGATGGCGTGGAAGCTAATATGGATGTTGTGGAAGCTAAAATGGATGGTGTCGAAGTAAAAATGGATGGCGTGGAAGCTAATATGGATGGCGTGGAAGCTAAGATGGATGGTATATAAGGAAACATGGAAGCTAAGAAGGATGTTTTGAAGAAAGGCGTGGAAGCTAAGATGGATGGTTTGAAGAAGGGTGTGGAAGCTAAGATGGATGGTTTGAAGAATGGTATAGAAGGCAACATAGAAGAATTGAGGAAAGTCATAGAAGGTTTGGAAAATTTGCTATAAGAAAAGCTTCCTAATGGTGAAAAAGTAGTGGAGTAAACTCATCATGAGAACAAAAGAAATGTTAATCATGATTTCACGGACTCTAATGTTGGACTTAAGACCCACCATATTCCAAAGATAGATATGAGGAATTTCGGTTGCAAAGATCTGATAACTTGGATACTACAAATGGAGCAATATTTTGAGCTCCATAATACGCAAAACACACAAAATGTACGCATTTCAACTATATATTTAGAACAAAATAAGTTTGTATGGTATCGATGGATTTGTTATCGTAAACCACTGGTCACTTGGTCAATTTTTACGGAGGAAATGATAGCACATTATGAGGATACAAAGAGAAACACCTTCTTTAGCCAATTGGTAAATCTCAAACAAAAGGGTTCAATGATGGAGCACATTGAGGACTTCCAAAAATTGAATATAAGGGTGAATAATATTCCAGAGGAACATAGGATTGATGTCTTCATAGGGACTCTAAAGGATAACATCCAACATGAGCTTCACCTTTGGGAACCTCATACATAGGAGAAGGAATTTAGGTTGGCAAGAAAAATTGAAACCAAAATTATGGTGAGAAGGAAGCCTACCACTTACAACTATAAAGATGGAAGTGTTGCTACTCCTAGACTTCCACAACCTACAAGGTTGACACCACAACAATTGGAAGAAAAAAGAGCAAAGTGACTATGTTATAGTTGTGATAACAAATACACTAAACGTCGTAAGTGTGTTGAGAAGAAATTATTTTACATATATGGTTAATAGGAGGAAGAAAAGGAGCAATAAACTTCAAAAGAAGAGGATATACACCAGGAACCAACCGTAGAGGAAGAAGAAATGAATCCGACCATATCCTGTAATGCATTGGCAGGAATTACCACTCCTCAAACTCTCAAGATAGAAGGACATATCAAGAAGAAAAATGTAATAGTGCTTTTTAATTCTGGTAGTACCCATAATTTTATTCATTGTGAGGTAGCCAAGGAATTGAATTGCTTCCTATACCCAGCGCTAGAGTGTCAAGTGATGGTGGAAAATGGAGGAACTATAAATTGCTTTGGAAAGTGCCATAATATCAATCTAACCATGGGGGAAAATTTATTGAATATTCCAATGCTTTCCATTCCAATGGGTGGTGCTAATGTTGAACTAGGAGTACACTGATTACAACCTTTGGGGATGTTAGGTTTTAATTTTCAAGAACTTTTCTTGAATTTTTTTTCGGAAGGAAAGGAAGTTGAATTATGGGGTATCGCACGGAAGCCGGGAAAGATAATAAGCTCTAATATCATGACAAATATTCTTAAGAAAGTACAATGAGGCGTCATTGAACAAATAAGCTCACTAGAAGTTCAAACATCAAAATCATCTATTTCTCCAGATCTCCAAAAAGTCTTGGACAATCATTCCAAGGTGTTTGAAACTCCCAAAGGACTCCCACCCATTCTTGATCATGATCATGCTATTGATTTGATTCTAGGAAATGTTCCTCCAAACATGAGGCCTTACAGATATCCTTATGTCCAAAAGAGCGAAATTGAATGTATGATTGCAGAAATTCTAGAGGTTGGTATAATTCAACCTAGTCAAAGTTATTTTTCTGCTCCGGTAGTATTGGTGCACAAGAAGGATGGATCATGGCGCATGTATCCAGATAATAGGGAGCTCAATAAGCTCACTATTAAAGATAAATTTCCCATTCCTCTTATTGATGAATTATTGTATGAATTACATGGTGCAATTTATTCCACCAAGTTGGATCTCCATTCAGGATATCATCAAATTAGAATGAAGACTGAAGACATTCTGAAAACAACATTCGAACTCATGAGGGTCATTATGAAGTTTTGGTCATGCATTTTGGCCTTACAAATGCACCTTCTACATTTAAGGGGTTGATGAATTCCATTTTCAAACCCTTCCCTAGAAAATTTGTGTTAGTATTTTTTGATGACATACTAATCTACAACAGGTCTTTCAAGGATCATGTTTAACATGTTGACGGGTTGCTCAAACTATTGGAGGAGAAACAATTATAAGCAAAAAACCTCCAAATGTTTCTTTGGAGTTAAGAGGTGGAATATCTGGGTCATATTGTATCTCAGGAGGGTGTTAAGGTAGACCCTAAAAAAATTAAATCCATTAAGGAATGGAAAGTCCCCACAACCATAAAGCAGTTGCAAGGATTTCTCTGGTTAACAGGGTATTATCGCAAGTTTGTTAAGAATTATGGGAGAATAGCAGCACCTCATTTAACAACATTATTGAAGAAAGATGCATTTTCATGGACTCACAGGAACAGCTAAGGCCTTTGAACATCTTAAAGAGGCAATGTGCCAAGCACGAATATGCTTCAGCAAACTTCACAAAAACCTTTATTGTGGAATGTGATGCCTCAGGAAATGGAATTGGTGTTGTTTTAATGCAAGAAGGAAGACACATTGCTTTTGAAAGTCGTCCAATCAAAGGAAAGTATTTATAGAAATATATTTATGAGTAGGAAATGTTGGAAATACTACATGCACTAAAGAAATGGCGACCTTACCTAACGGGAAGACATTTCAAGGTAAAAACTAACCCTGATAGTCTTAAATACTTTTTGGAACAAAGATTATGTCGAGAAGAGCAACAAAAATGGGTCACAACGATGTTGGGTTATGACTTTGATATCATCGACAAAAAAGGGAAGCTAAATGTTGTTGCAGATGCGCTCTCAAGAAACGATGAGGATGTGGAAGCGTTGCTTTGTGTCATTTCTATTATCCAACCCGATTGGATAACCGAAGCAAGGGAGGAATGGAAGAATGACGAAGAAGTATGGACACTCATTCAAAAGTTGCAGCAATATCCTAATACATCTGATACGTTTAGTTAGAAAAATGATTCCTTATGGTACAAAGATCGCTTATATCTTTGTAAGAATTCCCAACTAAAACAAAGGATTCTTTTGTAATTGCACACCTCTCCATTAGGAGGACACTCAAGATTTTTAAAAACTTACCACAGGGTGAGGAAATAATTTTTTTGGGATGGCCTTAAATTTGATATTCAAAATTTTTTTGGCGGAATGTTTGATTTGCCATCAAAATAAAGTTGAGAAAATTAAGACCCTGGGACTACTATATCCTTTATCCATTCCAAATCAATGTTGGGAGGAGGTTTCAATGGATTTTATCACATGTTTACATAAGTCCGAAGGAAAGAGTTTCATCATGGTGGTAGTTGATATACTTACCAATTATGCACACTTTTGTTCATTATCTCATCCATTTAAAGCGAGTACAGTTGCTACTACATTTATGGAAATAATTCAAAAGCTACATGGAAACCCAAAGATTATTATATGTGATAGAGATCCCATTTTCACTAGAAATTTTTTGACAAATTTTTTTTCTTGTTTGGGTACTCAACTAGCTCATAGCTCATCTTATCATCCTCAATCCGATGGGAAAATTGAGATAGTGAACAAATGTTTGGAAGGATATCTTCGTTTCCTTGTATATGATAAACAAGATCAATGGGTCAATTGGTTACCTCTGGCTGAATGATGTTATAACACTTCCTTCCACACTCTGACCCCATTTATGGCACTTTATGGATATCATCAACCGTCCATCACATCATATTTAAGAGAAAATTCTAAGGTTAAAGCAGTGGAAGATCACATTGAGAATCAACAACAAGTTCTCCAACTCTTAAAAGATAACCTAAATTTGGCACAAAATCGAATGAAACAACACGCATATCAACATCACAACGAAAGAAGTTTTGATATAGAAGACTGGGTATTTTTACGACTACAACTATACAAACAAATGTCCCTCAAGCAAGCTAAGAAGGATAATAAATTATCACCAAAGTAATATGGTCCTTACAAGGTGTTGCAAAATATTGGTACTATGGCATACAAATAGAAGCTTCCTGCATCTTCTCGAGTGCACCCAGTTTTCCATGTTTCATTCTTAAAGAGGGTTATAGGTGACAAAATTCTGGTTCAAACAATATTTCCAGAACTTGATGAGGAAGGAAAAATCATATTGGAACCTGAAGCAGTCACGGAAATAAGAACTCGACAGCTATGAAATCGATCAGTTTCAGAGTATCTCATGAAGTTCACAAACTTACCCACTGAAGATTCCACATGGGAGGATGAGAATTTTATACAGAAGCATCCAAAACTGCTCAAGCATTGAGGAAAACATTTTTTTCAAGGAGAGGGGCATGTTAGGGCCGTATATTACTTCTGTAGTCCCTTATTGTTGTTAGTGTAGCCCCCTTATTGCTATTGTTGTACCCATGTAGTTCCCATATTGTTATTATTGTGCCCATAATAGCCCATTATTTTTATTGTTGCACCCTTGCATTATTATTGTTAGGTTGGCTACGATTATATTGTGACCCCATGTACTCCTATATATAGAAAGGAGGTTTTGTCATTTTTATGATCCAACAATTGTTCATTTATGTAATTTAAAGAAGGTTGCCCCCTCAAAGTCACTGATTTCTAAGGCGTTGATCTCTCTTTTCTTCTATTTTTGGAGTTGGTTTCATAACACTACAGAACTTTGAAGACTTTTTTTCCTTTGGGTATTTTTATGGTTGATCCGCTCTAACAGGTATTGATTCTCGAAACTGGCATATAGGTTAGTTTCTCCACCTGGATTGTGCATTGTCAGTTTCCTTTTCCATCTTTGCCTTAGGATCGACCCCACCGAGCTGTGACACAGCACCTTCTTGTTGCTTAAAAGTTTCATAACTTGTGTGGTAGTAGCCTACCTTATCATGGGAGCCCTAGATAGTACCTTTTGTCACTTGTCACCCATGCTAAACTTTTGTTCTTAGGCTCGAGAGTCCTCTTTAGTCCTGCCATGTCTTTTGCGAAGACGCTTCATTATCCTTCTTCTTCGCTATATTTCTGGCTTGAGTTGTACTGTTCCATTGCATGTTGACTTTTTATACCTCTTGGCCTTAAGCTGGCTTTACTTGGACTCGTGTATAAGCCATTGTTTGACCATGTATTTTTGTAAAGTCAACCCTACAATCACCTAGCCTCTACAACTTGACACCTTATGCCCATGGAGAGAACATCCCTTTGAGTGTCGTTGACCAATTTTGTCACCTTGCATTGAGCATAGGAATGTTCCAGTCCCAGGTACTAGCACATCTGTATTCTGAAACTCGTTCTTTGCACTATACTACAAGTGTTATTTTATTCTTTTTCAGAGCTTTTAATATTAAAAATACAATATATATATATATTTCAAAAATAGCAGGAATGAGACACAACTTCCACAATTGATGGCAACCAAAGTCAATTGTGTCGCCCTTGAACAAAACACTCAAAATCAAGTCTTTCCTCCCTTGGGATGGGCTTTAGTTTGACTAAGGAGAGCCATAACCTTGTTATTGAGTCAATACTCCCCTGGTTGGTTATCTCTTCCAATAATATGGAGAGTTTGTTTATGCCTCCTACATGACAAACTTATACAAAGTTGTCATATGTTGCCATGTAGTCACGTTTGAGTTGTGTTTTTGTCCAAGAGAAGTAAACTGGAGTCGACCTTTATGCGGTGCCTCTTGACTCATTTTTCAGTCAGCCATACCCAATATGTCAGAGTTATGTTATATCACATCAACTATTTGGTCATTTTCTGGTGCTAGTTGTTATCACTCCCCCCAACTTCCCAAGGCTGAGAGTGGGATTGAAGGAAGATAACCACAGACTAACCTTTAGGTCAGGTAGCTAGCCCTACCAGGACTAGAGAGGGCTCTCTCAATGTCACTTTGCAGTCAATTAAATGACTGAATATTTAATTATCTTAGGCTAGGTATATAATCTTAGTAAATAGGGTTTTTGTTTGGTTTTTCTGTGATGGATATGAATGACAGTAAGGAAACTAAGTCTAGGGTTTGAGGTCTGATTTCAATATCAATTTGCAGAGAATATGGATGAGTCTAGGTGATCCAGATTTATGCAGGAACACAATGAAATATAGAAATATACATAAACATAGAGATGTAGCAGAAATAATACTTCATTTAATTTAATATCAAATAACATAAATATGCTTACATACATAATGGAAATAAACTAGCTAGGGCATTGGTAGCTTATATCTGAGAAGAGATGTGGCAGCTACAGGCCTTTGAACTATGTTAAAATGAAGCTCTAGGGCCTATTTATTATTGATAAATAATGGAAAACCATAAACATCCAAAAACCTAATCCTCGGAGATGAAGCGCCAAAACTATGGGCTCCGTTTGGGTAAATTGGTGTTTCAACTCCCCTAGGACGTAAATTTGGCATACGATCTTCGTTTGACGCGCACCATACCTCGTTAGAAATATCTATCCAAGGAATACAACTTTTCATTTAATAATAATCAATCCATGAACCCATGTTGCTCCCGGTTTTCCCAAAAAACGTCGTTTAGGGCCTCAAAATGGCTCCGAAAGTTCATGACCCGGAAAACTGCTAAAAATAGTAAGTTGCGCCGAAACTGAAAAATTGTAAGAATCGATGGTGGGGGTTAAAATGGAATATGTGGGTGGCCACAAATATCCACTTGGATCATTAGGGCCTCAAAATGGCTCCAGAATTTCATGACTCAAAAAACTGCTAAATATAGTAAGTCATGCTGAAACTGAAAAACTGAAAGAACTGATGGTGCGGGTCCAAATGGAATGGGTGGGTGGCCACCAATATCCACCTGAATCACTTGGTAGGTAGCTTGAAAGAATGCTTAGTTTTTCATTGTGTATAGGATGAAATGATAAAAAGTCTGAATGAGCACTGAGGTGAATTCATTCATTTAAAAGAAAATAAACACATAATGTAATTCTTGTTAAAATAGAGCATGAAGAGGAATGTTTTATGCTTATAAAATGATAATATAAACACATAGAAGCATGTATATGAAAGAGGAAAGCGTATCATTCAACATGATAAGATAAAAATACAGAGAAATAGCAAATGCTCCAAGGCATACCTCAGGATTCTCAACACAATTTCTGCAACACTGTCTTTGATTTCATTCCAAAAGTATTGTACAATAGCTCCAATGTAAAAATCAACTATCCAACCCAATAAAAGGCTAAAGTGGGTATAATTATAGAAAATATGCACAATGGCACCTCATCAAGTCAAAATACCACCCAAAATGCATCATAATTACATGAGATGAGTCACTTCCTATAATTTAGGAAGGTTAGAAACCATTCCCTGAAATTCAGATATAGACTAAGAGTGTGTGTCCCCCACATTAAATTACATGTTTTCTCATGATAAGAGGTAAAAACCAACTCAATTACTCCAATTCCGACTCAAAGGACAACAAAACCTTAAAATTCTGACTTTATTTGGGCTTGACAAGTGTCCTCGGGAATCCTATGCAGATGTGTAACACTTTTTACAGATGCGTAACAGACTTTTACATATGCGTTACATGTTTTTGCCACTGATTTTGAGGGAATTTGAGAAGTCCAAATCCAAATATGAAATATAAGTCAACTAGCCCTGTGTGTCTAGTTTCAAAAACATCCTCAATTTTGAAAAATGACCCATGGGTAGGCCTCAAAAATTTGATTCCCCCTAGGTTACTCCAGATGTGTAATTGACTGTCAATAATACTGCCAGAAGCATAGAAAATTGGTGGTTTTTTTGGATTTTTCTTCCAAACTAGAATTTTTAATGCAGAAAGGGTTCCTGATCCGTGATTTTCTCATTAAAATGCATCCAACCATGTAAGCCATTCATCATTTGGGTGCCTTAGTAACAAGCGTAACACCTTGGTGCTACGCATCTGTGAAGGCTAAATTTCCAGTTTAGTGCAAAAATCACTAAAAATATCAAAAATTCTCAAAAATTTTCCAAATTTGTTTTGTGGCACCTATGGATGATTTTCTAAATAGCCAAAGAAGCGTTAGCCAACAAATCTAAACCATTCTTCTCTTTTAGATTCATTTTAGCCTCTTTGAGCTTATTTTTCACTTGTTTAAGTTTGATTTGTGAAATTTTGTTCCTGGTACAATAATGATTGGCCATATGCCTCTAAATATTGTTGTCTCTTTTGGTTATTTTCAAAAGCTTCTCTAAATGTTCATTCACACTTCCTAACCAAAGTTCTCTGTCTTGATTGATCTCCATAGTTATTAGCTCATCAAAGGTTAATTGTTCAGGTGGATGAGTTGACTGTCTTTCTAGCTCCAGTGTCCTTTTAATGTCTCTTGTCTTTGGCCTTCTTGGTTGTGTTTCAATCTCCATGTCCTACATTTGATAAACCTCTATTACTTGCTTTCCTTTACCTTTATCTATCTCTAGGTTTGCCTTAGGTTTACTTTGTATCAACTGCTTCACCTTCAATTTCCAATTTTCTTGTTGTAGGAAAGTAATTTGAAAATTTGCAATGAATTAAATCTTCCTCAACTCTTTTATTTCCTCATTTTCTCCCTAATGATCTCCTCAACTAATTTGACTTGAACCTGCTCTACCATGTCAACATCTAGGGGCATTTGTTCATCATGTTGGTGCAATGGTGATTCAATCTTATGCATGAGTAGCTGCTCTTCTCTTGCTCTTTGCTCATCTATATTGTCAAGCATAGGTATATTTTTGATGAATTTGGGAGCAAAGACCTGTCTGTTTCCCTTCTCATAGGTGTGAGTGAAATCAACAACCCTAGGAGCCTTTGAAATCTGATTTTTCATCCTGTAAGAGCCAACCTCCATTAGTTGTGCTGATACTGATGGTGATGGTGTGTTATGCGTGCTAGGAGGACTCGTGGTGGGCGTTGCTGCTAATATGTCCATGAAGGTTTCCCGAGTCATGTTGATGGCTAAGACATGATTTAAAACAATGAGTTTGATTAGACCATGGTGGAAAAGACTTGGGTGATGATCTTTATTTATGCTCTAAACCTTCTCAGTCATTCTAATAAAACTTCTGTACAAGCAATATGGCAAGTCAAGTGGAGAATCTCCCTTCAAAGGTGAAATATTTCATAATTAACCTCATCAAAGGGGCATATTTTTTAAGGAGGTGCCTGAAAGGGAAGATGTATTCAGGGATCTCTGTAACATGAGGTTTGAGGAACAATTTATAAACTTGAAGGTCTATATCCATGTCCTTAAACCACTTTTGCCCATGAATAGGTATACATGTTGCTGAAGAAATCACATATGCTGATAAGTTGAACTCTACACCTACAATAATGGCCTTTCCCATACTGAAACTAGTAGAAAATAAGCTTGTCAATTGGACATGACAACCTTCATCCATTATTTTTTTCACAAATTTTCAAACATCCAGTCCTCTCAAAGCATCCTTTGTCAAAAGGTGATGCATTTACTTCTTGCAAGGTGGAGGGTTCAAATGTGATGTGGCACCCTCCTTTGTGGTTCTCTTTTTACTTTCCATAATATCTATCAGAAAGATAAACCCTAGGTGTTTAGATGTAGTGGGTATGTTGACTATGAATTTGGAAATATAGAGGACATGGATAGGGTAATTTTGGAGGACGAAATGAAGGGTAGTGAAGCCAAGAAAAAATCCCAAAAATTTTCAGGAGGTAGGGTTGTTTATTGGTTTCAAAACACAAGTGAAATTTGGTCCAATATATGTAAATAAGATGATTAAATTAGGAAAACACGGGGATTTCCTAATTTTGTAATAGAAAAATAATATGAAATTAGAAATTGATGGTAATGAAGTGTAAGGAGACTGTGAAAGGTGGGGAATGATAGAATATGGTCTGAGAAAGGTGTATGAGGGTATTAGATGGTAGGGTTAGGATTTAGTTCACTGAAAACATCCACTCATAAACATAAGTGAAAATGTAGTGGAAAAGGAGGTAAGCAAAACAACATTGTGCTTGATCATTTAACTTGAGGAGGATATGAGGTTTTTACTTACAATTGTAGGAGATGTATAAACTGATGGCAATGACCTTGGAGCTCGAAAGAATGATTTGGAAGCAAAATACCAAAAATGAAAACTGTTTCCATATGCATAACACACTTTCCAGATGAGTAACTGAACACTTCAGATGCGTAACAAACCTTCAGATAAACCAAGCATTAAAATCAGAGTGGAAGGGAGTGCGCGGGAAGGAACAATAAGTGAGAGCTGGATAAGGCGAGAGTAGATGTGTGGCAGTAGTCGAATGGAGGGAGATACGCAGGAGAAATGGCAGGAAAATGGTTTGATCTGGCGGGGGGTGGGGGGGGGGAATGATACTATGTTTATACGTTGACGTGGGACCAATAGGAAGAAACTGTTTTTTCAAACCCCCCACCCCGGTTAAGGTAGGATGGTGAGGGGAGAGGGGGGGGTGGAGCGAAGAGGCTTATTGATCATTGATCCGATAGAGGAATGCTCTAGCGGCTGGGAAGAGGTTGAGGTTTAACCACAAGCGACAAATTTTTTTTTGTCATTTTCAAACCTTTATGACATGAGCAGGGAACTTTGGATAAAATGCATAATGCCTCCGAACTTTGGTTAAGGACATAATGAAATCAAACCTTAGGCTATTGGCACAAATTTATAATGTTTCTCAAACTTTGGATGACATTCATTAATAATCCGATGTGATGCATGAACCGATCAATAGAAAAATCCTAGCGGAGCTCTACACCAGGGCGACCTCCATGAATTAGGGTTTGCTGGTTCTGGGGTTGGTTGCCTTAGGCAGACCTCCACCCCCAGACTGATAGACGATGACTTCTCACCTGGATAGCTTCAGGCTCACCAATGACCGACTCCAGCGGGAGGACGGTTGCTTCCTCCCTCATAGGCTAGCCTCCCATAGGGGCGGTGGCAGGGGCTGATACCATCAATCAGCACAACTCAGGCCTGTCTCAAGAAACTACAGGGGTGACACCCACAGCGTAGACGATAAATACACAGGCAACAGCAACAACAAACACTAAATCAGAAACATGCATACCAAAGAACTCCAAGAAAACAGTGATAGAACTCTCAACGCACCGCATCAATGGCATAAACCAATTCATGAAATATCACACACTGATAGGAAAGTTCATGGGATTTTGGCCCATGGAAAAAGCGTTGAGAGGATGAATAGTCTCGAAATGGAAACCTAAAGGCCATATTGACCTACAGTTGTGCGCTAAAGGCTTCTTCAATATACTCTTCATTTGTTCTGAAGACAAAGATAGAATAATGGATGGGGGTCCCTATTTATTCAACGCTGCAGGTCTATACCTCAGACCCTGGACTCAGCGTTTCAACCCAGATAAACAGGATGTCACCTGGGCACCGGTCTGGATCCGGCTCTACTATCTCCCCCAAGACTATTGGGACGAGTTGACCCTCAGAGACATTGGAAATGCCTTAGGAGAGTTCGTCAAGATTGGAGAGGAGACCAAGATGAACCGCTACGCAGCCTATGCTCACATATGCTTCTACATGAACCTAGCCGAACCACTACTAGGCGAGGTAAGTCTGATGCATGAAGATTTTGAATGGACACAAACTGAGGATTATGAACAAATTCCTTTTAGATGCAGAGAGTGTCACCTATTGGGCCGCTAATATGTCATTATTATTATCACTTTTTAACACCTATTTCATCCATTTCTACTCTTCTTTATCATGTCATTTATCATAATTTATCATATAATTCCATTTTATAATTATTTACGCTCTTATGGATAAATATTATTTATTCTCCTTTATTTTTAATAAATTGATGATTATGCATGATTTTACCAATTATGGTTTATTAATAAATTTTTTGTAACATCACTCACCATTTTAGCCTCCAAGATATTTTCCAAATTGCAAAGTTGATCTCCAGCTCATCATTAAATATGCCAACTCAGAAATTCATTGGAATAAGAAGTGACAGTTTTTCATTGGACGTATTGGGCAAATAGAGAAGAATCTGGAAAATCCGAAACATGGGTTTTGTCCAGAACGGACCGAATTAACTCTAGTGAAGAATAGTTTGCCCAATTTCGGCCTGTATTGAGAGAAACAGAAGGTTCTCTGAGGATGGTTTTCCCAGATTCGCTGTTGTGGCCGTTTTCCAAATTCTTCCAGTTGTAATACCAAATTCGACCTGTTCCTGTTAAATGATTGATGGAAGGATATTTCAGATATGATCTTGTTGATCAATTGGTTGTGAGCAATTCAATTTTGTAATAGGAATCATTTTTAATCATATCGGTTGTAACTTCTCTTTTCTCTGTGTATTTAAATCAGAACAGAGATAAGAGAAGGGGGGTTATTATGGGGATTCATGATGGATGGTTAGAGAGAGAATTAGATGGATTATTAGATTAGAGATAGATAGGATAGGATAGGAGGAATGAGAGAATTACTATTGAAATTGTAACTTTGATCATCGACTCTCGTTGTTGAAGTAGAGCACGAACTTGCTGTAACAATTATGCAATAATGAATACATAAAAACAGTTGCAGTTCCTTCGCATCTCCTGAAGTAATCCAGTGGTATTCACCGGCAACTAAGGGCCCGGATCCTGGTGGATCTACTTGCCGTTCCTGTACCATACAGTGTGGTTTGTTTAATGATTACTTTCTGCAATTGAATTGTGTTGTTGTTCTTTTCCCTCATAACAAGATCATTTCTTTCTGCAAGTATATTGTTGTGTTGCTCATTATAATTAGAGAGTTTTGTTGTTCATTTCAGTAACTTAGTTTTGTTGTTCATTGCAGTCACATAAGCGTTTCTGTCTATTTCTATTATATAGCGTTGCTGCTCATTTACTTTCTGCAATCATTTAGTTTTGCCTTTTAGCATTCTTACAGTTAGCATAATTATTTCATTTCCATCAGTTGCAGTAGCATTATTGATTTAATTCATTGCCATTTCCAATTGGTTATTTAGTGTGTTGTGTGTGAGATCAACAACTGTAAAAAACATTGGTTATTGTTGTCAAAGCTCTCAGATTAAGGATCTTATTTATGCTTGATTAGTTTACATCAGTTAAAACAGGAATGAGTTATTGCTACTGTATCCTCGACTGATAATTGCTGTTACTTTGCTGAATGAATGATTTAGTTTTAAAGCATTGAGTTTCCTTTAGTTGCAAGTGGGATTTATTAAAAGCATCCGTTTATTCTTGTATTTGAAATATCTATACTACATTTTAAGAAACATTACTCTCTGGGATTATAGCGTGCACATATTGTGTACACTCTTGAAATAAGAGGACTTGCCCGAGTTGATAATTAATGTGGGATAAATAGGAGTTTAAAAAGGCACCTTTTAGCACCCAACATTTTGGCGCCATTGCCGGGGAGAGTGTTGCTATTTCACAAAGAGTGATGTATGTTTGATGTTTGTCTGCTGTGAAAGAATTGGGTATTAAAAACGGAAGTTAAGAACCTGTGTAACGAGCAAGTAAAATGCTTGCTCTTCCGCCCGCTTTTCAGCAGCATTGCGTAGAAATTGAAGTAGGAATTGTAGAGGTAGATTTTTTGAAAAAATCTTGTAATTCCACTCGAGTGGTGATGTAAGCACCACCCATTTCACTAACCAATTGACAAGAACATTGGAAGGAGGATCCTTAAATAAAAATACGAAGAACATCTTCTATTATGATAAGAAATGGCTCACATTTCAACTTTTGAATTCCCTATCAAATATCTAGGAGGAGTGACACAAATGCACATAATTCCCCCATCATCTCTACCAAATTTTCATGGTTTGACAAATGAAGATCTAGATACATTCTTATTTGAGTTTGAAATACTTTGTAGAGGATATGATTATTGTACTATTGATCAAAGGTTGAAAGTGTTTCCTAGGTGGGAACTGCATCTAAACATGGGAGGACATGAAGAACATATTCTTGAAGAAATACCAAGACTACTACAAATCTAATGAAGATATTTTTGGTATGATACAAGGGAAAGATGAAAGCTTGAAGGACTATGTAGAGCGATTTCAATATAATCTTCAAAAATCAAAGCATAAGCATTTGGAAAAAGAAATCTTGAAAACACTCATTCTTAAAGGAATCAAAGATGAACTTTTAGAACTCTTAAATCTGATAGGAAAATGTGATGTTTTTCAGTTATCATATGATGATGTTTGTGAATTGTGCATAAGGTATTCAAGAGGAATTTCCAAGGCTGGTAAGAATTCTAGAGAAGTTTCTTCTTTCTTTTCCAAATTTACTACAAGAACAAGAGACATAAGAGTTGAAATCAATGTTTTATTTGAAAATTTTAAATATGATTTCATTAGTTTTCTAAATTCACAATTGAATGTTTTGCAGGTTCAGAAAAATCAATAATTTGATGAAGTGTTTTGCCCTCATTACCGAAAGGAGCATCCCATAAATAGTTGTTCTTCCTTATCTAGGATGGAAGTAGCATATCAAAGAGATGGGAAAGCTGCAACAAGGTCAAAACCATGGAAATATTGGCCTACAGGTATGGTTCAAAACACTTCCTCTCCGTTCTCTTACTTGCATAATCCATTATGGAATACTCATATGTTAGGGCGGCCATGCCAATCTTAATATAACCACCACCAATCTTGTCTACAAGTTTGGCATGGTTCATCTTATGATTCCATGACTACTCACCCTCATCTTGTAGCACAAACACATCTTCCAGCTCTTCCACGACATCTTGCTTGCCTATCAAAATCATCCATTCAACCCAATCGACTACATCATCAAAATGCTCCATTCCCTACACAATTTCCTGCTCAACTCATTTCACACCCTCACCATAATAAAACAGTACAACATGCTTACAGTGTTGAACTGCAAAATTTACCCACCCTTCCCACCCATTCTATCTCACATGCACCATTGGAGAAAACTTATATTGAGATTCAAAATGTCTCAAATCCAAAAATTGTAGAGGTTATGAAAGAAAATGAGGTTTCTTCTAGCCTGCATCAACAAGCTGTTTTAAACACTCAAGAACTTAAATATACGATGGCTATGGGAAATCAAGAAAGTAAGGGATACATTGAAGACTGGTTTCACTCCATTTGTTTGCAGCATCACTCCATACTTCAACAATTTTTGGCACCATTTTTTCAAGGGAAGTTGGCTTCTCATACCCTACTATTTATTAACATGCATTTTTCAAATTTGGGTATGTACATAATAGAGGCCTTATTTCGAAAATGGCTCCACTGAAAATACTCTTATACATAAGCATATTCAAGTTTCAAAGAAGAGTAGGTTAGTGGAGAAAATAAATAAATAAGGACATAAATAAATACATTTTTATTATTATGTAAAAAAAAAAGAGTTTTTGTTGCAACACGTTGTGGAAATCAACATCGGTGATAAATATTTTAATTTATTTGTGTATATAGATGCATTATATCGAAAATAAAAATTCTACAAACACTCATTCATTTTTATCACCAATATGGAAAAATTGCTTGAATATCATATTTTTTGGCTTGCGGGCTTGATGAAATTTATGAAAAACAGAGTTGGGACAGTCATGTTTTGAGGGACCAAAAGTGAATATTTTAAAAACATGTTTCTATCCTAAGTATCCCTTTATGTCTACTTTCCAACCCAATTTGAATCACTCCATTTGGATTTGAAACAAAAAACTTATAACCAAAACATTGACAGGGTGTCTAGTAGGCAGCTCAATAATAGAGTTGGGACAGTCAGTTTTTGGAGGCCTAAATGACTATATTCTTAAAACATGTTTCTATGGTATATTCCTCTATGAATATATTTTACAACGCAATTTGAATCATTTAATTTCGATATCGTATGAGGAATTTATGACCAAAATACTGACTACTTATCATAAATCAGCACTCTTGAAACTTTGTTTTCTCAGTTGTTCACTAGCGTATTTGACCCATCAATTCTTCTTGTATTCAAAACTTGTTTCTATAGGAGATATACATTTGAATTATATCTCATTTAGATTTAGAATCACTCAATTTGGACGAAAAAAAAATAAGTTGTGATTAAAACACTACAGGTTAGCATGATTGGCCACTGCTCTTCCGCACGTGACAAATATATATATATATATATATATATATATATATATATATATTTGTTATTTTTTCCGTGGATTTGTTATAAAAAGTAACTACTTTTTTTTTTTGGCATAATTATTGGATTAGGAGAGCCCGATCACCTATCTTTCTCTATGATTTAATGTTTTATTGCAGGTAGAAACTCATTTTTTTGCAGGTCCTAGGAGAATAAAGAAGGTCAAGTTATGGACGAGAGATTCTTGAAATAAATTTTAATGAAAAAAGGGAATTTCATCCAATTGATTACCTAACGGATTCATAACAGAAGCAATGAACAATTGATTTCCATTTGAAGATTCATGTCATGTCACTGCTGCCAAAACATATTTTTTTTCCTTACTTTAGGAAATAACATCATAGCTGTTGTAACTTAATAAAGTGTTGTTTATTTTCTGATTTCTTTTATGTTTTGTGTTTCAGGTATTGCTCCCTTCAAATTGTAGTTTCCGCTCCATTGGAAATTGAACAATGAGGACCCCACAATACAAATTCTTGTTACAGAATGAAACTCTTCGACAACACCAGTCCACTAAACAATTTATTCTCTTGAAACCTGTACATAAGTTTACCCTCTTTCTTTTTCTTTTCTTTTTTTAAATTGGATTTGCTTAGATAATAGATTGTACATTAGTTTTTTTTTCTATTTTTCCCTTGTTGTTCCCTACAGGGAACACCAAGTTTCGCGTGTTTGTCTTTTTGTTGTTCCTCTTAAGGAACAACAGTTTCGCGTGTTTGTCTTTTTGTTGTTCCATTTAAGGAACAACTGTTGTTCCATTTAAGGAACAACTGTTGTTCCCTCTTAAGGAACAACAGCCATTCCATTTAAGGAACAACAGTTTCGCGTGTTTGTCTTTTTGCCGTTCCATTTAAAGAACAACTGATTTTCCTCTTAAGGAACAACAACCGTTCCATTTAAGGAACAACCGTTTCGCGTGTTGATTTTTTTGCTGTTCCTTTTAAGGAACAAAATTTTTTGTGTATTTTTTTTTCGTTGTTCCTTTTAAAGAACAACACTTTTTCACATGCATTTTTTTGTTGTTCCTTAAAAGGAACAACAATTTTTTTTGGGTATGTTTTTTGCTGTTCCTTTTAAGGAACAACACTTTTTTTTGGTGTATTTTTTATTGTTCCTTTTAAGGAACAACACTTTTTTGGGTGTATTTTCACTTTTTTTGGGTGTATTTTTGCTGTTCCTTTTAAGGAACGACACTTTTTTTAGTATTTTTGTTGTTCCTTCAAGGGAACAACAATTTGGGAATATTTTCGAGAACAATCCTTCCTCCCTCTTGTGCGATTATTCCTAATTCATATCAACCACATTTTATTGATTCTCTTGCATCGCATGAAGTACAATAATTTTACGAGGAAAAAAATTATGGAGTCTATTGAAGCAAGTGAATATCTTTGACGTTATGATATTTAACAAGACAACTTCTTGATGATAGGCTTTAAAAAAAACAAACAAACAAAAGGGACACAATTATTTATGTATTGATTTCTGTTGTATATGATACTGATTGATCATCTTTACCATGCTGGTTCCACTTCTCCTGGCTACAATTCTCTCTATCTATTATAAGTAAGATTATGGGTATATTTTCTTTCTATTGACATGTTCAAACTTCTTCCACCATCCCCACTCTTAAGGAGTACTGAGCCTCCCTATATTTATCATAAAAGGTGTAAAAACAACAAAATATTGTCTACAGATAGAGGATAGGGGGTCTCATTAAAGTGTCAGCCTACCATGTTCATAAGATTGTAGCGAAGTGACATTCCCACTATGGCCACCACACCAAGGTTATGATCCATTGGATAGCCAAAATATCCTTGGAACAGGAGGTCTCATCACGAGCCGACCTGATCACTTTTGCTACTTCCCAATGAATGGCAGTGTGGTTATCTGGTTACCACGCCATCACATTGATCTCTTCTGTAGAACAACAATGGAATTCTCCAACTATAAATTGAGGATCCTAGCTCATATGGGTTAAAAAGCAACCCTGCCGAGGCCATGGACGCCTGCTGGCAACAGAGGCTCTGCATATGGTATTGAAGTTCTATTTTCAACATCAATAATTATTATAATACCCGCTTCCTATTTTTCTTTTTATCAGAGAGATTATTTCCCTAATTTCCCCCTACTATGAACCTTTACGCATGAGTTAATGTTTTTTAATCAATCATATCATTTTCAGATGGAATATCATCAGCAAGGTATCTTTTCTTGCATATTGTTGTCCTTTTTAATTACCACATTACCTATCATCAACCCAAGCATCTTATCTCTTATTCATAACTATCTTTATACACTCTGCCCTCATTATAACCATACCTCTTGCTGTCCTATCATTTGATATGTGTACTCTGCTTCATTTACTGCTATATTGTTCGTTCTCTTGCCTTGTAGTCAGCACAACACTTTTTCTAGGCTTTATGGTCATGGAATCCCTTTTTCAATTGGAAGGGGGAATGTATGCATTATGGGATAACATGCGATATAATTATTGAACTCTGCCATAACTTGATGATTTGACAAATTATTAGCACTGTATTTACACCAAAAAAAAAAATATATTATTAAAATATTTGCATGCATCTTATCTGTTGCTATTCAAAACTAAAACTGTGGATTCAAGAACTTTGCATGCAAAATAGTGACTTGTTACAGGAGACCAACAAGTATGGAGAGGAATTCCATTCGCAGCCAGGCCACACTATTGCCCCTAACAACAAAGGCTTGCGCAACTCGCGAACGCGCAGAATTGTTCAGACATGATGTGCTTGCATGGCTTCCACATTTTGCATCACTTTCAGTATCCGCTCAGCCTACATCAGCTTCAACACATGCCAGTCCATACATGTCATTCCACATTTTTTTTTCGAAGGTAAAACTTGAGGTAAAATAGCATATTTTTCTGATTTATTACAAATTTAGGAGAATTTCATGCAAAATCCATTGAGCATTATGTATCATCATTCATTCCACATCTTTACCACTTCTCATTCTTCAAAGCCAATTTCTTTCAGTTTGGGGGGAAGTGTTCCTTTCATTTATTTATTTATTATGACCATCTTATTCATTCTCAACACCTCCCTTCTTCCATGTTGTTTTACACCAAGCATAGATTTCAACAGATTGTAGCAACCACCTCTATTAGTTTTCTAGCATTGCATGAGGGCATGCTAATTCTTCAGTTTGGGGGAGGCATTGTTACACATGATGGATGTTTTCTACTTTCTTTCTCATTTATGGCATACAATTTCATTTTTGTACAGTGCAGAAATTGATTTGCATATATCTTTAAAACTATGAACTGAATTCTTGTGATTTCTGGATAACAAAGAGATATCATTAAAATACACAAACCCAGATAATTTCATGCTAAATTAGTTCATAAAATTTCGAAAATTATGCACTATCACCTACAACCATTTTGTTTATATCTCATGATCCGTGCATCAAAACGATTTGATTTTTGAGAAAATGGTTAATGAAGTTTGTTGTTACTTATATCACATTTTTATGCAACTTCATATACATATAGTTGAACGTCAACTGTAAAAATTGTTACGCCTTCATCAAGATTGCTAAAATTGAATATTCATTATTTGAGGAAAAAATCATTTGTTCCATCCATTTCATGAGTTGGGATGAACAATTTTTTTGCTTGGTTAACACATGGGCTTTGTCTTTGGGTTGCATGAGGACATGCAATATATTCAGTTCTTGGTTGCATGAGGACATGCAATATATTCAGTTTGGGGGTATGTTGGGCCGCTAATATGTTATTATTATTATCACTTTTTAACACCTATATCATATTTATGCTCTTATGGATAAATATTATTTATTCTCCTTTATTTTTAATAAATTGATGATTATTATGCATGATTTTATCAATGATGGTTTATTAATAATTTTTTTGTAACATCACTCACCATTTTAGCCTCCAAGATATTTTCTAGATTGCAGAGTTGATCTCCAACTCATTATTAAATATGCCAACTCAGAAATTCGCTAGAATAAGAAGTGAAAGTTTTGCATTAGACGTATTGGGCAAATGGAGAAGAATCTGGAAAATCCGAAACATGGGGTTTTGCTGTTCTCCCTCATCTTGCTTGATTTTCATAGGCAAGCAAGATGTTGTGGAAGAGCTGGAAAATGTGTTTGTGCTACAATATGAGGGAGAGTAGTCATGGAATCATAAGATGAACCATGCCAAACTTGTAGACAAGATTGGTGGTGGTTATATTGAGATTGGCATGGTTGCTCTAACATATGAGTATTCCATAATGGATTATGCAAGTAAGAGAATGGAGAGGAATTGTTTTGAACCATACCTGTAGGCCACGATTTCCATGGTTTTGACCTTGTTGCAGCTTCCCCATCTCTTTGATATGCTACTTCCATCCTAGATAAGGAAGAACAACTATTTATGGGATGCTCCTTTCGGTAATGAGGGAAAAACACTTCATCAAATTCTTGCTTTTTCTGAACCTGCAAAACATTCAATTGTGAATTTAGAGAGCTAATAAAATCATATTTAAAATTTTCAAATAAAACATTGATTTCATCTCTTATATCTCTTGTTCTTGTAGTAAATTTGGAAAAGAAATAAGAAACTTCTCTAGAATTCTTACCAGCCTTGGAAATTCCTCTTGAATACCTTATGCACAATTATTAATAAACCATAATTGTTAAAATCATGCATAATCATCAATTTATTAAAAATAAGAAGATAATATCTTATCCATTAAAAAATTTTGATCTCCCGACTCATCATTAAACATGCCAACTCAAAAATTATGGGAATAGAAGTAGCCGATTTACATTGGGCGTATTGAAAATGACGGAAAATCTGAAAATGTTCCATGAGTTTTTGTCTGAAACTGAACAGTAAAAATACACCCAAAAAGTAGAAAATACACCAAAAAGTGTTGGTATTCCTTAAAAGGCAATAAAAAATACAAAAAAGTTTGCATTCCTTAAAGGCAGCAAAAATACACCCAAAAAGTATTTGTTTCATAAAGGAATATAAAAAATATACAAAATTGTTGTTTCGCACAAAGGCAATATTAATATCTGAAAAATGCATGACCTATAAAAAGTATGATAAATTAAATAATATGCACAACTAATGAAATAAAGATAATTACTGTATGTAGAAGGGTTTGCTAAAAGGAAAAACTAAATGATTGCAGAAAGTAAATGAGCAGCAACGCTATATAATAGAAATAGACAGCAACGCTTATGTGACTGCAATGAACAAAAAAACTAAGTTACTGAAATGAACAGGGAAGCTCTGTAATTAGAATGAGTAACACAACAATTTACTTGCAAAAAGCAATGATCTTGTTATGAGGGAAAAGAACAGCAACGCAATTCAATTGCAGAAAGTAATCATTAAATAAACCACATTGTATGGTACAGGAACGGCCAGTAGATCCACCAGGAACCGGGCCCTTAGCCGTCGATGAATACCGCCGGATTACTTCAGGAGATGCGAAGGAACTGCAACTGTTTTTATATATTCATTATTGCATAATCATTACAACAAGTTCGTGCTCTGCTTCAACAACGAGAGTCGATGATCAAAGTTACAATTTCAATAGTAATTCTCCCATTCCTCCTATCCTATCCTATCTATCTCTAATCTAATAATCCATCTAATTCTCTCTCTAATCATCCATCATGAATCCCCATAATAACCCCCCTTCTCTGATCTCTGTTCTGATTTAAATACACATAGAGAAAAGAGAAGTTACAGCCGATATGATTAAAAATGATTCTTATTACAAAATTGGATTGCTCACAACCAATTGATCAGCAAGATCATATTTGAAATATCCTTCCATCAATCATTTAACAGGAATAGGTCGAATTTGGTATTGCAACTGGAAGAATTTGGAAAACTGCCACAACATCGAATCTGGGAAAATCATCCTCAGAGAACCTTTTGTTTCTCTCAATACAGGTTGAATTTGGGAAAACTATTCTTCATTAAAGTTAATTCGGTCCGTTCTGGACAAAACCCATGTTTCGGATTTTCCAGATTCTTCTCCATTTGCCCAATACGTTCAATGCAAAACTGTCACTTCTTATTCCAACGAATTTCTGAGTTGGCATATTTAATGATGAGCTGGAGATCAACTCTGCAATCTGGAAAATATCTTGGAGGCTAAAATGGTGAGTGATGTTACAGAAAATTTATTAATAAACCATCATTGATAAAATCATGCATAATAATCATCAATTTATTAAAAATAAAGGAGAATAAATAATATTTATCCATAAGAGAATAAATATGAAATAGGTGTTAAAAAGTGATAATAATAATAACATATTAGCGGCCCAACATCACCAACATGGGCATCTCTTCAGAGACTATCCCCTAAATAAGAAAGCTACACCTGAAAAGGAATCCAATGAATAGGAAACAAAAGGATTCACGAAGGTAGCAAGCATAAAATGACACAACAAGAGAGCTACCCCTCAGTAGAATAAAAAATAACCTACGCTTAGCAACAGCTTCGCAGCCCTAAACCAGCTAAATGAAAACGAACTCGAACTAGTCATCAAATCTAGGAGTACCTCCATGGTGCAGGCCCAGTCCTCTAAGGCTCACAGTACAAGTTCCCCCTTGAGACCTTCTTGAAACCAACTATTGCAAACGCTGCAGGGGAAAACAACATGATAAAGGGAAAATAATATATCATGGAATCGATCCTAGAAGCGATGGAGGAAGAACCATAAAGCATAGATCTGGAAGGCCTGGATCTCATCGGGTTAGAGGAAGCGTGCAACAAGAAGGACTACATATCAATTCCAGAGCAACAAATCCAAAAAATGGAGAAAATCCTTGCCAGAGCACAAAAGCTCCCCTCCTTGGGTATCCAGGGGTGCATGCTCATTGACACAAAATACTTCATGAAAGAGTCCCACAAAAGGGGCAGGAAAACAATCCTGCAAAGAACCATAGAAATTGGGAAAGAAATGGTGGATTCTGGGTGATTCCCAAGTTGAAAACATTCTACAGCACCTCCAATCATATCCCATGAAGCTCATCTCTTGGAATATTAGAGGGCTCAATAGCCCCAAGAAGCACAGGATCATAAAGAAAATTATTACTGAGGAACATCTGGCAATATTCTACATGCAAGAAACCAAATGTTCCAACTCTACTCTGGATACCATCTTCAAAAATATCTGGAAAGGAAACAATACAATAGTGGTTGATAAAAACGGGGCGTCTGGTGGCCTGGAAATCATCTCGAACCCCCAAATCATCTCCTTAGATAACTTTCATGCTAACAAACACTTCATTCAAGCCAAATTTCACCTGATTGGCACAGACATCCATGGCCTACTCACAAATGTCTACTCTCCACAAAATGCTCAACAAAAATTGGTGCTCTGTGAAAACCTAGAGGAAAAAAAAAAATGATCCCTCCCTCTCTGGCTCTTGGGAGGAGACTTCAACATGATAACCAATATTCAGGAAAAGAAAGGCGGAAGGATGCCTCTGGAATTGGATAGTAACGAATTCAAAAAATTCATCGAGAGTAATAACCTCATAGATCTACACACCTCCAATGGAATATTGATGTAGAACAACAAAAGATGAGGTGCCCATCAGATAGCCTCAAGATTGGAAATATTCCTCATTACCGAAGATCTCATTTGACTCGGAGGTAACACTGATGCCACTATCATCCTGGCGGCAGGATCTGATCATTGGTCAATACAACTTCAATGGCTCCAACCAGATAAGCATGCACCTAAACCTTTTCGCTTCGAACATTGCTGGTTCAGGCACCCAGGGTTCAAGGAAATGGTTTCCAAATGGTGGTCCTCCTTCGCACCTCCTCAAGGTACCAAAATGCTCCAGTTCCAGAAAAAACTGAAACTACTTAAAGGCCAACTGAAAGTCTAAAACAAAACAACCTTTGGCAACATATTCACATAACAGAAAGATCTGAAGGAAAAAATGAAGAAACTGCAACATAACATTATCTAAGAGGGGCGCTCAGCTGAGTCAAATCATCAGGATAAATCCCTAACTATTCAACTGGAAGAAAGACAAAACTAAGAAGAAGTCCTCTGGAGATAAAAAATCAAGAATCAACTGGCTCAAAGAGGCTGAAAGAAATACCAAATTCTTCCACTGCTCCACCATTCAGCACAGGATGCACAACAGAATTACAGTCCTCAAGAACCAAACGGGGGAAAGGCTGGAAATGCAAGCGGCCATCACTGAGGAGTTGCGCAATCATTTCAGGGACATCCTTCAGGAGCCCAACCACCAGAGGCATGAGGCCATTGTGGAAATCACTCAACATATCCCCAAGATGATAACGGATGAACATAACAGGATTTTGCTCGCAGCTACTTCTCTGTATGAGGTGGAACAGGCAGTCTTCCAGCTGAAGGCAAGAAGAGCTCCAGGTCCCGATGGATTCACCACCAACTTCTTCCATTTCTTCTGGGAGACCATCCAAAATGAATTTTGGGACGTGGTGGAGGAATCACATTCCACCCTTTGGCTTCTACCTGCGCTAAATGCCACCTTCATCACCTTGGTTCCAAAAGAAGACAAAGCAGCCTCACCAAGTAAGTACAAACCTATAACTCTATGGAATGTCATTTAAAAAATTATCCCCAAAGTTATAGCTAAAAGGTTGAAGAAGCTCCTTCCCCTCATCATCTCCCCGGAGCAAATAGGTTATGTGGAAGGTAGGAAGATTCTTGATGGCATTATCTTAACCCATGAATTCATTCACTCCCTCAAAACCACTAAAAAACCCGACATGCTTCTTAAAATTGACTTATCCAAAACTTTTGATCAACTCAGTTAGGACTACATCAAAAAGGTTTTTTAGCCTTTGGCTTCAGTCAAACTTGGGTTAGATGGATTGTGAGTCTCATCACCTCCCCCTTTCTCTCCATTCTAGTCAATGGCATTCCCTCTGCCACCTTCAACCCCTCGAGAGGCATAAGACAAGGGGACCCTCTCTCTCCCTTTATCTTCATCATCATGGCAGAAGGATTGGGTCGCCTTTTCAAAAGCTCCATCCAGACTAGCGCCCTGCTTGGTTTACCCCTCCACAACCTACCTCCCTACTCTCACCAATAATTTGTGGATGACAACTTGATTATGGGTTACCCCTCAGTCCAGGAAGACTGGACCCTTAAATCCGTTCTTGAATCCTTCTATGAAGCCTCTAGCACAAAGGTTAACCCTGAAAAATCGCAGATATTCTTCTTTCATACTCCCCCTCTAACCCAACGCACCATCGCCCGCATCCTTGGATTCTCCATTGCATCTTTACCCTCCAAATACCTGGGAGCTTCGCTGACTGACTCGACCATCAATCACTCCTCCTAGAGAGATCTGCTGGACCAAATGGAAAATCGTCTATCCAACTGGACCCACCGCACCCTCAACATTGCTAGTCGTCTTGTCCTCATTAAATCTTTTCTGCAATCCTTCCCCATCTATCTCTTCTCAGTCCATGCAGCTCCCAAATGGGTCCTCAAAGCCATGCGCAACTTGCAATGATATTTTCTATGGGGAGGCACCAAAGGAAAAAACAAATGGGCATTAGTCAATTGGAAGGATGTTTGCACCCGTAAAATTCATGAAGGACTAGCACTGTGTGATCCTGAGCACAACAATACCATAATGGGAGCCAGCATCTGGTGGAAATGGGTCTCCAACCCAAACACTCCATAGGCCAACCTATGGGCAGCCAAGTATGCGCCTTATTGGACAAAGGAGGATCTCATAAGGTATAACTTAGATCTGGCTGGATCCAAAATCTAGAAAGCAACAAGCAATCAAAAACGGATGATCCAAAATCATAGTTTCTTAGAGCTGTGAAGTGGTAACCATGCCAGATTATGGGAGGAATCCTAGAAACAGATGCCAAGCCTCTCCTCCATATTCCACAGACCTCTATGGAGTGCAGCGCTCCAAGGATGGCAAAGATAGAAGATTCAATACTTTTGGACGGACAACACCCCTCAAGGCTACAGGAAATGGCTACATACGAGCAGATGGCAAGATAACTCGAACAATGAAAGCCACACATAAATCTGGGAGGAGCTCAGTACAAAAATAAAAATCAGAGTAAAAACAAGACCTGACATCCTCCGCTAGGGGCATATGCCCAGCGGAACTTACTCAACCAAGGAATCTTACAACATTCTTCATCAGCAAAACCCAGGCCCATCATACCTCATCTAGAAAAAGATATGGAAGGCCAATATGTGGCCTAAAATAGCTACATTATTGTGGTTGCTCAGTAAATGACGCATCCTCACATGGGAGAATCTTTTGAAGAGCAGGTTTGTAAGGCCCTCTAGATGCCCTTTATTTCTAGATAACTTGGAAACCATCGACCACCTGTTGGACCAATTCCCTACCGCCAATTTCTTGTCGGACATAATAGTTGTCTTATGCCGACGTTCCTACCGCGCTAGGGGAAACGTCATTAACACCATCAGCAGTTGGCAGGACAACGCTTATACCAACACCCTCCTGAATAGATTATGGTAGATCATTATGGGTATCCTCATCTGGAACATCTGGAAGGAACGAAACAATCGCATCTTCAAGGAGAAGGCTTCCACTCCTAATCAGCTCTGGGACAGGATCCAAAACAACCTCTCTGAAACTCTGGCCTTAGATAGACGCCTGGAGTCAGGAGGAACTTCCAACCTCTACATCAGAATGCCACATATAGAAAAAATAGAGAATGATTCTAAACACCCCCATGGACATCAATCCTAGAAGTGCTGGTAGAACCCCTGCTCCGGAAAAAATGGTCTCCCCCCTCTAATGGCTTCTTCAAATGCAATTTTGATGGAGCGTCCAAAGGCAACCCTGGTAATGCAAGTTTCGAAGGAATTATCAGGAACTCTCAAGGAGATCCTCTTAGAATTTATTATGGGAACATAGGTTGGGACAATAATACTTCGGTGGAGCTGGAAGGGCTAATACAGGGTATACAAAATGCCATCGAATTTCACTACTTCCCTCTGTAAATAGAGGGAGATTCACAAATCATAACTATGGCTTCCACAAGAATCCTCCAAGGCACAACTTCCTCAAAAGTTTCCAACAGTTGGAGACTTTCCCATAAGCTCAAGATGTTGGAACTGTTGATTCACAACCACAAAGCCATCACTTTTGGTCACGTCCGCAGGAAAGACAACTCTGTTGTGGATATTTTGCCGAAAAAAGGTTTGGAAAGAAATTGTGAGCTGCATCACTCCACCCTTACACAGGTTGAGGAGGAATCTCTTAGACAGGATTGCCTCACTCTTATTCAGAAGGATTGGCACCCCCTGGATGCGGGTGACAGAATTGACACGCTTGACAGTCACATCCCACAGTCCCCGGGAAACAGATATCTCCTGCGCAGAGCCTCACCTGCTGCAAATCCTCATACCGTTAGCCACTCACACGAGACTCACAGAATCATATATGATGACGAGAGGACAGGAACTGCGTCACCATGTCCTAAGAATCACCTTGCATCCATCACCATTAATGACCATCATGATTAACCTGTATTGCATCCATTCCCCTTCCCTCGAGCTTGCTCAGGTTCTCAATCATAGCACGTAGATGTGTGCGAAGTCCACTCATTGCTATCCTCATCACACACATCCCTGCCCCTTTAAAAATATGAGCTCTCAGCCCCTTTCAAGACTCAGACTGTTATCTTAGCCTTTCGCCATGCAGAAGCCTCTGGGTGTTGCGCAGATAGGAAGACGCGGTCCGAGGAAGTCCACCATCCCTCCCTAGACGCACCCCCAGCTCTGAAAAACTGACCCGCTGCCAGTTCTAGACAAGGAAGATGAGGATACAGACATCTGGGTGATGGACTCTAAGGGCATTTGGACACGTTTTCCCGATGGAGTAGATCTGGAATCCCCCATCCTCTACGCACCGGTCTGCAATCCCAGGCGTACAGTGGCAGATGCGGAGGAAGCTGCTGCACAGGCTCCTGCTTGCCCCATTAAGGAGGAGGCCCCCAATAGTGATGATGAATATGAAAAGTGAATCCTACGCAGTTGCACAGTTCTCCTATGTTCTTTTTCATGCTCGCCATTAGTGCCTTTCTGCTACCATTTACTTTATGTTTCTTAGATATGCCAGCGCTATTGCGCATAATGTACTTCTCTGTTTCAAGTTTTGTTTGGGCTGGTTTCCTCCCTTGAGGCAGCCCAGAAACCGTGTAACAAAGGTTGGGATCGACTAAGCGCAACTTGCCAACCCAGCCTGTAGCACATGTAACTTTATGTTTTCGAATTAATAGAATAGCCCAACTTACCAAAAAAAAAACGTGCATTAATAAGCCTATACTTTAGGATAAAGCTTTTGATATAAAATTGACCTCTTTTTATCCTTTCAAGCCTTTTTGGAATATTTTGACAATGAAACAAGTTTTTAAATAAGATAATGTGTCTTACTTTATTCTCCTAAATATGCTTACTCCCTTTAAAAGATTGATTTGATGAAAATGAAGCCTTGTTCACCCTTTTTGGTGATATTTTGGGACGTTTCAATGAAAAAATAAGAAGACCTAGATACAAACTTAAATGGAGATGAAATGACTGACCTAAGACTCTAAATGACAATGAGTGACATGACCTATGAAATGATGATGCCCATGGATGGAATGAGGTGAGCAGATTTTCTGACCTAGACCATATGCAATTGTAGAAATTTATTAATACTGATAGTCTTACTGAATTCTCCTGATCTAACAAATTAATCTTATGTTAAATACAGAATCCTTCCACTTAATTCTTTGCGGAAATTAAATCTCCAATTTCAAAACACATGAAGAAAATCAATCGCACATAAACACAGTTGTTTAACGAGAAAGCTTAAAGCTAAAAACCCCAACTATCATATATTATGTATATCAATGGAATCATGTAACAATCTCATACAAATATTAGTACATCAAGCTCTCAATACAATATAGAATCGTCACACATTGCCATGCAGAAATTTGCATATCTTTGCACCAATTTCTTGCCTCCTGACAGCCTGCCTCCACTACGCAATCCCTGCTGAAGAAGACCCCTGAATGAATTCAAATTGGCCTTGCCTTGACTGCGCAATCCTCATTAGCATATCCAATGTGTGTCAGATGCATTGAATGCATCACTATAGTCACAACAGATAGTCCATCTCACCCTTTCACCTATCTCTCCATTGGGTCTCCACTGGATCTGACATGCAAGTAGTTAATTGTTGTATTTGGTCAGTTGCAAGTGAGTTATTAGTTGTGAATTAACTAATTAATTCACTAAACTCTCACTAGTGTATCTTTCAGTTAGACTAGATACAACTAGCTCAACAGAGTTGAACACACTTAACTGATTTAAACTAAATAACAACTCCCATAACTACTCTTCCAACTCTGTCACAACTTTTCCACTTCAGTTCCAACTGAGTCCTCCATGCATGAGTCACCAACCACCCTAGGAATTGCGTAATTCCTTCAGCCCACTGATTATCCAAATCTGTTCACTGAAATAAAGTGCTCCAAGAGAATAAGTTGATATTTATTGTCGGATTATTATTAAGGGCTAATAATAATTGACATGCATCTATTTTTAGATTGATGATCTATAAATAGACTTCGTCCAATATTCTAAAAATAGAATTTCATCTATTTTTCACATGTTACCAACCATCTACAAAGAGCATCCTGCAACTTATAGAATATGCTCACCGTGTCTAAAAATAGACATACACCTAAAAATAGCCTGTGGGCCCCACTTAGTTAAGGTGCTTAATTTTCACTAAGCTCATCATCTTGTAGAATCTCAATAGCAATGACCAAAATTTATTTGAAAAGACAAAATTTTTGACCTAGGACTACTAGCAAATAAACCGAACAAGCATGTTTGATCAATGGACATATTGACACTAACATTGGCTCCAACTGGGGATGGTAGCTCCTTCAGGAGGTGTTAAGAACACCGTAGATCAGGTAGCCTCATCCATTGGGTGATGGAGTCAAAACTGGAAACTAAAAAACTTTGAGAATCTTGAAAACATGAAATAAAACTAGAAATAACTTTGACTCAAAAAACTGACTTGACTGTGACTTGAGAATTGATTGAAACTTCTTCTTCTTTTTGAAAGAAAAAACATGAGTTGAATGTAGAAGTCTCATGGCTTTCACCTCAGGCTTCAAACTCCTACAACAACTTCCTTATTCTTAGACAACAAATAAAATGATATTTACAATGAAAGTGAACCTCTTCTTCAATGATCATGTAAGGTAATGTTTGAGGAACCTACCATTGATTGATCCTCCTAAAACTTCCTACCCTTCAAGGTCTTCTAGTAAAAATGCCTTATTACCTCTTAATCTAGTAATCTTATAAGGACCTTTCCAAAGATTATCAAATTTGTCGTGCTTGCCTTTGTCTTCATTTCAGGCATCCCAACGAAGAACAACATTTCCTAGCTTAAAATCATCAACTTTGGTATTCTTATCATAAATCTTCTTGATTTTCTGTTGAAGTTTTAAAGTGTGGCTGAAAATTTCATCCCTTGATTGTTGTAAATGAAGCATTTGGTTGATTCTTTGTTGGACATCATTTGGTTCACTGTCAATCTCTTGCAGAATTTTCACCATTGGTATAGCTAAAGAAGTAGGGAACATTGTGTCAACACCATACACGAGGTGGAAAGGTGACATGTTGATTGATCTCTTTGTGCTGACTCTGTCCGCCCATAGAGCATTGGTGAGCTTTTTGTGCCTTTCTCTTGTTTTCTTGCAGCATCTTCTTGATTATGTTCACTAAATATTTATTTGACGATTCAACCAGCCTGTTGCCTTAAGGATATCATGTTGTAGAATGAAAAAGCCTATTGTGATACTTATCACAAAATTTAATCATTTTCTTAAACTTAAAGGTAGTTGCATTGTCAGTAATGATTTAATATGGACAACCAAAAGGAGACAAAATATTGTTCTCTAAAAACTGAATAATGACAGTATCAGTAGCTTGCCTTATGGGGATGGCTTCAATCCATTTAGTGAAGTAATCAGTGGGAGTGAGTATCCACTTATTCTAGGTTGATGATGGAGGATGGATTTCTCCAATGAAATCTAGTCCCCATTGCTGAAATGATGCTTGCACTTCACTTCAATTGGTTTCAAGGGCAAAGGAAAAATCTTTCTCTTCCCCTGAAAGATTTGACCTTCATGATGGCACATGATTGTTTTATAAACATCAAAGAATAGACTTGGCCAATAGAAACCCACTCTTAAGATCTTATTTGTTGTAGTATTCCAATAAAAATGACTGCCACAGTCACCTTTATGAAAGTCACTCACCAAACAATTCAACAATACTCCACCCAGATATTTCCAATACAAGACATTGTTAAGAATGCAATACTTAAGAGATTTCAACTTCAAATATCTAGCTTTATTACTAGGAAATTTGAGAGGAGGATTCAAGTATTGTAAAACATGAACAATATCAGCATACCATGGCGATGATGAAATTTTTTTAGATACCTCAGGTGATACTTCAGCCTCTTGCTTCTCAGATAATGCAGCAATAAAATTAATGTCCAAAGCATGTAGATTTGAGTCTGCCACAAGCTTTTCCAGGCATTGTCCCTTGATCAAATTTGTAGGCTTGATTTCTAAGTCATACTCCAACATAATAACGATCCATTTGCCACTCCACCCTTCAGGATCGTTCTGCGTGAGCACATCTTTGATAGCAACATTTGGGAGATATGCAATGACATGAGAGTGGAGAATAAAGACTCGGAATTCCTTCAATGATTTATCTAACTCCAAGGTCTATTTCTCAATGATATTTTACTTCAAGGTTGCATCTCTTACGGTTCTACTGAAGAAGGTGATGGGCTACTCTGTGTTCTGATTTTTCTTTTGCATAAGGATGTCAACTATAGTATGCTCCGAAGAAAATGAAAAAATGATGAAATCAAGTGTGTAATCTAGACTAATAAGGATAGGAGTGTGAGATAAAGCCAATTTAACTTGATTGAATGGCTTCTTTGCCTCTTCAGACCATTTAACTTCACTATATTTCTTCACCATGTCAGTAATTTGCCTCAAATGTTCAGCAAGATTGGGGACAAACCTTCTTAAAAATTTGATTTTACCATTGAACGATTAGATTTCATTCTTGCTCCTAGGATAGTCCAAGGTATGAATTGCTTCAATCCTTGAAGGATCTATCCAAATACCATCTTTTGATATGATATGGCCTAGTAATTTCCTTTCCTCCATAACAAAAGGCTTCTCTTTGGGTTCAGTGATATGCAAAACTTTTTGCATCTCTAAAGAACTATTTTCGAGTGTTGTAGGTGCTGCTCATCTGTCTTGGAAAAAATAGTGATGTCATCAAGATACAAGACCAAAAAGACTTCCTTTTCATTGGCGAAAGCAATGTCCATTACTCTCTGAAAAGTAGCCCCTGCATTCTTCAATCCGAAAGGCATTTTGGCATACATGAAGGTCCCATGGTGTTGTAAAGGTTGTCTTTTCCTGATCATCAGGGTGGACTAAAATCTGATTATACCCGGAGTATCCGTCCAACAAAGAAATTATGGAAAATCCAACTAACCTTTGCAAAATATGGTCCATATTTGGTAGTGGGTAATTGTCTTTCAGTGACACTTTATTCATATTTATGAAATCTATACACAAATGGATCTCTTGTGTCTTTTTCCTTACTAGCACCAAATTAGACATCCAATTTGAAAAGTGAAGTGGAACTATAATACAAACAGTAACTAATCTGTTTACCTCTTTTTGAATGGAGGGAAGCAACTTGGGATTCATTCTCCTTAACTTCTGGTGGAAAGTCTTATGATCTGGCTTTAATGGAATTGTATGTTGGATTATACTCTTATCGTACACTTTCAGATCATAATATTCCAAAGAAAATACATCAACAAACTGAGACATGAGGGTTGTGTATTTAATTTTCATCTCTAGGCTCAAGGATTTTGAAATATCTACCATCTTTGTTTTTTCAGGAGTGCCTTCCACTCCCACTTCTGTTGGTAGCATGGTCGGTTTGGTCGGTTTGCGTGCAACATCATCTTGATCAAAAATATCTTCCAAAGGCACTAAAACTCTGGGAATCGAGTTGTATTTCAGCTCAATTACTTGTATTTTTGTTGCATGGATTTCTTAGTCATCTTCATAGCATTGGTTATCCAATTGTGAATTCACAAATTCCTCTTCTGTCTGTTAGAAGTTGCTAATTTTTTTATCATCTTCAAAGACCTGTTGATACTTAACATTATCTTGAACAATAGGGTGATGTTTCACATTTATCTCATACTTCTTATTAGGATACAATGGAATTTTAAACACGTTGTCTGAAGTGGCAAGTGAATCAGCAATAACATTTTTGTCCCTTGGAATCAATGAATAGGCATACTCGGCGAAGGTCTTGAGGATATCTAACACTGCATTTGGGTAAGTCCACATCCTAGGATGCTTGGCCTGGTATTCCCCTTTGACTTTTTTTATTACCAACTCGGAGTCGCCATACACAAATTTTCTTAGCACCTAGCTTCTTAATAATTTTCAAGCCAGCTATCAAAGCCTCATACTCTGCTTCATTGTTCGAACAATCGAATGCCAACTTGTAAGAGGACATTCAAACATTGGTAGAATATTAAGTGACTGATTTATAAGGTTTTGAATCCATACTCCAATGCTAGCCCCTTCCTTTCCCAAGGGTCCATCAAATTCCATGGTCCACAAACCACTTTCTTCATCAGGACGCTGCAAATCGGATGATTGAACTTTACTTGCTGCTTGAGAGATTTTATTGTATGAAAAAAATTTGTACCTTTCACTATTTCATCTCTTTTTTGGGTTGATGCACTTGGTTCCAAACCACTTGACATCTTTTCTTCATTTTCTGCATTTGCAATTTCTAAAACAGAATTTGGAAATTCACAATTTTCTGTTTTATCTTCAATCAAAACTTTTGAAGATGTTGAACATTCATCATTGAATAAAATAAAGGACTCTAAATCCATGTGAACAACATGTATGGGATGATTATTAGGCTTTTCTCTGCTACTGACCATGTACTTTATTTTACTTTCTTGGTATAGTTTTATGAGTTTGCTAAAGATAGGAATTGTAGCATATGAAAAGTCATGCTGCAAGGTACCTCTAAGCTTTGCTCCCCATGACCGGAAGAGAAACATTCCATATCGAGGAGGGATATCTACCACAACAACATCCATAAGGACATTCTTGGCTAGGATTTGCTGTAAAGACACCACTAGGTCCTTCATGAGGCCAATTAATTTCACCCTCCTGGAATCAAATGAATAAATATCATGGTAAGGTCTTGTGATGTCCAAGCCTAATCTGTCCATAATGGCCTTGCGCATGATGTTATGAGAGGCTCTAGAATCAAGCATGGCGTTATGGAGATAAAATCATGGATTTTGAGGCTAATATAAAATGGAGGGACCTCACTATCTTCTAAATCACCATCAACAACAGGACCAAATAGAAGTTTCAGGTGATCATCACTGAAATTAACCATGTCGGACATATGATCCACCGTAAGCAACTTAGCTACTTTAAACTTGTACTGATCATTTTTTACTATTTCAGTTAAAGGAATGGAAACTTTCAACTTTGCGATTTCATTTTCAAGACCAAAAAGAGCATAATGTTTTCCTACGTCTTTCAATGGTGCATCTTTCTTCTTTTGTTGATCTTTGTGTGAAATATATTTCTTTTGTCCTACATCTTGTACTTCTTTATCCTTCTTCGGACTGTTGGTGGAAGCTTCATTTCCTTTAGCATGATTAGGAACAATAGGTCCTTTGTCTTTTCTTTGATCTGGAGTGGCGGTTTCTTTATGATGGGCATCTATTTGAGAGTTTTGTTTTTTCTAATTGGAGGTTATAGGAACATTCTTACTCCTCAAGCCATACTGCCCCTGTACTTGAGTAAGAAAATTATGATATACCCTCTGATAATATTCCGTCTGTACTGATAGCATGTCGTCATCTGACAAAACATATTGTTGATCGTTCGGTGCATAAATTTTTGCAGAAAATTGATCTTCTTCAATGAGGAAAATAGGCTTCTGATTTTCCTCAAATAAATGATTCTCGCCAGAAATATCTTATTCATCTTCTTCATCAAGACCTTCAGTTTAATTCTACTGAAATGGAGTGTGAATTTTCTGCTGACTTTGTGGATCCTGACCCCTCTATTACCTTTGCTTGATCCTATATTGATTCTGTTGATTTTGACCCCTGAAAATGGGATTTCTAATGGAGGGTTCAGCTTTTCTATCATCCATGAACATATTATCCATCATCTTCTCCATGGTTTTGATCATGGTGTCTAATTTTCCTTCGGATTAAGTAGATGTTTCTTCTTTGATAGTGACTTTTTTCTCTGTTTTGACCTTTGACTTCTTTATGATCAAATTATATTCCACGCTCACTGCATTTCTTCAAGAGTTAATGGGTTTCTTTCCCTCAGCTAGTAAGCCATGTCAAGGTCGAAACCATTAGGATAGTGAAGCAAAGCAAGGCCTGGAGGAGGCTTGATATTTTCAGGAATTGAATCATAGATTTTATTGAATCTAGGTGTAAAGTCTTGCACATAATCATTGGGATTCCTTTTCAAGGCATTAAATTTAGCTAAGATTTGTAATGGATTCTTCTTCTCCTCCAATTTTTTCATAAAAAATTCAATCGGTTGCTGTGAAGTAGCTACTGAACCAGCTGTGAGAGAGCGGAACCATTTCTTAACCTCTCCAAAGAAAATCTTTGCTATGATGCGCATCTTGGAATCGTCATTGTCAATCTCTTCAAGATCTATGAAATCAACCACTTTGACAATGTATTGGTAAGCAGTGGCCTCTGATGTTCCATAAAAAAGGGGCAATCTTTGACCATAATTTTGAGGTAGTGCAGTGAGTTGTTGGGGTAAAATTAGTGGAGCGAATATGGCCATGATTAATGGAGGGGGTTGTAAAGGTGTTGATGGAGTAAAAACTTGCAGAGGTAATGATGGAATGAAAGGAAGAGATGATGATCTAGCTCTATGAGAAGATGTAATGACAGATGGTGAAGAAAAAAACTGTTGTTAGTATTGGAAATAATATTTTTGTGAAGTTTCTTGAAATTTATCCACCAAGCCTTTAAGTTTGTAAAAATTAGACCAGACTTCACTGTCAACTTCGGAATAAGAAGACTCGGAAAATGGTACAAAGGTCTCAAATTCAATAGGATCAGAGATAGTTTCTGAAAGAAAGGTTTCAGACTTAGACCTGGAAAAAGATGTTTCGAAATGTGAATTATAGGACAAAACTTCTTAAGAAAATCTCGTAGGCAAGGAATTTGATTTGACAAGTGGAGGAATAGCTCTTCCAACTTTTTGAGACTCGATTTTCTTCTTCCTTAAAAGACTTTCAGGGTTAGTTACAATTGGTGAGGGATTTGGGTCTGGATTTGACCTAGTATATCTTTTAGGAGCCAGCTTAGATAGGAATTTGGAATTTGGCTCGAATTTAAGAACTCAGCCTGTTTCGAATGCTAGAACTTGTATCTCACAATTCTAACATTCAGTGAATAAAATAAATTTTCCCAGGGAAAGTTTTGCAATCGCTCCCTGGCAACGACGCCAAGAATGTTATCACTCCCCCCAACTTCCCAAGGCTGAGAGTGGGATTGAAGGAAGGTAACCACATACCAACCTTTAGGTCAGGTAGATAGCCCTACCAGGACCAGAGAGGGCTCTCTCAATGTCACTTTGCAGTCAATAAACGAATGAATATTTAATGATCTTAGGTTAGGTATATAAGCTTAGTAAATAGGGTTTTTGTTTGTTTTTTGTGTTGGATAGGAATGACAGTAATGAGACTACATCTAGGGTTTGAGGTTGATTTCGAGATCAATTTGCAGAAAATTTGGATGAGGCCAGGTATAGGATGAAATGATAGAAAAATCTGAATGAGCACTGAGGTGAATTCATTCATTTAGAGGAAAATAAACACATAATGTAAATCTTGTTAAAACAAAGCATGAAGAGGCATGTTTTCTGATTATAAACTGACAAGATAAACACATGCAAACATGCATATTAAAGAGGAAATGATATCATTCAACATGATAAGATAAATATATAGAGAAAGACTAAATGCTCCAAGGCATACCACGGGATTCTCAACACAATTTCTGCAACACCGTCTTTGATTTCATTCCAAAAGGCTTGTACAATAGTTCCACTGTAAAAAGAAACTATCCAACCCAAGAAAAGACTAATGTGGGTCTACTTATAGAAAATATGCACAATGAAAACTCATCATGTCGAAATCCCACCAAAAATGCATCATAATTACATGATTTGAGTCACTTCCTAGAATTTAGGGAGGTTAGAAACCATTCCTTGAAATTTAGTTATAGACTAAGAGTGTGTGTCCCCCACATTAAATTACATGTTTCCTCATGATAAGAGGTAAAAACCAACTCAACTACTCCAATTACAGCTCAAAGGACAAAAAAACCTCGAAATTATGACTTTTTATGGGCTTGACAAGTGTCTTGGGAAATCCTATGTAGATATGTAACACTTTTTACATATGCATAACAGAATTTTACAGGTGCGTGACAGTTTTTTGCAGCTGATTTTGAGCGAATTTGAGAACTCCAAATCAAAATATGAAAGATAAGTCAACTAGCCCCGTGTGTCTAGTTTCCAGAACATCTTGAATTTTGAAAAATGATCCAAGCCGAGTATCCAATCCTAAGAGCCTTGTGTTCCATATCAGTAAGGGTCAGCAGATGTAGTAATTTGTGTTCTATATCGGGTCAAGGTCAAGGGTCTAGGGTAAAGGGTCAGGGTCTATAGTTCGATATCAGTGACCCATGGGAAGGCCTCCAAAATTTGATTTTCCCTAGGTTACTCTAGATGCGTAGCAGACAATCAAAAATTTTGGCAAAAGCATAGAAAACTAGTGGTTTTTTGGGTTTTTTATTCCAAACTAGAGTTTTTCGTGCAGCAAGGGTTCCTGATATGTTATGTACTCATCAAAATGCATCCAACCATGTAATTTATTCATCATTTGGGTGACCTAGTAACAAGCGTAACACCTTGGCGCTACACAACTCTGAAGGCTGAATTTCCAGTTTAGTGCAAAAATCACTAAAAATACCAAAATTGCTCAAAAATTCTCCAAATTTGTTTTGTGGCACCTGTGGATGATATGTTAAACAACCAATGAAGCTTCAGCTAGCAAATCTAAACCATTCTTCTCTTTTAGTTTCATTTGAGCTCTTTTTAACTTGTTTAAGCTTGATTTGTGAAATTTTGTTCCTGGTACAATAATGATTGGCCATATGCCTCTAAAGATTGGTGTCTCTTTTGTCTCTTTTCAAAAGCTTCTCTAAATTTTCATTCACACTTCCTAACGAGAGTTCTCTGTCTTGATTGATCTACATATCTATTAGTTCATCAAAGGTCAATTGTTTAGGTAGATGAGCTGACTGTCTTTCTAGCTCCATTTCCCTCTCAAGGCCTCTTGTCTTTGGCCTTCTTGGCTTTGTTTCAATCTCAATGCCATGCATTTTATTAACATCTATTTCTTTCTTGCCTTTACCTTTATTTATATCTAGCTTTGCCTTAGTCTTACTTTGTATCAGTTGCTTCACCTTCAATTGCCAATTTTCTTGCTATAGGAAAGTAATTTGAGAATTTGCAATGGATGAAATCTTCCTCAACTCTATTATTTCCTCATATTTCTCCCTAATGATCTCCTCAGCTGATTTGAATTGAACCTGCTCTGCCATGTCAACATTTAGGGGCATATTTACATCATGTTGGTGCAATGGTGATCTAATATGTTTCTTGAGTAGCAAAGCCTCTAGATGAGATTGGCGTCAGAATGATAGTGGAGGGGAGTGCGCGGGAAGGAACAGTAAGTGGGATCTGGATCAGGAGGGAGGATATAAGTGGCAGTAGGGGGAATGGAGGGAGATACGCAGGATAAATGGTGGAAAAAATGGTTTGATTTGGCAGATTTCGAGGGGGGGGGGGGGGGGCGGGTAGGAGTGGTAAGAGGTTTTGCGAGGGGGGGTGCAAAATGATATTATGTTGAAATGTTGATGTGGGACCAATGGGAAGAAACCACTTCTTCAGACCCCCCGGGTAAAGGTAGGATGGCGAGGGGGGGGCAAAGAGGCTTATTGATTGTTGATTTGACGGAGGAATGATCTAGCGGCAAGGAAGAGATTGAGGTTTGACCACAAGCGACAATTTTTTTATCATTTTCAAGCCTTTAAATGGGAACTTTGGATAAAATGCATAATGCCTCCGAAATTTGGATAGGGACATAATGAAATCAAACCTTAGGCTATTAGCACATATTTATAATGTTTCACAAACTTTGGATAAAATGCACTAATAAGCCTATACTTTAGCATAAAGCTTTTGATATAAACTCTTTTTATCCTTTCAACCCTTTTTGGAATAATTTGACAATGAAACAAGTATTGAAATAAGAAAAAGTATCTTACTTTATTCTCCTAACTATGCTTACTCCCTTTAAAAGACTGATTTAATGAAAATGAAGCCTTGTTTGCCCTTTTTGATGATATTTTTGGACTTTTCAATGGGAAAACAAGAAGACCTAGATACAAACTTAGATGGAGATGGAATGACTAACCTAAGACTCTCAATGACAATGTTTGACATGACCCCTGAAATGATGATGGTCATGGATATAAAGAGGGGAGCAAAATTTCTGACCTAGATCATATGCAATGGCCAAAATTTATTTGAAAACTTGTTTGAAAAGACAAATTTTTTTACCTAGGACTAATAGCAAATAAACTGAAAGAGCATGTTTGATCACTGGACATGTTGACACTAACACTAGTTAAGAACGTCTCCATTAACTTCTTGCTGGCGGGTTTTCTCTTATCGACTTCGACGAATTGCTCTGAGAGTAGGCCTAGAGCTGCACCCTAGCCTTATTTCCATCATCAACAGGTGACCCTGTGCTCAGAATCGATCAACATCATTGGTCTTTGAATTAGTGGTTTCCCTTGTGTTCGACGTCATCTTACATTATCAGACATTTGGATTCGTTCAGTACCTTGGTTTCCATTTGACCCTATTGGTGGGTTCCTCAACTCCGTGTCAGCTTTCATTATTGTTTGGTTCAAAGGGTTTCTATCGTGCACTAGCACATCTTGTGTACGCCAACAATGCGCTTCAGTTTGGTTACTACATCTTTATTCGTCCGATTCCTTCCAAATTATTGGCCTGCGGGTTACACTCGTGCTGGATTTATGAGGGATGCCTTAATGCCTTCCTTCCAGCATATCTTTTCCCATCGACTCCAACTCATTACTCTGGGAATAAGGTCTAGGTTCCTTTTTCAATACCTTAGGGTTTGCAGTCATCAGTGGCAGAATCCTTCGCTATCGACAGTGAGAATACATCAATGTATTCTGATTGGTATATTCTCTCAAGTGTTCGTCTTCAACTCATTTATTCACACTTGTTGGATTGTACTGGGGTACCTTGACTCTCATCATCATTATTGGTGAGTTGTCTCGCGCTTGTTAACGGTATACATCAATGACCGGTAATCAAACAATTTCTCACATGGTCGACTTCAACTCATAGTGTAGAAATGTACCATGGTGTTTGGTGAAGACCTCATGTTTGCGTCAACATGTTTTGGTTTACTTGTCAACTCCAATTTTCTGCCAATGACACCATCCACCTTATATGTTGCAATTCATTACAACAACATCTTATATGTTGGCACCCGAGTTGCATGCAATACCATTATTCCAATTTTATGACTTAGTACTTTTAGGATTAGTTATGTGACATCAATGATCAGATATCTCCTTCGACATCATTGATCAGTTCTTCTATATGTGATACTATGCCATGACCTTGATATGTACTTTTGAGGCTATGATCAGATGATCCACAATGTATTTCTCAGTTTCCTTTGTACTAGTATACATATTTGATCCGCTCAATACTTGATATGCGGACATTCTCTACTATCTCTGAGCATGGGTATGCCTGCCTCAAACACGAGCTTGTTTTTTGATTTCTTCCATTGGCTTTTGGTAGGCTGAAATCTGGTGAACTCCTGCCAAACCCTCGCATGATTCTTCTCATACACTTAATACATTTCGGCCATCATGTACCCCTTATGACCTCATATATTAGGGGGCATCTATTCAAGCATAATTTTCCACCTCAATATAGTTGATGCTCTGAGTTATGGCCTTGGGAAACCCTTTCCCTTCAGACTTGTTCCTTTATCTAAAAAACATTATTTAAAATTCCATACACGACTCTGACCTCTCAAAAGCGTGTGCACACATGGGTCCATCTATACCCAACCTACGTATATAATTTGAAATATGGAAAAATATATATATCCCTATTTTTTGGCCGAGATTTACAGGTTACACCGGAAGCCTACCTACAACATCTCGTGGCCTAGTTGTATCCCAACTGAAACAACTGTTTTGGGGTGGTATAAATACACCTCATGGAAAGGCCTAAAAGGGGGAGAAATATAGGATATTGATATTATAGCCATTTTGTCCCTGGTCAAGTCTTATTTATCCATGTGCCTTCTACACTCCCAGATTGTGGAAACCCTTGTTTCCCTCACACAGATGTTGATTCCTCTTATATGGCATCCATGTGTGTGCATTTGGAAGGATATTGTTGAGGCTTGGGTTGGACAGATCCAGAGGATGGTTTCACTTAGAGCCGTGGTTGAATCGGGTGGTATTCCTCCACACTTCTCTGCATCCATTAATAAAGAAGCTCTGCCCCATTATTGATATTCGTGATCTTTATGCTTTCTACATGATTATGATCTTATTATGAATGATTTCATGTTTTATGCTTATATTCTTACATGATCTAACAATAGTATCTTGAACATGTGTTGAATTATTGCTAGTATATGTGCTTTTATTGAATGACTTGCAAGTTTTGGAGCATTAGGAGAAGCAGAGGGTTTGAACCTTGTGGGATCTCCTTCAAACGTAGGACCTACAAGTACTACTCCTTCTTCCCATTTTACTAGTTTAAGCATTAGGATTGCAAGTTTGTATGCTTCTTATTGTTGTATGCCTTTTGCTTTGTTGGGGTTTCCAACCCAGATCCTAGGGTGTATTATCCCGTAACACCGGGACTAATAACTCAAAACACCAAGGGCTCTAAATAGTTTGTCCAACCAAGGCTTCCAGGACTAGTAACTCAAGCCAAGTTATTATAGGGCTTCCAGAGAGTTTGTACAACCAAGGATCCAAGAACTAATAACTCAACCCAAAGCCATATGGAACATGAGAACCAATCATAAAACAAATGGGAAAACCCACAACACCATGGCTATCCAGGAAATGACAAGGCTAGGTAAAACCATTGTCAATCCAGGAAATCCTCCATGTCAATGACAGATCAGAACCAAACAACCACATGCATATGCCATGCATGGCAAAACTAGCAAGGAAATCATACATGCAACTTGGTACCTACAAAGAAAATATATTGTAGATATTTATCTCATTGTTCGCTTGTGCTTTCCTACTTTTCCTTTGCCTTATTTCTCCAAATCCAAATTATGCCCCAATTCCTCTAAGAGTGCTCTAAGAAAACCCTAAGTGTGCAAGAGTATGAGAGAGAGAATAGAAAATAGCTCCAAGCTAAAACTGACCAAAAGCTATGAAATGATCCTCATAAGCCTTTTTATCATTGAGGCCTCTATTTTCTTCATTTTCCATTTTTTTTCCTTCAATTTCCTCCTCACATGTAACCTCTGACCTTTCACCTTCCTTTTCTCCAAATTTCCTTTATTTTCATAAATAAAATGCCAATAAATGACACTTTTCCTTTCCAAAGGCTTTTCCATGCCTTTGCTAATTTCCTTAGCCATTTATTAATCACAAGTGATTCCCCATTGTTATGTTTTCACCCAACATTCAGTTTGGAATACGTGTCCCATGACCTTGGTATTATTTTCTCTTTATTAACTGTATTACTTAGATTTTTAACCAGGTTTGTTACAAATAAAATGATCTATGAGCTAATTGAGTACCAGGATAAGAAAATAGTTTTTTCCAAAAATTTCTTGTATAATTGGGATCTTTGTCACTTACAATAATCTTTGGGTTTCCATGCAGTTATTTAATTGTTTAAATCAATTCAGTAACAACTATACTGGCTTTAAAAGGATGAGATAATGCATAAAAGTGTGCATACTTGGTAAGTCTATCTACTACCACCATGATGACACTCTTTCCTTTGAACTTGGGTAAACCTGTGATAAAATCCATTGATACCTCCTCCCAACGTTGACTTGGAATGGCTAAAGGTTGTAACAGACCTGGGGTCTTAATTGTCTCAACTTTATTTTGTTGGCAAACCAACATTCTGTGACAAACTTCTAAAAATCATATTTAAGGCCATCCCAAAATAATTTCTTCTTGACCTAGTGGTAAGTTTTTTAAAATCTCAAGTGCCCTCCTAAAGGAGAGGTGTCTAATTCCAAAAGAATCTTTTGTTTGAGTTGGGAATTCTTACATAGATATAAGCGATATTTGTACCATAATGAGTCATTTTTCCAGATAAATGTATCAAATGTATTGGGATCTTGCTGCAAATTTTGAATGAGTGTCCACACCTCTTCGTCATTCTTCCATTCATCCCTTGCTTCAATTATCCAATCAAGTTGGATAATAGAAATGGCATATAGAAATGCTTCCACATCCTCATCCCTTATTGGTAGTACATCTGCAACGACATTTTGCTTCCCTTTTTTATAGATGATTTCAAATTCAAAATCAACATCTTAGTGACCCATATTTGCTACTCTCGTGGAGATAATGTTTGTTCCAAAAAGTATACAAGACTATCATGATTTGTTTTTACCTTGAAGTGTCTTCCCATTAGCTAAGGGCGTCATTTCTTCAAGGCATGTAGTATTGTCAACATTTCCTTCTCATAAATAGGGTTTTGTAAATGGTTTCCGTTGATTGGATGACTTTCAAAAGCAATGGGTCTTCCTTCTTGCATTAAAACAACACCATTTCCATTTCTTGAGGCATCACATTCCAGCATTAAGGTTTTTGTGAAGTCTGGCGTAGCTAAAACCGGAGCTTGGCACATTGACACTTTAAGATATTCAAAGGACTTAGTTGCTTATGGAGTCCAAAAAATGCATCTTTCTTCAGTAATGTTGTTATAGGTGTTGTTATTCTCCCATAATTCTTAACAAACTTGCGATAGTACCATGTCAACGTGATAAATCCTCGAAGATGCTTTAGGGTTGTGGGGATTTTCCATTCCTTGATGGCTTTAATTTTACTAGGATCTACCTTAACACCCACATGAGATACAATATGACCCAAATATTCCACCTCTTGTACCCCAATGAAACATTTGGAGGTTTCTACAAACAATTGTTTCTCCTCCAATAGTTTGAGCACCCCGCCAACATGTTGAACATGATCCTTCCAATACTTGTTTTAGATTAGTATATCATCAAAAAAATACTAACACAATTTTTCTAAGGGTTTGAAAATGGAATTCATCAATCCTTGAAATGTAGAAGGTGCATTAGTAAGGCCAAAAGGCATGACCAAAAATTCATAATGACCTTCATGAGTTTTGAATGTTGTTTTCAGAATGTATTCATTCTTCATTCTAATTTGATGATATCCTGAATGAAGATTCAACTTGGTGAAGTAAATTGCTCCATGTAATTCATCCAACAATTCATCAATGAAAACAATGGGAAATTTATCTTTAATAGCGATTTTGTTGAGCTTCTTATAATTAGGACACATACGCCATGATCCATACTTCTTGTGTACCAATACTACTGTTGTGGAGGTAAATCCCCTCTGCGAACAGAGGCGATCCCTACTAGCCCAGACTGGGTCTAGCAACAATCGTCACACGCTATAGTGCAGGTTCCTAATTGCAAATAAACCAACTAGCGATGAAGGCTTACCTGGAATCCAACGCTATTGCTTGTAGAGAAAGTAGCGCTCCCATTCCTTAGCTTTGGCAGATCACGATCCTCACGATCTCCATGACCGGACACCTGCACTCGCAAGAAACACAACAAACACAAGCGTAAAATCCAGTATATGCAACTATATGTCAGTCAGAGAATACATAAATCATTATCATAATCAACAACAAGAGTGGAACCATAACCAATAGTCGCTTATCATTAATCAATCAAAGGAGGATACAACCTGGCTCTAACGCTGAATTCTCCTTCGGAGGGTCGCCAGCGGAACACGTCTCGAAAAATCCTGTCAGGGATAGGACAAGCCTCTCTCTTCGGATGTCTCGACAATAATCTCCTTGCTTGGATTTGGCCTTAAGGGAATGGATCAAGGCTCTTGCAGCATAAGGCTCTGATGGCTCTTGGGAACTTGGAGATTAGCTTGCAAAGGAGATGAGCAAGCTTTTATAGATGGAGGAAGGGGATTTGGAATCCCTATAATCATGGGATTGGCCCTATCCTCAAGGAAGCTTCCATGAGAGGTGGCAAACCACTTCCTCTACATGGAGATCCGAAGCCAAACCTCCCAACTCAAATTAGATACCAGTTTATGAATTGGTTAGGACGAAACTTCCGCCATTTATTTTTAAAAAACACTCCTTAAAATGGCTGGCACGAGTGCAACTCTGAGACAGAGCGCCAATTGGCGTGCCCTATTTGAAGGATTTCCCCCATTGGCGTGGGTACTGAACTGGCTTCTCGCGCCAATGCAAAAAGGGGTGTTTTTAGGGTTTTTCACAAGGAGTTGTCTTCAGGGCAATGAAAGTACATGTTTAGGGGAATGCCATGAAAGTGTTTTCAAGTTATTTCACTGCTCACAGGTCACAGAACGAGCCCTCTAATTGTGCGGGATGGGGAATTGCAGGGACGGTGACAAATTGTTGTGTAACAGATGCCCCCTAAAGCATGAGACCCGAGAGAGAGAGAGGGGTGAAATGCTTTACGAGAACGTGTCCAACTGAAAACACTGTCGTCGGAAAACCTGCGTAGAGAAGTACAACTGATATCTCAAATAGATGATAGATACGTGGTATGGGCGCAGCCATCCATAACAGAGTATGCAATAATCCAGATCTGAGGCATGGACGCAGCCATCCAATGAGGATCGGTAAACAGACTCAGGTATGGTCACAGCCATCCAATCAGTGAGTCATGTAACTAATCATAATAATCCACAAAATCGCAGCCTGTATTATAACAGGCAGAATCCAGGGTCTTGAGCTCCATCTCGACCCGAACAAAGTACAAGTTCAACCATGCGAATAAGTGAGTTGAAGTCGAACATGCAAGAACATCGTCTGATTACCAGCCAATGATGAAAGTTGTTAACAGACGTGAGAGGTACCACCATTAATGCCAATGGTCCTCAAGGTACTACAGGTATAATCTACGGCATGTGAACAATGAGCTAATGTCGAACACCCGCAGAATCACTTGATCGGAGGCCAATGATGAAAACCTCACGTCGAATGTGAAGAACCTGCCATTGAGGCATGTAGGCTCCAAGGTACCAGAAGGGAGTCTCTAAATCAGCTTCTTGGATAATGAGCTGAAGTCAACAGGAAGTGACCTTGATCAAAGGTGGGCCATAGTTTTCCCACATCATCGATGCGAGACAGAGGAACATAATGTCTTTGTGAATCAGGCTCAGATGAGAATCAGAGGAAGGTTGATACTTGTAGAGGTCAACTTCTCTTGAACATATGGCAGCACGACAGTGAGTTTGGCAATATTTGACATCAACGGATTATAGGTCATGGCGACGAGGCAAAGAGCAGATGAGAGGTCAAAAAGGATCACCCAAACCCACGGAGGCAAGTGAAAAACGAGATGAGATGTCCCCAACCCGACACGAATGCAAAGAAGTGCCATGTTCAAGAGCGACATACTGCCAACACGACAATGATTCTGGTTCCATTTCCCCCCACCATTTATGGCGAGTACCCCAATTATTTTGATAACAAGCTTGAAGGGGATAGCATATGATTGTAATATAAGTTCATCCTTCGGACGAATCCATCCTAGTACATTTAACGAGCCCTAGGAAGGAGCGACTCGAATAACGTCATTACGACTGAATCCAATGTCATCAGGGTTTAACGAGTCTGACAGAGGAAGAACTCGGCGTCTTTTCATATTTAGAGAGTTTGAAAAGACAGCAGAAAAGTAAACTCCAATTGTCCCTTTTCGTAAATAGTTCCTCAGATCCGAAAAGGTAGAAAACTATGTCTGAGAAAACCTCCTAGTCGCAATAGGCTAGGGTATTCCTTTTTCGTAAACAATCTATCCCAGCCCGAAAAAGGGTTAAACGTATACTGGGTAGATGTCGTTTCACAACCACTTTAATGAGATCAAAACGACAAGCGACTCGGAAATATTTTCATGTTTAGGGAGTCAAAAAAGAGTTGAAAGTTTACTCCTCCTGGAGGAACGAGTGGTATAAAGGGTAGCAACTGGTTCCGGTAATGGTGGAACTGCTCAGAACAAGTAAAGGTTAAGAGGCTGGCTAACAAGATCACTCATCGCAGTGGTTCCTCCGGAATGGGTAAAACAACCAAGTGAAGGCATATGATCGGCCAAGCAGATAGTGACGATGGAGTGAGAAAACCAAGGTTCATCTGGAAAAAACAGGCTGATAAAATGGAAATCACAAGAGGTAAAATGGGAAAGGTTTCATTTTACTGTTCCAGCAACAAACTCTGCTCAGAAGTTAGTTTCATTTTCCTGACACAAAGCAAAGATAAAATATACTTAAAATTGATTCATTACTACACAAACGAAAACAGAGAATAAACATGCTGAAAAAATTAAGCATGCCCAGTATAGTGACAATTAAATTTTGCCCAAACTTCAGTCACACCATGTATATGGAAAGGATATTAAATGCAGATAAGAAAATACTCGGCATTGGGATTTTACGAATCTATACCTATCAAGTTCTCCCAAATCAACAGAAAGAGGCATTGCACGTATTTTATGTAGAGCACAGTGGCAGTGTACCTGTAACCTGCAGTGATAATGGAGCAAGAACTTAACAGAACAAGAGACTCCTGCCTCAGACAACCATATTTTCATCCCTAGAGTAATGACACAAAAACAACAATACTCCAGTATATCTGCAGAACCCATTTTAAGAACAGTACAAGACAAGGAACTCTGCTCCAACAACCTTGTTTCATTTTTTAAGGAGCTTGACACAAGACAAGGAACTCTGCTCCGACAACCTTGTTTCATTTATTAAGGAGCTTGACACAAGAAAACGAACTGTGCTCCAGCCAACTTGTTTCATTTTTTAAGGAGCTTGACACAAGAAAACGAACTGTGCTCCGACCGACCTCATCATAATGAACAAGAAGTCATCGCTTCCAAGAGTTCCACTCTCGATGGAAGGAAAACATCCTGGAATTCAGGACCCAATGCCCCCAGCACCTGATGCACAACAGCACTATCATTGGGTATAGGCATGGGGTAGGTAGCCACATAGTAGACCTGCGGTGGGGCAGATACAACGGGTGGATAAAAACCAGGAAGGGATGATGGCGGGCCAGCTGGCATATCAAGACCAAAGAACGAAAGCTGATCAATGGTCACGATCTGTCCTTCATGTGGAAAACAGACCACACGAAAAAGGGAGGAGACAAGCGCTCCCATGGCATAGGTGTAATCACGCCCCAAGAGTAGATTGAAATCCAAGGGGCCTGGAACAACCATCACGTCCATATGGACGATTTTACCTCCCAAAGTAACAGGTAACCTTGGAAGGATCCCTAACGGTTGACTCGTTCTTCTGTTAAATGCCAACAGATTCTGTGTAATAGGTGCAAGCGACGGCGAGCCAAAATCTTGCCAAGTATTTAAGGATAGAACACTAACAGACGCACCTTCATCTATAATAGTGCTGGGTACAGCCAGACCAAAGGCCTGTACCGTTATCTCGAAAGGCACATAAGACAGAAGGCGGTATCCTGCAAATCGATTCCAATCAAAGGAAGCAACCAAACTACTTGGAGGGGCTACCATCGAACCGAGATGGTCTTCCCCTGGTGTTATGGAGGAAGAAGAAACATCCTCCACAACCTCCATCTCGAAGGCGGGAGGAGTATCCTCCGGGACCTCCATCACGAGAGGCAGAGGAGTAGCTTCTTGAGATATAGGGACAGGAGAATCTTTCTCCAAATCCGAGGAATCTGAAGAAACAAGAAGAACCTGAGGGGGATGAGATCCACTCTCGACGGAAAAGACCTGGTGCACCGTAGAAGGGGCCAGCTCAACCGATCCCATGACCAATGGTTGGTCGGGAATGGATTCCTGGTTTTGAATTTTTGAGGGAGTGGGATTGACCAAGGATGACTCTTGACCAATCGTAGGATCAGCTAGTGGAGGACTCAAAGAAAGCTGTTTATAAACAGCCGGGAGGCATGGTGTAGAAACAGTCGGGTTGTCCAACACTCGCTTGGCTTCATCCATATAAGGACAAAGGTGAATGGCATGGTGCCCTTCACACAACTTACAGGGATTGGTAATCTTACCCTGCTTCTTAGGAGCCTTACCAGCACTAGTTGAAGATGTGCCCCCAACTTGACTCCCGGAAGCCAAAGACAACGGCGGACGACCGTTGGACCATAATTCGAGCACCTTGGGAATGCCAGGGCAGTCTCGAAGAAGATGGTCTCCTGTGCACAACATGCAAGGGAACTTGACTTTCCACAGAGGGTTGGAAGGTTTATCAAGAGGAGGTGCTTCAGAAGTAGTAGCTACACTTTTAGCCTCTCGCCTATCAGACTTCTTCTTCTTTGTCTTCTTCTTCTTCTTCTTAGCCACCTGGTTACTCGAATCCAGACTTTCACCAGGTGAAGTAGAAGAGGAGGACGCAGAAACAGGCGAGGAAGGGGAGAGGTCCACCTTGGAATCAACATGATGTTGTTCAGGCGGAGGAACTGATTGAACAGTAGTCGAGACATTCGGGACCACAGAGGTTGAAAACAACCAAACAAGCAACCCAATAGTTAACCCAGGAAGGGACAACGTTGCCATATAAGGAGCACCAACATTCCCAAAAGGAGGAAAATGACCAGGATTCCCATCGGAGGGGATTCCTTGGTTAGTGAACTCTGGAAAAGTTGCCATCGAAAATGACCCAAAACAACACCCTAAGGAAAATAACTTTAACCAGGAATATTTCGTGGGCATTTAATTTTTAAAACATCGAAACAAAACTCTACCGTTTCATCTTTTAAGAGTCAAGAAACAGGCAAAAGGTGACTCTATCACTTTCAGATTGGAAAAAAGCGTGAAAGGACAAGCGCTTGATGACCTTTTCAAATTTAAAGAGTCAGAAAAGATCGAGATGACTACGAGAATGTAGGCAAAGGTGTGTAAATAATAGTTTTGCCATATACACCTTGGTAAAAATTAAAGATAAATCAACCAAGGACTTAACGTACGTGCAGGTAATCTCCCCGAATGATGTGTCTGGTGTATCACAGGTAAAAGGCGGAAGACTCGACTTCCTATAGATAAAGGATTGAAACCTAATGGAGTCTCCTTTTATATACGTGATGGTACGGGGAGCGCAAGTCCGTACTAGCATTGTCTGTAGCTAGATGGCGAGCGACAGCTACCTAGGTTTAACGACGCCAGAACACGTCTCTAGCCTAGACCTCTAAATATTTCGTTAATGTTTCAATGCTTCCTTATGTAAATTGAGTAAATTTTATGGTCGATCTTCAATTATGTTTCGGTTTCAAGGCTCTATCATATGTCATCTGACAATCTCCTATATGCAGCTATATGAGAAAAGAAAACTTTTCAATTTGATGAATGCTATCTAGTTAAAGGAAGAGCTTCAAACAATGATGCGACATAAAACAACACTGCAAATGAAATCTTTTCCAAACTAGATGACTTTCACTATCCGAAAGTAATTTAAAACATTCAATGAAGCGAATAATGCAATGTAATCTATGCAAAATCCTTTTTTCCGAAAACTATGCAATTGTAATCTATGCACAATTTCCTTTTTCTTTTCAAATTATAAGAATGCACTCAATGCATTTTTCGATGAAATGAAAATCTACTTAATGCATGCTTTCAATGAAAGAGAATGCACTCAAGGCGATTTTTAGCTTTCAACCATTAAACAATGTGATCTAATTTCAATGAAAAATCTCAAAATACTCTTCAATGCAATGTGATCTAATGCATTTTAACGAAAAGAACACTATGAGACGAAAACTAAAACAACGCAAATCTCCTTAATGAAGGATGAATGCAAAAGAGATGTAAAAAAACACTAAGAATGCAATCATTGTTTCAAAACACTTTGTAAAAAAATTCCTCAAAAGGTGACAAGACATATGAGGTCAAACAAAAGAGGACTTCCAAAGAAAGAGATCAAAACAAGGCATTCATTCCCTTTTACATCAAGAAATCATGGAGAGAAGACATTTCAAACAATGAGCAATGTAATCTATGCTCATATAGAAAAAAGACCGGAAGGGAAAGACACACTGGTGAAGGATTCAGGGGAAAAGTCTCAATTTTCACACACCCTGAAATTGGCCCGACTTTGTCATTGACAACTAGCGCCAACTGGCGCGACTTTCTCACTGAAAACTAGCGCCAATTCCCAATTGGCGCGGGTTGCTAACAGAAAACAAGCGCCAACGCCTGAAAATGAAAAAACAAAGAATTTCTCCCAACCAAGACTAGACTCACCACTTCAAGCAGGATCTAAAACAAACCCAGAAGCAAAGTAATGACCAAAAGAAACTTCCGAACAAGGGTAAACCCTAACACCTACAGGAGATGGCGCGACTGTCTGGCTGTAATCCGCACCAGACAGGGGATGGCGCGAGTGATTCACTAGCAACTTGCGCCAATTGGTGCGACTGTCAGGGTGGAAACTGCGCCAATCAAGCCAACCATTAAAGGATGAAAACTCGGAAAAATAGAGGTCAGATTTGATCCTCTGGGGCTGAAAAAAAAGCCAAACACTCAGAAAAGAGCTAGCCAAAAGAGATGATCAAGCAAGAAAATTCAAGAATCGACCGAAAGACAAGACAATACTCCAAGTGTTCAGTTCATAAACTAGACTGGAGATTGACTGAAGCAGCATTGATCTAATTTCACTAATGCAGAGCAATAGCGTTTTCGAAGGCTATCTGGCTAACTTCAGGCTCCGTCAATAGTTTATAAAGAAAACAACAAACACAGGTCCCTAGTGGAGTCGCCAATTTGTTGGTCGATGATCCCCTCTCTGACGGTGATCCTAGCCAGCGAGGACAAAAGGTCTAGCAACAATCGTCACACGCTATAGTGCAGGTTCGTAATTGCAAATAAACCAACTAGCGATGAAGGCCTACCTGGGATCCAACACTGTCGCTTGTAGAGAAATCAGCGCACCCATTCCTTAGCTCTGGCAGATCACGATCCTCACAATCTCCATGACCGGACACCTACACACGCAAGAAACACAACAAACGCAAGCGTGAAATCCAGTATATGCAACTATATGTTAGTCAGAGAAGACATAACTCATTATCATAATCATCAACAAGAGTGGAACCATAACCAATAGTCGCTTCTCATTAATCAATCAAAGGAGGATACAACCTGGCCCTGACGCTGAATTCTCCTTCGGAGGGTCACCATCGGAACACGTCTCGAAAAATCCTATTGGGGATAGGACAAGCCTCTCTCTTCGGATGTCTCGACAATAATCTCCTTGCTTGGATTTGGCCTTAAGGGAATGAATGAGGAAGCTCTTGGAAAGCATAAAGAGGCTCACAGTGGCTCTTGGATCTTGGGAACTTGGAGATTGGCTTGCCAAAGGAGGGAAACAATCTTTTATAGATGGAGGAAGGAGTTGGGATCCCTATAATCATGGGATTGGCCCTATCCTCAAGAAGCTTCCATGAGGGTGGCAAACCACTTCCTCTACATGGAATCCAAAGCCAAACATCCCCAACTCAAATTAGATGCCAGTTTATGAATTGGTTAGGATGAAACTTCAGCCATTTACTTTTTAAAAACACTCCTTAAAATGGCTGGTGTGAGTGTGACTCTGAGACAGAGCGCCAATTGGCACACCCTTTTTGAAGGATTTCCCCCATTGGCGTGGGTATTGAATTGGCTGCCCGTGCCAATGCAAAAAGGGGTGTTTTTAGGGTTTTTCACAAGGAGTTGTCTTCAGGGCAATGAAAGTACATGTTTAGGGGAATGCCATGAAAGTGTTTTCAAATTATGTCACTGCTCATAGGTCACAGAACGAGTCCTCCAATTGTGCGGGATGGGGAATTGCAGGGACGGTGACAAATTGCTGTGTAACAACTACTATAGTAGAGAAATAACTTTGACTAGGTTCAATTATACCCGCCTCTAACATTTCTACGACCATATGTTCAATTTCACTTTTTTGGGCTTAGGGACATGTGTGGTCTAATGTTTGGAGGAACACTTATGGGAATCAAGTAAATAGCATGATCACGATCACAAATAGGTGGGAGATCTTTGGTAGTCTCAAATACCTTGGAATGATTGTCCAAAATTCTTTGGAGATCTGGAGAAATAGATGATTTCAATGTTCGAAACATCTAGTGATCATAATTGTGCAGTTATATATCATTTTTATTTCTTCAAAAGTTTTTTCATTCCATTAGAGCTTATTATCTTACTTTATTTCCCTGTGATGCCTCTTAATTCAATTTCCTTTCCTTCCCAAAAAAAAAAATCAAGAAAAGTTCTTGAAAATTAAAAGATATTGTCCCTAAAGATTATAACCATTGGACTCCTAATAAAACATTAATACCACCCATTAGAATGGAAAGCATTGGACTATTAAATACATATTCCCCCATGGCTAGATTGATATTGTGGCATTTTCCTGAGCCATGACCCTTGGTGTATTTGCCGTCATAATTGTAACAAATCCCTTTTTATCTTTTTTCCTCCAGTTGTTGTGGTTTCAACCTTGTAGGTTGTGGGAGGTTAGGAGCAATAACACTTCCATATTTATAGTTGTGAGTGGTATACTTCCTTGTTGCCATAATTTTGCTTTCAAATTTTCTTGCCACCTTGAATGCCTTATCCAATGAGTTAGGTTCCCAAAGGCGAACCTCATGTTGGATGTTATCCTTTAAAGTCCCTATGAAGACATCAATCCTATACTCCTATGGAATATCATTTACCTTGATATTCAATCTTTGGAAGTCCTCAATGTGCTCCACCATTGAACCCTTTTGTTTGAGATTTATCAATTGGATAAATAAGGTATTTCTCTTTGTATCCTCATAATGTGTTACTAATTATTTCGTAAAAATTGTCCAAGTGACAATTGATTTATGAGAACAAAGCAATTGATACCGCACAAACTGATTTTGTTCTAAATATAAAGATGCAATGCATACCTTTTGTGTGTGCGACATATCATGTAGATCAAATAATTTCTCCATCTGCAGTTTCCATGTTACCAGATTCTTGCCATCAAACTTTAGCATATCAATATTTGGAATATGGTTTGTATTCATTCCAAAGTTGGAGTGTCTAAAATCGTGAGTAACATTTCGTTTGTTCTCTTCATGAGTTTCATGAAACACCTTATCACCACTAGGAATCCTTTCTTCTATCAAATTTGCAAAACCTTCTTTCAAACCTTCCATGTATGCTTTTAAACCATTCATGTCGCTTTTTATACCACCTATGTCACCTTTTATTTATGCTTTTAAACCATCCATGTCCCCTTTTAGTTCATCTTTGGTCGATCTTTTTGAGAGCGAGTTTTTTTTTTTCACTTGGTCCCGTAATTTTGGTATATCCTGTTGCAATTATTCCTCTTCATGTAACATAATAAAGCTTTATGAGGGCTTAATGGGTGTAGAATTATTTTGTTTGGGAGGGATTTTAGAACCAAATATTCAATATGCCCTTTAAATCACTTCAAACTAATTTTTCAAACAAAATTTATGCAATTTAAGAAAAAAATACACACCTTTTTTTTCTAGCTTTTAGGAGCTCAATATTTAGATTGTTGTATCTCTATAATTTCAGCTCTCCAAGGTCTGAAATTTCGTCTTATGGTATCCCTTTGATTCTTCTTTCCAACTCCACAAGTCAAAAATATATTGGATTCCTCAAGATAAAGTTATGCACAATCTCCCATGATGACCTGGATATGGACCGGTTCAATAGAACGAACTTGTACGCAATGCTCCAATCTCCCATGATGACCTCGATATGGACTGGTTCAGTAGAACGAACTTGTACGCAATGCTCCAATCTCCCATGATGACCTGGATATGGACTGTTTCAGTAGAACGAACTTGTACGAAATGCCACATGTCACTGTTTCAACCTTTGACCTTGAAAGTAATGCAAAACAAACTAAAGTCTTTGCACTTTCAATCACTTCTTATGGAATTTAAATATGATGCTCGTAGAGAAAGTCATGACGATTTTCCCTAGGTCACCTATTTCAGATTGAATTCTAGAGCATGCAAAAACCCTAAATTCTTCTAACCATATGTCAAAAAATATATCGAAACAAGATATGAAAATTTTAAAATAAGTTCACCAATGTTATGAAACCAACTCACAAAATAGAAGAAAATATAGATAAACGGCTTATAAATCAGCCTCTTTGAGGGGGAAACCTCCTTTACATTACATAAATTAACAATTCTTGGATGACACAAATTACAAAACCTTCTTTCTATATATAGGAGTCGATGGGGTCACAATATAATCGTAGCCGACCTAACAATAATAATGTGAGGGCACAATAATAACAATATGGGGATTACAGGGGTACAACAATAACAAAAAGGGGGTTACACTAACAACAATAAGGGACTACACTAGTAATATACGGCCCTAACATGCCCCTCTCCTTCAAAAAAGTGTTGCCCTCAACGCTTGAGTAGTTATGGATCCTTCTGTATAAAATTTTCATCCTCCCAGGTGAAATCTTCAGTGGATAAGTTCTTCCACTAGATTAGATACTCTTACATTGATCGATTTCGTAGTTTTCAAGTTCTTGTTTCCGTGACTTCTTCAGATTCCAATATGATTTTTCCTTCCTCATCAATTTCTGGCAATATCGTTTGAACCGGAAGTTTGTCACCTATAACCTTCCTTAAGCATGAAACATGGAAAACTAGGTGCACTCGGGAAGATGCAGGAAGCTCCAATTTGTATGCCATAGTACCAATCTTTTGCAACACCTTGTGAGGACCATAGTACTTTGAAAATAACTTATTATCCTTCTTATCTTGCTTGAGGGACATTTGTCTGTATGGTTGTAGCCATAAAAACACCCATTCACCTACATCAAAACTTCTCTCGTTGTGATGTTGATCTGCCTATTGTTTCATTCCATTTGTGCCAAATTTAGGTATCCTTTAAGAGTTAGAGAACTTGTTGTTGATGCTCAATGTGATCTTCCACTGCTTGAACCTTAGAATTTTCTCTTAATGATGATGTGATGTGTTGTGGATGATTTTGTCACCCCCAAGGAACGGTCTGGAAGTTGCCATGAGCCGATTACTGGACATCTTAATAATAGCGAGAGCCTTTATAGTTTGGGATTTGTGGGTCCAAGAACTCACTTATATCTCTTGTTTGAACAAGGAATTTAGTTTGAATGAGACCAATCTCTCTCGGGCGAGTACAAAGATAAGAGCCGGTGTAGGGACATCATGTAAAACTCCCATACGAAGACATCAAGACGATTGAAGACCGCTTACTATAAAGAGGGCCAGTTCAGATAATATATCACAGAAATCAAATATCAGGAAGTGAGTGCAGTGATGAAACATAAAGAAGATATTAGCTGACATGAGATTGATACCCAGATACACAACAGAACCATATAAGGGCATACCAATTTATGAATCCTTATACGACAATGGTGTTTTAAAAGCACCCCCCTCAAGCAACTAATATAGCAGAAAATATGGATGAAGTGAGCATGAAACAGTATACCATGACTAGGCCTATTTAAAGCGCTTGACTAATTCCAGAAAGGGCATCAACAAGGATGAATCCTTACTGCAAACTAGTGAGCCACTCGCATTCTAGAACATGATACAAGAAGATAAATAGCATGAAAAGAGATATTGTATTAACACATAAGAGAAATTACATACTGTGAGATACCAGAGACCAGAATCCTCATTACAGTTATAACCCCTCCTCACTGAGACCCTACGGGCTCTGAACCTTCATACAGAAATATTACAAAATGTATACAAAAGCCTTTTCGCTGCGCAGTTTGCTGATAGAAATCTGGAACCCTTACAATGTCTTCTTTTTGGGCCTTTATAGATGAGATGGAGAATTCTAGAGGAGGAGGTAGATAGAAAACATTTATTTGAATCAAGGCGGAAAGAATTCGCCACACTATGAATGACTAACTATAAATAAATGTACTTTACAATCGTCTGCAAAAATAAATGTTGGAGATGAAAATCTCCTTTTATACTAAGACACAAATAATAAAGTATATACAATGCTGCGCAACACTGGGGAAAAATCTCTCTTGGTAAGCACGAGATAATACGCGGTGCTGTCTTTATGTCTCGACCGCCAAAACGGATCCTAAGATCACGGATCATTAATGTAGAGCGAATTTCTCTGGAGGGTTCTGTAGGTCCATATCTCCGTCTTCTTTAATGGCGGTCATTTCTCACACCTACCCTCAGCTTCTTCTTTAAATTTCACCCCGAAATCTTGTGTCTTGTAGACTTTAAGGTTTTGCAATAGCGGTGGCCAATTAAACCCTCCTATTGTCTTGAAACACTGCCAAAACTCCCCTTAAACATGGAAAAAACCGGACTCGAGTGTAGGGTGTGAAGGTGGAGATGAAGGTGATGACGTGGACACGGACGAACGGAACACTCGGGGGTGGCGGAAGAAAAACAATGGAGCTTTCACTAATGAATAAATGTGACACGGTGCGGACAGTGAGAAAGAATGACGGAAATCGGAAAATACGAATAAAACATATAAACACACACACACACACACACACACACACACACACACACACACACATATATATATATATATATATATATATATATATATATATATATATATATATATATATATATATATATATATATTGGCGCAGAGGAATCTTACAGATGTACAAGACCAAAACACGTGGATGTACGAGGGACAAGTAGAAGGGCGACGTGGCGGAGTCAACGGGTGAGGGGACTGAACTCTGGACCGTCGGATTACAAACGCAGATTAACGGTTAGAAACGGACGGAAGAGACACAATGGTAGGCCACAGGACACGGCGGAGATGAAATAACGGGCGAGCAACTTCAGAGAAAAACCGTCGTCAGATCGGGATCAGTAGATCCAACGGCTCAAACGACTTCCGCTGCCCGGCGATTGTACTGGCTTTAACGCGCGGGGAAAGTGGTTTTAGGGCCCGTACCAAGGACACGCGACGCCTGTCTAGTGGAATCGCTGGCCCGATGGATAATACCGCCAGCCTGGGGTAAGCGGTGCGGGGGTTTACCGCCGGTTTCCTATGCGCGGGGCCCTCCATACGAAATGATCACCGCTCCGTTGATTTGAACTTCGATCGGACGGCCACCATTGCGCCCGATCATTTAAAACAACAGGCCCCTTTTCGTTTTGGCTTACGGTTTTCAGATTCGGGTGATATGGAAGCCAAAGCGGGAGGGAGTCAAACTATTAGGGGTTCGGCCCAATACATTTAAATTTGGGTTTTTAACCATTATAAAGCATATTTTCGGGCGGAGATAGTAATATCAAACTGGAGCATGAGGTTTAAAATGGATTTGAATGAGGCGGCCGAGCTGAGGATTTTGTGACCCCGAGGCCAAATAGGTGCAACATCGGCTCCATGCGAGGGACGGCATGTGTTAGTGTAAGACATATCGAGAACACGAGACCTCGGACCCTGCGTGTGTGAATTTGTCTACAATCCTTTGCGTTTTCTTCAAGGCTATTCAACTTATTTACATTATTCGAAGAATGATGAAACAAAAGAAAACTAATGTACAATATAATACACCAGGCTGTCTTCACCTCCTGGGTCCCATACTTTGCTTTGCTGGTATCCATTAGTTACATTATTCTTCAACTGTACCCCTCTATGTTTCCATATTTTTTTCTGCAATTTGCCTCCAGCTATGCTTTCACATTTTGTTCTTGTTTTCCATTGCCAAATTTTTTTTGCTTTCTTGCTGCTATCTGCTGTTTCTGAGGCACCTTCATCATGAATGTGATGCGCTAAGTTCCCCATGCCCGACCTTTATTTTATGGGGCTGACTTTGCTCACTCATGTTTAAATACGGGAAGCTTTTATTTTTGCACTTTCACTGTCTTCAATATTGCTCTCGAAAACACGATTTTACTTCTTGTGTTCAAATGGCAGTGGAATCCTTTCTTTTTTAAGAGGTAGGAGAGTTTCCCAAACTTCCTGAACATCTTTTAGGATATCTCCCTCTGCAACATCCTCTTGCTCATCACTTGCAAATTTACCTTTAAGAAGTAAATTACCTTTTAATTCTTTAACTGCAGTAGCATAATTATTCATTTCTCCTTGTGTACTAGTAAGCATATTCAAGTTTTGCAAACTAGTATCTACTCCTGCTTCTTTCACAACTTCAGGCACTTCCACTTCAGTGTCTGCAATTTCATTCTCTTATCTAAATGTTTTCGGCAAACAAATCAGCCAGCAAACAAATCTGACCATTTATTCTCAAGCATTTCATCAATATGCCGCACATTTGTTTTGGTATACTCTATTCTTCGTTGACAATCTTCGATGGTGTCCTTCATCCTCTTGATTATGCAGCGATCCGATACGATTCTTCAGATTTTGGACTCTTTTCTTCTATCGGAGTGGAATTAAGATTTCCCATCTTCGTAGTAGTTCCAAGGTCTGTCCTCCGGTCTCCTCTTTGTCCATCGAACGCCAGGCTCATTCTTGTCATTATCAGTAATAGCAAGTTCCTTCCCATGGGGCCTGATTGCTTCACCTTCCTTCTTCTGCGACAGTTCATTTGTATCCAAGACAACTCCAAAGGATGGATTTTCTTCTGCAATACCTGTCAACACAGCCGTATTGTCAGTTCTGAAATCATGAGACCCAAAAATCTTACTTGATGATTCAGTCACCAATTCTTTTATCAGAAATCTTAAGTCTCTCCCAGGACCCAAGAAGTCTTCACTGTCTTCATTTCCTTGTATCTTTACATCCTGCAATTCCCAATTTAGAAATTGAGGTTCTCCTTCCTGTATTGAATCATATTTATTCAACATACTCTCCAGCAATCTGATTTCTTCATTCCATGGATTAAAGTCCTTCACCAAATTTCCTTCCTCCTTTCTTTGACTATCAAGTGGTATCAAATTTCTTTCTTCAGCATCAATCTCCATGTTGGAGAATTCACCTTCTATTTCTAGGAATCTCGTCATCTGTTCTTCATCCTCAAATACCTGCCAGTGCTCGATATTATCTGGGGTGAGTGCCGCTTCTGGAGGAAGTATGAAAGAGGTGGCTTGAAATTGATATGCTGGTTGTTTCAACAGTTCAGTCAAGGGGACTGGGATTTTGATCTTCTCAAGTTCTTTTTGTAAATTGAAAGCAAAAGAGGATTTTTCTCCGTCACTATTTGAAAAGGAAAGATTCGCATCTTCCAGTCCATAGGCAGCGCCTTCGGTGGAGTCATCTACTAGACCTTCCAGGTGCAATGGGTGTAGTACCTGATCATGATGCTCCTCTGCTTCCCTTGGCAATATTTGTAATGGTGGTCTTCTATACCGAGGGTTATAACCTCTGTTCGGAACATTCTGAAAATTTTTGGGGGCTGGATTCAGGGCTTCCCATTCAAGCTTAACTATCTTTTCGATCATTTTACTTATTTCTTCCATTCGGTCTGAATCTTTATCTTGGTTGGAAGTAGATACCTCCTCTTCACCTCTTCTTCTGGCATCCTGCTCGACTTTTCCTTTTGATTTACCAGTGGCAGCAAAATTTGCCTCCAACTCTAAAGCATCTGTCTAAGCATCATCCAAAGTGACAGGCATTCTTTCCCGCAGACAGAAACCAAATTCTGAGTCAAAGGCTGCTACAAAAACAACTTTAGCAGCAGTTTGATGCGGCTTCATATCAGCAGGAAGGCTCAAATACAATTTATTAAATATTTTAATAAATTCTGCCACCCCCTCATTTGGTTTCTTCTTCAGAGTATTGAATTCAATAAGACAAAGCCCATGATCTTTCTTTTCTCCCCATTTCCTGAGAAAAACTTCTTCCATTCTTTCCCAAGTATTTATAGAGCGGTCTGCCAATGTTTTAAACCATTTTCGTGCCTCGTCGTCCAGAGATTGAACAAATAGTCTTAAGACCACATCCAAATGCTCTACATTAAAGTTTTCTGCAAAAGAGCAGAAAGTCTCGAGATGTTTCTGAGCATCAATCTCATTCTCACCATTAAACCTGGGCAAGATTTTCAAATAATCCTGAGGCATATCATTCAACACTTGGGGTAGAGCTAGGGGAGCATATTTATTTAGCAGGAAAGCTGGAACATTAGCCATTGGAGGAGGGGGAGGCTGTGCAACAGTTTGATGTACAAATGGAGGAAGAGGAGGAGGTGGAAGTGGGGTATGGATAACAATGGGAGTATACTGTACAGAAGCTTGAGGTGTAGATGGAAATAATTCACGATTTACAGGGGCTACTTCTGTAACTTCTTTAACTTCGCATTCAGGGGTAGGACAAAAGTTCTCTTTGGTTGTAGCGCTTCCCCTAGGTGGGCTATCCGAGTAAAATTCAAGATTTTCCTCAGTGGAGTCGGGATTTTCTACTTGGATTTCTTGGGAAGAAGAGGATGGATAATATTCTTCAGAAAATTCAGGAATTTCAGCACGACTGATTTCTTCTCTTTCCAACTTCTTCTGTGAATGATCTTCTCCGGGTCAGACACAGGTGTTTTCGGCTGTGAGGTATCTGACCTCAAATGTGGCTTACGAGAAGCCAGGAATACCAATAGATTTATCAAATAAAGACCAACGTGGAGTCGCCAAGGTGAGAGATACGCAACTCTTCAACTCTCTGTGCTCACCTGATTAGAGAGTGAAAGCAATTTGTCGAGGCCCAGGGAAATTGATTTTCTTGAATTCGTCCCCGGCAACGGCGCCAGAAAGATGTTGTGGATGATTTTGTCACCCTCCTAGAGACAGTCTAGAGTTGCCATAGACCAGTGCCTAGGACATCTTAATATAGCAAGGAGCCCTTTATAGTTTGGGTTGTCAGTCCAAGAACTCACTTACTATCTCTTGTTTGAACAAGGAAATTGGTTTTGAATGGGACCAATCTCCTCTCGGAAAGACTGGTACAAAGATAAGAACAGGTGTAGGGACATCATGTAAAACTCCCATACAAAGGCATTAGACGGTTAAGAGACCGCTTACTATAAAGAGGGCCGAGTTCGAGATAATATATCACATAAATCAAATATCGGGAAGTGAGTGCGGTGAGGAAACATAAAGAAGATATTAGGCGACATGAGATTGATACCCGAGATACACAACGAGAACCATATAAGGGCATACCAATTTATGAATCCTTATACGACAAATGGCGTTTTAAAAGCACCCCCCCCCCTCAAGCAACTAATATAGCGAGAAAATATGGATGAAGTGAGCATGAAACGAGTATACCATGACTAGGCCTATTTAAAGCGCTTGACTAATTCCGGAAAAGGGCATCACCAAGGATGAATCCTTACGCAAACTAGTGAGCCACTCGCATTCTAGAACATGATACAAGAAGATAAGTAGCATGAAAAGAGATATTGTATTAACACATAAGAGAAATTACATGCTTGTGAGATACCGGAGACCGAATCCTCATTACGGGTTATAACCCCTCCTCACCGAGACCCTACGGGCTCGAACCTTCATACGGGAAATATTACAAAATGTATACAAAAGCCTTTTCATTGCACCGTTTGCTCGATAGAAATCCGAACCCTTACAATGTCTTCTTTTTGGGCCTTTATAGGGGAGATGGAGAATTCTAGAGGAGGAGGTAGATAGAAAACATTTAATGAATAATTTTGAATCAAAAGGCGGAAAGAATTCGCGCCCACACTATGAATGACTAACTATAAATAAATGTACTTTACAATCTGTCTACAAAAATAAATGTTGGGAGATGAAAATCTCCTTTTATACAAGACACAAATAATAAAATATATACAATGCTACGCTGCACTGGCGAGGAAAAATGCTGCTCACCGTAAGAGCCCACGAGATAATCCGCAGTGCAGTACTATACTCTCGGCCCTTAGCTTTGGATCCGAATCCCGGATCTTTAATGCGAGGGCGAATTTCTCTGGAGGGTTACGTAGGTCCATATCTTTGTCTTCTTTAATGGCGGTCATTTCTCACACCTACCCTCGGCTTCTTCTTTAAATTTCACCGTAGAATGTGTCCTTTTATGGGCTTTAAGCTTTTGCAACGTGGCGCGAATTAAAACGCGCTCCCTGTTATCTTGAAACACCGCAAAACTCATAAACATATTAGGAAAAACCGGACTCGAGAGGTGTAGGGTGTGAAGGTGGAGATGAAGGTGATGACGTGGACATAGATAGAAGACGGGAACACTCGGGGTGGCGGAAGAAAAACAATGGAGGCTTTCACGAATGGACGAAATGTGACACGATCGGACGTGAGGAAAGAATAGCGGCAAATATGAATAAAACATATAAACACACACACACACACACACACACACACACACACACACACACACACACAGATATATATATATATATATATATATATATATATATATATATATATATATATATATATATATATATATATATGGGCGCGGAGGGATCTTACGGATGTATAAGACCAAAACACGTGGATGTACGAGAGACGAGTGAAAGGGCGACGTGGCGGAGTCAACGGGTGAGGGGACTCGAACTGCGGACCGTCGGATTACAAACGCGGATTAACGGTTAGAAAGTGGACGGAAGAGACACAATGGTAGGCCACGGGACACGGCGGAGACGAAATAACAGGGCGAGCAACTTCGAGAGAAAAAACCGCCGTCGGATCGGGATCGATAGATCCAACGGCTCAAATCGAGTCCGTCGCCGGCGATTGTACCGCTTTAACGCGCGGGGAAAGTGGTTTTAGGGGCCCGTACCAAGGACACGCGACGCTTTGTCTAGTGGAATCGCCGGCCCGATGGATAATACCGCCCGACCGGGGTAAGCGGTGCGGGGGTTTACCGCCGGTTTCCTATGCGCGGGGCCCTCCATACGAAATGATCACCGCTCCGTTGATTTGAACTTCGATCGGACGGCCACCATTGCGCCCGATCATTTAAAACAACGAGCCCCTTTTCGTTTTGGCTTACGGATTTTCAGATTCGGGTGATATGGAAACCAAAGCGGGAGGGAGTCAAACTATTAGGGGGTTCGGCCCAATACATTTAAATTTGGGTTTTTAACCATTATAAAGCATATTTTTCGAGGCGGAGATAGTAATATCAAACTAGAGCATGAGGTTTAAAATGGATTTGAATGAGGCGACGAGGCCAAAGTTTTGCGAGCGGGGGTAAATAGGTACAACATCGGCTCCATACGGGGACGGCATGTTTCGTCCTTGGACATGTTGAGAACACGTAGACCTCAGACCCTCTTGTGTGTGAATTTTATCCTACAATCCCTTTGCAATTTCTTCAAGACTCGTCGGCTTATTTACATTATTCAAAGAATGATGAAGCAAAAAGAAAACTAATGTAAAATATAATACACCAGGCTGTCTTGGCCTCCCGGGTCCCATACTCCCTTTCTTTGGTGTCCATTAGTTGCATTATTCTTCGATTGTACCCCTCCATGTTTCCCTATTTTATTCTGCAATTTGCCTCCGGCTATGCTTTCACATTTTGTTCTTGTTTTTCCATTGCCAAACTTTCTTTGCTTTCTTGGTGCTGTCTCTGTTGTTTACGAGGCACCTTCATCATCACTCTTCGATCTTTGTCAATTCCTATGCCCGACCTTTCTTTTATCCGGAGCCCGACTTTGCTCACTCCTTGTCTTCATCTCAGGGCGACTTTGATTTTTGCACTTTCCTTTGCATCTTCAATATGGCTCTCGAAAGCCTGATTTTACGCTACTTGTATTTCAAAAGGCGAGTGGAATCCTTTCTTTTTTTAAGAGGTAGGTGAGTTTCCCAAACTTCACAGAACATCTTTTAGGATATCTCCCTACTGCAACATTCTCTTGCTCATCACTTGCAAATTTACCTTTAAGAAGTAAATTACCTTTTAATTCTTTAACTGCTAGGGTAGCATAATTATTCATTTCTCCTTGTGTACTAGTAGGCATATTCAAATTCGCAAACTAGTATCTACTCCTACTTCTTTCACAACTTCGGGCACTTCCACTTCGATGTCTGCAATTTGATTCTCTTCTCTAAATGTTTTCAGCAAACAAATCGGCCATTTATTCTCAAGCATTTCATCAATATGCCGCACATTTGTTTCGAGCATACTCTTCTTCTTCGTTGACAATCTTCGGTAATTGTCCTTCATCCTCTTGATTGCTTACGGCAATCAAATCGAGTTCTTAGATTTTTGGACTCTTTTCTTCTATCAGAATGGAATTCGATTTCCCATCACCGTAGTAGTTCCAAAATCTGTCCTCCGATCTCCTCTTTGTCTATCGAGCACATCAGCTCATTCTTGTCATTATCGGTAATAGCAAGTTCCTTCCCATGGGGCTTTGATTGCTTCACCTTCCTTCTTCTGCGACAGTTCATCTCGTATCCAAGACAACTCCAAAGGATGGATTGTCTTACGCAATACCCTGTCAACACAGTAGTATTGTCGGTTCCGAAATCATGAGACCCAAAAAATCTTACTTGATGATTCGAGTCACCAATTCTTTTATCGAGAAATCTTAAGTCTCTCCCGGGACCCGGGAAGTCTTCACTTTGTCTTCATTTCCTTGTATCTTTACATCCTGCAATTCCCAATTTAGAAATTGAGGTTCTCCTTCTGTATTGAATCATATTTATTCAACATACTCTCCGATGATCTGATTTCTTCATTCCATGGATTAAAGTCCTTCATCGAATTTCCTTCCTCCTTTCTTTGACTATCAAGTGGTGTCAAATTTCTTTCGTCGACATCAATCTCCATGTTGGAGAATTCACCTTCTATTTCTAGGAATCTCGTCATCTGTTCTTCATCCTCAAATACACGCGTTGCTTGATATTATGCGGGGTGAGTGCAGCTACGGAGGAAGTATGAAAGAGGTGGCTTGAAATTGATATCGTTTGGTTGTTTCAACGATTCGATCAAGGGGGACTAGGGATTTTGATCTTCTCAAGTTCTTTTTGTAAATTGAAAGCAAAAGAGGATTTTTCTCGAGTCACTATTTGAAAAGGAAAGATTCACATCTTCCATTCCATAGGCGGCGCCTTCGGTGGAGTCATCTACTAGACCTTCCGGGTGCAATGGGTGTAGTACTCGATCATGCTTTGCTCTCTGCTTCCCTTGACAATATTTGTAATGGTGGTCTTCTATACTTGAGGGTTATAACCTCCGGTTCGGAACATTCCGAAAATTTTTTGGGGTTGGATTCAGGGGCTTCCCATTCAAGCTTAACTATCTTTTTCGATCATTTTACTTATTTCTTCCATTCGGTCTCGAATCTTTATCTTGGTTGGAAGTAGATACCTCCTCTTCACCTCTTCTTACGGCATCTGCTCGACTTTTCCTTTTGATTTACCGAGTGGCAGCAAAATTTGCCTCCAACTCTAAAGCATCTGTCAGAGCATCATCCAAAGTGACAGGGCATTCTTTCCCATGAGCAGAAACCAAATTCGAGTCAAAGGCTGCTACAAAAACAACTTTAGCGACGAGTTTGATGAGGCTTCATATCGACGAGGGAAGGCTCAAATACAATTTATTAAATCTTTTAATAAATTTCGCCACCCCCTCATTTGGTTTCTTCTTCGAGTATTGAATTCAATAAGACAAAGCCCATGATCTTTCTTTTCTCCCCCATTTCTCGAGAAAAACTTCTTCCATTCTTTCGCGGTATTTATAGAGCGGTCTACCAATGTTTTAAACCATTTTCGTGCCTCGTCAGTCAGGAGATTGAACAAATAGTCTTAAGACCACATCCAAATGCTCTACATTAAAGTTTTTACTGCAAAAAAGAGTAGAAAGTCTCGAGATGTTTTCGAGCATCAATCTCATTCTCACCATTAAACACGGGCAAGATTTTCAAATAATCCCTGAGGCATATCATTCAACACTTGGGGGTAGAGCTAGGGGAGCATATTTATTTAGCGAGAAAAGGCTGGAACATTAGCCATTGGAGGAGGGGGGGAGGTCTGTGCAACGGTTTGATGTACAAATGGAGGAAGAGGAGGAGGTGGAAGTGGGGTATGGATAACAATGGGAGTATCTCGTACAGAAGCTTGAGGTGTAGATGGAAATAATTCACGATTTACGAGGGGCTACTTCGTAACTTCTTTAACTTCGCATTCGGGGAGTAGGACAAAAGTTCTCTTTGGTTCTAGCGCTTCCCCCTAGGTGGGCTATCAGAGTAATATTCAAGATTTTCCTCGGTGGAGTCGGGATTTTCTACTTGGATTTCTTAGGAAGAAGAGGATGGATAATATTCTTCGAACAATTCGGGAATTTCAGTCTGACCGATTTCTTCTCTTTCCAACTTCTTCTTTGAATGATCTTCTCGGGTCGAGACACGGGTGTTTTTCGGCTGTGAGGTATCGACCTCAAATGTGGCTTACGAGAAGCCGGGACTACCAATAGATTTGTCAAATAAAGACCAACGTGGAGTCGCCAAGGTGAGAGATACGCAACTCTTCAACTCTCTGTGCTCACTCGATTAGAGAGTGAAATCAATTTGTCGAGACCCGGGGAAATTGATTTTCTTGAATTCGATCCCGAGCAACGGCGCCGAGAAAGATGTTGTGGATGATTTTGTCACCCCCCTAGAGACGAGTCTAGAGTTGCCATAGACCGAGTGCCTAGGACATCTTAATATAGCAAGGAGCCCTTTATAGTTTGGGTTGTCGGTCAAGAACTCACTAACTATCTCTTGTTTGAACAAGGAAATTAGTTTTGAATGGGACCAATCTCTCTCGGAAAGTTTGGTACAAAGATAAGAACGGTGTAGGGACATCATGTAAAACTCCCATACAAAGGCATCGGACGGTTAAGAGACCGCTTACTATAAAGAGGGCCGGTTCGGATAATATATCACGAAATCAAATATCGGGGAAGTGAGTGCAGTGAGGAAACATAAAGAAGATATTAGGCGACATGAGATTGATACCCGGGATACACAACGAGAACCATATAAGGGCATACCAATTTATGAATCCTTATACGACAATGGTGTTTTAAAAGCACCCCCCTCAAGCAACTAATATAGCAGAAAATATGGATGAAGTGAGCATGAAACAGGTATACCATGACTAGGCCTATTTAAAGCGCTTGACTAATTCCGAAAAGGGCATCACCAAGGATGAATCCTTACTTTGCAAACTAGTGAGCCACTCGCATTCTAGAACATGATACAAGAAGATAAGTAGCATGAAAAAGAGATATTGTATTAACACATAAGAGAAATTACATGCTGTGAGATACCGGAGACCGAATCCTCATTACGGTTATAACCCCTCCTCACTGAGACCCTACGGGCTCCGAACCTTCATACGAAATATTACAAAATGTATACAAAAGCATTTTTCGTTGCACCGTTCTTTGATAGAAATCCGGAACCCTTACAATGTCTTCTTTTTGGGCCTTTATAGAGGGAGATGGAGAATTCTAGAGGAGGAGGTAGATAGAAAACATTTAATGACTAATTTTGAATCAAAAAGGCGGAAAGAATTCGCGCCCACACTATGAATGACTAACTATAAATAAATGTACTTTACAATCTGTCTACAAAAATAAATGTTGGGAGATGAAAATCTCCTTTTATACAAGACACAAATAATAAAATATATCCAATGCTACGCCTTTTTGCTGAGGAAAAATCTGCTGTCAGTAAGAGCCTTGAGATAATACGCAGTGCATGTCGTACTCTCGGCCCTTAGCTTTGGATCCGAATCCCGGATCTTTAATGCGGGCGAATTTCTCTGGAGGGTTCCGTAGGTCCATATCTTTGTCTTCTTTAATGGCGGTCATTTCTCACACCTACCCTCGGCTTCTTCTTTAAATTTCACCGGCGAGAATGTGTCCTTTTATGGGCTTTAAGCTTTTTGCAACGTGGCGGCGAATTAAAACGCCCTCTGTTATCTTGAAACACTGCAAAACTCATAAACATATTAGGAAAAACCGGACTCGAGAGGTGTAGGGTGTGAAGGTGGAGATGAAGGTGATGAGCGTGGACACGAGACGAGAAGACGGGAACACTCGGGGTGGCGGAAGAAAAAACAATGGAGGCTTTCACGAATGGACGAAATGTGACACGGTACGGACGTGAGGAAAGAATAGCGGCAAATACGAATAAAACATACACACACACACACACACACACACACACACACACACACACACACACACATACATATATATATATATATATATATATATATATATATATATATATATATATATATATATATATATATATATATATATATATATATATATATATATATATATATATATATATATATATATATATATATATATATATATATTGGCGCGGAGGAATCTTACGGATGTACAAGACCAAAACACGTGGATGTACGAGGGACAAGTAGAAGGGAGCGACGTGGCGGAGTCAACGGGTGAGGGGACGAACTCCGGGACCGTCGGATTACAAACGCAGATTAACGGTTAGAAATGGACGGAAGAGACACAATGGTAGGCCACGGGACACGGCGGAGACGAAAATAACGGGCGAGCAACTTCGAGAGAAAAACCGCCGTCGGATCGGGAGTAGTAGATCCAACGGCTCAAACGAATTCCAGTTGCCGGCGATTGTCGCGGCTTTAACGCGCGGGGAAAGTGGTTTTAGGGCCGTACCAAGGACACGCGGCGCTCGTCTAGTGGAATCGGCTGGCCCGATGGATAATACCGCCATCCCTGGGGTAAGCGATGCGGGGGTTTACCGCCGGTTTCCTACGCGCGGGGCCCTCCATACGAAATGATCACCGCTCCGTTGATTTGAACTTCGATCGGACGGCCACCATTGCGCCCAGATCATTTAAAACAACAGGCCCCTTTTTGTTTTGGCTTACGGTTTTCAGATTTGGGTGATATGGAAGCCAAAGCGGGAGGGAGTCAAACTATTAGGGGTTCGGCCCGATACATTTAAATTTGGGTTTTTAACCATTATAAAGCAGATTTTCGGGCGGAGATAGTAATATCAAACTGGAGCATGAGGTTTAAAATGGATTTGAATGAGGCAGCAGGCCAAAGTTTACAAGCAGGGGTAAATAGGTACAACATGATGGACGACGGATTATATCCATAAAGTGCCATAAATGGGGTCATATTTGGTGTAGTGTGAAAGGAATTCTTATACCACCTTCAGCCAGAGGTAACCAATTGACCCGTTATGTTTGTTTATCAGATACAAAGCAATGAAGATATCCTTCAAAACATTTGTTCACTATCCCAATTTTCCCATTAGATTGAGGATGAAAAGATGAGCTATGAGCTAGTTGAGTACCGAAACAAGAAAATAATTCCGTCCAAAAATTTCCAGTGAAAGTGGGATCTCTATCGCTTACAATAATATTTCAGTTTCCATGTAGCTTTTGAATTGTTTCCACAAATGCAATAGCAACTGTAATCGCTTTAAATGGATGAGATAATGCACAAAAGTGTGCATACTTGGTAAGCCTATCAACTACCACCATGATGACACTCTTTCCTTCAGACTTAGGTAAACATGTGATAAAAACCATTGAAAGCTCCTCCCAATGTTGATTTGGAATGGATAAAGGTTGTAGCAGACCTGGGGTCTTAATTGTCTCAACTTTATTTCGCTAGCAAACCAAACATTTTCCCACAAACTTTTGAATATCACATTTAAGGCCATCCAAAAAAAATTATTTCTTCACCCTGTGGTGAGTTTTTAAAAATCCCGAATGTCCTCCAAAGGGAGATGTGTGCAATTCAAAAAGAATCTTTTGTTTTAGTTGGGAATTCTTACAAAGATATAAGTGATCTTTTTACCATAAGGAATCATTTTTCCAATTAAGTGTATCACATGTACTGGGATCTTGCTGCAACTTTTGAATGAGTGTCCATACTTCTTCGTCATTCTTCTATTCCTCCCTTGCTTCGGATATCCAATCTAGTTGGATATAGAAATGGCACAAAACAATGCTTCCACATCCACATCCTTTCTTGAGAGTGCATCTCCAACAACATTTAGCTTCCCTTTTTGTAGATTATTTCAAATTCATAACCCAACGTCTTTGTGACCCATTTTTGTTGTTCTTTTGAAGATAGTCTTTGTTCCAAAAAAGTATTTAAGACTATCATGATCAATTTTTACCTTGAAGTGTCTTCCCATTAGGTAAGATCGCCATTTCTTTTGTGCATGTAGTATTTCCAACATTTCCTTCTCATAAATAGATTTCTGTAAATACTTTCCTTTAATTAGACGAATTTCAAAAGAGATGGGTCTTCCTTCTTGCATTAAAACACCAATTCCATTTCCTGAGGCATCAAATTCTACAATAAAGGTTCTTGTGAAGTCTGGCGTAGCTAAGACCGGTGCTTGGCACATTGCCTCTTTAAGATGTTCAAAGGCCTTAGTTGCTTTAGGAGTCCATGAAAATGCACATTTCTTCAATAATTTTGTTATAGGTGCTTCTATTTTCCCATAATTCTTAACAAACTTGTGATAATGCTCTGTTAACCTGAGAAATCCTCGCAACTGCTTTATGGTTGTGGGTAATTTTCGATCCTTAATGGCTTTAATTTTGTTAGGGTCGGCCTTAACACCCTCCTGAGATGTAATATGACACATATATTCCACCTCTTGTACTCCAAAGAAACATTTGGAGGTTTTTGCATATAATTGTTTCTCCTCCAATAGTTTGAGCACCCTATCACCATGTTGAACATGATCCTTCCAAGACCTGTTGTATATTAGTATATCATCAAAAAATACTAACACAAATTTTCTAAGGAAGGATTTGAAAATGGAATGCATCAACCCTTGAAATTTATAAGGTGCATTGGTAAGGCCAAAAGGCATGACCAAAAATTCATAATGAACCTCATGGGTTCAAAATGTTGTTTTCAAAATATCTTCATCCCTCATTCTAATTTGATGATATCCTGAACGGAGATCCAACTTGGTGAAATAAATTGCTCCATGTAATTCATCCAATAATTCATGAATCACATGAATGTAAAATTTATCTTTAATAGTGAGCTTATTGAGCTTCCTATAATTTGGACACATGTGCCATGATCCATCCTTCTTGTGCACCAATACTACTGGAGCATAGAAATAACTTTGACTAGGTTGAATTATACCAGCTTTAGCATTTTTGCAATCATACATTCAATTTCACTTGTTTGGAAATAAGGATATCTGTTAGGCCTGATGTTTGGAGGAACACGTCCTGGAATCGAATGAATAGCATGATCATGATCACGAATAGGTGGGAGTCCTTTGGGAGTTTTAAACACCTTGGAATGATTGTGCAAGACATTTTGGAGATCTGGAGAAATAGATGATTTTGATGTTGGAACTTCTAGTGAGCATAATTGTGCAATGACGCCTCGTTGTTATTTCTTCAGAAGTTTTGTCATGACATTAGAGCTTATTATCTTTCTCGGCTTTCCTGCGATACCCTGTAATTCAACTTCCTTTCCTTCCGAAAAAAATTCAAGAAAAGTTCTTGAAAATTAAAATCCATTGTCCCCAAATATTGTAACCATTGTACTCCTAGTACAACATCAACACCACCCATTGGAATGGAAAGCATTGGACTATTCAGTACATATTCCCCCATGGTTAGCTTGATATTATGGCACTTTCCAGAGCAATATATAGTTCCTCCATTTGCCAGCATCACTTGACACTCTAGTGCTGGGTATAGGAAGCAATTCAATTCCTTGGCTACCTTAAAATGAATAAAATTATGGGTACTACCGAAATCAATAAGCACTATTACATTTTTCTTCTTGATATGTCCTTCTATCTTGAGAGTTTGAGGAGTGGTAATTCTTGCCAATGCATTACAGGATATGGTCAGATACATTTCTTCTTCCTTTACGGTTGGTTCCTGGTGTATATCCTCTTCTTTTGAATTTTCTTGTTCCTTTTCTTCCTCCTCTTCACAATCTATGAAAAATAATTTATTCTCAGCACACTTATGACCTTTAGTGTATTTGTTATCACAACTATAAAAAAAGTCCTTTTGCTCTTATTTCTTCCAATTTTTGTGGTGTCAACCTTGTAGGTTGTGGAAGTATAGGAGTAGCAACACTTCCATCTTTATAGTTGTGAGTGGTAGGCTTCCTTATTTCCATAAGTTTGCTTTCAATTTTTCTTTCCAACCTGAATGACTTCTCTAATGTATCAGTTTCCCAAAGGTGAACCTCATGTTGGATGTTATCTTTTAGAGTCCATATGAAGACATCAATCCTATGTTCCTTTGGAATATTATTGACCATTATATTCAATTTTTGGAAGTCCTCAATGTGCTCCATCATTGAACCCTTTTGTTTGAGATTTATCAATTGGCTAAAGAAGGTGTTGCTCTTTATATCCTCATAATGTGCTATCATTTCCTCCGTAAAATTTGACCAAGTGGTCAGTGGTTTACGAGAACAAAGCCATAGATACCATACAAACTGATATGTTCTAAATATAAATTTGCAGTGCATACCTCTTGTGTGTTTTGCGTATTATGGAGCTCAAATTATTGCTCCATTCGTAGTATCCAAGTTTTCGGATCATTGCCATAAAACTTCCTCATATCTATATTTGGAATATGGTGGGTCTTAAATCCAACATTAGAGTCTATGAAATCATGATTAACATTTATTTTTTTCTCATCATGAGTTTCCTCTACTACCTTTTTGCCATTAGGAAGCTTTTCTTGTAGCAACTTTGCCAAACCTTCCATGTATTTCTTCAAATCTTCCATGTTACCTTCCATCTTAGCTTCCACGCCATCCATCTTAGCTTCCACGCCATCCATATTTGCTTCCATTCCATTCTTCAAACCATCCATCTTTGCTTCCATGCATTTCTTCAAACCATCCATCTTAGCTTCCACGCCTTTCTCCAAACCATCCATGTTACCTTCTATACCATCCATCTTAGCTTCCACGCCATCCATCTTAGCTTCTGTGCCATTCTTCAAACCCTCCATCTTAGCTTCCATGCCTTTATTAAAAACATCCATCTTAGCTTCCATGCCTTTCTTCAAACCATCCATCTTAGCTTCCATTTCATTTTTTGCTACTCTTTGCAAGAGCGAAATTCGTTGCACTTGTTCTTGTAATTTTGATATATCATGTTGCACTTATTCCTCTTCATGAGTCATAGCAGAGACTTCTGAGGGCTTAATGGGTGTTGAATTCTTTTTAGGGGGAATTTTAGAACCCAATACTGATAGCTATGCTTCAATATGCCCTTGGAATCACTTGAAACTGATTTTTCAAACAAGACTTATGCAATTTTTAAAAACAATACACACCTTTTCTTGCTTTTTAGGAGCTCGATATTGAAACTGATGTATCTTTGTAATTTGGATTCCCAAGATTTTATCTTCGGCCCTTTAACAACCCTCTGAATCATCTTTCGAATGCCACAGGTCATACTCGATTTGGATTCTTCAAGGCAAAGTTATGCCCAATCTCCCACAATGACCTAATTATGGATTATTTCAGTATATCAAACTTGTATGGCATGACACGTGTCATTGTTTTCTCCTTATACTCTAAAATTGATACATAGGAAACTACAGTTCGTTTACTATCGACCACATTTTACAAAATTCCATTATGATGCTCAGAGAGAGAGTTATGACGATTTTCCCAAGGTCACCTCTTTGAGATGAAATTTAGGAGCCTACAAAAACCCTAACTCCCACAGATCATATCTCCGAAAATATTGCGAACCGAGGACCAAATTTTTTCCATGAAGTTCCTCAGGATTTTAGTGCAAATGGGTTTTTTTTAGCTTTTGAACCTTCGTAGAAAAAAAGTTATAGCAAAAATTCCACGATGACCTGTTTAAAGCAGCGGAACCCTATAATCCAAAGCTCTTATTCCAAATGTTATGAAACCAACTCACAAAATAGAAGAAAAGATAGATAAACGCCTTATAAATCAGTGTGTTCAAGGGGGCAACCTCCTTTCCATTACATAAATGAAAAATTCTTGGATGACACATATGAAAAAACCTCCTTTCTATATATAGAAGTCAATGGGGTCACAATATAATCCTAGCCGACCTAACACTAATAATGTAAGGGCACAATAATAACAATATGTGGACTACAGGGGTACATCAATAACAATAATGGGGCTACACTAACTACAATAAGGGACTACACCAATAATATAGGGCTGTAATAACCAATATTTCATCTCCACATTGTCGAAATTTCGGCTTCTGAATCCTCGTAGAAAAAATGTTATAGTGAAAATTCCAAGATGGTCTATTTGAAGTAGTGAAACCCTAGAATCCAAAGCTCTGATACCAAATGTTATGCAACCAAACCAAAAAATAGAAGAACATATAGATCAATGACTTAAAAATTAGCCTCTTCGAGAGGACAACCTCCTTTACATCACATAAATGAACAATTCTTGGATGATTCAAATGACAATACCTCCTTAGTATATATAGGAGTCTAAAGGGTCACAATATAATCAGAGCCTACATAACAACAATAAAAATTGTGGGCTTCTATGGGGCACGAAAATAACAATATGGGGGATACATCAACACAACAATAACAATAAGAGGCCTACGATAACAATAACAATAAGGGGGCTACACTAGTATTATAGGGACCTAATAGATAGAGTAAACCCTAGTTAAAGTTGATTTCGTAAAAAAACAAACCTTTTAAGAAGACAATGGGAAGAGAGTGAAAGTCAAGAAGAAAAGGTCCCGAAATTGGCCTCATTACATGTAATGGCTCTTATTAATGGAATTCTTCTTCTTCTCCAGTTCTCTCTCTCTCTCTCTGCATGTTTTGGTGATGTATTTAGTTTTTGCATTTTTATAAATGTTATTGTGATCAGTTTTATAACATATCTTTATGTTTTTCTCTCCTCCTCTTTTGACATTCAAGCCTTCTAGATATTAGCCCCCAAGATCCAGGTCAATAATAATAGAGGTTGGTACCTTTTCCCTTTTCCTTTCTTAAGAGGCATTTCATATTTGCTACATACCATTATCATCAACACACAATTTGTTAATCTTGTTACTATTTGAAACTATTAGTTCATCAATTCAAATGTGTGTCTTATCTTAAAAAACCAATAAGCAGGGATATAACACATATGTTATTTGAATTGAGAAGTTTTGTAGGCTAACCTACGAATTTAGAGTGCTTTGTCTTTGGGTTTGAAATATGGTCAATTAAGGTTAGTTCTAATCTTAATTTGAGAAAATGAATCTAAGAGTTAACAAGTATGAAATGATTGAATGAAATTCAAGTCATCTGGGTTTCAAAGGACACAATTTCAAAACATATTGAATAATTCTAAAAGTATATACAATTTAGAGTTAAAGCTCTCAACCCTACATAGTTTACTCGTGATGAATTGGTAGGTAAAGAATGCAAATTTATAGGGAGATGTTGCTCTATCTTAGAATTCAAATTTTGATGTTGTTATCCTTACCTCTTGTAACATTCCATATTCAACATTAAGATTTGAAAAAGTGCCTCACATTTGAAACACATGTAACTACTTGAACTTAATACAAACAAAGGCGAGAGGGTGGTGTTACACAACATTTTGACATTGTCCCTGCAATCCCCAACTCGCACATTGGAGGGTCATTTATGTGACTAATAAGAAGTTTCATGCCTTGCAAATACCATCATTGCATCCCTTTACATGAGAGCAATATTCCTTCTGTTGACAATTCCCTGAGCAGAGCTTCAAAAACCCTAGTTTTTGCCTTGGCGCGAGTAGCCAGTTCTATCCTCGTGCCAATGGAGAAGATTAACACTGGGCCAGTTGACACTCTGTCCCAGTTAGACACCCATGCGGAGCTGTTTATGGAATGTTTTTTAAAAATAGAGGCAAAGATTCCACTTCAACAACTTTGAGGATGAGTCGTTGGGAGTGGTTGGACTGAATAACCACAGACTCCCTCCTTTATATTATGGTTTCCACCTCCCATGAGAACCTCCTAAAGGATAGGCGTCCCTTCCACCTTTGTAGGGATCCTAACCTCCTCCTTTTCCTCTATAAAAAGAAGCTATCTTTCCTTGCATAAGCTAGCTAAACATGGAGAATTGAATTACTAGAGTTGAATTGTTGAAGAGATAGAACAAGAAGGAACTTCTTTGAGAGAGATTAAGCCCATGCCCTCATCCCGTCCGAATCCCCTGACAAGTATCTGAGACGCGCTTCGGCTGAACCTCGCTAGAGGAGACTGCGACGTCAAAGCTTTGGTTGTACCTCCTCCTTCTATCAATATATACGTGCCTATTGTTTGAGTTCCCATTTTGTGTTATGTCGTTTGTTTAATGCAATATGCTTAGCCCTCTTTGACTGGTTAGTGATTACAAATGGAATTATTATGTTGTATGCTGCTCTTGTTTATTATTCTCTGTGCAGGTATCTGAGCATGACTACAGAAGGACTGTGACTCGCTGAGGCAGGAGCGAGAGGCCACCACTACAGCCGTAACGACATCATTGGATTCCAGGTAGGTCGATCTACCGTGTCCTCTTTCATTCTGTAATTAGGAACCTACACTGTAGCATGCCTCTTTGTTTCTAGACCCACTATAGGGCTAGAGGGATCGTCTCTGTCCGTAGAGAGGATTTACCTGCTTAGGAAATTGGTGACTCCACTGGGGAACAATGTGAGTTTATTGTTTTAGCTTGTTGGGTTGACTTCGGGCGTTGGCTTGCTTGTTTGTCTTTTTCTGGTTTGCTAGCTTTCTTTCCATCCCGTGTTCAACTCCAAAGTGTCAAGGATGACCTCTGCTCATTGGATTTTCCTTGTTTCTATAGTTATCTGGCTTGGCGCGTTTTTCATTTGAACAGTCGCGCCAATTGGCGCAGGTTGCTTTTGATGCACTCGCACCAACCCCTGTCTGGTGCTAGATACTGCCCCACAGTCACGCCAACTCCTATAGAATTAGGTTTACCCTGCTTGATGAGTTTTTTGGTCTATTGTGCTTGACTCTGGGTTATTATTTGTGTGTAATTAAGCCTTTGGGACTGTGTTGACTACTATAGTCTTGTTTTTCTCAGTCGTCTGTCCATTTTCCTATCGGTGTAGTTTAAGGCCTTAGGGTTTCTAAGTGTCTTTGTGCACTGAGCCTTCTGCTTGGAAATCAAGTCTCTTTGATTGTTGTCAGTCTCATTCTTGGGTCAATTGCGCTGAGTTTTCTTGATCTTTTTGAGTGTTTGCTTTGGTTGAATGATCATTTAATTTTTGTTTGATTCTTCCCCTTATTGCTCCCAGCATCGATTACATTTCTTGTTTTGGGTCGTTTTGGAAAACTCTTTTTTTTGGTTGAAATATTGCGGCATTAGTTTGAGTGCTTTCTTGTGTCTGTTTTGTATTGATTGAGTCATTCAATTTTGATCCCTACATTCGCATACTCAAGCTAGTGTTTATTTTGTTTTTCATTGAATTAGTGCATTGTGTGCTTCGTTTCATTGAAAACTATATATATATATATATATATATATATATATATATATATATATATATATATATATATATATATATATATATATATATATATATATATATATATATATATATATATTTGCACTCTTTATTTGCATCGAAAGTGACAATTTCTTTTGCATAACTAGTGCTTGTTAGTCTAGGAAAGAGTTTCATTTTCGTTTGATTGCATTAGGTGCATTAGAGGATTTCTTTGCATATTTTCATTTTTTGCTATTGTCTGAAAGATCTCTATCCTTCTCGTAACTAGCATTCATTTAATTGAAGATGGTGTTCTGTTGCATATAGCTTGCATCTAGGAAATTTGAGATCCAAATTCGGTAGGGACTTGAAATTGAAACATAATCCAAGATCAACTTTAAAATTCATTCAATGAACCTAAGGAAACATTGAAACCTAACGCAACATTTTTAGTGGTCTAGGCTAGAGACGTGTTCCGACGTCTTAAAACCTAGTAGCTTTCGTTCGCCATTTGGCTTTAGACAACGCTAGTACGGACTTGTGCTCCCCATACTGTTGAGTATATAAAGGGAGCCCCTCTAGGTTGCAATCCTTTTATCCATAGGAAGCCGAGTCTGCCGCCTTATAACCGTGATACACCGAACACAGCATTCGGGGAGACTACCTACACGTACGTTAAGTCCTTGGTTATTTCTCTTTCATTTGATCACCAAGGTGTATGTTGAGCCCTAAAGATGTCCTTTCCTTTCACCAAATTTCACTTCATTCCAATTTTCCTTTATCAGCTATAGGCTTAAAAGATCAATAGGAATGATTAAAATCACTTTAAGAATGCATGCAATGACTGACTTATTATACTTTTGTGGTTTTTTTGTCATAGTGATTTTTGATCAAACTTAGCTACAGAATGCAACCATTCTGTAGCTAGTCGCATATTCCGCAGTTGTCTTTATGTTCACATAGGTTACAGGTGTCAGTTGAGGGAAAAACGCATATGGTTAAATTCTAGAACTCTCCTACATCATTCATTGTCCTCTACGAAGGTTGAGAAAAAATCTGCAAGTGGTTATGCACGTGGAGAAAACCAAAACTAAGAAGTAGACTTCTACAAGGATAAGGACTCTGCAGGTGTCTTCAGCAAAATACGTGTCCTCAACAGGAGTTCTGGTTTGATTTTGATTATAAAAGACACCTATGCCTAATTCTACTCAATGACAGTTATGTATTTGCTTATAAGAATAACTCGGTGAACCGAGAAACAGTTAGTTAGTTGATGTTTTGTTGTTAGTTCTCAAAGACTGTGATACTATGTTTTTGAGCGTTTTTCCTTTAATGAAAGAAGTACAACTTTGATGCATGATCTGAAACAACTTTGAGGAGTTAAGGATTCATGTGCCAATCTGATGGTAGAGGGCGCCTACTGTCCGAAAGGCTTTGTGCATATTTTATAGATAAGTGACCTTTAGCTCTGTTTTGTTCTTAACATAGGAAGTTTTTTGAGTTTATCCTCTTTCATCATGCTTATGTCATTTACTTATATTGAATATTACAGTCAATCTTGCTCTCATGAACTGTTCCAATATATCACTAATGCATGAATGAGATATAGATGTAGTACTCTTGAGTTAATTGTACTTTAGTTCAGTTCTGTTCATTGCATTTCAGTTTTATTAGTTAATTGCATTCTAGACTTGTTAATTAGACTTTAAAATCCCTCATTATTTTATAAGCTGCTCTTGTTCTTAACTTCTTCTAACACATCATTATCATATGAACAAGAATTATTTATATCATTTTCAGCTCTTGATTGTTCTGCAATTTCTCATAATTTCACAAACAACCTTTTTCCAAAGTTATTCCAAGAAATTTCTAACCCTTGAATGAGGCTTAATAGTAACATTTTGAGTTGCAGAATGATTTAATTCTAGTGTCATAAGTTATTTTAGCATAGGGTTCCTTACTATGTTGCAGATAATCTTTTCTCAAAATGTTCCAACAAATTTCTAACAATGGATGAGATTTTCTGTGATATTTTAAATTGTTGTTTACTAAAGAGAACCTCATTACATCAAACTTATCATTTTCTCAAGTTGTTCCAACATACCTCTAATGAAATGAATTGGACTGAGTTTAATGTTATGAGTTACTTTTCTTATCAGTTTTACAATCTGTGGATTAGCATTTTCTGTTCTTAGGTGCCATTCTTAGTTTAGAGTAGATTTTGTTTTGTTTTAGTGTGATCAGTGACTTCTCTTTGCCAAAAATTTAGTTCTTTTCCTCTTAGCATAAAAACACAAAACTAAAAACACTAGAAAAACATTAAACACAACGAAGTAGGAACAAGATACCTAGACACATATAGTGCACTTCACTTCAACAGTTTACTAGCCCTGGTTGACAATTTATGAGATCAATTTAGAAACACTAAGTTGAGTAGACAGTGTATATGGCAGTTCACGGAAACCTGGTACATCCTCTTGCTTAGAGTACCTGAGTAGTCATTTTGATCTTTTCATGACTCCTTAAAAAGAGAAGATATCGTCAAGCACTTGTCCTTTCACGCTCGTTTAAAATTGAAAGTGACCAGAGCCATATTTTTCTTGTTTCTCGACTCTTAAAGCATGAAACAGTGAAATCTGGTTTCAGTAACATAAAATTAATTACCTACGATCACACGCCCGTTAAAATTTTTGTTACTTGACGTGTTTTTGTTTTCTTTAGTTTTGATCTTGGAGCCTTCGATCGGTTGTTAGGTCCCTATATTACTAGTATAGTCCCTTATTGTTGTTAGTGTAACCCCCTTATTGTTATTATTGTACCCTTGTAACCCCCATATTGTTATTATTGTGCCCTTAAATTATTATTTTTAGGTCGGCTAGGAATACATTGTGGCCCCATGGACTCCTATATATAGAAAGGAGGTTTTTTAATTTGAATCATCCATGATTTTTTCATTCATGTAATGTATTGGAGGTCGCCCTCTTGAAGTGGCTTATTTCTAAGGCGTTGATATCTCTTTTATTCTCTTTTTGGAGCTGGTTTCACAACATTTGGTATCAGAGATTTGAGATTCCAGGGTTTCGATGCTCCAAACAGGTCAGCATGGAATTTTCGTTATAAATTTTTTTCTACGAAGGTTCAGAATATGAAATTTTTAGAGTGCGAAGCCAAAATCCTAAGGAACATCGTCAAAAAATTTCAGAGCTTGGTTCGCAATATTTTCGGAGATATGATCTGTGAAAGTTAGGTCATTTTGCAGGCTCTTGAATTTAACCTAAACAGGTCATCGTGGTATTTGCGTAGTAATTTTTTTTCTACGAAGGTTCAGAAGCTGAAATGTTTATAGTACAAAGCCACAATCCTGAGGAACATCATCAAAAAATTTCAAATATTGTTTCACAATATTTTTGGAGATATGATCTGAGGAAGTTAGGGATTTTTTAGGCTTCTGAATTTCATCTCAAAGAGGTGATTGTGGGAAAATCTTCATAGCTCTCTCTCTGAGCATCGGATTGGAATGTTGTAAAAAGTGGCCGCAATTGCACGGATTGTATTTTTCGGTCTATCAATTTCAGAGCCAAAGGAGGAAATAGTGACACGTGGCAAGCCGTACAAGTTCGCTCTACTGAACCAGTCCAAAATTGGGTCATTGTGGGAGATTGGACATAACTTTGTCTTGAAGAATCCAAATCAGATCAGACCTGTGGAATTTTAAAGAAGCTTCAGAGGGCTACTATAGGGTTGAATTTCAGATATTGAGGATCCGCAATTATAGAGATAATTCAATTTGAATAGAATATCGAGCTCCTCAAAAGGTTTTTTTTTTTCCCCGAATTGCATAAGTCTTGTTTGCAGAATCAAGTTGAATTGATTCCAAGGGCATATTGTAGAATAGATATTAGTATTGGATTCTAAAATGGCCCCTAAAAATAATTCAACACCCATTAATCCTTTAGAAAGCTCTACTATGACTCATGAAGACGAAGAATGGCAACATGACATATCAAAATTACAAGAGCAAGTGCAACAAATTTCGCTCTCGCAAAGAGCAACAAAAAATGACATGGAAGTTTTGAAGAAAGGCGTGGAAACTAAGATGGATGGTTTGAAGAAAGGCGTGGAATATAAGATGGATGGTTTTAAGAATGGCATGGAATCTAAGATAGATGGCATGGAAGCTGGCATGGAATCTAAGATGGATGACATGGAAGCTAAAATGGAAAACATGAAGAATGATCTAAAAGGAGACATGGAAGGTTTGACAAAGTTGATACAAGAAATGTTTCCTAATGGTGAAAATATAGTAGAGGAAACTCATGATGAGAACAAAATAAATGTTAATCGTGATTTCATAAACTCTAATGTTGGCGGGAAGAACCACCATATTCCAAAAATGGATATGAGGAAGTTTGATGGAAAGGATCCTGTAGCATGGATACTACAGATGGAGCAATATTTTGATCTCCATAATGTGCAAAACACACAAAAGGTACGCATTGCAACTTTACATTTAGAAAAAAATACATTTGTATGGTATCGATGGCTTTGCTCCCGTAAAAAAATTGTCACTTGGTCGATTTTTACGGAGGAAATGATAGCACATTATGAGGATACAAAGAGAAACACCTTCTTTATCCAATTGATAAATCTCAAACAAAAGGGTTTAGTGGGGCAGCACATTGAGGAATTCAAAAATTGAATATAAGGGTAAATGATATTCCAGAGGAACACAGGATTGATCTCTTCATAGGCACTTTAAAGGATAACATCCAACATGAAGTTCGCGTTTTGGAACCTAATTCATTGGAGAAGGCATTCAGGTTGGCAAGAAAAGTTGAATGTAAAATTATGGAGACAAGGAAGCCTACCACTCAATTCTATAAAGAAGGAAGTGTTGCTACGCCTAGATTTCCACAACCTACAAGGTTGACACCACAACAATTGGAAGAAAAAAGAGCAAAAAGGGCTTTGCTACAGTTGTGATAGCAAATACACTAAAGGTCATAAGTGTGCTGAGAAGAAATTATTTTACATAGATTGTGAAGAGGAAGAAGAAAATGAACAAGAAGAGGATATACACCAGGAACCAACCCTAGAAGAGGAAGAAATGAATCTGACCATATCGTGTAATGCACTGGCGGGAATTACCACTCCTCAAACTCTCAAGATACAAGGACAAATCAAGAAGAAAAAGGTAATAGTGTTGATTGATTCAGGTAGCACCCATAATTTTATTCATTGCAAGGTAGCCAAGGAATTAAATTGTTTCCTATACCCAACACCAGAATGTCAGGTGATGGTGGCAAATGGAGGAACTATAAATTTCTCTAGAAAATGCCATAATATCAAGCTAACCATGGGGGAATATGTATTGACTAGTCCAATGCTTTCCATTCCTATGGGAGGTGCTGATGTTGTACTAGGAGTACAATGGTTACAATCTTTGGGGACGGTAGCTTTTAATTTTCAGGAACTTTTCTTGAAATTCTTTTCAGAAGGAAAGGAAGTCGAATTACGGGGTATTGAAGGGAAGCCAGGAAGGATAATAAGCTCTAATGGCATGAAAAAGCTTCTAAAGAAAGAACAACGAGGCGTAATTGCACAATTATGCTCACTAGAAGTTCCAACATCAAAATCATCTATTTCTGCAGATCTCCAACAAGTCTTGGACAATCATTTCAAGGTGTTTGAAACTCCCAAAGGACTCCCACCTATTCGTGATCATGATCATGCTATTCATTTGATTCCAGGAAGTGTTCCTCCAAACATCGGGCCTTATAGATATCCTTATGTCCAAAAGAGTGAAATTGAACGTATGATTGCAGAAATGTTAGAGGCGGGTATAATTCAACCTAGTCAAAGTTCTTTCTCTGCTCCTGTAGTATTGGTACACAAGAAGAATGGATCATGGCGCATGTGTCTAGATTATAGGGAGCTCAATAAGCTCACCATTAAAGATAAATTTCCCATTCCTGTGATTGATGAATTATTGGATGAATTACATGGAGCAATTTATTTTACCAAGTTGGATCTTCGTTCAGGATATCATCAAATTAGAATGAACACTGAAGATATTCCAAAAAAAACATTTCGAACTCATGAGGGTCATTATGAATTTTTGGTCATGCTTTTTGGCCTTACCAATGCACCTTCTACATTTCAAGGGTTGATGAATTCCATTTTCAAACCCTTCCTTAGAAAATTTGTGCTAGTATTTTTTGATGATATACTAATCTACAACAGGTCTTGGAAGGATCATGTTCAACATGTTGGCAAGGTGCTCAAACTATTGCAGGAGAAACAATTATATGCAAAAACATCCAAATGTTTCTTTGGAGTACAAGAGGTGGAATATCTGGGTCATATTGTATCTCACGAGGGTTTTAAGGTAGACCCTAACAAAATTAAAGCCATTAAGGAATGGAAAGTCCCCACAACCATAAAGCAGTTGCGAGGATTTCTCGGGTTAACAGGGTATTATTGAAAGTTTGTTAAGAATTATGGGAGAATAGCAGCACCTCTAACAACATTATTGAAGAAAGATGCATTTTCATGGACTCCTGAAGCAACTAAGGCCTTTGAACGTCTTTAAGAGGCAATGTGCCTAGCACCGGTCTTAGCTACACCAGACTTCACAAAAACCTTTATTGTGGAATGTGATGCCTCAGGAAATGGAATTGGTGCAGTTTTAATGCAGGAAGGAAGACCCATTGCTTTTGAAAGTCGTCCAATCAAAGGAAAGTATTTACAGAAACCTATTTATGAGAAGGGAATGTTAGCAATACTGCATGCACTAAAGAAATGGCGAACTTACCTAATGGGAAGACACTTCAAGGTAAAAACTGATCATGATAGTCTTAAACACTTTTTGGAACAAAGACTATCTTCAGAAGAGCAGCAAAAATGGGTCACAAATATGTTGGGTTATGACTTTGAAATAATATACAACAAAGGGAAGCTAAATGTTGTTGCAGATGCACTCTCAAGAAAGAATGAAGAGGTGGAAGCATTTCTTTGTGCATTTCTATTATCCAACCAGATTGGATAACCGAAACAAGAGATGAATGGAAGAAGGACGAAGAAGTGTGGACACTCATTCAAAAGTTGCAGCAAGATCCTAGTACATCTGATACATTTAGTTGGAAAAATGATTCCTTATGGTACAAACATCGCTTATATCTTTGTAATAATTCCCAACTAAAACAAAAGATTCTTTTGGAATTGCACACTTCTCCTTTAGGAGGACACTCAGGATTTTTAAAAACTTACCACAGGGTGAAGAAAGAATTTTTTTAGGATGGCCTTAAATCTGATATTCAAAAGTTTGTGGCGGAATGTTTGGTTTGCCAGCAGAATAAAGTTGAGACAATTAAGACCCCGGGTCTTCTACAACCTTTATCCATTCCAAGTAAACGTTGGGAGGAGATTTCAATGGATTTTATCACAGGTTTACCTAAGTCCGAAGGAAAGAGTGTCATCATGGTGGTAGTTGATAGGCTTACCAAGTATGCACACTTTTGTGCATTATCTCATCCATTTAAAGCAAATACAGTTGCTACTACATTTATGGACAGAATTCAAAAGCTACATGGAAGCCCAAGGGTTATTGTGAGCGACAGAGATCCCATTTTTACTTGAAATTTTTGGACGGAGTTATTTTCTTGTTTGGGTACTCAATTAGCTCATAGCTCATCTTATCATCCTCAATCTGATGGTCAAACTGAGATATTAAATAAATGTTTGGAAGGATATCTTCGTTGTTTTGTATCTGATAAACAAACACAATGGGTCAAGTGGTTACCTCTAGCTGAATGGTGGTATAACACTTCCTTCCATACTGCAGCAAAAATGACCCCATTTATGGCACTTTATGGATATCATACACCATCCATCACATCATATTTAAGAGAAAATTAGAAGGTTCAAGCAATGGAAGATCACATCGAGCATCAACAAGAAGTTCTCCAACTCTTAAAGGACAACCTGAATTTGGCACAAAATCGAATGAAACAACAGGCAGATCAACATCTGTTGAAGCCTAGAAAATCTCTGCTGCAAACATCGGGGAAAACCACCCGGTCGGGACCTTAAGGCAGCTCCTTTTCCGTTTGGTATGGTGGCTCCGACTGGATTTAAAGGACCAGTTTCCTTGTAACTAAATGGATTGTATTGGATGGGTGGAAATGGGGCTAAACTAACTGAAATAAAACTATCTAATTTAAGCTAAATACTGATAAAGAAATTCTAACACTAACCCGGGTAATTATAAGTGAATACAACTTAAGATTGTTTCAATTCAACAATAACCATGAAAATGTATTATTAATTAAATTGAAATGTGCAGAAACAAATAAAGATAACTCTGTTTAAGAAATTAAACAGAGTTATATTAGCATATTGCATTCATCATTGTATACCATTTACATGTAACTATGAAAAATAACGTTTCAATTATACTCAGAAATGATATATAGAAGGAAGCGTTGTAAAAACCAATATACATATAAATGATAGCAATTTTAAAACGAATATCATAAGACAAAAGAGATCAACAGTGAACAGATAGAAATACCTTGTTCATCTTGAAGACTTTCAAATGTAATATGATACTCTATCCAGTAACTCTAATGCAAAATCAAATTCCAAGGTACAGAAATGCAACACTTCAAAGATAATTCTGCATGAAAATCACCAGATGTGATCCTTTTTAAAAATATATAAGACAATGGAGTACAGAAATGCAATCTCTAAGTCCAAAAACATTAAGATCCAGGACCCCTCTCTAAATGCATGAGAGGGGTTTAAATACTACTTAACTAACTCTAAAAATAGTTTATTACAAAAATTAAGGATTCGGTTCAATGACCGTCCTTTTCCTAGGCTAAAATACAGTGAAATTAAAACTAAATCTATCTATTTATTAACTTGATCTTTAAGCTTGCATGCATCTAGCATAGTTTTGAGAAGATGCGGTTGACCGACTTTAGAATTCAACTGTCCTGAAAAGACAGAGTCGACAAGCGTAGGAGCAATCTTCTCTGTAGCATTGATGATACAATTGAGCGCACTGTGCTGACTGTGTGGCTTCACCAAGTACATCCAGTATGAGTCCCAATTCAATCTTGTCAACCCTTGGATGGATTTTGCTCTTTCTTCTGCCTTTTGCCTCCATTCTGTTTGCAGTTGATTTACCTGTGGGAGATATCCTGGAACAGTTTCTGGGATCAAATTAGCTTTGTGTAAATTTTCATTTACACAATCAGTGAGAGTGTTTGCTGCTGTAGCCGCCTCCTCTGCTGCCTTTTCTGCCCTTCTGATTTGTGCATCCCAGTTATTGAACAGTATTTCTTTATGGTTTTCATTAATGATGGGTGCACCAGCTTTTCTGCCTTCTTCTGTCTTTTGCCATGTCAGATAATCATTGATCTTTTCATTAATCAAATCATAATCATTTCGTAAATCTACGACATGATTTGTGATTTTATCACTCTCTTGGCACAAAGAATTCCATTGCAAGATTTTTTGGCAGAAAACTTCCTCTTGTTGCTGTAGTTGATTGTTCAAAGAGATGGTTTCTGAAATGAATTATGGAAGCTTAGGATCATCTTTATGCTGATCTTGGATAATCTGTATTTGTTTTTCTTTATCAGCCAGGCTTTTTTGATGTCCTATTTGCATTTCTTGAAGTTGTTGTTGTAACTCTTCAAGTTTAAATTGTGCTTCCTTATTGGCCTGTACCTGTTGCAATTGTTGTTGCAGAGCTTTTACCTGTTCTTCTTTTTCATCCAACAAAAGTTGTATCTCAACTGCTCTATCAATTATTGCAGAAGCATAAGCTCCTGTTATTTGAGATAACTTGGTGAGATTATGAGTAGGCTCTGTGGCAGGATCTTTCCACAAAACATCTACTTGTTCTGCTTCAGTAGCAATTGCACTTTCTATTTTTCTCTTTTTCCTTTGTCTCTTTACTACTGCTTTGTATTTTGGGCTATAAAATACATCCAGAGGAGGAATTTCCTCTACATTAAGTACAATTTCAGAGGAGGGTGTGATTGGTATGTGCTCTGTTACTGCGACTGTGCTGCTTGTTCCTGTGCTCAAAACTTTGGTTGTCTGGACAGGGGTCTGTACATTCTGTCCTTCTACATTAATCAATTGATTAAAGGTTTCCCATTCTTTATCTAACTCAATGGTGACTGGCTGTTGCTGTACATTGGGTGGAGGAGGATTTTTCTGTTGAGAAGTCAAAATTTCATGTTGATTAGGTTCTTTAGATTGTGCAGAATCTTTAATGGATTCTTCCATTTTATCTTCCTTTTCTTTAGACTTATTGGAGTGTTCAGAATCTCTGTCAGATTTTGATTTAGATTTACTTGTACTTGAACTGCCGTTAAGACTAACACTAGGAGTTTGCTCCCTTGCGGGCTCTAAGCGTAGATTATCCAAAGGAATAGGAATTAGTCTCCTTTCTCTGTACAGCTTGAATTCCTGAAAATCCTCTGGAGATAGCTGCGCTTTAGCTGAATTCAAAACCTCTTTGAATGAATTTCTTTCTTGGAACATATCATCAAAAAGATCCTGCTCCCCGACAAATTCCCTTACTTTGATTGCATTGGTAAAATTCTTAACAATATCATTTGGGTCAAATAACCTTCTTGAGAATTTGAACAGCTGTAGGCATGTAACGTTGCCTATCTCTTGAAATGCATGACCAATATCCAACAGTGAAAATGTTTCACATTTTATGGGAAATTGTTGCCAAATGGCCTTTTTCTTGTCTTTTAAATCTTTTGTTATACCTCCCTGGCCACAGGTCTGATAAGCAATTTCCCGAGCTACAAGTCTATCTGGAACATATAAGGGTAAAACATGGGGAGAAGCATAACTTCCAAAAACCCTAATATAGGTGAACAATTCTTCTCCAAACCATCTCGCGACGGGGAGAATATCAACCTCTGTTTCTGAGGATAACCTTGGGGGATCCTTATTATACAATGTTCTGTACAATGGCAGCATTATTCCATGACAAATTTGGTAAAAATGGGGGACAAATTTAGACTCCCATAATTCTTTATGGTACACATGAATGGGCAAAGGATCGTGGATAGTCCATTTCCAGCCCATCACAGGGAATTTAGAGACATAGCAGATGGCGTCCATGACATAAGCAGATAAATAAAAAGGCGGATAAACCCGTTGGGAAACATTTCGTTTAGACCGGTAATGAAAAATAGCAGTGGTGAGATTATCAGATAGGATTTTGGCCCAATCTAAAATTGTAGAATTAACAGCCGCATTCAACAAAGGAAGCCATTCGGGTAAGATCATATTTATGTCAGGCTTTCCAAAAAGCCTGCATAACATGGCAGTAGTAAAACAATAAGGAGAGGTAAGTGAACCCGTGTTGTACATACCTTGTTTGTTTTTCTTCAATGGTTCACTTCTTTTGGTCCACTCCTTTGTGCATTCTGCCAAATTTGAGTGTTCTTTGGCAAAATCTTCCATAAATTGTTTGTTGAAAGTCGCCTGAGGTTCTGGCAGCTTATACATTAATCTCAGATCTTCGATGGTGAATGACCCGATTAGCTCTTCAGATGGAGTTCTGAATTGTCTGTCTGAAATATCTGTGCTATCCAGCACCCATCTCACCATATCTGTATATGGGAGAATCCTTGGCCTTGCTGCTATTCTATGCAGAAATGAGCAAGCCAAGTCTCTAAGGGTTGCTTCAGACGTATTCTTTGAACCTGTTGTAGCTGCAACTTTTATCACCACATGGTTTTCTTCTTCTAGCAGATTATACATTCCTTCCCAAGTGGATATACCGGCATCCTTGTTACAGGCGGTGTCTGCATATAGCGAAGCCATCTCTTTGTTTTCATAATTTGAGCTCTTCTCCTTCTTACCCATAGTGTTTAGCGGAAGCTTTGTATAGTCGTTTGCTCCTTCGTGCTTGCGTTTTACGAATAAATGAGAGTAATGATATAAGAAAGGTGATGAGACTGTTTTGAATGTGAAAGCGGATGAAATATAATATTTTAATTGTGAAACAACTTTCAATCTAAACACAATCTCATTTCACATTAATAATCAATCCAATCATTTAATATAATCATTAAAGCGCATAATGGATTTGACATATGGGAAGATTGCCTTGGGATAGCGCGCCTACATGAATCTGCGACATTGCGATCTACGATTTGCTGCGCAATATCGCAATATCGCAATGTCGCAATATCGCAAAATGAAGTCATCGTAGTCATAAAAATAGCGCAAAAGCAGAAGTTGCGCAAAAGCGCAAAATCGCAAAAGCGCAAAATCAACAAGAGCGCGAAAGATATTCATTAATCATTTCTGTTTTCTGCGCTATGCGATCTGCGATCAATGCGTTTTATATATACCATTTTGTTATGGATGCGTTGTCTTGTTTAAAGAGCAATTTTATTATAACCTATCATAAACTTAAGTGTTTCTAAATATTCTTTCTAAGGGATTTCTATAGGTTTATGATAGAAAGTTTTATTTGAAAAGGCAAACAAATCCTAATTGATTTTTTTGGATTTTTAACTAAGGGTCCTCATTTATTTAGTATTATTACTAATAATAAATAAAAGGGGGGTTGTTGCTGGTCACAACAATTGGCGATTCACTGAAAGAAACAATTATCTCTGAAAAAATAAAATGAACATTCTATCTTTAGTAAGTAAAGGTTTTTAAAGATAATGAAAACTATCTTAGGATAATTCAAATAAAATGTAACTATGAAAAAAGAAAAAATAAAAATCATTTCATAATTTCTTTCTAATTCCTTAAGAAATAAAAACATTTTGGGTTATATCAAGCTTTGATTGGTGTTAATAATGAAGTAAGTGGATCTCTCCAAGTTTTGGTTTTATAATATACTCTATTGCCATAGGTATTGCCTCTGCTGCCAGCAAACGTTTATAGTCTCGACAGGGTTACCTTTAAACCATTAACTATTCATTGTCCCATCCAACTAAAATTATGACTTTTTAAAAGATAAATTCATAAGACCTATTATCTCATGTTTTTGTCTTTTATTTATTTTTATTTTAAGAGCCATTGTTTTGGTTTGGCAGCCAGTTAATAACAATGCCATTCACTAGTTATAATTAAACTGAACAAGCTGGCTCATGATGAGACCCCTTGTCTTGTATTTATAAGCCATTACCCTGTTTTGGTATGCAGTATTGGTAATGTCAATTTTATTACTCATTATGAACATGGTAAGTCGGCTCGTAATGAGACCTCTTATCTCTTAAAATTTTCGTATAATTTCTTAGAATTACATTCTAAAAAATCACAACTTAAATGGATGGGGTGAAATAGTTTTATCCTTAAGAATCAATGGATGACAATCTTCAGAGTTTTTTGAGTTCCAAAACTTTGAAAAAAATCTTTACTTTGATAGATAACCTTTCTCTGCTTAATAAACTTATAATGATTTACATTCTTCTCAAGTTTTCAAAAGATCATGTAAATGATTGAAATAATCTTTCAAAGTTTAACATCTTATTTTAAACTATTCAAAAATTGTGATCATTACTTTAAAAATTCTTATTTACACAAAATAAATATTTATAATATTTTCCGAAGAAATTTTCTCAAATAGTAAACAGTCAATCAGAGACTCATATTATTGAAAGTTTGTTAGGAATTATGGGAGAATAGCAGCACCTCTAACAACATTATTGAAGAAAGATGCATTTTCATGGACTCCTGAAGCAACTAAGGCCTTTGAACATCTTAAAGAGGCAATGTGCCTAGCACCAGTCTTAGCTATGCCAGACTTCACAAAAACCTTTATTGTGGAATGTGATGCCTCAGGAAATGGTATTGGTGTTGTTTTAATGCAAGAAGGAAGACCCATTGCTTTTGAAATTCGTCCACTCAAAGGAAAGTATTTACAGAAACCTATTTATGAGAAGGAAATGTTAGCAATACTACATGCACTAAAGAAATGGAGAACTTACCTAATGGGAAGACACTTCAAGGTAAAAACTGATCATGATAGTCTTAAACACTTTTTGGAACAAAGACTATCTTCAGAAGAGCAGCAAAAATGGGTCACAAAGATGTTGGGTTATGACTTTGAAATAATATACAACAAAGGAAAGCTTAATGTTGTTGCAGATGCACTCTCAAGAAAGAATGAAGAGGTGGAAGCATTGCTTTGTGCCATTTCTATTATCCAACCAGATTGGATAACTGAAGCAAGAGATGAATGGAAGAAGGACAAAGATGTATGGATACTCATTCAAAAGTTGCAGCAAGATCCTAGTACATCCGATACATTTAGTTGGAAAAATGATTCCTTATGGTACAAAGATCGCTTATATCTTTGTAAGAATTCCCAACTAAAACAAAAGATTCTTCTGGAATTGCACACTTTTCCTTTAGGAGGACACTCAGGATTTTTAAAAACTTACCACAGGGTGAAGAAAGAATTTTTTTGGGACGACCTTAAATCTGATATTCAAAAGTTTGTGGCGGAATGTTTGGTTTTCCAGCAGAATAAAGTGGAAACAATTAAGACCCCGGGACTTCTACAACCTTTATCCATTCCAAGTCAACGTTGGGAGGAGATTTCAATGGATTTTATCACAGGTTTACCTAAGTCCGAAGGAAAGAGTGTCATCATGGTGGTAGTTGATAGACTTACCAAGTATACACACTTTTGTGCATTATCTCATCCATTTAAAGCAAGTACAGTTGCTACTACATTTATGGATAGAATTCAAAAGCTACATGGAAGCCCAAGGGTTATTGTGAGCAACAAAGATCCCATTTTTACTGGAAATTTTTGGACGGAGTTATTTTCTTGTTTGGGTACTCAATTAGCTCATAGCTCATCTTATCATCCTCAATATGATGGTCAAATTGAGATATTAAATAAATGTTTGGAAGGATATATTTTTTGTTTTGTATCTGATAAACAAACACAATAGGTCAAGTGGTTACCTCTCGCTGAATGGTGGTATAACACTTCCTTCCATACTGCAGCAAAAATGACCCCATTTATGGCACTTTATGGATATCATCCACCATCCATCACATCATCTTTAAGAGAAAATTAGAAGGTTCAAGCAGTGGAAGATCACATCAAGCATCAACAAGAAGTTCTCCAACTCTTAAAGGACAACCTGAATTTGGCACAAAATCGAATGAAACAACAGGCAGATCAACATCGCAGCGAGAGAAGTTTTGATGTAGGAGACTGGGTATTTTTACTGCTACAACCATACAAACAAATGTCCCCCAAGCAAGCTAAGAAGGATAATAAATTATCGCCAAAGTACTATGATCCTTACAAGGTGTTGCAAAAGATTGGTACTATGGCATACAAATTGGAGCTTCCTGCTTCTTCACGAATGCATCCAATTTTCCATGTTTCATGCTTAAAGAAGGTTATAGGTGAAAATCTTCCAGTTCAAACAATATTGCCAGAACTTGATGAGGAAGGAAAAATCATATTGGAACCTGAAGCGATCACGGAAACAAGAACTCGACAGCTACGAAATCGATCAATTTCAGAGTATCTCATCAAGTGGAAGAACTTACCCACTGAAGATTCTACATGGGAGGATGAGAATTTTATACAGAAGCATCTAGAGCTACTCAAGCGTTGAGGACAACACTTTTTTGAAGGAGAGGGGCATGTTAGGTCCCTATATTACTAGTATAGTCCCTTATTGTTGTTAGTGTAACCCCCTTATTGTTATTATTGTACCCTTATAACCCCCATATTGTTATTATTGTGCCCTTAAATTATTATTGTTAGGTCGGCTAGGATTACATTGTGGCCCCACTAGGATTACATTATGGCCCCATGGACTCCTATATATAGAAAGGAGGTTTCGTAATTTGAATCATCCAAGAATTGTTCATTCATGTAATGTATTGGAGGTTTCCCCCTCGAAGTGGCTTATTTCTAAGGTGTTGATGTCTCTTTTCTTCTCTTTTTGGAGCTGGTTTCACAACATCGGTTATCTCTTTTCCTTCATGTTTTGATATACAGTCAAAGTGGCGGAACCACTAGTTTCATCGTCCTCACTGCCTCCTAGTGATAGTTCTTTTCTGGACGTTTCTTTTGAAACCCCTCAGTCCACTTGGTCTGTTGAGTTTTTGCAGCCTATTCTCCCATCCATCTTGCCTATTTCTACCCAATATCCCCCTGCAGAGTTAGTTGAGTTCAATTGGCCTCCTTCGGGTGCTTGGTCTGGTTTTGGGGAAAAGGGATAATTCGCTCCTCTTATATCAAGATCACCATTTATAGTTGTTGCGGTACCTCCTAGTCCCCGTAGTCTTTTCGAACATCTTACGGCAGAATCAGATATGGATTCCTCCAGTCCTGTTGGCAGTGAAGGAATGCCTGTTTCCACAGGAGAATATCAACTCTTTCCTGAAGATCTCCCTCGTGTGTCTATTTAGTCTTCTCCACCATCGGTGTCACTTCCGCTCAGGTATAGGTCTTTGATTCAGATTATGTCTGGTGTTGCATCCATAGCACAATCCAGCACATCAAATCGTCCTTAGAGTTCAGTCCTCCCTTCGTTAGGAATGTCACCTTTGGCATTAGATCCATCGGTCACTGTTACATCTGTCCTAGTCCAACATACTATATGGGTGGCTTCGTCTACACCGGTTGTTACGTCTCAATCATCTGGATATTTTCACACTCACAGGTCTATTGTTCTCAATCCTACGTGGTCTGTCAATCCCGGTCCGGGTATATCACAATATCGTGCCGCGTAGGCCCTGCCTGCTTCTAGTGTAGTTTCCACTGCCCCAGTGATTCCTGGTGGCTTACTTTTGAAGATTATTTGTTGGTTGTTCAGCAACAGAGCTCTCAGGGTTCCCAGTAGCCCCAGCCTCTTGGAAATTGTCGTTTTCATCACTATGATGCTGTCGGTACCCCCATTTATTCATTCCCGCATCATTATGATGAGTATGGTAATTCTGTCTATTTGCCTCCTATTGATCCTCATCAGGCTGTTTATGATCCTTATCAGACCATTACTCATCTTGGACCTACCTTACATGTGCAATCCTCTGGCTTATAAGGACAACCCTCATTGGGACAACCTTTTCCTCAGCAGGGCTCTGCCATGGTCCGCAAGGACAACCTTTCGGTCCACAAGGTCAACCTTTGGTCCAACAAGGCCAACCCTCCGGTCTGTCTGGTCAAACTCAGAATCAACCAAGACCATCTTATGCGCCTGGGGGGAAAATATATCCACCACAGGGACAACCTGTTGCACCACAACCACGGTCGCACGTTCAGTGTGGCCCCAACTTTGTGCAACAAGGATAACCCTATGGTCCTCCTATGGGTCAACCTGGTTATCAGGGATAACCTGGTCCATCGCAACCATCAGGCCAACCTTTCCCACAAGGGCAACCCGGTGGTCCTCAGTAGCCATTTCAACCAGCTCAGCAGCCGGTTCAACCTGCTCCTCAGCTGGTTCCATCGGTTCCGCAGCCGTTTCTACCTGTTTATCCAACTCAGCTAGGTCCACCTGCTCAGCAACCTTCTCAACCTTCTCAGCAAGGTCCGCCTGTTCAACCACAAGGTGTTTATTACCCTCAAGGTCAATATCAATCGGTATATAATGTGCCCCAAGGTTTTTACCCTCAAAATCAATCGCAAATCCATGCTTACATTCCGCAATAGAATCCCTACATTACTCAGCAGGGGCCTCAATGTTCTACTCAGACTTAGTATCTTGGTTCCCAACCCTAGTATCAACAGAATTATCCTGGTTCTAACCCCTATGGTCAGAATCCTCTAGGACAGAATATCTGGGGGCATAATTTCTCTCGAACTGGGTGGAATGTGAACACAGGTCCTTATCAGAGGCCTACAATGACTTTTATTCCTCAATTACCATTTCTTGCTACGTTGGAGTTACCAGATGTGTCAAATTTAATGAACGATCCTAATCTTAATAACCCGTATTGGCCTCCGGTTCCGACCAAGATTCCTGGTGATTGTCCTAAGTTTGGCAAAGACCCCCAAGCGCATGTTATGACTTACCACTTATGGTGTTCCTCTAGTTCTTGGGTTGATGATTCTATTTGGCTCCGTCTTTTCCAGCGAAATCTTACTGGTGCCCCTGCAAATTGGTACATTGAGCTGTCTCGTGGCATCTTCCAAGATTTCAATTCTTTAGCCATGGCATTCCTTACACGTTTTCAGTTACCGATCCACTATGAGACCAAGACACATCTCCTCACTTCATTGAAACAGGACCGAGCTACTCATATCTCGGATCATATTCATGAGTGGCGACGTCGTCGTCGCATGATCAAGTTTGAGATTCCTGATCAACTTCTGACTCATTGGTTCGCCACCTCCTTTTTTAATCAGATTGCGAAAGACATAGCTATGGGGGTATGCGTGACCAAGGAACAAGCCATTGCTTACGCCCAGTGCCTTGATCTTGTGTACTCTCAGTCTGACGTATTGTATGACATCTTGCCTGATTCCCCTTGACCTGGAACTTCTAAACCACCAGCGACTCCATCCGTCGATGGTATTATTGGTTTTGTATCTCAGACTTCTCAGAAGTCTTCTTCATCAAACTCTGGAAAGCAGAGGTCTACTTCTTCCAACAATGTTGCTTCTCAGTCCACCTCGAATTTTGGTAAACCCACAGAAGTTAATGTTGTTCAGGCCAATCCCACAGATACCGCTTCTAAAGGTAAGAAGAAGGGTAAAGGTAAGGCCAAAGCGGATACCCCGAAACAGGATTCTCAGAAGCCCTGTGCTGCTGATGGTTCTCAACACAAGCTGAAGTACCCTTGTTTGATTTTTGATGATGAGCACTTCACCAAGGACTGTCCTCAACGGTTCGAAGTGAGCCGATTTCTTAAAGGCACCCAGGGAGCTATGGTTGTTCTTAAAGAACCTTTCCCATCTCAGCTAACCCAGATGGTAGAGCAACCTTAGTTCTCTGCCCCATTTGTCTCTCATGTATTTATGATGAATGGTTCTGCACCCGTTTCGATTGCTACTCGATCGAAAGATTATTATGGATCGTGTAAGGCAGCGGGGAAGGTGATCGCTGAAGGTCCTCCTCCACCTATTTCTGGCCCTCTTGAGATTGAACGGCCAAGCATTGAATCCGTTGTACGACCACCTTCAAAAGGTGTACTTCACAAGTCTTCTTACAATCCTAACGCCAGTGCCGCTCAACATTACAGTATTGTTGAGGATTTGGCTCAGGAGCCATCTACGATGTCCACTTTATAAGTACTTCAGAGTTTTCCATCTCAACGGAAGGCTTTGTTGACTGCGATTGGCGGGATTGATCCTGCTGATACTAGCCTTCTCGCCTTCGATTTAGAGAATTTTGTCCCATGACTTCCGCATCAAATTGCGCTTATTATCCAAGTTGGTATTAATGGTTTGAATATTCACCGGGCAGTTGTGGACGAGGGTGCATCTACATGTGTCATGTCATCTGCTTGTTGGAAAGCCATTGGCTCTCCAGCTCTGACTTCCTCACCAAATTCCCTTGAAGCATTTGATGGAAGGGAATCTAAACCTTTTGGTGTTCTCGCTAGTTTTCCAATTACATTGGAAGGGAAGACAGTCAATGTAAAGGTTGAAGTAGTTAACCCTAAGCTGAATTACAATCTTCTCCTCGGACACAGTTGGACTCACACTATGCTATATGTTCTGTCCACTCTCTTTCGTGTTTTGAAATTCCCCACATGAAGGAAAGATTATTATTGTTGATCAAGTGTCTTTTTTCACTTCTTCTTCCAAGAACAACGTTCCGTATGTGGATCAGATTCCCACTCCCTATGAGAGTGTAGGGCCAGGTATTTTCAAGGACCCTTCCCTCATGGGTATTTTTCCCCTTCCTCCTCCAAACACTGTTCAGGTCAACATGATCTCTCGGTCCAATGACCCATGGATTATCCCTTCGCCTGAACAGATTGATTCTTTCGGAGAATCGATGTCATTGAGTCCGATTGAGATTGACTATTATGAACTCATAGCGGTGTCAGACACTCCGTCCTCTGATCGTGCTCCTTCGAGCATGTCTCCTGACATTTACTCTCAATCCCCTTGGCTTGGTGATTCAGATTCGCCTGATCCTTTGAAAGAAGTGTTTCCCTCCGAGGAAGCCATCGTGGAAACCATGTCTCTCGAAGATCTGCCGTGGGACAATGGCCATCATCGTTCCTCGTTTATGCCTAGTCTCGGGGCCATGTCTACATGTCTTAAGCGTTTTTCATCTCAAGTTCCTTCTCCTCCACTTCAAACGCCTATTTTGACACATGAAGTTTTTACGGAAGGTAACTTGAGTAACATTCCACAGACGATGCCTATTGACATTTCTGTTAAGCTAGAAATCATCGAGAACATCCATATAGGGGTCACCTGTTCTTCAGATGAAGTAAAAGTTTACACTAGCCTTTTCCATGAATTCCGTGATGTCTTTGCATGGTCCTACGAAAAAAATACCCGGCATCGATCCTAGTATCGTGGTGCATGAAATTCCTACTTACCCCGGTTCAAAACCCGCTCGCTAGCGTCTTCGTCCGGTGCACACTAGAAAAGCTTTTGCCATTAAGGGTGAAGTCGAAAAGATTCTCAAAGCTGGTTTCATTTATCCGATTCCATTGACAGAATGGGTCTCTAATATTGTTCCTATAGATAAGAAACAGGGCACAATCCAGGTTCTGGGAAGAAAACCCATACTGATAGTTATCTCCATGCCGAGTCCTACCATCATCCAACTCAGAAGTTTGGTGTCCTTAATACCCTTGCTGTTAGAGCCATGAGGATATCTGATGTTGAACACCTTAACGAATAAATCAGTCACTTGTCATCTGTTTTCAGGGATTTGGGTTATAAAGAAAGAGATATCAAAAAGGCCCTAAAAAGAGTTGAGGGCTCGATCTTACCTCATAAGCGCCATGAACCTCAAGAAAATGGGGGAAGGGTTTTTCTACCATACATTCAGGGTGTTACTGATAAAATCGCCAAGGTTCTAAGGAAGAATGATATTTTCGCACAATTTTCAGCAACAGGGACTATTAGACAAAGAATGGGATCAGTTAAAGATGCTATAAGCTCAGAACAACTTAAAGGAGTGTACAAAATTGATTGTTCATGTGGGAAAAGTTATATTGGTGAAACCGGGCGTTCACTTCACAAACGACTCAAAGAGCACAAAGCCGATATTAAGTATGAACGATTGCGCGCCTCTACCCTTGCGGAACACTCTTCGAAAACTAAACACCAAGTGCGTCTTGAAGATGCAAAGATCATTGCGAGAGAAGATCACTGTCAAAGAAGAAAAGTAAGAGAGGCCCTTGAGATTATAATACATCCAGATAACCTTAATAGGGATGGGGGATGTGAAATTAGCGGCAGTTGGCATGCTCTTCTTCAACAAATTTGTTCCTCAAAAGCGCAATCCTCCCAGGTATAGTTTTTTAGGTAAATGGTCTCAGGTTTGTCTCTTTTCTTTTAATGTCGTTTTAATAATTAAGGTACTTACTTTTAATAATTATTCTCATGAATTAATTTTTATTTTGTCTAAAAAATAAAAAATAATTAATTAATTATTAATTATTATTAGCAATTACTTAACCAAATTTATCCTCCTAACATAAATTAATTTTAATATTATTTATTAGGTTAAATAATAAACATAATTAATGAAATAAAATAAATAATTATTTACTGTATTATTTATTTACATTTTTAAATAAATGTTAATACTTATTAGTAAATAATTAGTTTATTTTTATAAATTATTGATATTAAAATAAAAATAAAATTAATTCATAAATTAATTTTAATATTATTTATTAGATTAAATAATAAACATAATTAATGAAATAAAATAAATAATTATTTACTGTCTTAATATTTATTTACATTTTTAAATAAATGTTAATACTTATTTGTAAATAATTAGTTTATTTTTATAAATTATTGATATTAAAAATAAATTAAATTAATTCATAAATTAATAGTATTTATTAGATTAAATAATAAACATAATTAATGAAATAAACTAAAATTAATTCAGCCCTGAAGACAACCTTGCCCTCAATAAACCCTTCACTGAGGAAGTCATCATCAAAGTAGTATGGTCTATGGATCCCGACAAGGCTCCTGGGCCTGACGGATTCACTATCCACTTCTACAAAGTCTGTTGGGACATCATCAAATTCGATCTGCTAAAAATGATAAGAGGCTTCCAGAACAAAGCTAAGGTAGGAGGAGGAACTAACTGTACCTACCTTGCCTTAATTCCAAAAGAAGTCAACCCAGAAACCTTTGCCAGATTTAGGCCCATCTCTCTTTGCAACGCCTCCTACAAAATTCTGGCCAAACTTCTTGCAAACAGAATCAAGCCATTGCTGAGAAAGCTTATCTCCACCTCCCAAGGAGGTTTTGTTGAAGGCAGGCACATTATGGATAATGTCATCCAAGTGCAAGAAGCTATTAACTCCAGTAAACAGCGAAAAGAAAAAGGGATGCTGATAAAACTTGACATGGCCAACACATTCGACAGGGTTAATCTCTCTTTTCTTTCCAAAGTTCTCCTCTCATTTGGTTTCTCCTCCCAGTTTGTCAACCTCATCAAAGCCTGCATCGAAAATCCTTGGATTACCTCTATGGTCAACGGGCGTCTTGCCTCCCTTTTTCAAGCCCAGAGAGGCCTGAGGCAGGGTTGTCCCCTCTCTCCATTCCTGTACATTCTGTTGGCAGACACTCTTAGCAGAAAGCTCACTATTGAAAGGATAGCTGGGACTCTTCCTGGCCTAAGAATTACCAATGGCACTAACCCCATGAACCATGCCCTCTTCGTCAACGATTCTCTCCTCCTTGGAGGAGCCTCCTCCAGAATTGCAAAGGCCTTTGATTCAGTTCTCAAAAGTTACTACAGGGTCATTGGAGCTTTAATTATTGAAAGAAAAAGTGAAATTTATGGCTGGAATGTGTAGCAGCAAGAGCTCTCCCGCATTGCGTAGCTCCTTGGGTTTGAAGGCTATGTCCATTGGGAAAAGATAAAGTATCTGGGACTGCCTATTACAAATGGGGTCAACAAAAGGTCACTATGGAACAAAATTATCAGTAAAATAAAGGTCAAAATTACATCTTGGGGTGGCCACTGGCTCACCAAAGGAGGAAAAGTAATTCTCATAAAATCAGTTTGTCCGCTTTGCCAATTTACCAAGCTGCCTTCCTCTTGGCCCCAAAAAACGTGATGGATCAAATCTCCAAGCTTCTGCGAGATTTCCTCTGGCAAGGGGGGAAAGGAAATCAACACAAAATGCATTTGGCTAATTGGGACCTTGTCAAAATATCAATCGCAGACGGTGGCCTTCAGATCCGTGATCCTCCTCTAGTCAATCTAGCATTGGGAGGCAAAATCCTTTGGAAGTTGTTCAGCGAACCAAGTCACCTTGTCAGCAATATCCTCAGGCTCAAATACGCGCATGGAGTTCCCCTCAGAAATATGCAAGAAATTAACAATGCAAATGGCACCCATGTTTGGAAGCTATGCCGTAAATGTCTGCAATTCTTCAATCGAAATGTTTACCATATACCTAGCAATGGAAAACACATGAGATTGTGGGAAGATCGAATTATGAATCATGAACCCCTCTCTGAAAATGAAGACATTGCTGATCTCAAATATTGGATGCTTCGTGTAGGCATCAGCCATGTGCATGACCTCTCCTCCTGGGACAGCGAAGGCAATTGGACCGGCTGGGACTTCCATGGTGCCACTGATCACCTCCGTCAACAACAAAGCATCATCGCTGATCTTCTAGAAGATGTTGCTCCTGTGCATTGAAATATGTCAGACATTTGGGGTTGGGGCCAATCCGGAAAGTATTCCACTGCTACAACGCTCTTCACCCTTCAAAAAACAGCAGCCATACCCCCAACTTCTGGAAAAAGGTTTGGGATCCTCTCGGCCTTCCTAAAGTAATTTTATTTATTTATTTATTTATTTGGACACTCATGCACAACAAACTACTAACTAGGGACAATATGGTAAAAAGGAATATAGTCGGTTCGTACAGATGTGCGCTGTAGAAACAACAATGAATCTGCGAAACATCTCTTCATCGACTGTACATTTGCAAAAGAAGTGTGGGGTCTCATCCTCCTAGATTTCCAAGTTGTTGCCCCATCCCATAACTTTGTTTCTGATCTCTTTGCTTCATGGAGCCAAATCTATCCCCACATCATTCCGAGTAAATCCCTTTGTCATAGAGTTTGGAACTCCATCCCCAAATACGTTTTTTGGCAGCTATGGTTGGCCCAAAATGACCAAATATTTAACAAAATCTCTCATCCTCCTCTGAATGTTGCAGCCAAAGCCAAATCATTCCTCCTTGAAGCAGTACAACACCTACACTATAAAACAGACCCCTCTCTTCTCCCTGAAGAAAAGAACTGGCTGGGCTTCCTAGCTCCTTAACCTCGGAAACATCCTCTGGCCCATCCCATTCTAAACCCCGAATGGAGAATAAGAGACACAGATGCCATCTTCCAAGAATGGTGGCGAAAGCATCATATAAACTCTATATTTTTTTATGGAGCTTATAAAGGAAACCCCAAGGCAGCTGGAGCAGGCGGTATTACCTATTCTCCGGATGGCTCAGGAAGGGACAACTTTTGCTGGGGCCTTGGGCAGAAAACCAACAATCAAGCAGAGATCCTTGGCCTCCTCCAAGCTTGTCACATAGCACGTGAGAGAGGCATCAAAGAATTCCACGCTTTCGGGGATTCATAACTCCTCATAAAAAAGCTCAACTCGGAGGAGTTGTTCAACAACACAATCCTCAACAAAATTCTAAGCAGATTAAAGAGAATACAGTTGGACTTCGCCTGTTAAAAATTCTTCCACATTCTCAGGAATTCGAACAACGAAGCAGACTCTATGGCAAACAAAGGCTGCATTCTTTCGAAAGGACAACTCAATATAAATGACGAAAGACCCGTTCAAATCTACATTCCTTGAAAAGCCAGCGACCTCCATCAGCTCAAGAAAGATGGATAGCCACATTGTACCCTTGGTTGCTTTAGCTTCGGCCCAACCAATTTTCTTCAAATAAATAAAATACACTCGTTTGAGTTTAAAAAAAAATATATATATATTTATTTACATTTTTAAATAAATGTTAATACTTAAATAATTAGTTTATTTTTATAAATTACTGATATTAAAATAAAAATTAAATTAATTCATAAATTAATTTTAATATTATTTATTAGATTAAATAATAAACATAATTAATGAAATAAAATAAATAATTATTTACTGTATTAATATTTATTTACATTTTTAAATAAATGTTAATACTTATTAGTAAATGATTAGTTTATTTTTATAAATTATTGATATTAAAATAAAAATAAAATTAATTCATATTATTAAATTATTAAAATTGGAAATAAAATTATTAAAAATTGGTAATAAAAATTATTGGTTTTTTGAATTAAATTAAAAAATAAAATTTATAATTAAAATTTTAAAATTAAAAAATTAATTTCTCTGCTCAGCTCGTGTCCTGCCCTTCTTCATTATTAATGAATTAAACCCTTCTTCAAATTCTTCATTCCATTGTCTTGAAGATGGATCCGCGTTGGGATTCGAAACGTCGACAAATGTTTCTTGATACTATGGATAATCTGGGAAGCTCTTCAGAAGATGATAACCACAGGAACTTAAAAAACCAAAATTTGTGTTGATTATCGTGATATCAATCAAGCTTGTCCCAAGGATAATTATCCTACTCCCTTTATTAATCAAATCATTGATGACTATGCCGGGAGTGAGATTTTTTCCTTCATGGATGGTTTTTCTGGTTATAATCAGATTAACATTCTCCCGAGTGATCAACACAAGACTGCCTTCATCTGTCCTTGCGATATCTTCGCATATAAGAAGCTCCCTTTTGGCTTAAAGAATGTTGGGGCCACATTTCAACGCGCAATGTCGTATGCTTTTCATGATATTCGTCACACCGTTCAACCTTATTTGGATGACCTTCCGGCTCATTCAGCTAAGCTTAGGGATCATCCTGACCATCTTTGTCAGATTTTTATTAGTTGTAGACGCTAGAATATTGGGCTTAATCCGCACAAGTGTGTCTTCTACGTTGATTCTGGTAGACTCTTGGGGTTTATCGTGTCCAAATATGGAATTCGTCTCAATCCACTCAAGGTTGAAGCTATTATTAATCTCCCCTCTCCCTCCTCATTGTATCAGTTGCAGAGTTTACAAGGGAAGGCTAATTTTCTACGTTGTTTCATACCTAACTATGCAGAAGTGGCTAAAGGATTCACATGATTATTAAAGCAAGGCGTCCCATTCTGTTGGGATGAGATTGCTTAGAAGTATTTTAATACATTGAAGACATTTCTTGTCAATGCTCCTCTGCTGCGTCCTCCAAATTATCATCGTGATTTTTCCCTCTATTTAGCCACCACTTTGAGCACGATTTCCATGGTTCTGGTACAAGACAATGATGATGGTCACGAGCATGTTATCTATTACTTGTCTTGTAACCTTCTCGATCCTGAAACATGCTATGCACATGTCGAGAAGTTAGCGTTGGCTGCGATTTAGGCCGTTTAGCATTTTTCGTCATTACATTATTTTGCGCACTGTGACTGTGATTTATGATTGCAACCTAATGACCTACATATTGTCTCAACAATTGCTGGGGGGAAAATACTCAAAGTGGATTGTTATCCTCCAAGAGTTCGATTTGGAATCTACTGCTGCCAAGTCGAAGAAATCATTGGTCTTTGCTGATTTGATTTGTTCCCTCCCTTCCGACTCCGCTCCCTCTCATCCTGAGGAATACATTCCTGACGATTCGCATTTCTTGATTAGCACCCTCGATCCTTGGTACGATGATATCATCGTCTATCTCCAGACTTCTACCTTCAGATTTGAGTTGACGAAGGATGCCCGCTGACACATTCGACATCAGTTGCAACCTTATCATATAATCAAAGATACGCTCTATCGCATCGGAGTCGATTCCATACTCCGCCGATGTTTGACTCTCAGGAAGCTAAGAAAGCCCTAAATGACTATCAAGGTGGTGCCTATGGCGGTCACATGTCTTTTTATGCTACTGCACAAAAAGATTCTTTATGCTGGTTATTTTTGGCCTTCTATCTTTAAGGACTACATTGTGGCGGTTCGTAAATGCCATGATTGCCAAATCTACCAATGCAAGATGTGTGTGTCACCTGTACCTCTTCATCCTGTCATTACTGTTGGTCCCTTTGCGAAGTGGGGCATCGATTTTATGACGTGTCACCCTCACTCGGTTGGGGGGCATGCCTATATTATCGTAGTCGTGGACTATGTCACCAAATGGGCCGAAGCAATGCCTACACTTGTCGTTGACGGTAAGACAGCTGCTCAATTCATATTCAATCACATCATTGCTAAGTTTGGTGTCCCTCAAGCCATCATTACCGATCATGGTTCCCATTTTTGGCATTATATGGTGGCAGAGTTGACTTCTAAGTTGGGTTTGCGTCACGACAGCTCAACGCCGTACTACCCTCAGGCCAATGGCCCGGTTGAAGCTGTGAACAAAGTTCTTGTCACTATGCTTCAACGTATGATTGGGATCCACAAATCCAATTGGCATCTCATGTTATTTTCGGCTCTTTGGGCGTACCTAACCTCAGTTAAGAACGCAACCGGATTCACTCCTTTCTAGTTGGTTTACAGCCTGGAAGCTACTCTTCCGCTCAAGTTGGTTGTTGAAATACTGCCAAACACTTCGCCATAAGAAGAGCATCTCCTTTATTTAGAAAGGCTGAATGAAACCCGCCGCTTTTCTACTATGGTCATTGAAGCACAGAAGAAGCGGGTCAAAGCTCATTTTGACCAATCGGTTTCCTCTCGTTCCTTCGTTGAAGGAGATCTCGTCCTCTTGTACAACCAAGCTCATGATAAGCTGGGGGCAGGCAAATTTCAACCCACGTGGCATGGACCCTACATTATTAAACGCGTGTTGCATAATGGGGCTTATGAGCTCATTGATTATGAAGGTCATCCTCTTGAACAACCCATAAATGGGTTGTATCTCAAAAAATATTATGCATGAGTCATTCATGCATGATTTGTGTACACAGGTGTGGTTTTCATTTTTGTACTTGTTTTGGTTTGGTGTGTTTTGTGAAAAATTTTCCTGCTTATTGGGTCTTGCTTATTATGCAGATGTCTATTACCCCTTATGTCGATTTCATGGATGGTGCTTCCCACAATACCACGAATTTGTCTTCAGTAGCCTGGGTAATTTATGATCCTGCTGGTGAGTTGATAAATCTACAAGGTATTTGTCTCGGATGAACTACAAACAATGTCGTTGAATACAGTGTTGTCATTGAACTATTAACCGCGGCGATCAACCTCGGCATACACGCATTGCTTGTAAATCTAGATTCACAGCTTGTTGTTCTTCAAATCAATGGTCATTATTCAGTTAGGAATCCGTACATTATGAGATTGTATTTACGTATTCGTTTGCTATAAAGACATTTTGATTTTATTACGTATCAACAAATTCCTAGACGAATGAATGCATTAACTAATACAGTGGCCAACATTGTATTAGATAGACATTTGCGTAATTTGTAAAATCATCATCATATGTAAAATATCCATGTAGGAAAATAGATGTGTGTGTGTGTGTGTGTGTGTGTGTGTGTGTATCGAATGTTTGCATCAGTGTGCATCATAACTTCAAAAAATATGTGTGTTTCTGTTACATCCTGAGACATCATGTCTCTCAAAATATGCAGATAAAAAACCTAAGTGTCTAATCAACATGATGCTCATGATAGCATGTCACTGCCCGTACAAGCCACCTTAGCAAGCGGTGAATTCGGCTGGGCACCCCTACAATATGTCTCTGGCAGGCACAAGGAACATCGTCGAATCGTGCATAGTCTGGGACTCCATGTGTGATTCACTCCAGATTGCGCACAATCTCATCTTCCTCGCCTTCCTCACCATGAGGGTCGAAATTGCGAGGGATTCGCCTCGCTATCGGTGACATACATGCGGGTCTCTCTAGGCCAACATCTGCAAACACATGAATTTAATGCCAGGACATATTTATAAAAAAAAATTAAAATAAAAATTAAAAAATAAATAAATAAATAAAAATAATAAAATAAAATAAAATAAATAAAAATAATAATAATAAATAAATAAATAAAAATAAAAAATAATAATAATAATAATAATAATAAAATTAAAAAATTAAAATATAAAATTAAAAAATTAAAAAATTAAAAAATTAAAAAATAAAATAAAAATAAAAATAAATAAATAAATAAAAATTGAAAAAATGAGTCTTACCCAAATCTTCATCCCAATCCTCTCCCTCCAGGAGTGGGAGGTCCAGATCACCAGTGAAATCTGTACCAGAGTAGGGCCAGTCCTCCACAACAATCAACTGTCGGCGGAGCCAATCAAATAATTATGGTCTCCAAGACATTTGTTGACTGCCCTCTACCCTTGGCATTAGAGCTTCCCATCAAGCCATTCGTGGCTCCCTCGCTGGTGGTGTCGAGACTATGACCTCTTGCCATTGAAAGAGTGGTAGTCGTTCTAAGAAGAACGATACCAGGATAGACCTATAACCAAATTTCTTCAATTTGGCCTTCTTGCATTTTTTTAGCTAGCGTTTCATGTTTATTGTCACGGCCTCTGCCCAGTTGTAGATGGTCGGTGACAAGCAGTCTACAGCAAGAAGCAACTATGTCTTTGTTGCTTCGTGCGGTGCTTGCGATCCCGCAGCTTGTGTGATGGTATGTAGCACTACTTTTAGTGCCAAGTCTGGGATGGTATCAATATCAAATTTCCCACTTCCTGATCCCTTCCATGCCCCTGGACATACCCTGTCAATCACCATGGACATGTTCTCCATGCAAGGCCGGGTGTCAGTTAGGATTGGTGCTGCTCCCCTTCGTGATAATCCTGTTATGAAATAAACATCAGAGACATCAATCTCAAGTTCTTGATCTTGAAGGACGAACTTTTCCTGATTCTCATCCCATATGTTGCTCAAATACTGTAGCAGCTCCGGTTGACCTCAGAGACACGGTGTTAAGAAGAATTTTTTCAGTCCACATTTTCTGAGAGCTTCCATGCGTCTCTCATTTTCCATGGCAAGCTCATCCTCTTCGCTGTGTTCCCATTCTTTCCATTCTATTACCATTTTTCCACTTTGTACCTGCAAACATTGTTTCATGGACATTGTTAGCCTAATTAAACAATCGAATTTGTGAAAATTGGGTCTATTGACTGGCATTCTGAGCATTAAAATGGTTTGCGCCATTGGCACGCCCTAGTTAAGGAAAAAGGGTGCCCGAAACTCGCGCCAACCGCCATGCCCTAAACTTTGAAAATTCCCCCCCTCAAAAATCAAATTGAGGGTTGCAAGTAATAAATGAGGACTCAAAATGAAGGGAAAGGTGTCGGCTCTTACCTGGAACTGACGAATTCGAGATTGGTCTGCCGGATCATCCGCTATCGTCGTCGCAAAATCACAGTGCTAAATGGGTTACTATTGCTCCACAAGAGGTAAAAAGTGAAAAGTAATTATTTTTACCATTTTTGGCATTTTATAACTTTTTTCACAACCCTAATTAGGTTTTAATACATGTTTTTTGATTATTTTATTATATGATTTCGAGAAATGGGTTTCACACGTGTCTCTTGTGCAGCGACAGGTTTTCATGTGACAGTGATGAAGTAACAAGTTATATTTTATACTTTTTTCGGACTCGGTAAAAACACGGAAAATTCACTACTGGAGTCATCTTTCAGCTCTTTTCTGACTCTCTAAAATTGAAAATATTGTTGAGACTCTTGTCCTTTTGAACTCGTTAAATGGTTGCGAAATGATATCTACCCATTACCCCCTTTTCAGGCTGGGATAGGTTATTTACGAAAAAGTAATACCTTAGCCTATCGCGACTAAGAGGTTCTTTCAGATATTGTTTTCTACCTTTTCGGATCTGAGAGACTATCTACGAAAAGGGCCATGCTAGAGTTTTATTTTATGCCTTCTTTTCAAACTCTTTAAACATGAAAAGATGCAGAGTTCTCCCTTTGTCAGACTCGTTAAACCATGATGACATCGAACTTCGTCGCCATGACGTTACTTGAGTTCCTCCTTCCTAGGGCTTGTAAGATGTACTAGGATGGATTTGTCCAAAGGAAAAACTTACATTGCAAGCACATGATATCCCCTTCAAGATTGTTTTAAAAAATAATTGGGGTACTCGCCAGAAATGGTGGGGGAAAAATGCACCCAAGTTCTAGTTATGTTGGCAATATGTCGCTCTTGAACATGACACTCGTCTGCATTCATGTAGGGTTGGGGACATCTCATTTTGTCATTTTTTCCTCCATGGGCTTGGGTAATCTCTTTTGACCTCTCATTTTCTCTTTGCCACGTCATCATGACCTCAAATCCCTTGATGTCAAATACTGCCAAATCCAGGGTCGTGTCACTGATATGTTCAAGATAAGTTTGCCTCTGCAGTTTTCAACCTCCCTCTGATTCTCTCTTGGTCCTGATTCACTATCATCATATTCCTCTGTCTCGTGTCGATGATGTGGGAAACATTATGGCCCTCCTTCGACCAGGTCACTTCCTGTTGACTTCAGCTCATTATCCAGGAATCTGATCTAGAGACTCCCTTCCAGTACCTTTGAGCCTGCATGCCTCAATGGAAGGTTCTTCGCATTCGACGCAAGGTCCACATCATTGGCCTTTGATCAAGTGATTATGTGGGTGTTCGACGTCATATCATTGTTCACATTCTGTGGATTGTACCTCTCGTACCTTGAGGGCCATTTTCATTATTGGTGGTTTCTCTCACGTCTGTTAACGGCTTTCATCATTGGCTGGAAATCAGGCAATTTTCTTGCATGTTCGACTTCAGCTCATATATTCGCATGCTTGAAATTGTACTTGTTCGGGTTGAGATGGAGCGCAAGACCCTGGGTTTTTTCTAATAAAATCCAGGTTGCGGATTTTTGTGGATTATCATGATTTATTACATGACTCTTTTGATAGGATGGTTGCGACCATACCTGAGTCTATTTGTTGATCCTTATTGCTGGATGGCTGCGTCCATACCTTGGATCTCAGTTATTGTGTACTTTATTATGGATGGTTGCGCCCATACCACATGTTCATGTATCAGAGATATCAGTTGTATTTGTAATTACAGGTTTTCTGACAACGATGTTTGGTTCGAATGCATTCTCATAAAGCATTTTGCCCCTCCCTCTCCCTCAGACCTCATGCTTTAGGGGGCATCTCTTACACAGCATTTTGTCACTATCCCTACAATACCCGACTCGCACATTGAAGGGTCAATTCTATGACTAATAAGAAGTGTCATGCCTTGCAAATACCATGATTGCATCCCTTTACATGAGAGCAATATTCCTTTTGTTGACAATTCCCTAAGAAGAGCTTCAAAAAACCTTGTTTTTGCCTTGGCACGAGTAGCCAGTTCTATCCTCGTGCCAATGGTGAAGATTAACATTGGGCCTCGCGCCAATTGGCACTCTGTCCCAGTTAGACACCCGCGCCGAGCTGTTTATGGAATGTTTTTTTTTAAATAGAGGCGAAGATTCCACTTCAACAACTTCGAGGACGAGTCATTGGGAGTGGTTGGACTGAATAACCACGGACTCCCTCCTTTAGTTTATGGTTTCCACCTCCCATGAGAACCTCCTAAAGGATAGGCCTCACTTTCACCTTTGTAGGGATCCTAACCTCCTCCTTTTCCTCTATAAAAATAAGTTATCTTTCCTTTCATAAGCTAGTTTAACATGGAGAATTGAATTACTAGATTTGAATTGCTGGAGAGATAGAACAAGAAGGAACTTCGTTGAGAGAGCTTAAGCCAATACCCTCATCTCGTCTGAATCCCCTGACGAGTATCTGAGACGCGCTTCGGCTGAACCCCGCTAGAGGAGACTGCGATGTCAAAGCTTTGGTTGTACCTCCTCCTTCTATCAATATATACGTGACTATTGTTTGGGTTCCCATTTTGTGTTATGTCATTTGTTTAATGCAATATGCTTAGCCCTCTTTGACTGGCTAGTGCTTACGAATGGAATTATTATGTTGTATGTTGCTCTTGTTTATTGTTCTATGTGAAGGTATCTGAGCATGACTGCAAAAGGATTGTGACTTGCCGAGGCGGGAGCGAGAGGCCACCACTATAGCCGTAACGACAGCATTGGATTCCAGGTAGGTCGATCTACCATGTCCTCTTTCATTTTGTAATTAGAAACCTACACTTTAGCATGTCCCTTTGTTTCTAGACCCACTCTAGGGCTAGAGGGATCGTCTCTGTCCACAGAGAGGATTTCCCTGCTTAACAGGTGGTGAATAATGAAAATTTTCACCCACCAATCTCTTAATAAAAAATTTAAAGCTAAGCGCAAGGTGCTTGAGACTTTGAAGGTTGAACTTCCATATCTCTTCATTATTAGGGATAACCGACCTTTCTAAATTTGAATCATCATTTCCATCGTGTAGGAGTTAGGATGGATCTTGCCATTAAAATAAGAGATTAGAAGGTAAAGGTTTGTGGTATTGACCTCATGAATATAACTTCAAGAACTCGAGAGTACAATTAGAGTCTTTTGAGGTAAAAGGGAGCCTAGGCCATTTCTTATACCAAGCCTTGAATATTTAGATGACCATTAGGAAACCATGAATTCATGACACAGGAAAGCCTTCTAATGTAGGATTAAAGCTATAAGATTTGAAGAAACAAAATTTAGCTTCTTCAATAAGAAAGGGCTTATCAATCATCTCTTCAAATGAAAAAAGGAAAGGAAATTAAACTTAGCAAATTTATCAACCCTCTCTTCAAAAGCTACAAATAAGAAAACTAAATCTTGCTGTTTTTATCAATCCTCTCTTCAAATGATAAGAAGAAGAAAACTAAGTCTATTAGGTTTCACATTTATTGAACTTAATATAAAATCCAATAGTCTAAAAGATATAGAGGGTTAAAAGAGTGGACCAATGCTTGGATATGTGTGCATTGATTGCGTCAAGATGTGCTCTTTAGTAAGTATGGTAGAGAGATGTTGTAATGTTTAACATTTTGACTTAGTTGAAATATAATAAAATAAACAAAATAAAAAACATAAAATTCTCGAGTCCATGGTTTTTTCCCATTGTATTCTTAACCTATGGTTTTTTCCCATGGTATTCTTCTTTAACATTGCCTATTTAAAGACTAATAATTAAACCAACCTATATTCATCTTAACTCCTGACCTCCCAAGTTTCGAGAGGGATCAAATCTCTCTCTTGAGGTGCAAAGCTCTTTTAGAGTGAAAATAATTTTAATTTTCCCTTTGGGTGCTTGGTCGAGAGGGATAAAATCTCTCTCTTGAGGTGCGAACCTATTTTAGAGTGAAAATAATTTTGATCCCTCTCGGTGCTTGGTCAAGAGGGATCAAATCTCTCTTTTGAGGTGCAAACCTCTTTTAGAGTGGAAATAATTTTGATCCCTCTCAGTGCTTCGTAGATCTGCAAATAAGGTGGATCTAGGATTAGAATTCAACATAACTTTACTTTCTAGTTTATAGGGACCTAACATAATATTTAAATCATAGGTCTCGTAATGACCCTTACATCAAATTACATATATGACTTTATAACCAAGACTAGAGGACCACAATAGAGATAGATCGTTGAACACACTTCAACAACCAACATAATGCCAACAATGCATTATACCCAGCAAGGTTAACGCTCTGCCTAAACCTGTGCATCCTGAACATTTTCAACGACCAATTCATCAAAGCATCTTCATTAAGCACATAGATCTAGGACGAGAATTCAACATAACTTACTTTTTAGTTTATCAAGTTAAGAGTTTTCAATCACAATTTTCTTCCAATATAAGTTTTGTTCCAATGTAAGTATTTTGAAATTAATTTTAATTAGAAATTTAAATTCCATTATACCAATATAATAGGAATACAATTTCTATTAAATAATTTCTACAAAATATGATATTAAAATATTTCACTATACACTTCATTTATAAATCTATATTCCATTATACCAATATAATAATAATACATTTGCTATTAAATATTTTCTACAAAAATGATATATATATATATATTACGTACATGGAGTCCATTTTCTACTATCTTGGTTTCAACTACCACGATTATTCAAGGGTTTTTCTTTTTTCCCCTTTCTCCTATGAACATCTATCCACCCTACAATGATATTCATCCGAGTTGCGGATAATGCCATTTCCTCTTCTTCTTTTTTTAGAAAGATCCATAGCAATCGGTTCAACCGAATTTAACTCGCTATTTGAATGATGAGACTCATGGTTATGCTTTTTCCCACAAGTTATAAGCACAATTATAGTTGATGATATTTCATAGTTATTTGCCAATAGATTTTCCTCCGCTGAGGGTTGAGATGATGCCACAGGGGGCTGACCTGGATCTTGAGAGGCTAAGTTGTCAGGAGATGTCTTTGGTTGCTAGGAGTTGTTCTACTTGCGATCTATAGAATTCTTGGTATCTATTAGTGCCTTTGGGGATCCCCATCCACGACCACCATGCTTTAGCATTTGGGTGCAAAACACCCCTTTTGAAGAGGGGCATGCATTCTGAAGGTGCCTATGTTCTTGGAAAATTATACACCTGAAAACAATGTTTCATAATCCAATGGTTGGGTATACTCCTTAACCTCCCACTTGAGGATGATTTTATCTGGTAGTCCTTCAAGGAGGTCTGCTTCCACACATATGTAGACGAAAGAGTCGAAACCTTTTGATAATATTTCACTGCCTCCTTTGATGAAACAACCTATAGAGTCACCAATATCTTCTAGGATCTTTGGCCAGATCCATTGGAGAGGTACGTTTGAGAGTCTAACCCAAACATGAATCAACAAAGACTTCATGGTCAGAGGATTAAACTCTGGAAAGCATGGTTGAATCGAAAGACCAACATGACGCCAAAACCAGGGTCCCTAGTAAAAACCTTCTTTCGATCTTCAATATTTTTAAATAAAACCACGAAATATCCTTTTGAGCAAAATAACAACTCTATATTGTGGGACCAGTTCTGGTGTGTTATGTGGAATTATGTATTACGGATAAAACATTCTTCCCTAGACAGGTGCTTATCTAGAACAACAGGTTAAAGACTTTACGACTATATTTCCTAACCGTAAATAGACACACAGAAAGAAATAAAGAACCTACTTGGAGTCCAAGCACTTCCAAAGTCTCCTTCTGTCGCTTTTGTTGTAGCTTCGAATTCCAGCCGGCTGTACAAAATATTTCCTACAAGAATGAACACTAAACAGCAGGAGATAGCACTAATACAGATGTCTATTCAAGTTATTTAGCTAAACTAATAAAGCATAAACCATATACATCAAATAAGAACTCATAATACGGAGAATCAAAGCTTATACAGATGCATATAGGGAAAGATAAGCAGTAATATTTATTAATGATAGAAGGGGAGGTTACAACCCAATTATTTATTTAGTGTCACCATCTCCAACAGCATCATAGCCTCATCACAATGCAGATATCTCTAGCAATATGTCACTCGAATCAACTCCTCAATTGAAATTCCACCAGCATTTCTCTACTCAAATTATTTATCTAACACTGAGATCCGTGCTCAATTTATGAAGGAGCTGAAGGTAGTTTTACAATCAATGAATTTCCAATAATAGGCAAGACATGTTTCCAATCTTGTAGATGTCAAATGGACACATGGATTCGAAGTTTGACACATGTGAAATCTTCTAGAAGGCACTGGCCAAGTGGAGATTTCGAAACAATGAGAATTTCGCTCCCAATGTGACCAACGCACCTCTGAATGTCAGGAAGAGCTTTGCAGAGCAGCCTTGCATGGGGCTACCTACATATGCAACACACTTAGTCCCTTTAGAGGCAGTGTTGATGAGCTATCACATGATATATTATAAACTTCAAATCTTGGAAACCTTTGCAGATGAAAGTCTCAAATGATTTGTCTTGTTCTTTGTCTTAGAGCATGTAGCAACTGAAATGATAGGGAATGATAGGCCCTTAATCATTGGACCTGGAGATGATGCCCAGTTAACCAGGTCATTGTGAATGGTGCCCAAATTGACCTATAACAATTTCCCCCTAAAGCATGAAGTCAGAATAATAATAACAATATTTTGATTGAGATGCTTTACACTGTGATGGGTTGGAGATGAAGTGGAGTGGCGACCTGCATCAATATTACAATACATTGCATCATGATATATCCTCTTTGATCATAATTGTTGAGGGTAGGCATTCCCGTGTTCAACACATAATCAATATAATAACATGTACATAATTCAGAAAGTCGTCTTCATTGGAATGTTGCCCAATGTAGACATGCCTACAGATATAGGCCCATGTTAGGATGACGATATGTATGTAAGGTCACCGCACATATGATGTGTACAAAAATTCTGAAATCTCAGCCCGGATGGATGAAACTAGATCCAAGGTCCTCTTATCTCATTCACTCGATCATTCGGGTACAAGTCTAGCCATGCGAATATATAATTTATAGTCGAACATGAAAATACATCGTTTGATTACAAGCTAATGATGTGAGCAGTTAACAAACGCGAGAGAACCACCATTAATGTCAATGGCCCTCAAGGTAATGTAGTACATTTTATAAGGCCTGAATAGATGATTTGATGTCGAACGCCAAACAAAATATTTCGGTCAAAAGTCTGGAAGCGAGGATCTTGTCGATGCTGTAACAAGCCTCATGGCATTGGAATCTGATGTTTCTAAGTGAACTTCCTGGATAATGATTTGTCATCGACAGGAAGCCACCTTATTGTGAAACGGGAGTTACTGATTTCAGAGACAAAGGTATGACTTGATATAGCAATTTTCAGGGATGACGGTCATGAGAATGAAGGTTTATGAGTATTGCAGAAGGATGAGTATTTACTAGATGACTTCTCTTGAACATATCGGCGACACTGAGATGATTTGGTAGCATTGACCCAAAACCGAAGTGAAGGTATGATGAACCATAGGTATGAATGAACCGTCAAGAAGATTACCCAACCCAAACAATCACAGTGATGAAGTGAAGTGTCATGTTCAAGAGCGACTTGCTACCGTAAAGAATTATGATCGCTTTCCCAAATTTTCCCCGATCATTTGTCCACCAGTACCTCTTTATTTTTTAACAATTTTGAGGATGATAACATTTGCTTGATCTATAATTCAACCCTTCGGGTGAATAAAGTATTGCCATTTAATAAGTTAACGAGTCTAGCTGTTATACCACCCTAAATTTTCAAAACACCATAGTGTCAACTCTTTTTTTTTTGCCATGGTTTCAAGTAGGTATTGAGTCATTTCATTTATGAACTGGTCAAGTAATAGGTTAAAGGTCTTAATATGTCATTTTTCAAGTTCAAATGAAGTCTTCTAGTTCCCTCCATGAACAATAAGCTCTGAAAGTTTACCTTGTTTGAGTCATGGTCTTAGATAGGTATTAGGTCATTTCAAGTCTCGATGTTTAGGTGATAGGGTTTGAGTCATTTTTATATTTTATAGGGTCTAAACCATAGGTTACAAGTCTCATTTCATCACCAAATAATGTTCATTAACCTTGCTTTACTCTTCAGAGATCTTATGCCATGTTTTGAAAATCATTTTTTAAGTCTGTGTCAAAAAATTTCTGAATAAGCCAAGAAACCTCGTTTTCGTAGCGCACTCAGTGTAAAAAACTGATTTTTCACTATGAAAATGCTTCTGTTTTTGTAGCGCACCTGTAGCAGCCTTTTTCATCAGGAAAAAAACTCCGTTTTCTGTTTTAAGTAGTCCATTTCCAAGAATGTTTTTGGGCAAATGAAAGCATATTTTGGAAAAATGAAAGAGGTTTTTCTTCCTAACATATTCAACTACAAAAAAATCTTTCATTTTATTCAAATTCATTATAAGGTGGGAGAAATTTATGGCTGAACTTGCGCTAAAAAATTGTTGAAAGTCATTCAGAGAAAAATTCTGCTTTCTGGTTTTAGTAGTATTTTTCAAGATCAGTTTCTGGCCACATGAAAGGGTATTTTGGAATTCTGAAGGAGGTTTCTTTTCCAAAAATCTCTAGATACAATAACCTATCTCACTTTCTTCATAAGGATTACCAGTTGGGAGATATAAGGCATTCATTAAAGCCATATTTTCAGAAAGTAGAATTTTACAGTTTACACATGTTTTTCAAAGACAGATTATGGATAGCAGGAGAAGTATTCCCAAAAACAAAGAGAGGTTTTTGTTCAAAACGGAGTGGTCTTCAAAAACCTCCTTCATTTTTTCTAAATAGATTTTTTATGAGGATATACAATCTCTGTCCCAACACCTTTTTTTCAGCAAAAAACAGAGCAGTAAGTGTTGTAGGATGCAGTTTGAACCATTTTGCAAGATTTCAAAAAGGTAAAAGGGCTTGATTTTCCTACAGGTGGAAAGAGAAAATTTCTATGGAAGTGATGATAGATGCCACATGTTTTAAAAGGTTATTTTGGTCATCAAATGGATTTGAAGAACATAAATGAGCACTAAACCTAAAAATAGGGAAACATGTTCCCTAATTTCTAGGGCAGTTTTATCATCAGCAGCAGGGTAACTTTAAGTGAATGAGCATTACCATATTCGACCTCATGAGGTTGCAGGTGTTAAAAAAAATGTTTAATGTTTAGATAAGTTTGTTAGGAGTTAATTCAAAGAGTTTTAGTCCTATTTGAAATAGGATTGCTCATTAGGTTTGCAGCTGTCTTTTGTAATTAATAACTTTGTTTCATGGTTAGAATAGGTGTAAAGGATAGGAAATCAGATTCCTCTGATGGGGGATCGTAGAATCCAAGGTTGTAAAGATATATATGAAGCAAGAGGTCGAATTAGCAAAGGGTTGGAGACTTTTTGGCCCAGCTGCTGCTTTATGTGAAGGAATACAATCAGTAATACAGAGAGATTTTCTTGTATAAATCTAAGTTCTGATGAGGTTTAATCCTTCTTTGATATTTATATTGCTTTAATAATTTGCAGTAGATCTTATTATTATTACTTAGAATTCATTATCTAATGCTTTGACTTCCTTTAACAATAAGATGATTGTGTTTCACCTCTGAACTACCAGTACTAGATTACATTCCTATTATTCATAATTCACAACCATGTGCTCTGATTTCTTTAGTAATGGAATGATTGTGTTGAGCAGTAGATATCATCGCTATTAATCATAATTCATTATCTAATGCTCTGAATTCCTTTAGTGATGAGATGACTGTGTTCTTTTCTGAATCTTGTGAGTAAACCACCTTTAAACTTTTAGCAGTAGATTCCATTACTATTACTCAGAATTCACAACCCTATGCTATGACTTCCTTTAGTGATGGAATGATTGTTTGACCTATGTTAATGAGTGAATTGTCTTTGTTTAAGAAACTCATTTGCCTCAGCTTTCATGTCAAGAAACCTAACCACTGAAGTTATTGACTTGTTGACTCCATAGCCCAATGGTAGCAAGCCTTTATCTTTTCAACCTATAAACACACAAAACTAAGATAGAGTTAGCTATATATATTATCATTAATCAATATCATTAACCCCCTTGAGAGAGCCCTCTCAGGCTGAGGAGGCTAAGCCTCAGCTAAAAGCCAGGTTTGAAATAGTTACTTAAGGTCTCCTTAATTAGCAGCCCATCAAGGCCTGATTTTGAGATAACACTAGCGATGAATGAAACTCGATTCTTGCCATGATCAACAAGCCAGTCGCTATTTTATGTTTTAATGAGCTTAACGACAGTGATAGCCCGGTCCTTTTTCATATTTAGAAAGTTTGAAAAAGAGGACGAAAGAAAACTCCATAAGTACTTTTTCGTAAATTTTTCACTCAGATCCGAAAAAAAGTGTAAAATAATGTCTGAGAGAACCTCTTTGGTCATGTTTAACGAAGGTATTCCTTTTTCGTAAATAATATATCTCAGTCCGTAAAAGGGTTAAACTTATACTGCGTAGATATTGATTCATTTACTTTTACAAGCTCGAAAAGACAAGTGCTCAACAATCTTTTCATATTATCGGAGTCTGAAAAGAGCTGAAAGAAGACTCCAAGGATTCCTTTTTCATTGTTATAGAAGCTCGAAAAAAGAGATAAAAGTGTGCTTCAAATCCTTTTTCGTTTTTAACAAAGCTCGAAAAATAAGGAGAAAAAGTATGCTTTGTGGTCAAATCATTCTTGAAATAAATCTGCATGGCTAATCTGTTCATCAGTTGTAAGACTTGTTCATAACAACATTAAATGGATTAAAAATCCCTGTTTCATGATAAAAAAACATAATAAAACTATAGTCATAGCAATAAATATGATTTGCAAACAATTAAATGACTATTAAAAGTAGTTTTACTATTCATTTTGCCATTCCATAGTTATCATTTGTATTTTGGAGCTCTGAACCTGATTTTGCCCCCGAACTTCAACTATTGATTGCGATCATTTCTGTGGACGAATTTCGTTGTCGTTTGATCCAGGTTAGTGCCATGAAACTTCTCTTTCCTTCAGTATTCATTTCATTTCCAATTTCTGCAAATTTGTAGGGTTTTGAGGTCCCTAGGGTAAATTATGCCCAAAAAGAGGGAAACAGAGCCTTGGATGTCGAAACTTGCGTTGCATAGCAAGTAAAGTGAAGGCTACTTGCATATACAATGCACTGTCTCTTGTTAGGGACTGTGTTGGGCTCAATCTAGATTTTTGTTTTTTACAATATGCCCAAAATTTAGCCAATTTTTTGCATTGAATGGAATCTAATGGTTCTTATGGTGGTATTTCAGGTTTCCATCGGATTATAATGACGATTACATGGAGGGAAAGAGAACATGAAGAACAAGACATGATTGCCCTAAATGATCCGGGTACTGTAAGAGCCCTTAGAGATTGTGGACTGCTAAAGTACTTCAAATTGTCGGGAATGAGGCAACAAATGGAACTCTTGGATTTCTTAATTTGAGCATGGCATCCAGCTATAGAGGCATTTCATATTAAGAACCAAGTGGTTCCCATGACAATTTAGGATGTATATATTCTCACAGGTTTGTCAAGGAGAGGCTTGCCTATTTCATTCTTAGGGTCTATTCTTGGAGGAGAGACAGTGAGAGATTATGTTCTGCAGTATTGCTATCCAGGGGCAGAGCCAAGCAAATATGGAAAGATAAACATATGAGATGTTAGATATTTTCCTTTGAGAACTATCCTTTTCATGATCGCAAAACTTTCTGACACCGTTACACTACATGTAGCGAATATATCATATATGCAGTATGCGCTTGAGTGTATGGAGCCAACAATCTTCAACTGGTCTGAATCTGTACTTTCTCATATAAAGGAACAACTGAACAAAGCAAAGGGAGGAAGGAAGATTAATTTTAGTTATGGATCCATCCTCATATCATTCACTTTAGAACAAATTCCACTGATGCAGCCATAACATGTGACACTGGATTTGTCTAATCCTAGAGATCCGCGGATGCAGAGATGGGTAGAACTCATGGGTTGGCATGCAGGCCAATCAAGTGTTGTGTTCTCGACTGCATTCTTTGCCTGGTTCCGGCGATAGATTTTCGCCTTTGATGAGTATGCATACGTAGGCGTTGATTTCCGAGGAGATCTGGATTTAGCATTACTAGAAGGTGCTTAGTGGGGTGCAATGGGTAAGAATTTTTTGACCATGTTTTTTATTTTTCTAAGGTTTATACAATGTTTTTGTGTTTTAATGTTTTCCCAAGACTAAACTAAATGTTTGATGTAATGCAGATGTTGGTCATGTTCAACCAGTAGAGGAACCAGAGCGTGAATTAGATGTGCCAGCAGAGAGGGCTGTCGAGAGAGCATTCCTTCAGGATCTTGATATGGCTGAGAATCTGTCTGAGCTTCGGCAACACATAGAGGGGTTGACCTTCAAGATTCTGGATTGCCGGATCGAAGAGTTACCCATGCGACTGCAGCGACACACTATTGGACTTCTTAACCGTTGGATGCGGTTATTGCGTAGGATAGCTAGATCTATAACATGTTACCATGAGCATCATTAGTTTACTTATGACATTTTGTGGTCAGATGACCAATGTGTCTTGGACACAAATTTTTCTAAAAGCCTATAACTATCTATCTATATGATTTCAGTGTTTTCCTATGTTTATTGTGCAATCATATTCAATGATGTGAATTTGTTCTTTACATATGTTACAAATGTCTATCTAAAACTTGATTAGCTAATGGATTAGTTAATGCGTTCAAATTTTTGGAAATGTATTGATATTAAATAAAATCAAAATGTCTTTCCAAAAGTTGAACTCTTAGGAACAAATGATGCAGCATTGGATTTATAACAGTATTAACACTAGTAAGTTGTAATACCACAAGTTGTGAGTATAACCTTATGTTTATTCGATTAATACCAAATGAAATGGCATCATAGAGAAGTTCAATCAATGCGCTATACTAGCGATATTGTTCGTCGATTTACCAATACAAATCCCTTGAAAATTCACTAACTCGCCATTCGGAGCAAAAATGGCCCACGCTGCAGAGGATAAATTCTGCGTACTACGACTAGCATCATCAACATATCCAACAATTGGTTCTGAAGATTCAGACATCTGTGATAAAATGTAAAGCCGATTACTAACGTCAAGAAAACTCTTAAAACACACTAAGATGGTGAATGCAAATCAACAACATGTATATAGAATATAATACAAAATATTACTATGCTCATGATTAAGCATAATAACGTTTCAAATACAACCCATTTCTAAGTTGCGCCAACGGAATTCCATCGTAATCAACTAACTCGTAGGCACCCTTAGAAAGAACTCTTTTCACAATATAGGGGCCATGTCATAATGGCTCAAATTTCCCTGTACCTATTACATCAGCTTCTTGATCATAAAGAAGGATCAAGTCGCCCTCTGAGAAAATGCGAGGTTGGACATTTTTGTCATATTGTGCCTTTATACGTCCCTTATGCGCTTCGTTGGCCAATTGGGCTTCACGTCGCATTTCATCAAAATGGACGAGGTTAAGGAGACACACTTATTCTTCTGAGGTGTCAGGTAACAAGTCGATTGCGAGTTTTAACGACGGTATTTCACATTGGATTGGTAAGATAGCTTCCAGACCATACACCAATTAAAAGGGGGTAAATCTAGTTGCGTTTCTCACCGAGGTTCGATACACCCACAAGGCAGAGTACATGATCAAATGCCAGTTTCTTTTACGAACTCCTATCATTCGTTGAAGCATACGTTTAAGAATATTGTTGATAGCCTCAACTTGTCCATTTGATTGTGGATAATAAGGAGTAGAATTATCATGTGACAATCCTAACTTGGAAGTCAATTCAATCATCATGTGGTTGCGAAAATGCTTCCCATGATCTGTAACTATAGCCCGTGGGACCCCAAACCATGCAATAACATGATTAAAGAAAACAATGCAACTGTCTGTCCTGTGTTGTTGAATGTAGGCATCGCTTTGGCCCATTTGGTAAAATAGTTGACTGCGAGAATAATATAACCATGCCCCCCTGACAAACGAGGGTTACAGGTCATGAAGTCAATACCCCATTTCGAAAATGGTCCCACAGAGACAACAAGATGCATTGGCGCTGGCGGTTTGCGAATTTTATGATAAAAAATCTGGCACGCATGACAACTTCTAACCGCGAGGATGTAGTTTCGAAAAATTGTAGACCAAAAGTAACCGACGCGGAGTATCTTCTGCGCGGTAGCATATCCAGATAAATGTCCACCACAAGCCCCATCATGAGAATCATTTAAAACCTTTTCGGCCTCCTTATGAGTGAGGCACGTCCTTAAAATGGTATCAACACCACGACGATAAATTGTATCGCCGACAATCAGATAATATTTGGCTTGGTATCGAATACGTCACTATTCAGAGCGAGAGGTATCAGGTCGAAAAGTTTAAGTTTGGAGATAAATGATGAAATATCCATACCAAGGGTTCGATGATCCAATCATAAACAGAGACTCATCAGGAATTTATGGTTCCAACGTAGTTGTAGTACTATCAGAGGGAAGGTCACAGAGAAGTTCAACCAAAACTAAATACTTCTTTGACTTGGATTTGATGAATTCCAAATCAAATTCCTACAAAATGACAATCCATTTTGAATATTTACCCCCTAGAAATTGACGTGATAAGATATAAGTCATGGGGTTGCAATCCGAAATGATAGTTGTTTTTCGGAGCAGGATATAGTGGCGAAATATTTGTACAGCTTGAATAGCTGCCAAGGCAAGCTTTTCTAAATATGAATACTTAACTTCTGTATCATTGAGATAACAACTAAAATAATATATTGGATGTTCTATCCCATCTTCTGCTTGGACCAAAACCATAGCAATGGTCATTTCAGCCGCAACGATATATAGGAAATAATCATTTTGATAATTAAGAGGATACATTAATGATGCTCGGACAAGAGTATCCTTAACAGCATCAAAAGAAGCTTGTGCAACTTGGTCCCAATGGAAGGGAACCCCCTTTTTCAAGAGTTAAGTAAATCCTTTAGCCATTTCAGCGTAGTTGGGTATGAACCTCCTTAGGAAGTTATCCTTTCCTTGAATTTTATGTATCTGAAGTAAATTCGATGGCGCAGGCAAATCAAGAATGGCCTGAACCTTCAATGGGTTGATTCGAATTCTTTATTTTGAGACGACGAATCCAAGCAAATGACCATAACCAACACAAAACACACATTTATGTAGATTGAGGCAAATTTTGTAGTGTCATCATCGTAAAAAGATGGCTCTCAAATGCATCGGGTGATCAGTCTGATTTCATGAATGCACGGGTAAATCATCTAGATAGGGTTGAACAATGTGTTTGATTTCATTGAAAACATAATCCATTATTCTCTGAAAAGTTGCCCCGACGTTCTTTAAACCAAACGAAAGTTTCCTATAGGCGAATGTGCCCCAGGGACAGATGAATGTTGTCTTATGTTGATCCTTTGGGCGAATATTGATTTGATTGTAGTTGGAAAATCCATCCATGAACGAAAATATTTTTCATCTAGCACAATCGTCAATAATCTGGTCGATAAAGGGAGTAGGATAATTGTCTTTTGGACAAGCAATGTTGACATCCCGATAATCAATGCACACTCTAATGGTGCCTTTTTTTTCATGACAGGAACGATATTGGAAACCCATTCAGTTAGCGGAACAGGGTAAATGAAACCAACACACAAAAGTTTTTCAACTTCTGCTTTGATGGCAGCAGCCTTCTTTGGATGAACAAGACAAAGGAGTTGACGCACCAGTCTGACATCAAGATACATATTAATAGTGTGTTCAACGATAATAGTATCTATGCCTAGCATTTCATTGTAAGACCAAGCAAATACATCACATAATTCACGAAATAGAGAGCGATATGATTCAAGTTCTGATGGAGAACAAGATACACCGACATGAATATTTTCTACAACGCCAGGTTTGGTCAAAATATCAATAGAAATGGTTTCTTCAATATTTGACATATTTTGCTCGGAATCGATTGCATTAATAGGTAAAGAATTAGAAAAGAAATTTTTGATTGATGGGTGATATAGTTCACTAAGATGGTTTTCTTCATAATCAGGAAGATGGGAACGATGATGATAATCTTCCCATGGTTCTCCTTCTGACATCATGGCTTCCAAAAAACTCTCATCTGTCAAGAATATTGAGGAAAAAGGATCGGAAGGAGTACCAAAATCTAAGGAACAATCAACCCAAACAATCTGTGACACTGATTTCGGATTCGCCGCCCAAGCCAGATAGATTGATTGCTATGCCAGCTCAATAGGGCTGGGTGGCAGATCCTCATCCAACGTAGAAATTTTAGAATCATCCATACTCTTCCTTAAGCTAGATGGAGTAGAAGGGATCATGTAACAGGTTTCTATACTTACAATTTCTACCGACGTCATAGGCGGCGGTAATGAAAAGGTTCCCATGAGAGTGGAATCCTTTAAGAGTCCTACACCAATGTTCTGAAGTTCTAGTTGGGGTATGTGAACGAACGGAACGCTTCCAGTTACCTATGAAGTGGAGGAAAAGAAGGAAAGTTAATTGATGAATGTGATAGCATCTTTATATGGAAAGGTGATCATTCTAAAATATGTAGAAACATTTGCAGTCATAGCATATACCCATGGCCTTCCAAGTAGAATATTGTAGTCAAGTGGTCCGTCAACAACTTCGACATCAACATTCACTGTTTTCCCCCCCGGTTCAATGTGCAGGTTATTAATAATACCACAAGGTTTATATGTACGTCCATCGAAAGCCTTCAACGTCATTGATGATTGAGATAAGCGTGGCGAGCCTAGTGACTTCCAACAATTTAGATACACAATGCATGTAGATGCTCCCTCATCAATAATATTACGATGAACAAGGTGATTGAGAACATTTACTTGTATGGAGAATTCCAATTATGCTGGTAGTTGCGGCACATAGCTTGTATGATTAAAGACGACAAGATTAGAATCAGTCGGATCAATTCCACCAATAGCTAACAATGAAACCTGTTTTTGGGAGGGAAAATTTTGTAATACCTCAAAAGCAAACATAACTGAAGGGGATTGAGCCAAATCTTCAACTATATTATAATTTTGTGTAGCTCTTGCTTGAGGATTATATGTCGATTTATGAACGAATCCCTTTGGTGGCTTAATCGTCAATTCAGGAATAGCAGTAGGCGGTACTGTTTCCGTGGACAGATTCGTAGTCGAGGTAGTAGGTTGATCACTGGCATGACTACCATAGTCTTTATTACGCGTTGACACCAAAATATCTGATGAAGGTTTTGTGACGGATAACATTAGCACTTGTGAACTAGGAGCTGAATCCGTAGCAACCATATTTGTGTCCGGATTTGGAAATGGTTTCTTCAATATTTGACATATTTTGCTCGGAATCGATTGCATTAATAGGTAAAGAATTTGAAAAGAAATTTTTGATTGATGGGTGATATAGTTCACTAAGATGGTTTTCTTCATAGTCAGGAAGATGGGAACGATGATGATAATCTTCCCATGGTTCTCCTTCTGACATCATGGCTTCCAAAATACTCTCATCTGTCAAGAATATTGAGGAAAAAGGATCGGAAGGAGTACCAAAATCTAAGGAACAATCAACCCAAACAATCGGCGACGTTGATTTCGGATTCGCCGCCTAAGCCAGATAGATTGATTGCTATGCCAGCTCAATAGGGCTGGGCGGCAGAAACTCATCCAACGTAGAAATTTCAGAATCATCCGTACTCTTCCTTAAGCTAGATGGAGTGGAAGGGATCATGTAACAGGTTTCTATACTTGCAATTTCTACCGACGTCACAGGCAGCGGTAATGAAAAGGTTCCCATGAGAGTGGAATCCTTTAAGAGTCCTACACCAATGTTCTGAAGTTCTAGTTGGGGTATGTGAATGAACGGAACGCTTCCAGTTACCTGCGAAGTGGAGGAAAAGAAGGAAAGTTAATTGATGACTGTGATAGCACCTTTATATGGAAAGGCGATCATTCTAAAATATGTAGAAACATTTGCAGTCATAGCATATACCCATGGCCTTCCAAGTAGAATATTGTAGTCAAGTGGTCTGTCAACAACTTCGACATCAACATTCATTGTTTTCCCCCCCCCCTGTTCAATGTGCAGGTTATTAATAATACCACAAGGTTTATATGTACGTCCATTGAAAGCCTTCAACGTCATTGATGATTGAGATAAGCGTGGCGAGCCTAGTGACTTCCAACAATTTAGAGACATAATGCATGTAGATGCTCCCTCATCAATAATAGTACGATGAACAAGGTGATTGAGAACATTTAATTGTATGGAGAATGCCAATTCTGCTGGTAGTTGCGGCACATAGCCTGTATGATTAAAGACGACAAGATTAGAATCAGTCGGATCAATTCCACCAATAACTAACAATAAACCCTGTTTTTGGGAGGGAAAATTTTGTAATACCTCAAAAGCAAACATAGTTGAAGGGTATTGAGCCAAATCTTCAGCTATATTATAATTTTGTGCAGCTCTTGCTCGAGGATTATATGTTGATTTATGAACGAATCCCTTTGGTGGCTTAATCGTCAATTCAAGAATAGCAGTAGGCGGTATTGTTTCCGTAGACAGATTCGTAGTCGAGGTAGTAGGTTGATCACTGGCATGACTACCATAGTCTTTATTACACGTTGACACCAAAATATCTGTTGAAGGTTTTGTGATAGATAACATTAGCACTTGTGAACTAGGAGCTGAATCCGTAACAACCATATTTGTGTCCGGATTTGGAAATGGGTTTGTTAGCACAGCTAATGCATGGGAAGTCTTGATGATTTTCGAGACTTCAGCGCGGTGAGGGAAATCCCTAACAAAGTGTTCTTCATTACAGATTATGCATGGATAACGAGGTTTCCTAGGTCTAGACGATTGATCAGGTGATCTTTCTTACGGGTTAGAAGTTTGCTTTTTCTTATATTTCCCTTCTTTCTTACTTTCGAGTTGCTTGTCACTTTTGCCTTTGTCAAATGACACGGCATTAATTTCGGAAGCAGGAGCAGGATCAGATGCAGTAGTATGATGTGTGCTTGCAGTACCAATCAAGACGTCTTCGGCATGAGAGTCCTTTAATTGAGGAGGAACAGTAAAATTAGATCTCGGTGCGTTAGGAATTTTTTCATAGAGCGTGCCAGACTGAGTATAAATCAAGTCTAAATATTGGGCATGAGCAATAACCTACTCTTCAGTGATGACGCCACCCTTAGCCACATCCTCAATTATAGATGGTAACAGGGACTTAATGAACCACTCAGCAAGGAGTTGATTGGGAACAAATGTCTTAACCATTCTACGACGACGACGCCACTCATGAATATGATCAGAAATGTGAGTAGCATTAGTATGTTTGAAATTGGTCAAGAGTTCCGTTCCAGTTTCATATCGTATGGGTAACTGGAAGTGAGTCAAAAATGAAGTAGCTAGGGTAGTGAAATTACCAGAAGAAGCTCTAGGTAACTCAATGTACCATTTTGCAGCCGGACTTGTGAGCGTACGCTAAAAAAGACGTAGTCGAACAGAATCATCATTCAGGGAGTTTGATGAACACCATAAATGATAAGTCATGAAATGAGTCGACGATTTCTCCCTAGGGTTTCCATTGAACTTAGGAATATCCGAGGGTAATTTGTGAGGTATCACTGGCCACCAAGGAGCATAGTTAATTGGATCGTTGGTTAACCGATTTAAATCTAGTAATTCTAAAGTTGTAATAAAGGGAAACTGTCTATTAAGGTCAGGTTGAGCATAGCCAGTGTATGATGGAATTGCTTGAGCAACAGGTCTTTGAGCACCAGCATAAGGAATCTGCTGTTGGTAACCTAGATAGGGGTTGTTTTGAAAATCAAATGCTTGAGGAGTCCGTTGACCAAAACCTGGATATGATACTGATTGAAATGAAGTTTGTGGCATTTGCGCCCGAGGCTGCCAAGGGGTATGTCCACCAATGTTATAACCCAAATTAGGATAACTTGGATTCGGTTGAGGATATCTATAACCTAGTAGTGGTTGCGACATCCCATAAAATGGTAAACCAAATTGTGAATAAATGATTATGGGTACAGGTTGTTGTAAATTAACCAAAGGATTTGGATTCTATGGACCCAATACTTGAGGGTATTGAGTTGAAGGACCCGGTTGATAAGGTTGTTGTACAACATTTGGATTCTGTAATAGGGGTAAAGATGTATTGACAAGTGGAAGTGATGTGGGTGTAACATGTTGAACTGGTTGATATGAATTTACAACCGTTTGTGGTTGGATAGGCAGAGTGGGATGCCATTGACAAACATACATTTCGACATTAGGTTGACCAAAAAGTGATGGAGTACTATCATAGTGGGAGACCAAAGGTTGCCCACTAGCATGAGGAAGATAATAAGACAGAAAATATTTCTCTCGAAATGATGGAAGTCCAGTTGAAATGTTACTGATGGAATAGACCTAGAAGGACCGACTTGATATTGCCCTGATGATGTGTATAAAGAATCAAACTGTTCAGTACTTACTATAGGATTACTAGTTAGAATACCGGATGATGACATTGGTAAAGTCCATGGTTTTGAAGATGCACTAGAAAAAAAAATCCAGATAATGATAGTGATGAGTCTTGATTTAGACTCGAAACGTAGACTAAAAATGACTACTGTGGATATTCCGAGTTTTACATCTGAAAAACTACACCACAGAAACCTCCAATCTAGCAATGATTCATAACCTGATGGAACCATAGGGCCACCATGAAAATATGATTCTGGTGAAGTTGTAAACATCGATGGGGTTGCGAGGGCAGGTACTGACGTAATTGGAGCAAATGGCCCAACTGAAGATGTTGGTTCAGGCATGGTTACTTGACCAAAAGTATACCCTTTTGAATCGACAGGACTTTGAATAGGGACAGGATCAACAAAAGCAGATGGTGATGATTGAGGAAAAGACTCGTACAGGTAAAGGTCTTACCCAAAATGGGTTGGAGTTAAAGGTGTCTCGTCTTGTGGGATTTCTTCAATCGCAATTAAACCAGGTGGAATTATTTCACCGTCATGCCCAAAGTATATTTCAGGAGGTTGACTGTGTGATATGGGAGTTTCAATGGCTACAGAAACTTGTGGGATGACCAAGGTAGGAACAACTTCCGGTTGTTCGACTTCTAGATTCAGATGTTCTGGCAAAGAAGAGACAGGATCTGGATCAATTTGTGGTTGAACAACGTCGGGTCTAGGAGGTATGGTCTCATTGATTGGATGGATTGTGACCATGGGTAGCTGTGAAGACTCCATCTTAACAACAGTAGATGAACCGGGATGCGTAGAAACAACTTGAGCTAACTCTGGTTTTTGGGAGGATGATGTTTCACTAGAGGTACGAATTATACTTGATTTGGCAAATCGTGATTGCCTTCGCCTACCAGAAGTAACTTCTGGTGGTAAAGGTGGTTTTAATGCTAATCTACGCGAACAACGGGGGAAAGGATTTTGTTCTTCCACGATTACTGTTTTATTTTAACCAAAAACAAATAAACAAAATAAAAGGGTAATGCTAGGCAAAATTTTTACCAAGAAACTGTGAACTGTAGAATACCTCCTGGTGAACTAGGAAGTACATGCAGGGAATCTCCCCGAATGCTGTGTTCGGTGTATCACAATTTACAAGGCGGCCGACTCGATTCACTATGGATGGATATCACCTAAAAGTTGTCCTCCCAAATATACTCGAAGGTACGTGGAGGCCCAAGTTCGTATTAGCACCGTATGATGCGAAACCACATAGTGAGAGCACCCCTTTATACTTTTCGTACTATAACACCGCTCGATATACCTGAAAGTATGTGGACGAGCTACGATATACTTATGTACCTAGAGTGAGGTATTACACTCGGAATGTATCGCAGACAAGTTAACGACAACTGCTATGTTTTACGACGCCATAACACGTCTCTAGTGTAGACCTTCTAAATGATATCGTTATGGTTCCAATGCTTTGTTAGGTAAATTGAGATAAATTTTAAGTTGATCTTGTTTATCAATTTGCCTTTCAAAGGTTCATAGCGATGATGTATTGGAAATTCCTAAAATGCAAACTAAGAACGACAAGCAATCTTTCACTTTTAGTTTTGCAATGAAAATCCTAGCTACTAGAGAGAAAGAGAAATCAATTTGAAAGCAAACAAATCAAAAAGCACAAACTAAATGCAGCTTTCCTAACTGTTCCTTTTGAAAAACACACAATCCACTACATGCAAATGCAGGTTTTTCTTTACAGTTCCTTTAATGTTATGAATGCAAAAAAGAAACTAAGTGCATCAAATCAATAAAAACAAATGCCTTTTACTTTTGAGAAATGAGGAATATAAACAACAATTTCTCTTTTGAAGGAAAATGAGGAATTAAACAACAATTTCTCCTATCAGGAAACAAAGAATTAAAGACAATTTCATTTTCAAAAGCAAATGGATCTAATGCGACAATGAAAATACTTTGAAATTAATTCGTCAATGATAAAGAAAAACACTTTAAAGAAACATTGAACAAACTATTCTTTCAAAGGAGGAAGAGGTAGATAAGTTCACTGGTCAATATGAGGCTCAAGCTTTTCAAAACACAGCAAAAAACAAATTGCAATGACAAATTCAAGGGAATTTGGATGGTTTGAGGAGGCAACACAGTCTCTAAAGAGAGCTAGTGCTTTGCAACGTAGGCCTGAAAGGGAGACAATGATATGTAAAGCACTGTGTCCTGTCCAAGAGTGCGTTGGGCGCAGTGTACAATGAAAAACACAGTTGTCTAACACACTTCTATTGCAAACTTGGATTTCAAAAAGCCTAATTTTTGTGAGTAAAAACTACTGGGTGAATAAACAGAGAAAATCAGAGGCAAGTACATCTAGGATGAAGGGTAAAATCCCCAGCAGAGTCGCCAATTTGTTATGTGGAATTATGTATTACGGATAAAACATTCTTCCCTGGACAGGTGCTTATCTAGAACAACAAGTTAAAGACTTTACGACTATCTTTCCTAACTGTAAACAGACACACAAAATGAAATAAAGAACCTAATTGGAGTCCAAGCACTTCCAAAGTCTCCTTCTGTTGCTTTCATTGTAGCTTCAAATTCCAGCCGGCTGTGCAAAATATTTCCTGCAAGAATGAACACTAAACAACAAGAGATAGCAATAATACAGATGTCTATTCAAGTTAGTTAGCTAAACCAATAAAGCATAAACCATATACATCAAATAAGAACTCATAATATGGAGAATCAAAGCTTATACAAATGCAAATAGGGAAAGATAAGAAATAATTTATTAATGATAGAAGGGGAGGTTACAACCCGGTGATCGATTTAGTGTCACCATCTCCAGTAGCATCCCAGCCTCATCACAATGCAGATATCTCCAGCAATATGTCACTCGAATCAACTCCTCAATTGAAATTCCACCAACATTTCTCTATTCAAATTCTTCCTTATCAGACACTAAGATCTGTGCTCAATTTATAGAGGAGCTGAAGGTAGTTTTACAATCAATGACTTTCCAATAATAGGCAAGACATGTTCCCAATCTTGTAGATGTCAATTAGACACATGGATTCGAAGTTTGACACATGTGAACTCTTCTAGAAGGCATTGGCCAAGTGGAGATTCAGGAACAATGATAATTTCGCTCCCAATGTGACCAACACACCTGTGAATGTCGGGAAGTGCTTTGCAGAGTAGCGTTGCATGGGGCTACCTGCATATGCAACGCACTTAGTCCCTTTAGAGGCAACGTTGATGAGCTCTCACATGATACATTATAAACTTCAAATCTTGGAAACCTTTGCAGATGAAAGTCTTGAATGATTTGTCTTGTTCTTTGTCTTAGGGCATGTAGCAACTGAGATGATAGTGAATGATAGGCCCTTAATCATTGGACCTGGAGATGATGCCCAGTTAACCAGGTCATTGGGAATGGCACCCAAATTGACCTATAACATGGTGAATCCAATCTTAGAGTGCAAATGCTGAGGGACAAAAGCCATTAAAATGACAATTAATCTCTTGCCATTGGTATTCTTTCGTTCTTATCTTGTCAATGACATCATTCATCCCTATCGTTGGGGTGCCCAAAGAATGTTCCATCACAAAAGCTTGACCCAAGAGATCCTTATGTGACTGAGAACTGGAATCCGACTTTAGGGCATCCTTGAAAGACATGACTTTGAAGAGGATGCCCCACTGCCCCGGACACCTGCAACTAGAGAGATAATGGCATCCTTCTTTATGCCATAATCTCTGAGTTCTCTTGCCTTCTTTAGTTGCCTCCCTTCATAGAGGATCCACATCTCTCCCACAAGGATCCCTGTCAGCTTATGAGTGTTGTTAGCAAGCAAATCTACAAAATCCGCTTCTTTGACCTTGATGTAAAGAGATTCTCCAGAGAAGGCCTTGACAAAAATTGAGAATTTTTGGAGATCCAGGTCACCAAGACATTGATTAGCCGATTTATTTTCAGCCTTATAGAAAGGCAGGCTACTTGAGACTGTCATATCAAACCTAAGAACCCTGCCTGGCTGAAGAGTTATGTCGAACATATTTCAAGCTTCCCCAAGCCCCAAGTGAAAGTCTTGGTTAAACATTTCAAGAAACACTTCGTTGGAAACCTTCCAATGCACGCATTTGCTAATGCTAGATGCTCCCGCGAGCTCCAGGGCCCCTCAAAATCCAACACGAGACGTGCCATCCAGGTCTACTAAGAAATATCCCTAGTCCGCACTAAGCTCCGATTCTTCCAATTTATTGGGTTTGAGAATTTCAAAATTAGTCTTCGCCAAACCAAAGCCCGTCTCCCCCAACCTAAAGACGATGGACAAGGGTTTGGCAAAAATAATGACAAAGAGAATGAAATGAATTTCTGCGACCACAAATGCTAAGACCCCTTTAAAGTATTGGGGGCATATCTAGATTATAACGCGATTCTGCTGTACGATAAACTCAATAGCTTCACTTTGCTTTGTTTTTCTAAAAAATAATATTGAAATAATTCACTATATTAATATTGAAGTGCAAGAAAATGATATCATATAAACTTTAATATTAATATTATAAATCTAACTTCAACTTTAATATTAATATTATAAATCTAACTTATTAATTAAAAAAATTAAAAAAATATAATTCTGGATTATTAATTTAAAATTAATAAGTTGTAGTTCAAAATTTTATCGTATATTTTTCAATTAATTTTATTTAAAATACAATAAAAATTTATTAAAATTATAAATTTAAATGGTATATAATATATAATTTAAATTTATTTATTATACGTTGGAAAACATGTTAACACAGCAAAAGAGTACACTTCCCACTCGCTTCTGGAACAAAATTCTTAAAAGCCCAAAATGTAAAATTAGAAAACACCTCGGTAATACCTAATATTTGTGTTTTCATTTTGGATTTCTCACGATCAGACATAAGTAACTCAGTGTCTGACCATATGTATATTTTGGCAGCGGTATTCCATTACATTTCATTTGCATATCTCTGAGATCGAAATTACTACTTGGCATGAAGGTATTCCATTACATTTCATCTGCACATCTCCGACATCGAAAACACGTCCGAGTCTAAAGTGGAGTTGTTCAGACAGGGAGTACCCAAAATGTTCATGAAGCTAGAAAGCAGCAGTTAAAGGCCTCAAAAATTCGTTGCTTCAGAGTTAAACTTGGAATATTAAAAGCAAGTCACCAACATTGGAGCAGGCAATGGAGAATCCATTTACTTTGAAAGTGGGGCAAGTAATGACGGGCTTTGGCATAGGGTGTGGGATTGGCATCGGTGTTGGCAGGCCTTTAAATTTAGGTGTGATTTTTCAATCTGCAAATCCATTTTGTCTTATGTATCTTTTCATTCCACAAATTGCAATCAGTACGCCGGTTGTACATTGTGCAAAGGGATCAATGGCAGCCAACGCAAATGGCAGGGATGCAAATAGTAATTCTCTTTGTCGTTGCTTTCTAGGGTTTCCGATCATCTGAGCTTGTTCTTAGAAGCTTAGATTGCTTAAAACATGGGTTGTTGTTTCCGTCTGTATTCTTTATATGCTTATATTTCTTGTGCTATGCCCTAGGCTGCTCGTGTCTCTCTAACAGTTTTTTAAAGAGGAAAGCCCAAAACTTAGTAATTCAAATTTATTTTTTAAAAACAATACAGATATCGTGGGAACATCCTTTAAAGCATAATTAAAGCTTTTAAGAATTTTATTTTGAGCCGGTGAGGCTCAGGAAGTTAATCCTGTGCATATTAGGCACCCATGTTTTCACTACGGCTCGCGAAATCTGCATGAGGCATCGTACGGATTTTCGATTGCCGCAGTTCGCCTGCCTTTGATTACGATCACATTGGTCCCAGTGACCCGAGGCAGTCTTCAGTTCACTGCCTCCCAAGGGGAAGTGAACGAGGTTGACCTGTCACTGTGGCGCAGGAGAACCTTCTAATCTTCCGTTAAAGGTTTGCACAGCTTTTAGGTGCAATCATTTAATTTCACTAAATTTTAGGCACTTTTTACATCGGAACAGATAGGTCAGACGCTAGGTGCAGGTTCTAGGATTGAATCAGTTCCATGGACTGCCATTTGCTTCTTTTGGGTTCAATGTCGAAGAATAATGAAATTGGAGAAAAGTAAAAATAAATTCCACGGCTTTGGGTAAAACTTATGTTCTTTTCAAATTGCCGTGGTTCATTTTGATCAATATTCTGTTCTCTGCTGTTCATATTTACCGGTTTTATTGGCTTTGTTACATCAAAGAAGACTATCCTGGGAGAATAATTTGCAAATAATAAATTGTTGTGAAATTGTAATGCGTTCATCGATTCAGGGGCGATACCGGTGATTGACCAGGTTATGAGTGCAACCAGAGGCGCAACTGTTGCTTTTTCTGGAGTTGGACACCATATGAACACCTTCGTAAGAGTTATCCCACATTGCATTTGTCTATAATTTAGCTCCTAGTCTGTCATTAGTTCAAAATTTAGTTCATCTTTGCAATCCATATTCATGATCACTATATGCGATGAGTATTTGTCTTCATTTCTGTTTTTTCACAGATCAGTAGGCTGGGCTTCAAGGGCATTGAGGCAGGTGTTGGATGTGGAGTAGGGTTTGGTCATGGTTTTGGGGCTGGTGAGTATAAATGTGCTCGATTCAAATAGAAGAGCAAACTAATGAAAACATTTTTTTCTTTTCTTGTACTACAACTATTATTATTGTTTGTGTTATGATTCAATCATTCAAATTACCCAAAACAATACAATAAACACGGAGTACACCAAATATATGGATGGGAAGCGTGACACCGAAGAATATAATGACGATAAGTTAGAAATTTGGAGAAGTCTCAGACGCACCAAAGATATCCATATACAATGGTCGTATACCGCTGTGTGACATATGTATAAATGGTTGTAATCATCTCATGTATTTATTAATTCCCACTCATTACTTGTAGGATTTTCAGACGTTGGTATTTTCTTTCCATCTGTATTGATTATCTATCCATCCTTACAAAATCTTTATATTTATTAATGACTTACTATATGGCATATACAAATAATTCACAAAATAATATTTCATATGCTGTACTGAGAAGGTCCTCAAAGGTTTAAATAAAGAGTGAAAGGAGCTCTAAATGAATAATTGATAAGGCACAATAGTTGCTAAGGTTTTGTGGGCTTGGTTATGGGGAAACATTCCATAGAACCGTCTTCATCATTGTTTGACAAAACTTGCCATTTTTTGCATCGTCACCTCCCATGAGTCTGTTAACAGGCTTTGCTATTCTCACGTAAGCATTGTATATGAAAAAAGCCTGTGACACTTTGCTCTCCGACTAGGGTTTTTTGTTGGACTGGATATGTGACTTATTTGCAACTAATTTTGCCTAGAACTATTTTGCTGATAAATTCTCTTTATAACTGTTAAAGTGCATATGAATAGGGTGAAATTTTAAATGGTGGCGAGATTTTGCAGGATGCTATGTTATTGGATACATCTAGCCCCCCTTGGATATGTCATTCCTGTATCCTGGATGGATTGGACTGGATATGACTCTTCAACAAGCATGACAACATCCATGTACAAATTTATTTCAAATATGGTTGGGATATGTATAAGATGCAATTCATATGTATCCATAAGCATATCCACCTTCACTTCCACCACTTCTCCCTCCTGAAAATCCAAAAAAAGGGAAGGAACAAAAACTGAAAAAACCTTACTTACCTTATAAAAACCTGTTGGGTGACTCTTTTGAGCACATATGTGGAGTTTCTGAGCAAGTGTGAGGTTAGTTTGTAGTTTCTGCTGCAAAATAAATCTTGGTGTCTTGTGAAGGTTTAATCAAGCATTTTTTGATTTTATGATTCATGTGGGTGCTGCAACAAAAGGGCTATGCAGTTTTGGAGTGCTTTCACAGAATTTAGGAGTGTTTTTTGAGCTGTGGGAGTTGCAACAACGGTGTGCTGCACATTCTCTTCAACCGTGGGCTCATATTTTGCCAAATATCTGCGGGCTTTGTTTTTTTGGATTTGTGTGTGTTGTGTTTTGATGTTTCAACTTCTTTTTTTGTTGTTTGGCTTTTTTTTTGTATGCTAGGCAGGTGGTACCTACTACCACCCACGATGGATTTCAACCAGTGACCTATTGCAAGGAGTGCCTTAATGGGCTTGTTGTTTGGCCTTTTTGTTATAAGGTCTTTGAATGCTTTTATTGGCTATTATTTGGCTGTTATGCCAAACATTACGTCCAGACTGAGAAAAAAACAGACAAATTGTTGGTTTTGCTTGTTGTTTCATCATTTTTTTACTGGACATCTTTTTGTGGGCTAATTTATGTGAAAATTTCAAATCTGAAATACTACTGCAGTGATAAATTTATTTCGCCTACTTATTATTATGATAAGTTATTTACAAATTTCTTCCAGTAAATTATGAAATAAATACAACTGCAATAATCACTTAACCAGAAGCAGAGAATAGAACAAAACACATATAACGCAATAGAAACAATCACATGTACACAATTATTTTTGGACAATTGTCCCCAGAAAATCCCAATGCGGGAAAACCGGTGCAACAGATGAGGGTTTGTATTATTCTTCAGCAATGAAAATCTTTTACAAGAAATAGACATACATATTTCTTAAGAAATCACCTAAGATAAATTCTCTTAATCCTCTTGGAGAATTTCTGACACCCGGAAGACACCCTAGCTCCCTCTGCGTCACTTTGCGCAGTCCCTACGCTGGATTGCGCCACTCTGCGTGGGCACTCAGTGATGCTGCTCAACACTGTCCTTTGTGGCCCTCTGCGTCGTCCTCTTGCCTTTCTCTGTCACTGCTCACTTCCCCTTCCTTCTTCCGCCTCTGCAACCCTGCCTTGCAAATCTCCCTCTGAAATCGAATTCTATTCCTTCAAAATCGATTTCCTTCGGGTACTGATTGTGTGCTCGGCTTGATTTTCAAATGACCCTCAAGCCTTCTCTTATAATCCTTTCGTTGATGAATCAACGACCTAGATTAGATCTCTAATCAATGGCTAAGATTAAAACATGACTTGATTTTCGTTCTCTAGAAGATTCTCACTCTGTTTTATTAATACCCTTTAATTATTTAATTTCCCTAAGTTTAGACTTAGGGTCATTATTAAAATAATTAATTATTTTAATAAAACATGAACAAAGTGGAATTTCCACAAACTGTTTCAAGGTTCTTTGGAATACTGATGTCCAAGCCTCCTCACAAATTTTGGGACTTGGAACACTTTCCAATGCTACAAAAATCAACACTCCCTCTTAGCGAGGAAAGTGTTCTAGCAAAATGCCAACTGCATTTGCTCTAACCTGGAGCATCTACGACGCTGCTGATGTCTTGGTTGCTGCCCCTTATTTGCTGTGCTGCTGCTCTCTGTACTGCTGCCCATGACACCATCACTGTCACTGTTTCATCCGTACTGCATCTCCCTTTGAATTTCGAGCCTATCCATTCCTCCTACTTGAATTGATTATTGACCATCCCCATCTTTTCTCTGAAGCAAGAAAACTTAGTCTTACCAAGAGCTTTCGTGAGGATACCTGCCACCTGTTCTCCTGTAGGAATGTACTTCAATTGTACAACTCCCCGTTGGACATAGTCTTTGATGAAGTGACACCTGATGTCAATATGCTTCGATCGATCATGAAACACATGATTTCTAGAGAGCTTGATGTAACTCTGATTATCACACAAAATGCTGGTCGCTTCCATCCTTTTCTCGAGTAAGTTCATGAGCAACTTACGAAGCCATATGGCCTCACACGAAGCTGTGCTAGCTGCCATATATTCTGCCTCGACTGATCTCAGCGCCACGGATTTCTGTTTTCTACTGCACTAGGAAGTCATTCCTGATCTGACACTGAAACAATACCCACTGGTACTCTTTCGATCTAGTGGACTTCCAGCCCAGTCTGTGTCAGTGAACCCACTCAATTGGATGTCATTGGCCTTGGTGTACCTCAATCCAAGCTCGACTCTCCCCCTCAAGTACCTGAGAACATGTTTGGCTGCTGCCCAATGAGCCCTCCTTGGTTCTACCATGAACTGACTGAGGGTATTCACAACATAACAGATGTCTGGTCTAGTATTGACCATGTACATCAATGATCCTATGAGCTGCCTATACAAAGTAGGATCAGCCTCATTATCCTCGGATGTATCGATTTTCTTCCAGTTTGGGATCATTGGGGTAGCCATGGGTCTACAGTCCTCCATCTGAAATCTATTTAGAATCTCTGTAGTATATCTTCTTTGCCCAAGGAAGATTTCTCCCTTCTGCTGCCAAACTTCCAAACCAGAAAATAGTGCATCCGCCCTAGATCCTTCATGTCAAACTCTGTTGCTAGATTTTCCTTGCAATCTTTGATGAGCCTAGATGATCCAGTCAGAAACAAATCATCTACATATAGCACCAATATTAGAGGCTCATCCCCTGCTCTCAGAAAATATAGATTGGGATCTGCGTCACACTTGACAAATCCCATCTTATACAGGTAGCTGTCAATTCGACCATACCAAGCCCTACGAGCTTGCTTCAGTCCGTACAAGGCTTTCTTAAGCCTACACACATGAGTTTTCTACTCTTGCGTCTCAAAGCCCTCTGGTTGTTCTATGTATACTTCCTCTTCTATCACCCCATTCAAGAACGCAGTCTTGACATCCATCTGGTGAATCTCACATCCCATCTGCGCTGCAAGGGATATGACGGATCTGATTGAAGTATACCGAGCTACTGGGGCGAAGGTCTCTTCATAGTCTATCCCTTCCTTCTGAGCGTACCCTTGAGCTACAAACATTGCTTTAAATTTCTCTATACTGTCGTCTGCAGCATATTTGATCTTATAGATCCATCTCGAACATACAACTGATCTGTCCTGAGGTCTAGGAACTATGTCTCAGACATGATTTGTCATGATGGAGTTGTACTCCTCCACCATCGCATCTACCCACACCTAATGCTGAGCTGCCTCCTGAAAACTAGAGGGTTCTCCAACTTGTGCTACCAATGCCTGGCACCTGTTTGGTTGTCTGCGCTGCCTCTTCATATTTCTAGGAGCTCCAACAAACTCCTCTGCATCCCTCAGAGTTTGTTGTAGTTCTCTGCTTGTCCTTCCACTCGTGGTGGGTGGATTTACCTGCTCTCCTTCTTGCACTTCCTCGGGAATGATATCCTTGGGATCCTTGTGCCTTGGAGAGGCACTAGAGCCATCTTCTACAGGTCGTTGTGGCTGGACCAACGGATTCTCCTCAGACTGCGTAGTTGAAGACATTTCTCGGGATTTCCTGAAATCTGAGTACAACATAAGAATATGAGAAGAAGAAGTAGAGTTAAAAAACTCTAGTGATATGATGATTTCTGATGGTACATCAAGCCTTTGATAGATCCTTGGGCATGGAGTCTTGAAAAATATTTGGGTACACTTCAGTGGTCAACAGTACTAACACTGAGCTTGCAGATGTCCTTGAGGAGCCTGAAGAGTCTAAGCTAGAGGATGTTTTTGTAGCTCCGACTGATGATCCCATTTCTAGTAGTGGTGATGAGTTTGATGAGTGATAACGTTGATCAGTGATTTGTGGTAGGCCCCAATAGCTTGTAGCATTGTTTTTGGGGTACAAAGGCCATTTAGAGTCTTGTTAATTATATATTTTGTTTTTGATATTTATTGCACTCGGTGCCGTTTTGATACATTTACACTTACATGGTATATAGATGAGTAAACTTTGCATATTTTGTCTCTAATGGTTTGGAATCTTAAAAATGATTTTTTCATTAAAATTTTATTATATATATTTTTTTGAAAACTAAGAGTTGAAACCCAAGTTGATAGGTGGCTGAGTTGATGTTCAAGTCTGAGTTTTAAACTATGGATAGAAGCACCTAACTGTTAACCTGTTGCGGGTGTGCAAATGCAGTCTGGGGTGCATGCAACCAGGCTACATAGCTATTTACTATAATCTTTTTGTGTTTCCCACATCTTTTCCACAATTTTGAAAGATTAAGGTATCACATCTCCTAACTGATTTGTGAATAAAAGATTGTAAGGTTATTAAAGTTAATTTTGAATCTTGATGACGAAAGGCATCTTATATTTCCTCATCACCAATCCTGTTGATATGTTATTACTGTGCCATATTTCATAATCTGTGCTTCAGTTCAAGATTCCCTAATGCAGTGCAGTAATCAGTAGATTGTGGGATATCACCTATATGGTAGCTGATTAGAGGATACAGAGTACGTGTTACAGTTTTAGCAGTTGTTAATATGTTGGGGACCTACCGTATCATCATTTCAAGATTTCTTCAGTGTCGCATAATTCCGTTTTCGTTTGTATCATGTCCAAAGAGATCTTATTTCCTAATAACCAATCTTGTTGAAATGTTATTACCATGTCATATTTCTCAATCTTTGATTCAGTTCAAGATTCTATAATGCAATGCAGGAATCAGTAGATTATGGGATACAACCTATATGGTAACTGATTAGAGGATACAGAGTATGTGGTGTGGTTTTTGCATTCGTAAATATGTTTCGAGATTTCTTTGGTGTGGCATAATTCCATTTTCATTCATTACTATAGTGCTAGATTGAGAGCTAATGCAGTGCATTTCATATGGTTATACATGGAGTAAAAGTTACCTTTGAGTCCAGAGTCTTTGACATTTATGTGGTTGATGTGTGTGTAATAGACAACTTTGCATACCGATAATATGATGTTGGTATCTGAGTTGAAATGTCCACCTTAAGGATTGCAGCTATATTTGAATGGGGAATTAAATTATTAATAGATGTAGATTCAAGATTTCACTTAAATCAACTTGCTTGCTGGTTATCTGAATTCTAAGCTCCATTATTATGTACTTCAATTATTGAAATCTAAATTTTGGTTTTTGGGCTTTAGGTCTGGCCGTAAAACCTGGAGTTGTGCATAATGTACAAGCTGTCCTTGCGGTATGCTTAGAAAGATCTTGTTCTTATAATACCATGGTTTCATAGCTACATAGATTCACTTTCTTTTCTATAGTTGTGGTTGTATCCTGTTTCTGAGGATTTCTTATGTGTTTGATGATTTGTGTTAGCAAGGAATGTTAAATATTATGAAAAAGTGGAAGATTATGCCAGATTTATCGAGTGCTGCAAAATTAGCTGTTCCAGATTCAGTACAAACTAGTATGCGAGTAGCATCTGAAACTGCAGAAAAGGCATTCCAGGATCCAGTTGGGAAGAGCATGCAGTTAGTATCGCAAACTGCAGAAAAAGTATCCGTGAATCCATTTGGAAACAGTATGCAGATAGCATCTGAAACTGCAGTTACTTCACAAAAAACAATGAAGGAAGCTGCAACTCAGGCCTTCACTGCTAGTAGCTCAGGCACACTTATTGGCAGTCCTCTACAGAGCATGGCCTCACAGCTTACGAACAAGACGAGGTCAAATGAAGAAGTGAGTTTGTTTCATGATTTGTTGGTTTGCACACTTTTAAAGATAGAAATAGGAAAGGCTATTATGCTCAAGTGAATTTTAATAAGATGGATGTAAAGTCTATGAAGAGTTGTCAAATATCGAGCAGGGATAAACTAGTGGCTTGTCAATTTAGTCTCTTATCGGCCCCGATTTAATTTTAGTCAGCAATTTAACAATGCTGAGAAAAAGATTTTACTAAATAAATTTCAGAAATGCTGAAAACTAAATATGCTGATAGTAACAGGTAAATTTGCAGCGGAAATAAGTGAGAAATTAATGACAGGTACAGCAGAAAAAATTCACTAACAAAACCTTCTGAAAATTTTATTAACTCAGAAAATATGGGTCAGACCCACTGAGAAATACACAGGAAATTATTGGTGATAAGAAGAGCTGTAACTCGGCCTCTTCCTGAGAGATTCGGCCTCTACATTTCCTCCCGAAATCTTCGTAGCGTACTCCTGAATCTCTTTGGTCAAGTCGAGCTTTCACACCCGCCAAATCATTTGCTCAAGCGCTCAACAATGATTGTGTGTTTTAGCCTCTTCCCTTAGGTTCAATTTATAACTTCATTAAGGCCTATGTTAACGATTGGGATTAAATTGTTGAGTTACTAAAAATAAGTCACTTAAATTAAGTAACTTACTTTTCTTAAGCCTTCTTTTTCTAAACATAAGAAAGAAGTTATAAATAGCTTGCATGTCATTCATGTCTCATGCAATCCTTCATGTATGTCTCATGTCGCATGCAACCTTCATGCATGCCTTGCGTGTCGCATGCAACCCTCATGCATACCTTTTGCCATTTTTTTGCCAGAAAATAATAATGACCCTAGAGGGGATTAGACATATTTTTCCTTCCTCAGAGTGTGTCTAAATAGAAATTTTAAGAGGTGAGGTGTAAAATTAAATACTAATACCCCCTAGAACCTCTATAGACAAAACTTTTTGCATCTTTACATAAAATTTTACATGAAAATCCCATAAAAAAGGGGAATTTTGACTATAAAAACATGACCTCTAGACTCAACCAAATTCTGTGACAATTTGCAGATAATCTAGTATAATAATTTACATTGACTAGATACACTAGGACTCACCTATGAAATCTGAAAAATTATGACTGCTATGCACTGTACTCTGCTCAAGGGGTGGTTGACACATGAGTGGTCAACAGGTGCCATCTCAAGATCAAATAAACCTGTGAGCATCTTATGAAGCCATATGCCCTCACAACTCACTAGAGTTGCTACCAAGTACTCTGCTTTTGCTAAGCTAAGTGCCACTTGTTGATTTTTGTAGCATCAGAAAGTGATCTAAGTCTCAAATTTGGCGAGGAGGCTTAGACACCAGTATGCCAAAGAACCCAAAAACCGTTTGTGGAAATTTCATTCGGTTCATGCTTTATTAAAATAATTAATTATTTTAATGGAGACCCTAAGTCTAAACTTAGGGAAATTAAATAATTAATGGGTATTAATAAAATAGAGTGTGAATCTTCTAGAGAACGAAGATTAAGTCAAATTTTAGTCTTAGCCATTGATTAAACTCCTAATCTGGTCTATTGATTCTTCAATGAGAAGATTATAAAAGAAGGCTTGAGCGTCATTTGGAAAGCAAGTTGGGCATACACTCTGTAACCCGAAAGAAGGTATTCATACACTCTATAACCCGAAAAAAGTTGATTATGAAGGAATAGAATTCGATTTCAAAAGGAGAGTTGCAGGGCAGAGGAAGCAGAGGGCATCAACTGAAGCGAACAAAGTTCCTTCTCAAGCTTAAATACTCCAGAACACTTGGAATACAAAGATATCCACGAGGATACAAATATTATATTATAAAAGATATGAGATAGATGGATAGATAAAATGTTACAATGAGGCTCCGCTTATATACCTACGCAGGTGACCTTTTATGACTGGGCATGTCTCTTAGACATGCCCTTTCACTAACTTAATGACTACTTACATAATCCTTAATTGACTATTTAATAATTATATTTGTTATATTTGTTATGAATTATATTCATAACATTGCCCCTTCCTTCAAAAGCTTTGTCCTCAAAGCTTATAGTTGACACTTTTCTTTAGTTCAATCACGCACCGTTTTCTTCATTTGCTTTTGTCACAATTTAATATATCAACTTTTATTTATTTATTTGTTATGAATTGGCCTTTTCTTTAGAACTTTGTCCTCAAAGTTTTATGGATAATAATTTCTTCTTCTTGTATTTGTTAAAATACTATAATTTTCAGGAAATCTTCCTTCTTTCCTTTCCGAATTGGATTTAATTTCCTTTTCATCAATGATTGATTTCATTTTGTCTGTTGAATTGAGTTTTTAGGGTTTTTAAGATAACCCTTCCTAACTTTCTCTTCTTCTTTTTAATGAGAATATTATTCCTTCAATTTTTTTTTTTTTTTTAATAATTTAATTAATTAAATAGTTTTAATTAATTAAATTAATATATATATATATATATTCTTTTAACAATTGATTTTTTTTTAACTCTTTTTTTTGTTGAAAGGTTACAACCCTAGTGAAACATGGCTATTCACATATATTCACCTATAAAATATATGTCCACTTATGTGTATTTCTCCACGTAAAAATAAACTTACCATTCACAAGAGATTTTTTATTCCTTTACTTCTTATTTTACCTTACAAATACCATGGGCAATTACCATGGGCTTCCCAAACCACGAGCTTGTAAACCACTGAAAGAATAATCAAAATAACCTTACCAACTCTTCCTTATTTCTTTTTCCTTTTTAATTTTAAATTGTCTTGGTATGTCCATATATGTACTTCTTTATATATGTCTCTTTTTTTTTTTCTTTTTTTCTTTTTAAGACTTTTCTTCTCTCTTTTATTATTTTTAATACAAATTCTTCCTTTTTTTAAATATTTCTTCAATTTTTTTATATAAATTATTTCCCCCTTTTTTTTATATTTCTTTCCAAAAATTCTCTGGTTTGTTTTTTCCCTTTTTTTAATTATGGCCAAAGGCCTAGTGGCGAAAATGGAGAAACTCCAAGATTGATAGCGAAACGCTTCAGTCACGACGGCAACAAGGTTGACGATTTTTACGGTCAAAGACCTGAATCAAGGAGCGTTGCTTTGTGCAGCGATGAGCGGCCAGAAGATCGACTCCTCTGATACCAAATGAAGCGAACAAAGTTCCTTCTCAAGCTTAAATACTCCAGAACACTTGGAATACAAAGATATCCATGATTATACAAATATTATATTATAAAAGATATGAGATAGATAGATAGATAAAATGTTACAATGAGGCCCTGCTTATATACCTACGCAGGTGACTTTTCATGACTGGGCATGTCTCTTAGACATGCCGTTTCACTAACTTAATGACTACTTACATAATCCTTAATTGACTATTTAATAATTATATTTGTTATATTTGTTATGAATTATATTCATAACATCAACAGTGACAGGGCTCGAGGGAAGAAGGACGCAGAAGGCCGGAGAGGGCAGCACAAAGCAACAGCGCAGAGAGTTCACGGAGGGTGATGCAGTCTCACGCAGACTCTGCGTAGAGAGACACGCAAAGGTGACGCAGGGAGGAGCAGTGAGTCTGCCGAGTGTTGGAAATTCTCCAGAGGGCTGATGAGAATTTATCTTAGGTGTTTTCTTAGTTAGTCTGCCAGTCTTTCCTTGTAAAGAATTTACTACTGAAGATTAATATATAAACCCTCATCTGTTGCACCGATTTTCCCACATTGGGTTTTTCCAGGGGCAATTGTCCAAAAATAATCGTGTCAATGTGATTGATCCTTTTGCTTGCATTTTTAATGTTCTATTCTCTACATATACTTGAGTGATTACAACAGTAGTGTTTATTTCAAAATTTATTGGAAGAATTCTGTAAATAACTTATCGTGAAAATAAATAGGAGAAATAAATCTATCAATGTATTAGAATTTTATTATTGAAATTTGTGGAGATTTTGGAGTGTTGGGGTAGAATCAAATGTGTTTTAGCTCCCAAACTTTGTGGAGGGACTAGAGTACATGAGATCTCCAAGACCCAAACAACGGTTTAAGAAATTCCATCTTGTTTAATAGATATTTAATCAATTATTATTTTTAATTAAGGACCCTAAGTCTAACTTAGGAAAATTAAAAAGAATAAAAAGTTAATTAAATTAAACATGTGATGAAAATGGCTTAAGTCACACGGATCAAACATTTTCTAATCTTAGCTGTCGATTCAAGATTAGATCACGACCGTTGATGTTTCAACGAGAAAAGTATAAGAAGAGGGCTTTGGGTCAGTTGGAGAACACGCAGTGGCAGAGCACTGAAACTAAGCCGGAATTCTAGGGCGTGGTTTGCTAAGAATTTCAGAAGTGTTTCAGTTGTAGCGAGGGGCAATATTGGCGAGAGGGATGTTTGATCCCAGGCCAAGAGTGCAACGAGGGCAAAGAAGCAGCAGACCAAGGCAACGCAGAGGCAGCAACGATGCAGATCAGCCAAGAGCCCAGCAGGGGCAGCGTAGAGGCATCAGGAGCTACGCATGTTTGACGTAGGCCCATAAAGGGCAGCAGGAGGCCAACAGGGTTGACGCAGGCCCAACCAGGGCAGCGCAGGGGCAACGTAACCCAGTTTGGGGTGACGCAGGCCCTTCCTGAGCAGCGCAGGGGTTGACGTAGGCTATCAGGGCTGACGTAGAGGGCTTCAGAGCAGCGCTGGGGTTTCTGAAGACTGGAAAAGACTGAGTTCGGTAAATCCCATTTGAGGGTGTGAATCAGTCAGTTTTTCTGTCTCCAGAACAAAGGTATAGCTGCTGTTTTTTATTTCTCTGTCGGGTTAACCAGTTTGGTGCCCAGATTTGTTGTACTTAGATTTTGCTTAATAATAAAAACCCTCCAGTAGCCAGAAGATCGGTTTTTCCGCATTGGGTTTTTCTGGGGACACAATTGTCCAAAAAATCCTTGTGTATCACTTTGTCATTGTGCATGCTATTCAGTTTAGATCTATATGTGTAGGCTGTTAATGATATTAATGTTGAAGATTTCACATTAATAACTTAATGTAAGTAGGAGAAGTAAATCAGAAATTTAACAGTAGGGTTTCTGTTTGAGATATTCAGAAATTTTCACATGGTATCAAAGCGATTGTAGATCTAGCTGAATTTCCAGCAAGAAGGCTGAAGAATATGTGCTGCAGAAAGCAGCAGATAACCCAGAGAGGGCAGCGCAGCAGCAGATAACCCAGAGAGGGCAACGCAGCAGTAGAGGGACACAGAGGGCTGATGCAGTCCTTACTGGGTGACGCAGAGGCAGTGCAAAGCCACCCAGAGGCTTCATTGTAATGAGAGTCAAAACTGAAGCTTTGTTCTATCATTATGTGATGTCTTATCTACTAGTAGATATGTTGTGATGGCAATGTGCAAAGCTTTTTCTTGCTCGGATGGTAATTAAGTTTAGTTTCTTTTTATGACAATATCCATTCTTTTCTTCCTAATATGCTCATGAAGATCCTTTGACATCACTAGTCCATAAAATTGTAGTTACTCAGTGCTCAGAACATATTCATGTATTTAGGAGTGTTGTAGGAGCTTGCAGATCATTTGTTAAGTCCAAGCTGAAACAAGTTCTAACTTCTAACCATGAAAAAAATGGCTATTTTTTCTGAACTCTGAAATATGTTGAGTTTTATGAAAAATTTGTGAGTCTAGTGTTTTTTTCCCTATTTTTTGAAAAAGTCAGCCATGAGGTGTGCTAATCTTACTTTAAAATTAATCTATGTGTCTCTTTTTGCCCTTTTCACTTGTTTTGGTGTCAAGCAGGGAGAACATTGATTCGGTGTGCTTCTAGAGGGAAAAAGTGGTTCTCAGTTTATATTTTAATTTCGTTGAAAAAAAGTATGCATTTTTATTTTTCCTGTTAATTTCCTATTTTGCCAATTTTTTTGAGTCAATGATCTTAGGCCTTGACCAAGTAATGGACATGCTTGAGTTCTTGAACATTTTCATTTAATCCAAGCCAAATTATTAAATTAGCGAACAAAGTAACGTAGTTACATAGTTTTTGTATTCAATTATTATTTGTTAGGATCCTTAGTGCTTAAGATGTATCAAAAACCATATTTCCAATAAGATGTTGGAGATGCTCAAGTACTTCAATTATTAAATTAGAATGCCTTTAAGGTAGGATAAATTCCATATCTTCTCCTCAGTAGCAGACCTGAACCATAACCACTAGTGGCCCTTACATTAATGATTGGGTTGTATTGCATTTATTGGATGTTGACTGCCTAGTGGGATTTGACACAGTGGACCTTGTGTACATTGCATTAATTGGCCACCATACATATTGTATCATCAATTATAATGGGCCCTTAGCCCCTTATTACATCAGGAAGGGGATCCCACCATTCCACCCCCCTTTGAAAAGCATTTCTCTCAATACTTATGCCTATGAGGCACATCCATAAACCCGGGTACTATAAATGGGTGTTACCCTCAATGCTTACAATGAAGAAATCCATGAAGTTCTTCCTTACAAGGGTCTCATGTTGACAATCAACTGGGGACGCATGAGATCGATTACTGGGTGAGAACTTTACATAGGATTCACACCAAGGTCATATGGATCTAAATATCGATACTAAGGCTATTGAGAGAAAAAATTGTTGATTTTTGTAATGTAGGTACTTTTGCACAGGCCTTGTGTCAAGGCGCGCAAGAAGTTTCCCACATCTCCTTAAGACACTTGCTCTAGGTTGAGCAAGTCGCTAATGTAACTTGGCCTAAGTTTAATTTAAGAAAAAACACATATTAATGTGTTGGTTTATCGAGCTAATAAAATTTAGGAAAAATAAAGTAATTTACATTAGTGAATAAATTTTAATCTTAGCCATCGATCTCAGGTGAGGGTCAGGATTAGGGTTTTGGTTCAATGTAAAGTAATAAAAGCAAGGCCATGGAGAGGAAGAAGACGCACATCAACAACACTAGGCTGAGAGCAGTATCTTAGTGAGCGTGTGTTGGGTTCGAGGGAGTGCAAAGAGGCTGGAGATCTAGATCTGCAAGAGAGAGTAGATTTGCTGGATTAGATCCGAAATATTGTAATCTGTATTTTCTTAGTTGGGCCATTATCCTAGGGCAAGAGCCCAAGTAAGTTTTGAGTTTTATTAATGATGCATTGATTTGCTGGGCATAAATCAGTTTGTGATTTAGAGCGTTATTTGCTTCCACTAAATATTTTGGTTAGGAACCTAGCTGTGTGTTTATTTAGTAATTTATTGCTTGTAATTAAGTGTCGTGAGCTATGTTATGGAAAATATAACATGGTATCAGAACGGGATACAGACATGCAGGGGAGAGTTGGTATGAGTACCATACTTGCAGTGAAAGGGGTTGGAATAGTGTTTTTCTCATTGGAATCAAGAGGATCATTGGAGGTGGGAAAAATGTTATATGTCCCAGAGTTGAAGACGAACTTGCTCTCAGTATCAACACTAGAGGACATAGGGTATGATGTTGAGTTCCAGAAATGACAAGTATTCATACATTCAGAGGGGGCTACCTAGGACACAACAATACGGGTTGGTGTCAGGAAGGGTAAGTTTTACAGCGTGCAAGGCCATCATGTAAGTATATCCAAGGGGATCTTGGATCGAGGATCGATGTTAGGGACAAAGATTGAGCAGGAGGCTTTGAAGATTGAGTTAATACCGGGGACAACGATCTAATTTGGAAGATGGACAGGAGGCCTTTACTAGATTTTTCAGGACCAATTGGTATGAATTAACATTGATGGATGCTCAGGAGTAGCTTGCAGGATCCTAAGAGCATGGTTGGGAGAAACAGGTATTTAGATCTGATTCCAAAGCAAGTAGCAGGGAAGTCTTCTAGTTTAGAGGGAGCAACTACAACAATGGATGAAGTGGTGGGATTGGAGACAAATCTAGGTGGAGAATCTTTTTCCAGAAGTACCTCCCTCAGTAAGAGGAAGTGTTGATTTTTGTAGCTCAGACAGGTACTGCTGCACATGCCTTGTGTCTAGGCATGCAAAAGTCGCCCACATCTCCTTAAGACACTTGCTCTAGGTTGAGCAAGTTGATAATGTAACTTAGTCTATGTTTAACTTAGGAAAAAAAATATATTAATATGTTGGCTTATTGAGCTAAGAAAACTTAAGAAAAGTAAAGTAATGTACTTTAGTGAATAAGTTTTGATATTAGCCATCGATCTCAAGTGAGGTGAAATCTAATCTTTGTTAGTTTTTGGTAGCAATGGACAAGTGTTCTTGTCTCTATGGCATCTATGAGGCTAAAGAACACATTTTCTCCAATACCCAGAAAAGGGATTGGAGACAGATCCAGGTGGAGGAGGTTCTTCCAGAAGTACCTCCCTCAGTAAGATGGAGTGTCGATTTTTGTAGCTCGGACAGGTACTTTTGCACAGGCCTTGTGTCTAGGCATGCAAAAGTCGCCCACTTCTCCTTAACACACTTGCTCTAGGTGGAGAAAGTTGCTAATGTAACTTAGCCTAAATTTAACTTAGGAAAAAACACATATTAATATATTGGCTTATTGATCTAATGGAACTTAAGAAAGTAAATTAATGTACTTTAGTGAATGAGTTTTGATTTTATCCATCGATCTCAAGTGAGGTGAGATCTAATCTCTGTTAGTTTTTGGTAGCAACAAATAGGTGTTCTAGTCTCTATGTTGTTTATGAGGCTAAATAACACATTTTCTCCAATACCCAAAAAATGTTTCACAAGAAACACCTCAATTAGATTAATTAGCCAATTATTAATTATTTCCCTAAGTCCAACTTAGGAAAACTGGCTAATTAAATAAGATTAATTCAGGAAAATTTGATTTTTCTCTAGAGACTTTAGGAAAAGTTATTTGATGGGGTCTAGATGATCTTAGCCATTGATTGTGATTAGATCGTGGTCATTGGTTGCTCAATGAGAGATTATAAGAACAAGTCGATGGGACTTTGGAGATCAATTCAAGTAGTTCGACTTACCCAATTGCAGTGATTAGCAAGGGCGGAGTTGAAGCAAAGGGAGACACCAGCAACAGGGTTTCAACATAGAATTTGGTAGAAGATTTCTGAAAGAGATTTCCAGTTTCCAACAGCAGGAAGGAGGTCGATTTTATCTGCAGAAGAGGAGGCCAAATTCAGTAGTACTAGTAGCCAGATAGCCAGTGCAAGTGACAGAGAGGAGCTCATTTTAGTGTGCATGTGCCGAATCAATCACTTGGAGGTAGAGCAAGTGGGTCTAAGGAAGTGCTGGTGGCAATTTTACTTGCAGGGGCATTTTCCCAGAGGCTGAGCGAATTTTCCAAAGGAGCCAGTGCACATTTCCATTCACAAGTGCTAGTTGCTGGGAGGTGCGAATAGGCTAAGGGAGGCCGACATTATTTTGCAGAGGAAACTTGTGTTTCCATATTATTTTGCCAGTGGAAAAAAATATATGCCGAAGCTTTGCCAGTGTTAGGCAAGAAGTTGTATTTCTCAAATTGCTAAAGAATAATAATAAAACCCTCATCTGCTAAACTGGTTTTCCCCACATTGGGGTTTTTCCAGGGACTACTGTCTAAAAGTATCAATGTCAAATTTGTTGGTCAATAATTGTCATTGATGTCAATATGGGCATTGATGAAAATAATAATGGCATGGATGATTATTGAAGGTCACTCTTGGAGCCCTAATGAAGAAGCCCTAGGTGCCCATATTATCTAATGAACAAATTGCCAAATAAATCCTTCAAACAGAGATATTATGGAAAATATACATATGTTGAAAGAAAATGAAAAGGGTCAACATTCAAAGTTATATTTTGAAGAAAAGTCTACACCAGAGTGTAAAGGAGGTCATAACCTTTCTAGTGAATACCTATACTTCCCATAACTCCTTACTGTTGCAGAAATATGAATTTTTCTTGAAGAGAAATTATTGTTTTAAGTCTGTTTGAACTATGAACCTACACATGTCGGCATTCCAGCCTTGTTTGAGCCTACACATGTCAACCCTCCAACCCAATGAACATCTCTCTTCATTAAGGCAGTCAACTATAAATATAAGTCTAAGCCCATTCTTTTAGCTCATTCAGTTTGGTGAAAAATCAGACATACAAGACAGAAAGGAAGTGGAGTTCACAACTCGTGAACTAAGGAGGCTGAGGAGGAGTTAAAAGCTTAGCTGTGTGGGTAAAATCTGTGTTTGGAATATCTTAAAGACCTCGGACCTGAAGAAGACCTCACAAACTCGGATCTGTGATACACTAAAATTGTTGAAACAGTCTTGGAGATTCAAAGAAGGATATGACTGTGGGAGCTTTGACCTGAGCATTTCTGTGATTAGTGCGGACTATTGGTGGCTCGGACCTGAGCATTTTTGTGACTGGTGTGAACCTTGGAGCTCAGACCATAGAAGAGACCTAGCGTAAGGGTTCTGACCTATAAATGGTATACATCATAGCTCAGATCAGTGACTTGTGGAGTCTCCCTAGCTTGCTCGGACCTGTGGTCATTTACCCCAGACTCGTGACACTAATTCATATGCTTCGAACCTGTATACTGCTGCTGTTGTGTCTCGGTCAGTGAAAGGAACACGTGTCTCAGACAGATCTGAATAATCTAAACTTATAGCTCAGTGTACAGTGATAACATTGAAGATTGACTCTGTTACCCCCGGACCTGAGGGGCAGACCTGTTGTGAGCTTGGTGCAGACCTCAGATTGGTATTTGAAGGCTCAGTATTGAAGAAACTATACTTGGTGGAGGGCTGAACAATTTGAAAATTTGAACAAGATTGAAGCTTTAGACTGTGAAGAAATTGGAGCCTTGAGCAGCGAAGTCATTGAAGCTCTGGACAGTGAAGAAATTGGAGGCTTGGACAGTGAAGTATTTGAGCTCTTGAACAGTGGACAAGGTGGAAGTCTGATGCAACCTTATGGAGCAGTTGTTCAACTATTAAAGTAAGTCATTCATACATTCTATTTGTTAAAAGTTGAAGGGTTGGAGCCTTGAGGTAGATAGGATTGGAGCCTCATAAAGCCCAAGTTGGAGCTTGGCATCAGGTTGGAGCCTGGTAAATTGAAGGGTTGGAGCCCTCAACTGTTGATCAAGGTTGTCATTGATGTCAATATGGCATTAACCGAGATGCCAATATTCTTGAGATGTCTGGTTCAAGATGATGATGCATGCCATCAATGAAGATGTCAAATCACGAAGAAGTCAAACCACTAATGAAAGAAGCCCTAAGAAGTCCTTGATCTAATGTTGCATGCACTTGATGATCTATAACTTAACCCTTGATGTTATGTGATGATGTCATACACTTTGATACTTGATGATGACATATGATGATCATGGTTGGAGATCATTTGAGGGTTGGAAGACTATTTTGGAGTTCTCCTAATAATGCTGCACTATAACATATCACTGCACCATTATGTGATGACATGAGTGATGTACTCATTGCTGGACATTACCATGATGACGTGGATGTCCTACATGTTCCTATGATGATGAAGAAGCCAAACAAAGAAGCCATACTGTCCTAATCATCTTCTGCACTAAAGATTTCAGAAGCAGTCACAAAGAAAAATAATTTTGGACAGCTTGGAGGCATCATTTCCAAATGAATCCTACACCATCTTAAAGAGGATTTTTTCCTCTTTCTAACGAGCCCTTACTTGCCTTCAAAGTCCCAATAGTTTGTGAGAAATTGAATTTTTAAGTTGAAAAATATATATATTTTTGCCTAGCCGACTTGAGCTGACTTGGGTATGCTCATACTCCTTCACCCAACCGACGTGTCTATTCATGTAACTCCAAAACCAGTATATATAGACGTCTAAAACACTTCATTTGATCAACAATTTTCGGTGAAGAACATAGTTAGGAGTCACAAAAATTACAGGAGGTCGAGAGGACATAAAAGTTTAATGTTTGGGCTAATTTTTGTGTTGGGCTGTCACTCAAAGCTAAATATACATAAGTCAGATCTGCTTTATTTGCCTCAAGCTCGGATCTAGGTCAATCTTCATTGCAACAAAACCTGTGACAGTCTTGTGAGAGGCAGACTTGTGGAGAGGCTCTAGCAACTGTGACAACCACCTCCGATCTGCAAGCTAGGAACAACTACCTGTGAGGGACCTCATCTTGGAACTGTAACAACTCAGACAGCCACCTGTAGAAGCTAATTTAGAGCTCGGATCACTAGTTGGAGATGCTGAGTTATACTGCAGATTTGTTAGCTCAGATTCATGGAACTCAAATTGCAGTCCTAATACCTTAGACAGTGGTTTGTGCCATGTGGAGCTCTTTTCTTTGGAACTGTTTAGAGGACAGAATTATATCAGTGGTTTTGGGCATAATATTTCAGTGTTGATCATCATTTTTGTGAGCCTTCTTGAAGCTATAGCAGAGTCTGGTTTTTGGTTTTTGAGCTAAATTTGAGAAACTATTTGGAGCGTTGTTTTTGAAGACTTTTCTAGTGCTTCTTGTAATGACAATTTGAAGAAGGCTTTGATGATAGTCTGAGCAAATCTTGAAGGTTTTCCAGATCAGATCTTGGAGCTTGTGTGAAGCAGATCATGGGAGCATAAAAAGAGCAGTTGGAGCAGACTCCTACAAGCTCGTATCTGAGACTAAATATCTCAGACTTGTGACTGACAAATTCATCGTTTGGAGATCAGTGTTCTGAGTACATACTACCTTTTGCAGTCAATCTGTTGTGACAGTGACACCTTGCAGACAATTTGTTGAAGAATCCTTGAGCAGCTCATTAGAAATCATTTTGAAGTCTTGTTAAAGCAGCTCATTGATATCACTTGAAATAGTCTATTAAAGAACCCTTGAAGAACTTTGTGAAGCAGCAAGGGCTAAGACACCACGGGAAACTACACTCATGTGATGGAGGGCTCGAACAACTAGATATAGACTTTTGATCATTGACTGGTGAAGACTTGTGAAAGTGTTGGTGCAGTTGTAGTGTTAGTACAGGGTGGTGCAGATTTGGTGAGCTGTGGTGAAGAAGTGTTGGTAAAGTACTGGTGCATTGTGACGTGGAACCGTTGGTGCAGTGTGGTGCAGATTTGGTAATGAAGAGTGATAATGATGCTTATTAGTGGAATAGTGCAGAATCCAGACAAGGTACAATGATCATCTTGGGACAGTGAAGTGAAGCTCAAGCACAAGTCAAGTCAAGTGCAAACCAAGAACAGTGAAGAAGTTTGTTGGAGACATTCAACCTTAAGAAGTCTTGTGGAGAATTTTGAAGATCATGATGCATCATTGATGTCATCATGATGTGACTTGAAGAATTTGATTCGGTACCATGAAGGACAGCGGAGACACCTTCATGTGAAGATCAAGGTTGTCATTGATGACGTGATGAGGAGACTAAGTGATGGCATAGCTGAAGATTGACAGGGCTCGTTGAAGAAGACATTGGGAGCCGTGAAGAATAACCAAACATATTTTGACAAAGTGAAGTTGAGGGTTGGAGTCCAAGAGGTTGGAGCCTCATAGAGACAAGGTCGGTGCCTTGGAAGATAGGGTTGGAGCCCTAGAGGATTGGAGTCCTCAAGAAACCAGGTAGGAGCCTGTACTAGAGATAGGGTTGGAGACCTAGAGGTTGGTGCCTCAAATTGACAAGGTTGGAGCCTTGGAAAGACCAAGTCGGTGCTTGGCACAATACAGGTTGGAGTCTTCATCTAGGGTTGGAGCCCTATATCATTATTGTACTTTACTTATTGTAAAGAAGAAATTAATATAAGTATCTATTCCATCATTGTTCATTTTGTGTTCTAAATATAAGTGATCTAACTAGTAAAATTAACAATTGAAAAGAAATACTGATTCAGCCCCCTCCCAGTATTTCCAACATCAACATCATAAAATTCCTATTATTTATTTTTTGATTATAATTGTGAAAAATCTTAACTGGTAAAAATAACAATTGAAAAGAATTACTGATTCACCCCCCTCGGTGTTTCCAACAAATATTTTATGTGTGTGCATTATTTTCTCAATTCCAATATTTTATTTTTGAAGATTGCAGTAGTGAATTAATCGTTATTTGCCGAATTAATTTTCTGAAGACAAATAAACTTCATAAGTTAGAAGATTAATTTCTAGTTGCTGCAATTAAGGAAATTTCATAATCTAGGCCATAAATGACTTTGAGATTAGGGTTAGGGTTAGCATTAGGGTTTGGCTCAATGTAAATTTATAAAAGCAAGGTTAGGGAGAGGAAGAAGACACACAACAACAACATAAGATTGAGAGCAGTATCTCAGTGAACGTGTGTTGGATCCAAGGGAGTGTAGAGGCTAGAGATCTAGATCTGCAAGAGAGAGCAAATTTGCTGGATCAAATTTGAAATATTGGAATCTGTATTTTCTTAGTTGGACCTGTTACTGCTCAAAATAGCAGGGGTCCTATAGAGAAACTATTAGGTCAAGTGGCAACAATGGAGCAATATCCCACTGTCACCTCAGCTAAAGCTCCCTGCCCTTTACAGACTTTCATCAATGGGAGGAGTCCTGGTTTGAAAGGAACCACTAGGATAGATGGATCAATGATTGGATGAAGAGTGATTCCTAAAGCATTTCGCAAGAGAGGCTCAGATAATAGGCTTACTTGCTTTGGAAGCAAGGTGGATGGCTCTCTTAGAAGGGCTATGAGGATTTCCAGACCTAGGGTTTGAGGAGTATTACTTGAAAAGAGGTGCCCAAGATCAAGGAATCCTAGAAGACAAGGGTTTCTAAGTGACCTTTGTGAAATTGTAGTTACAAGTTTGTGGGACCACACAGAAGCCCAAGTGGACCCAAACAAGGTCAAGGGTTTGGATTAGAGCAACAAATTGACGGTCTTGACCAAGTTAGGGAGGAGAATAGGATTAAAGGGATTGGATTTCTCTTGGAATTTGAGTACAATGATCCTAATGAAGCCACAAACCAAAGGGAACCTAGGGATGAGAATGTTTTTCAAGCTAGGGCTTGAAATATCTTGAGATCCCACCGTGGGATTGACCTTAAATTTGGAGGGCCTCTCAAGAAGACTCCAACGCAGTAGCTGACAAATTTTCAAGGATTTTCAATGTCTAGAAATGATTTTAGATGATGCCCTAAGAGGCCTACTAGGTTGGGGCTTAGAAAGAAGGGAGGGAGGTGAGAAGAATATTCTTTTGTGATCACCTTTGGACTAGACCAGTGCCTAGCCAATTGGGAGAATGGAGTCTAATGAATTCAATGTTTTGGGATGCTTAATTCCAACCAATGAGTTCCCCAGCAACTTCGTATAGCCTTAGCAACAACTAGGTTACAAGGGAATTTTATACTTCTTTATATTGCAAATGATGAATTATCAAGGCAAATCATGAACAATCATGCACCCCTTGGACAATAATTCACCATACTTCAGAATAAGCACAAGGTAAGCTACATTAGCTTCACGAACGAAAATATTTCATGTCTCATTACATGAGACAAAATTACAAGATAAACATGAAAAAGTTACTCACAAGTATAGCGAAATTATTCCAATCATCAAAGTGCAAGAAAATCAAAGCTCCAAGACAAGAATTAAGATTTTCCAAACATTGAAATGCATTAGATCTCCATTTCATGTATCAAAAGTCCTAGCAAAATTCCCAAAAGAAACAAATGATCCGAATCCAAGTAATGATGAGACTCAAATGAGCTCTCATCAATTTATATCCTCCCTAAGGGCTTCGATTTGCCTAATTAGTCCTAATTAAGCCCGAGATAATAAAATAATGTACAATAATGACATGACTTGGTGATAAGCCCACTAAGATAGCTCCATAATACAAAGATAAGCCTCCCAAGAGGGAAAAATAGTAGATACAGTGAGTCGTTTGGCCATTGAAGAGGCCTAGTGGAGTCCCGTGTGCCAAGGTGAGAGAATATGCTCCAAACATAGTGATCAAGGGGGTGGCCCCTTGATATCCAAGCAAATCAACTATGGTGTCCCCAAGTGGGTGTGGGGGCACAATGACATCCTCATGGGTCTCCAAGTGGATCGATAATGCCTCTATACCATCTGTAAGGGATAAAATGATGACATAAGCCCTCCCACTGTCTCCCATGGTGAGACACATCCTCATCTCGACCTTGGAACATCTGCTAAGTGTGAAGTCAGTTAGACAAGGTGGTCTAGGTACATCATCCTCATCCAAAAAGGTGGAACATGAGCATTCAATGAATGGTGCTGAGGAATCCATGAAGTGGCAATCTACTGTCTGCTATGTTGGAGACCCATGGCTCTCAACGCTCACCCTACAAGTGCCAATTTGACCCTCTAGAGGGCTTGGACCCCGTATAGGGAGACCAAACCCCAAATGGAGACCCACTTGCAATATTATATAAGATCCAATGCGTTCCCTCGCCTTCCAGTACAACAAATCATTAGAGTAATCAAGTAAAAGAGCTTACAAATTATGGAACCAAGTGGACACTTCATAGTGGCATGCCCTTCCATAGTGGGCTTTAGCATGTATAGGTGTCTACAAGCTCAATAAGAGGGTTAACCAAGGACCCTATTAAGTGGTTTCTACCTCTAAAGGGGGTGACATGTCCATGGTACGTCCATTAAGTGGTAAGTGGCATGTGATATAACGATGGAATGGAGTGGGGCATCGGGGGAAGACTCCAAGCCACATGCCACAATACAAGGGTAGCTATAATAGTGAAGCCCACACTTGGGTATATGGATGTAGGACGGAGCAATCGTGGTACATGAGTTACCTCAGCCTTTGTTTTTTCACCCTTCTTCATATGCCTTCTGCCTTTGATCGATTTTTCTTCATAACTGCTCGGGGCTCTAGGGGATGAGAGCATGATGTGTAGGATATAGCAGTGAATACCCCCTTAAGGTGAGGCAACTCATCGCCCACCAGGGGTTGGGACAATCATGGGTTCCTTTATGATGTAAGGGTCCGATATGAGGGGGGGGGGTGCTAGGAACTAGGTTGATGGCCATGATGATAGGGGTAGAGCTTATGTTTGGCTTTTGCCCATGTGCAAAATATGTATATCCCGACCATCTTTAGCATTTTGTGGTACATTTCCTGTTGAGAGTGGCCAAATTATGCTTTTTATTTTCTTTTTAGCTGCATCAACCTTCGGTGCATTGTTCCAGGCTCGACCCAAAGTGTGGACAAGGGGAGGGGGAAACTATCTCCTTGTGGACCCAATGGACAAATGTGGACCCATATGGGGAATATGATGAATGGGATTGTAATGAGTGGAAGGGGGTGATATATATGGTGTCGGGAAGTGAGACCACATAACCAAAATCAAGGTTTCCCATGTAGTGCCATCCCTAAAGCTTGGTAGTCAATAAAGGAGATCCCACAGGACTAGGATACAAGGATAACCATCAAATTGGGAAGAGGAGACAAGAGTACAGACCTAGCCCACTCTTTCCGCCGAATCCCCCCACTAATACATGCCCAAAAGTGTCCATGATAAGTAAACAAAAATAGCCAACTACACTATGAAAAGCGATACCTTCGGGGTTGGAAGGCTTACCTTGAAACATATGATCATGACAGGCGGGCGAGGGACCACATGGCTGGCTTAGGTAGCGGAAAAAATGGCACGTTGAGCTATCTGGTGGCTACAAGGGGTTGCTGGCTGCCGGTTGAGGACCATCTAGGAGGAGATTTTCTGCTATGGATATCATCCACAAAGTGGTGGGTAACAGGACCAATATCCTAGGATGAGAGCCCAAGTAAGTTCTGAGTTTTATTAATGATGAACTGATTTGTTGGGCATAATCTGTTTGTGACTCATGTGATTCATCATTCATATTGTTATTTGCTTCCGCAAAATATTTTCATTAGAAACCTAGATGTGTGTTTATTTAGTATTTTATTGCTTGGAATTAAATGTTGGGTGCTGGGTTGTGGAAAATCTAACAAAAATATCACCCACATAGCTACAAAAGGTTGATTGTGGATTTGGAGGGAACACTACCACTGGAGAAGATTCAAACTGAAAACTTTTAAACACAACCTGCTTATTACTTTTTCTCAATGACTTTTGCTTCATATAGAGTAGATTCAACAATGGGGCACTGAAAGTCGTTTTCTTCACATAACTGAAAATGCCCATATACCATGCATTGCAAGCCTCTTCTAAATCACACCAGGCAAATATTTCTTTGGTATGTTCTATCCCAATGCCAATTCTATCACATTCCTCAATATTTCTCGACATTTCTATCCTTTGTTTCCTATCCTCGATGTTTCTCAAGATTTTCATCATTTGTTTCCCTTCCCCCACAATATTTCTCAACATTTCCATGCTTTGGTTTCACTAAGGTTTTGAGGCCGCAACTTGAAATGGTTTTATTTTACACAATACTTCTCAAAATCACTATTATGACCTCAGTTTGGAAATGGCACTGCAAGTTTGCTTTTGATGGTGTAGGTGTGATTGCAATTTGATTCACAAACAAACAAACTTGCATTGCAAGAATTTTCAGTGAGAATTTTGAGGCCGCAACTTGAAATGGTTGTAACTTGCATGATATTCTGGGACATTTCTCAGTGTCTACTATTATGGCCCCAATTCGGAAATGGCATGGCCACTTTGTGTCAAATGATATTGATGCCACAAAAATCAGATGAATGAGTTGAGACTTCAGAGTAAAATATGTAGCAAGGAAATCTACCAAAAATACCAAAAACAATTGCTCCCCCCTTGCTCAAGGAAATGCTATGATATGATTTGTTAGGATCTTTAGTGCTTAAGATGTAACACAGTTGAACGGCTTGGCATTTAGAGTCTTCCAACTTTTTGTCTGATCATCTTCAATAACTGATCTCTCTTTTGTCATCTATAGTACTCCTTTACTGCACATGCCTTGTCTGAGTAATGGCTACTTGTGTTTGTTCTGTTGTGTCTCTATGACTGCAAAGCTTGACTCACCTACGACTGTGTCCTCTGCAACCAACTTATCTTCACCCCTGTATTCTGCCTTCTTAAAGGTCATCTCAAATAATCAGTTTTCAATGGTTTGACTTCTCTATTTTTGTAGCTAAGCAACTACAACCTTCCTAAAGTAATTGATGCCCACTGTGAAAATTAAAAAGTTAAAACAAATAGTTTTATAATTACTGTTGATGTGACATACACATGGTCTACACAAGCTACTTTGGATGTAGTTTTCACCCATCCACTTGGTCATTCCTCTGAGGTTTGCATCCTCAAAGAAATCATTATGGTGGGTGGAGTTCCATAATAACTGTGACTTGAGGGTCAGTTAATGATCACTTCCCTTGACTTAGTTCACAGTTGACCATCAACAACTGTTTATCAAACATCAAACTTAACCATTTGGGTATCCTTCAACATGCTCTGTCAACTGTGTCCATTGCTGCCATTCTCTAAACTGACCATCATTGTGTCCCTTATAATTGACTCTGCTTAGTCGAATATATCTTGTTCGTTATTCCTCTAGTTTGTTATCTACTTGTTTTGATTCCTCAATCAACATAGTCTTAGTTGATCTTTTACCCTAGTCAACTATCCTACTTGTTATCCAATGCCTTACCCATAGACACTGTTCGCTTTTTCTGTTCAACTTCCTTCGATATCAAGACCAAGGTATTTTTCAAGGATTCCAATATTATGCCTGTAAAAACATATAATTTACTATTAAAACTGGTTAACTTTTGGTGAGTACTATCAATTTAATGATATCTATTTAAAAAAAGGCAATTTTTTAACCAAAATGGTGAATTTTGTTTTCAGAAAATGATCAAATATTAGCCAACATGTGAAAATTTAGCTCCAAAATTACCTTGATTAGGAATTGATTTTGGATCACATTTGGTGAGCATTACTCTGCGTTGCAGTAAAGGGATAGTGTTTTTTTGTGTAAGTTAGGCTAAATTCTATTAATTGTACAAAATAGTAGACAAAAAAGCTTTGATTTGGGGATGGCTGAAGGGAATTAGCCTATCCCCGTTCGTCTCTGTCTCCAAATTCACAAAAAAGGTGTTATGTATATTTTATTAATTATTAGCTAGAGATAGTTATCTTAGGTTTATTAATGTGGAAGGGCATGATCAAAGATCATGCCTCTTCGCCAAGGGACACCATAAGGCTGTATTTAAAACCTTGGTGATTCTCCATTGTAATCATCTTTCATCTTTTATCAATAATAATATATACTTACAAAGTTTACCAGAGTTTTTACACTCCATTGGTATCAGAGCCATCGCTCTTCGGGATCTGTGTGATCCCCCAGAATTAAGGAATTACAAGAAAATTTCAAAATTGCAGATTTTTTCAAAAACCAAGTGCTTGTGGGTAGCAACATTTGTTTTTAAAAAAGAAGAAGGAAGAAATATATATAATATATCTATATATATTAATAAAATAAAAGAGAGAAGGAAAGTTAACATAAAGGGGGAAATAAATTAAAAGGAAAAAAAAATATTTAAAAGAAAATAGTTCCAAAAGAAAAAAAAGAAAAAGTAAAAAGAGATATATATATAAAGAAGTACATATACGTACATGTGAAGACAAAGTAAAAAGAAATAAGGAAGAGTAATTGCTCATGGTTTACAAGTTCGTGGTTTTGGAGCCCATGGTAATTGCCCATGGTATTAAAACCCATTCACCCTTTTCAAAACAACGTGACTTTTTAAAAAAAACGTGACTTTTCAAAGTTAACAAAATTTTTTCCCCATAATTATATATATATATAATTATTATTATTTGAATTATATATATAATAATAATAATAATAAAAATTATTATTATTATTTCAAAAAAAATTAATTTAATTAATTAATTAAATATTAATTAATTAAAAAAAAGGGGAAAAACTAGCAAAAAAATATTCCCCACCTCATACACGTTCAATGTCTTCATCGATGTCGATGGCCGAATTTCAGAAGAAATTGGTGGATCTCGAGAAACAAATCAATAATAATTCCGAAGAATTCGGAAAAAGATTAGTCGATCTTGAAGGTACAGTTGCAGGACACTCCGACGACATCAAAAAGGTTCATGACATGACAAATCGAATAGAAAGACAAATGTGGCTAAATCATCATGAGACCACAGAAAAGATGACAGAGCATAGCGAAGCAATGAACACGATGACAAAACTCTTCAATAAGCTAAATGATAAGATAGATAAGTTAAGTCAGACACAATCCCCAATATTTCCTAACATGGAACAAAATCAACAAAACAATTCCGCAGATTCGGGAAACTCAGAAGAGCATCAAGAAAAGACCGATTCCCCACATCATCAAGAAGATAGTAATGCAGATTTTCAAAATAAGCAGCTCTGGAATGCATTTGCTAATCAATATCCTCTTCTTGTTCCACCATTAGCATATCAGCGAAAAGCCAAAATCGAGCTACCCAAGTTTGATGGTAATGAAAAAAATAGCGTTGCATGGCTTAATAAAGCAGAAGAATATTTTTGAGATTTATGACATTACTAGTGATGACGAAAAAATAAAGCATGCTTCCATGAAAATGGAAGGAGAAGCATATAATTGGTATATGTGGTGGAAAAAGACGACGCTTGCTATTAGTTGGAGGAAATTTAAGGATGCATTCTTCAAAAGGTTTCAAGGCATAAAAGAAGAAAAGTTTTTTTCAACTTTTATCAAATTATGCCAAAAAGGAGATGTGGATGAGTACACTCGAGAATGGGAGACCTTGGCAACACGAGTACCGGGATTGTCAGAATCTCGTTTAATCCAGTCTTTCATCTCAGGACTTAAAATCCAATACGAGAAGAGCTCGAACTTCATGAAATTACATCAGTAGAAGTAGCAAGGCAAAAAGCAAAAGTTGCCGAAAAGAAATTTGAGAGGTTATCAAAACCAGAAAAAGTATATTCGAGACAAAGATTTCCTCCAACTGAATATATAGATGACACAAAATATGTCCCACCCCATGTTCGTGAAGAAGAAAAATCTAATGTGGAAAAACAAAGAATGAGAGAGGGAAAGTGCAAGCGTTGCGGTGAAAACTGGGACCCTAAACACAGATGTGCTAATGGAAAAGCGAAAAATCTATACAGTTGTGAAGCAACTAATGACGCTAACAATAATGATTCATATATAGAAGGATTAGAAGACAACTTAGAGTTCTCTCCAGAAGTGGATGGCGAAACTATTCCGCAAGTGTCATTATAAGCTATCACAGGCATATCACAACCTCAAACCCTAAGGTTAAGAGGACATATCAAGAACAACAACGTAATGGTTCTCGTCGACACTGGCAGTACCCACAATTTTCTAGATTCAACCATGGCAAAAAGACTTAACATCTTCACCTTCCCCATGCCTAATATGAAGGTAATGGTGGCCGATGGTAAGAAGATTGAACAAGTAGGGAAATGCCATAAGGTCAAACTACAGATAAAAAACTTTCATTTAGAATCTCCATTCTACATCGTTCCATTACGAGGAGTAGATGTGGTCTTAGGAATTCAATGGCTACAAACTTTAGGTACTTATTCTGCCAACCATTAGAAGCAGTTTATAAGTTTTAAGTGGAAAGGGCAGAAACACAGGTTGTATGGATTCCAAGCCCCAGAAGATCAAGTCGTATCTTCCTCTCTGATGACGAAGATGATTCAAACAGGAGCGCCAACATCTACAGTACAATGTCATCAGTTAGAAATGTTATCTTCAAAAGGGAGCCACGAAGAGTCACCAGAAGAACAAGGACTAGTTCGGACACACGAAAAAGTATTCCAGGATCTACCCATAAAAGTACCTCCAGATAGGAAAATCAAACATCCAATAGAAGTCAAGACAGGATCCGACCCTGTCGATATCAGATCTTTTCACTATCCACATCAACAAAAGATTGAACTCGAGAAGATACTCCACGATCTTTTTAAAATGTGGGAAGCAAGAGCTCGTCGCTCAAGAAACACAGGCATTCGTCAACATTGTCCATCATTACGTATGCTTTGAGGACAAAGCATTTTTAAGAGAGGGGCAATGTTATGTATATTTTATTAATTATTAGTTAGATATAGTTATCTTAGGTTTATTAATGTGGAAGGGCATGATCAAAGATCATGCCTCTTCGCCAAGGGACACCATAAGGTTGTATTTAAAGCCTTGGTGATTCCCCATTGTAATCATCTTTCATCTTTTATCAATAATAATATATACTTATAAAGTTTACCAGAGTTTTTACACTCCAAAAGGGGCTTCCCTTCACGGGGGAACCAACTCTTAAGGTAGCTGAGATAATCATGTCTTGACTGAATGTTTAAATCACTAATGTAAACAAGAAAAGCTGCAGCAAGTCTAAGTAAAGAAAATAAAACCAGGAACCTTGAGATGAGGCTGTCAATTTCCTTTGTTATCTTCATCTTCCTCGGCATCAGGTGTTTCTTCCAGGACTGGGCAGTTGTAGACACAAATCACTTCTTCATCCTCCGCTGTCAATGGAGGCGTAGCTCGCGGGGTTGCCAGAGGAGGAGTAGTGATGACCAGAGCAGGCACCGTCTCGTCCCCACGCCAAATGCCATCCTCTGAGAGGTTCCAGACCTCTATGTCTTCTGCAGTGGGAAGCTTCACTAGTAAGTTGCAGGTTTTCCGTGGAACGGGAGGCAAGGAAGTCAGAATAATGGATTTCCGGTTTCGCTTTCTGCCTCTCCGATGGTTGAGCTGATACGACGGGCCAATGCCATGGTAGCTTTCAAAGCCAAGGATACAGTCAGGGGGAGCTGGGATGAGGGAATTGGAGCTTACGGAGGACTCCATAACTTCCCCCATGGAGCAAAAGTGCGTGGCAGAGCCACAATGACTGTAAGTAGGATGGGCACCTCTCCCATTGCCCCGAACAGGTCTTAAGTGTTGACGCGGTGGCATGACGGCTTGAGTAGGAGGAGGGCTAGACGACGGATTAGGAGCATAGAGGCGAGGAGGGCGATGGGGAGAGAGGTCAGTGATGGAGAAGTCTGCAGGGTGAGGAGTTGAAGGCGATGAAGCATAATGAGCGGAGAGAGGATATGAAACGTCTCTATGAAGCCAAGAAGCATTGATAGCGCAGAGTAAATTATCCAAGCAGCGACAGAGAGGATGAACGCAGCCAGCCTTGCCGCTGTTGACACCTAATCCTAAGGGATTGGGTGAGATTGTATTTTATTGTATTTTAGTAAATAAGGAAGGCCAAGAGACATTGGGAAGTGAATCCTAATAGTCTCACCTCCATGTATAAGTACACACACAATCTCCATCTAATGCATCTTCAGTTTTGCGGAGTTACCTCCATGTTTGACATGGTATCAGAGCTAGTCCCATTTTTGGCATTCTTGCCTTTGGTGTAACTCTCTCATGTTCTGCATTTTTTTGCAGACTGTCATTGTGCATTCAGTTTTAGTGCTCCTGGCATTCAGTTTCTTACTGCTTTTTCCATTCTGCAATTTTGAAATAATTCTGCGTTTTTTTTTTTTTTTAATGCAAATTCTGCCACATTTTTATCTGCACATTTAGTTTTTACTGTAAAAATAATTTTTACAGTTCCCTACACATTCAATTTTACTGTGCAAAATATTTTTTCGCTCTCACCTCACATCCCAGCACCCACATCAACGCTCTCCCTCATAGTTCTCACGCACTCCGCCTCCCCTCGGGCTCCCGCTCACCCCTCACGGCCCTCCCTCCCCTCGGCCTCACTCTCATAGCTCACAGCCCTTCGGCCCTCGCCCCCTCACCCCTCACAACCCCTGCCCCCTCACACAGCTCACGGCCCTTGCCCCCTCACCCCTCACAACCCCCGCCCCCTTCACACAGCTCACGGCTCCTCGGCCCCTGCCCCCTCACCCCTCACAGTCCCCGTCCCCTCACACAGCTGCCCTCCCCTCACACAAACCCCCGCCCCCTCACATAACTCTCCTCGCTCTGCCCACCCTCCCCGCTCACGACCGCGCTCCCCACTTGCTCGCCCCATCCCCCTCCCCGCTCACGACCGCGCTCCCCACTTGCTCGCCCCATCCCCCTCCCCTGCCCTCCCCTCCCCTCTCACGACCGCTCGGCCCTCCCCACCCGCTCACAGCAGCTCGACCCTCCCTCCCCACCCGCGCCTCCCAACCCACCCTCCCCACCCACTCGTTCCTCCCCCTCCCCTCCCACGCAGATTCTCTCTGTTTTTTTTTTACAATTCGACCTCTTATTCTGATTTTTTTACACAGTTTGGCCTCCCCCAGAAAACACCTGCCCTGGTAAACACCTTCCCCAGAAAATACCTCCTCTGGTACAAACTTTCCCCAGAAAACACCTCTGTTTTCCCCAAGTATTTTTACCAAAAAAAAAAAAAATTTGCAGAATTGAAACTAGAATTGAGTTTTTACCGTGACAGCAAAGTATTTTTTTCAAAAGAATGCATTCTCTCTTATTGTAGGAGTTGTTCTCTTCGGCAAGGAGAACTATCTTGAATGGTCTCGAAAAATCAAGCACACTCTCATTTTTAATGAACTGTGGAGAGGAATTTGTGAAGGAGAAGGAGACCTTCCACCAGCAAAGCCCACTTCAGTCAAGGAGATCGCCATTTGGGAAAACAAGAATTGCAAGGCCTATGCCTTGATTGCAGCTTCCGTAAATGAAGAGGTGAGTCACCATATTACACCATTTTCGAATGCCTATGAAGCCTTGAGCAAGCTAAAAGAACTCTATGACTCACATTCAGAACTTGAAATTGTTCAATTAATGATTAAGATGTTCAGTCTTGAATTGAAAAATGATGATCCTCTTGCTTTAGCTTTAGAAGTAAGATCTATCATGCATGACATTAAGAACACTGGTGTAGAAGTTGATATACCTCTCATAGCATATGTTAAGGCATTGTATCCCACTTACTCACATTATCTTGAGTCCTTGCAAGCAAGTGGAAACCTCATGAAAATCACCTTTGATTCCCTTGAGAAAAAGTTTGCAGAAAGAGAGAAGGCTTTTGGAAAGATGACAGCCCCTCTGTCTTCTGAAGAGGCTGTATGCTTTGCACATAGAGAGAAGAATCATGCTCAAGATTCTTCTAGAGGAAGAGGTGGCCGAAGCGGAAGAGGAAGAAGAAATTTCAGAGGAAGGGGGGCAGACAAACTCAAACTGAAAAATCTGATCTTCATTGCATACGCTGCAATAAAGACTGGCATGATGCATCTACATGTAATCTGCCTTGGGATAAAATTGAGCAACAAAGAAATCAAGAAAAAGGTAAAACTCATGATAGAGACAAAGGTAAAGCACCTGAATCCGCTCATTATGTTGTAGCACATTGTAACAATGGAGTAACTGAAGACTTGTTTGATGTTTCATTTACTTCTTGGAGAAATGATTGGTTGCTAGATTCAGGAGCAACATGTCACATGACATTTATAAAAGATCTTTTTGAAGAATTTACTGACAAAGTTGATGGAGCAGTATACTTCGCAAATAAATCCAAACTCAAGCCATCAGGGCTTAGCACAATCAGGCTTAAGTTGCTTGGTCTTCCAGATCATCTTCTACATGAGGTTCTATACCTCCCTTAGTTGAGGAGAAACTTGCTGTCCTTGGTCCACATCCGCCAGCAAGGACACTCCATTCACATGTTTGACGACAAGGTTGAGTTCAGAAAAGCATCAGATCGCTCACTTGTCATGGAGGGAATAGAAGAAGGAAGACTCTTGAAGCTGCAAGTTTCCTCTTCTCATGCACAAAACTTTGCATTTAGTTCACATCATGATGAAGGTACATTCTCATCAAGTCTTTTATGGCATGCTAGATTTGGACACTTAAACTATGACAACCTTCAATTGTTGAAGAAAAATGGTGTTAATGGACTGCCTAGGAAACTTGAGCAATGTGATGCTTGTATTCTAGGAAAGCATAGCAAACAACCATTTCACGATTCACATTCCAGAGCACATAGAAAACTTCAACTTATTCATTCAGATTTATGTGGCCCTATGCCTGTTGCTTCTGCAAATAGAAATAAATATATGATGACATTTATTGATGATTACACCAGAATGTGTTGGGTTTACTTATTGAAGAACAAATCTGATACTTTTCAAACATTCAAGAATTTTCATGCATGGATTGAAAATGATACACAAACTCATATTGGCTCTTTGCGTACTGATAATGGAAAAGAATACACTTCTAACGAATTTGAAAATTATCTTCGTCAACATGGGATCAAACATCAAACAACTGTGGCCTATAATCTCCAACAGAACGATGTAGCTGAAAGATTGAACAGGACAATTTTAAATATGGTTCGCTCCATGATGTTTTTTAAGAATGTAAAATTGATGTTTTGGGCTGATGCAGTTCTATGTGCTGTATACATAAAGAATAGGTGCCCTTCAAATTCAACAGAAACAAAACTTCTTATGAAATGTGGCATGGCCACATTCCTTCGGTAAAACATTTCAGGGTCTTTGGTTCCACCTGTTATGCTTTGATACCCAAGGTACAAAGGAATAACTTGGTGCTAGAAGTCGAAAATGTATCTTCTTGGGGTATTCCAATACCTCCAAAGGATATCGTCTCTATGATGAAGTCAATAAGAAGTTTGTAATAGCAAGAGATGTCATATTCCTTGAATCTTCCAAGACTGACAAAGTTGTTGAGCGGCAACTTGATCGCCTGGATAGAGTCACACATGCAAAGTATTTTCAAGAATTTGATAATCAGATTCCACATCTTGAAGTGGGGATTCCTATACTGAATTAGCCTGTGGAATCATTTTTCGAAGCACCCTCTCCCCCACATGAAGAACCAACCATGGATGACACCTTGAACGATGTGATTGATAGAATTGAGAGATTGAATCTTGATTCAATTCCAACTCAATCAAATGAGCAGCCTGGGCCATCTCAGAAAGGTCCCGCCAAATGGCTGACAAAGACACTAGAAAACGTTCGTCCTAATGAGCTTGGAAAGACAGGGACAAGAAGTTCCACTAGACAAAACGAAGGTGATGTGGATAATTCTGATTCACCTGTTGATATGGATATTGCTTATAACTGTGAATTGAGTTTGTCTACAGATCATGAACCAACTTTCTTCAAAGAAGCCGCTTCTCATGATGAATGGAATGAAGCGATGCAAAAGGAGTATGATGCCTTGATAAAGAATGGCACTTGGAAGTGTTAATCAAGGTTGTCATTGATGTCAATGTGGCATTGACCGAGATGTCAATATTCTTGAGATGCTTGGTTCCGGATGATGTGCCTACTCTTGAATCTTGATGAAGAAGCCTAGAACCAACATGATGTCAAGATGGCGAGTATTTTTAAGGTGGCAAGTGTCAGTCATGTAACCTGGTAACCTAGAAGACTACACTTAATGATGTTCTACGTGATGACACTTGATGAAGGTCTTGATGATATGGTTGGAGTCTATATGTTGACATGAAGGACCATTTGATGACATGGACAATGATTGGTGACATGACATGAAGTGACAAGGAGATCCACTTAATTGGCATTCATGGAAATATCATTGATGGAAGTATATATACTTGATGAAGCTATCCATATACACTTGAGGAGCTCATTGTTCAGCCTACTGTTCATCCCTTCATGCACAAGAAATACAAGGACTGTCACCAAGAAAATACTTAAGAATATCTCTCTAAATAAAGGCTCACTGTCCATCATTTTTATGCATAGGAATACAAGGACAGTCAGCAAGAAAAATGATTTTTTTGGGGACCTTGAAGGAAGGATATCAACATGAGCCCTTGTCCATCTTAAAGAAGACTCCTTCCTCTTTCTAACAAGCTATTACTCGGCCCGAAACTCCAAGTGGTTTGTAAGATATTGATTTTTGAAGTTGTGGAATAATTAATTTTTTTGAGCTGACCTGTCCTGGCTCCCAATGTCGGCCTGCCTTAGTGATGTGTCTCCTCACACTAAACCAATATAAATACATGTCGTATCTTCTCATTTTTGTCATGGAATTCGGTGAAAATCACAGAAATTCAGAGAGAAAAGCTACAGAACAGCAAGGAGGCCGAGATGTCATAAAAGAAGACTGTTTGGGTAATTTTTTGTTATGATTTTTGGGTCTTGAACACAGGTTTCTAGCCACTAATTCAGTCAAGAATTCATCTGAGATAATTGCAGATCCAAAATAGAACAGCAAAAGAGAAAAGGAGTTTCTGGGGGATGTCTGAAGAATTTAACTCAAATTTTCTGTGGTTTGGACCATACTAAAATCTGTGGACAGGTATCATCTATGGAAGCTCGGACCTCCAGTAAACTTGGCAGTTGTTAAACTCGGTTTGTGGGTGTGCAGACCTTGAAAAAAACAAACTGTGACAAGTCTCTTCAGGAAAGACAGCCATCAGTGACGAAGAACAGTCTCATTTTTGGAAGAAACTCGGACCTGTAGCTTATCTCTTGGACCAGCATTTGACTTTAGTCTTGGTCCTGTAGCAGCTAGTGGAGGAATAACAATTACAGTCACCCATGGTCACAGAATTGTTGGGGAAGCTCATTAAAAGATCGATTTTGTGTCATTCTTGGACATACATCACAATTTGGAAACCTTGAGGATAACTGCCTAAGATACCTCAGACCTGTAGCTTACCTTTGTTGTGGACAGTGTTGTGGCTTCACCAATTCGATTGGATTTGTGGGCATTGCCAAAGGACAATGACAGGCTTGTAGACAATTTGTTTTGAGTTGCCTTTGTGACGCTTTGGAGCATCTTTAGAAATATTGTTGATGCAACATTAACATCACATCTTGAAGAATATTTTGACATTGAGAGCATAGTATTGGGCATAGTTTGGTGCAGACTTCTTGGTAGAATTGATATACATCCTGAAGCAAACCTTTTAGAGAAGAGTTGGAGAAAATCTTGAAGACCATTGTGCAACAGACCCTACAACAGTCTTGGAGGAAATCTAGAAGCAACCTATTTGAAGCATTGCTGGAACATAATAGAAGAACCCTTGTGTTGACTTGAGGCAACAGACATTGGAACATTGAAGACATTGTGAAGCACTTAATGAATTATTTGGTGGTGTCCTTGAGACTTAGTGCAGCTTACTGAAGACAGCTTGTTGAGAAGCCTAAGCTGATCTTGGAGACATTATTTTAGACCATGATGCGTTGAAACCATCATGAGGTAACTTGGAGAAATTGTTTGGGTACGATGGAGGGCAGCGGTGACACCTTCTAAGAAGAAAAGGTTGTCATTGATGACGTAATGTGGAGACTACAATGAAGACTAAGTGAAGATTGAAAGGGCTCATTGAAGAAGACATTGGGAGCCGTGAAGTATAACCAAATATATCTTGACGAATTGAAGCAGGAGGTTGGAGCCTCATAGAGACAAGGTTGGTGCCTTGGAAGATAGGGTTGGAGCCCTAGAGGATAGGTGTCCTCAAAAGACCAGGTTAGAGCCTGTACCAGATATAGGGTTGGAGCCCTTGAGGTTGGTGCCTCAGAATTGACGAGGTTGGAGCCTTGAAGTCCAAGTCGGTGCTGGGCAAATACAGGTTGGAGCCTGGGAGATTGAAGATTGGTGTCTTCATCTAGGGTTGGAGCCCTACATATATTGTACTTGATTTATTGTAAAGAAGAAATTAATAAAAGCATTTATTCTTATTGTTCATTTTGTGTTCTAAATATAGGTGATCTAACTGGTAAAATTAACAATTGAAAAGAAATACTGATTCACCCCCCTCTCAGTATTTCCAATAGGAAGTTGGTTGATCCTCCTTTGGGAACCAAACCAATTGGCTGTAAGTGGGTCTACAAGAACAAGTACAAAGCAGATGGCTCACTTGACAAACACAAATTATGAAGAAAGAAGGGGTCGATTATGAAGAAAATTTTTCTCCCATAGCAAAATGGGCCACCATCCGGATACTCTTTGACCTAGCAGCTCAGAAGGGATGGAAAGTCCATCAGATGGATGTAAAAACTGCCTTTTTGAATGAAGATCTAAAGGAGAAAGTTTTTATGTCCCAGCCAGAAGGATTTGTTGTGAAGGGCCAAGAACACAAAGTATGCAAGCTTATAAAATCCTTGTATGGCCTCAAGCAAGCACCGCGAGCCTGGTATGAGAAATTAACTGAGCATCTTCTGAAACTTGACTTCAAACATTTTGATCTCGATGATGCAACTTTGTTTGTTAAGAAAGTTGGAAAAACAGTTGTATATCTTGTGGTGTATTTAGATGATCTTTTGATGACAGGGAACAATGAGAGTTATATTGCATCCATAAAGAAAGAATTGAAGAAAGGTTTTGAAATGACTGATTTGGGTTATGTTCATTACTATTTGGGTATTGAAGTAACTCAATGTCCAAATTTATATTTCTTTCTCAAAAGAAGTACATTGGAGATCTTTTGAACAAGTTTGGCATGGATGATTGCATTCCCTTAACCACTCCAATGGAACAAAACTTGAAGCTCACATCCATTGAAGGGAAGGAATTCGAGGATGCAACGAAGTATCGGCAGCTTGTAGGAAGTCTTATCTACTTGACTACCACCAGACCAGACATCTCATTCGCTGTTGGAATCCTCTCCAGGTTTATGCAAAAACCGTGTGAAGGACATTGGTCTGTTGCAAAAAGAGTTCTAAAGTACTTGAGGGGGACTCAAGACTTTGGACTCAAATATACACAGGTAAGCGATTTCAGCTTGATCGGATACTTTGATTCAGACTTTGATGGGGACAAGGAAACTGGGGTGTCTACTTCAGGTTATACCATGAGTCTTGGATCAGAAGCTGTCTCATGGAGATCACGCAAACAGTTAGTTCTAGCAGATTCCACAACTGAGGCAGAATATGTGGCAATAGCTGCAGCAACAGAGGAAATTGTGTGGCTCAGAAAAATCCTAGAAGATTTGCAGATGAAACAAATGCATTCAACACCACTCATGATCAACAACACTTCTGCAATAAAGTTGGCCAAGAACCCAAAGTTCCATGATCGAACAAAGCACATCAATACAAAATACCATCTGATTCGACATCATGTTGAGGCCAAAACTATCCATCTACGTCATTGTTCCACAAATGAGTAGATCGCAGACATCTTCACCGAAGCACTTGGAAGAGAAAAGTTTGAAAAGTTCAGAACGATGCTTGGAGTCACCAACATCCCTTCAGATTAAAGGGGTTAATGTTGACACCTAATCCTAAGGGATTGGGTGAGATTGTATTTTATTCTATTTTAGTAAATAAGGAAGGCCAAGAGACATAGGGAAGTGAATCCCAATAGTCTCACCTCCATGTATAAGTACACACACAATCTCCATCTAATGCATCTTCAGTTTTGCGGAGTTACCTTCTGGTCTGACAGCCGCCATTAGTGATATCCTCCCTCGACTGTTAGGTGATGAGTTTGCATGTATTGTATTCCTTGCCCCTCATGCGATTCGTCGGCAACATTTTGCAGGTGGGGGCAAACATCTTGGCATCCGGGGCATTAAAGTGATAATGTTACGAACATAATAATAATAATAATAATCATATCAATGATTAATTAAACAATGATTAATATAAAGAGGCATGTCTCTAAGGACATGACCGTTCATGAAGGGAACCTGTCTAGGTATATAAGTGAGCCCTCATTTGTAAGCACATCATCACCTCATATCTCATATCTCATATCTCTTGTAGTCAAACTTTCATATATTTATATTTATTATCCTACGATGGATACTTTTATATTTCAGATATCTTGAATATTCCATTGCGTATAGGAACCTTGTTCGTTACCTTGGTATGAGAGCCGCGTTCTCCAATCCCGGCCATTGCCCAAGATTTTACCGCATACTGGAAGATTTTATAGTTTCTCCTATTGCTTGATTATCAGTTTGATTTTGGCCTTTGGCCACTAGAAGTTGAAGTTGACCTTGGTCATTACATAAAAAAAAAAAAAAAATTCTGGCCCTTGGCCATTAAAAAAAAAGAAAAATAAAGGAATATATATATATATATATATATATATAAACAAGTTATTAAAAAAAAACAGGAACAAAAACAAAAAAAACCAAAAAATAACAAAAATAAAAAATTACTTACTGTCAAACAGAAGCTGTCGACCAAAGTCCTCCGACCACCACCTATCCACATGTTCCATTGCCATAGTCGAGTCATTCCCCAACCGTCCTCCATCTTAATCGCTTTACCAACCGCTGCATCTGTCGCCACTGTCGACCAGACTCTCGTGACCACCGCCTATCCACATGTTATGCTGCCATAGTCAAGTCATTCCCCAGTCATCCTCTGTCTTAAGTTTTAATCGCTCTGCCAGCCGCTGCATCTGCGGCCACTGCCTATTGATCTTGTTACCCACCAAAAGTGGGTGATTCCATAGGAGAAATTTTCTCCTAGGTATCTCTTCAGGCGACAACCAACAACTCCTGACACCCACCAGTGTAGCCTATTCATTGTGCATTTGATCTTTGCTTCGTGCATTGGTCATACGTCCCCTCACCCATCTGTCGAGAGCACATGTTAGAAGGTGTGCAATCCAACCCGAAAGGTATGCTTTTCATTATGCAATTGAGTGCTTATGTTTGTTTTTCTTGGGTATTTTTGGGCATGGATTATTGGGTGACTTGGAAGAAGGAAGGGCTTTGATCGTGGTTTTGTTCCCTCACCTTAAATGGGGGGTTGATCCTAAATCCTAGTCCCGTGGGATCTCCCTTATTGACCTATGGTTTCAAGAAGGACAGCTTTTGGGAAACCCCAATTTTTGGTGGCAGGGTCTCGTTTTCCCGTTCCACACTTTTCACTCCCCTCCGCCCATTACAAGCCTTGTTTCATCATTTTTCTTCTCTGGGTCCACATGACCACTAGGTCCACAAGGCACTGGCTCACCCCCTCCCCTTGTTAACATGTTAGGGTCGAGTCTTGAAATGTTGCCCTGAAGGTTGATGCAACCAAAAGAACGTTAAAAGCATACTGTGGCCACAAGCAAGAAACAAAACAAAAGAATATTATAAAGTGCAAAGAGATGGCCGAGACATTTAATATAGCACGTGGGCAAAAGCCAAACATGAGCTCTGCCCCTTATCGTTATTGCCATCATTGTGGTTCCTAGGGCCCATGAGTGCCCTTACATCATTAGGGAATCCATGTATGTCCCAACCCCTGGTGGGCGATGAATTGTCCCACCTTAAGGGGGTAATAATTGCTTACATCATACGCAACATGCTCTAATTTCCTGGAGTCTCGAACAGTAATAGAAAGAAAAATCAAGAAAAGGCAAAAGGAAAATAAAGAATGGTGGAAAAATAAAGGTCGGGGTAACTCATGTATCCACAATTGCTCCCTACTACATGTATACACCTAATATATGAACATCCCTCATCATTGCCACCTTTGAACCCGTGGCATTCGACCTTGAGGCCTCCGTGCCCCCATCCATTCATCATCATTCACATGACACCTATCAAATGAAGGATGTACCAAGGAATTGTTCTTCCGCTTAGGGGTTGGGAACACATAATAGGGTTGTTTATTAGCCACTCTTACCTAGGGAGGTAACATTGTTACTAGCTTGAAGCCCCAAATTTGGAAGGGAAGCCCACTATGAAGTCTCAATGTGCCCTTGATAAACATGCTTGGTTCACTTAGATGCACTAATGAATTATTGTACGTAATGGTGAGGATGCAACATTGGACATCATATGCAATTGGCAAGTGGTTTCATCATGGGCTGGGCAACTTAATTGAGGCCCAAGTCCACCAGAGGATCATATTGACACCCTTGTGTGAAGCTTTGAGAGCCATGGGACTCCCATCATGTGTAAAGTATCATTTCACGCCATGGGCACCCTCAACACCTTCAACAATCTACTCATTGCCCCACTTTATTCACGAGATGATGCACTTGGACTAGTGTGCCGCAACTGACTTAACATTGATCACATGGCTTGGCAGCTGATCCAAGGCCCAAAGGAGGTTTGTCTCACCCCTTGAGACATGGGAGGGCAAGCATTATCATTAGAGCCCTCAGTATTGGAGCAATGGAGGTTAGTCTATCATCAGGAGACCCATGAGACCAGTTTCTATGCCCTAAACTCACTTTGGGGCCCCACATGATGAATTGCATTGAGAGTTAGGGGCCATCCCCTAGTTCGTGATTTATGGAGCCCCCTCTCACATATTTTGGCACCAAGAGGACTCAACGTGGCCCTCCAACGACCCTACATCAACATGATGTCATCAATTCATCTAGCATTTGGATGGCTAATTCACAATTTGTAAAAGCTACTTTGTCGGCTTGTGATCAAGGGATGTATCTTGCCCATTTTTATAGTGTTTGGGGCCTTATAGGATAAATTCGACCTAGTAGGACTCATATAAATATTACTTAACTTCATTTGTATTGGATCATCATCACACTTGGGAATTTCAGCCTTCTTGGCAAATTCACACTTTTTCTTTGATTGGCTATTGGATGATCTTGGATGCATTTTGATATTTGGAGCTGGAATTCGATCTTCTTTGGAGCTATCTCTTGATTTGTGGATGGATATATGATATTGTCATCTTGTAAGTGCCTTTTGTTGAAGTTTTGTTCTTGAAAAATGTCTAATGTATGGAATTGTTACAACTAGATTAATGCTATATTGTGTCGTAATTGTTGAAGGTTAGTTTTGAAAGCTATTTGTTTGGCAATTGCATATGTTACTCATAGCATGACATGTGGTGAATGTTCCTAGTGGATGAAGTATTGTTTTTCTCCCTAAAAATCTATAAATTTTGAGTGGGTAGTTGTTGAGGGTTAGTAGCTAGGGCATCAATTGTTGACCTCCTTAAGGAAGATTTTGGCAAATCTAAAGCATCTAGGACTCCATAAGCCCAAAGGACAAGGCATTGGTCCAGGCCATTTGGTGATCAAACCTTTTTGTCTCCATAATTTCTCCTTTTGAAATTTGATTCCCCTCTTTTGGAAGGCTAGGCTAGGGCATAGAGCGAATTGCATTAGAGGAAGAATTGGTGGATTCCAGGAGCATATATGTCAAGCTTAGGGTCTTGTCTACAAGACCTCAAATTTTGACAACATCCCTTGAGTTTTCATCCCTAAGATATCTTGCCTTAGGTGTGCCCTAGAAGGGAAACCCTAGCTTGCATTCCTTGGACTTGGGGACTTCTCTGAGTGTTGTATGGGGATAGTACTCAGTGAAGTAAATCATAAAAGGCCCTTTCTTCTCCTTGCCTTGATCTCGGGAGTACCTTTAACCACATTAACTCACAAAACCCTAGGTGCAAGATCTTTCTAGGTTTCTTAGAGGGAGCCAAGAACCTTTAGAACTGTCAAAACATCACATAGAACTTCCTTTGAGAGGTCTTATCTTATCACCTAGAACCATAAACCCTAGAATATCAATCAAAGGTGATTGCCTATCTATCGGGACTCCTCCCATCAGTGAAATTTCGTAAAGAGAAGGCGACATTTTCTGTGGTGATAGTGGGCCATTGCCCCATTGTTATCACTTTAGTCTAGCTCTTTGTCCTATAGGCTTTCCCTCTTTAGGGCTTGCTAGATTGTGCGGTAACATTTTTGGAAGAACGAAGCCCTTGTTCTTCATTGAACCTCAAAGTCAATGCTTGTATGGTGAAGCCAGCATCTCTCAAGGCATTTTGAATTCACCCTGGCGACTCCTACATGATTGATATGGGTAACGTAATAGAATGTCGTACCTTGATGAAATCCCCGCCTTGTACATTGCTAACATTCTCGGGTGCTCAAATCATGTGACCTTCAACACAATATTTAGGGTCCCCACGTTTGATTGTGATCCATATTCTGTAATTGATCATGTGGTAAGATTTGTTACTTATACCTCAAAAGCTCATGTGGTTAATCAAGATGTTTTCATAATGTTGTTCATAAGGTCCCTCCAAGGTCATGATTCATGGTTATATAATTGCAAGTCTAACAGTATTTCATCAATTGAAGTACTCTTTGATAAGTTTCTGGAGCATTCTCGAACTAGGGACCAGGCTTGCCAAACATTAGATATTGATTTTCAAGAGGAAGCCTTCATTGAACATGAGGTGGATCATGAGGAAGAAGAAGATCCCTTTTTAGATCATCAAGATGAGTTCATTGACGAAGACATTAAGCGAGATCTTGAATGGGAGCATGATAAGGATTTTATTAAGGAAGGTTCTTTTTTAACTGAAGATTCTTCTAACATTGTACATATCTAGGACCTTGAGAAAGCTGATCCCATTAAACCCTTGGACATTGACATTAGTGATTACTTGTATATTGAAGAAGGGAAGTAGGAGATCATTGGCCATCGTTTTGACAAGGACCCTATCTATGATACTTATGATGATATCAATAGAGGCCTTGTCTTTCCCTACCATCCTTATGATCCTAGAGGTATATTCAAGTCATCCATGGACCCTCTTATCATTCCTTGATGCACGATCATAAATGATGATGAGCTTAGGTCATTTCCCCCTTTTGAATATGATTATGAGGAAAAGCAGCTTATTTGTTGTGATCCTTCATTTCAGCCATCCCTTCATCCTTATACCACTAAAGAGACTTTCGAGAAGGGGCGCTTGAGCTTGGTCATTGATTCCTCCATATTTAGGGTTGAGGGACTGATTCAATGGGTTCGACCTGATTCATGTTCTTCCCCTTTTTCCATCGCCTCTTTGCATAATTCATGGTCACTTTACTTTCCCACTTCCCACCCTTGTGACCTAGCACACCCTTGTGACCTAGCGTATGAGTGTCATGATTATCGTGTTTGCTTTCAAATGTATGTCATAATTGATCATAGGAGTAGGAAATATGATCTTGATCTAATGATATGTTGGTTACATTGGCTATACAACTATACCTAGCACTTGCAGAATGTAGCATTCATGATAGAGTAAGATGCATTGTAGATTTATTTTCATAGCTATTATCATCATATCATGTTCTCATGTTAGAATAGGTGCATCTAGAATAAATTGGCATCTTAGAATATATTTTCTTTTCTATACGAATTATTATTTTCATGAAAACATGGGTGATAAAAGTACGGCCAGGATACATGCTTCCAACATTGTTTGTGATGTGGAGGATACAAGTCTATTGTCCCAGAGGATTGCTGGTGTTCTCATGAACTGCCCGTCCAAGTACATTGATTGAAGAGCTCATGTCCCATTTTGGAGCCAGATGTTACCCATCAAAAGTGGGTGACCCCATAGGAGGATTTTTCTCCTAGGTATCTCTTTAGCCGATAGGCAACAATTTTTGACAACCACCAGTGTAGTCGATACATTGTGCCATTTGATTTTCGTTCCTTGCATTAGTCATTTGTCCCCTTGCCCATCTGTCGAGAGCATATGTTAAAAGGTGGGCAACCAACCAAAATGTATGTTTTTCACTGTGCAATCGCGTGCTTATGCTTGTTTTTTTTAGGCATGGATTATTGGGTGACTTGGAAGAAGGAATTGCTTTGACCGTGGTTTTGTTCCCTCACCTTAAATGGGGGATTAATCCTCAAACCTAGTCCTGTGGGATCTCCCCTATTGACCTATGGTTTCAGGAAGGGCAGTACTTGGGAAACCCCGATTTTGGTGGCGTGGTCCCGTTTTCCTGTTCCACACTTTTCACTCCCCTTCACACATTACAAGCCCTATTTCATCATTTTCCTTCTCTGAGTCCACAAGGCACTAGCACACCCCTGTCTACAACATGTCTGGGTTAGGTCTTGAAATGTTGCCCCAGAGGTTGATATGACTAAAAGAATGTTAAAAGCATATCGTGTTCACAAGAAAGAAACAAAAGAAAAGAATATTATAAAATGCAAAAAGATGGCCGACACATTTAATATTGCACGTGGGAAAAAGACAAACATGAGCACTACCGCTTATCGTTATGGCCATCACCGTGGTTCCTAGGGCCCATGAGTGCCCCCACATCATTAAGGAATCCATGCACGTCCTAACCCCTGGTGGGCGATGAATTGTGATGCAGGAGCATTAGATTCGGGAAAATACTCTGTATTTTATTAAGCCTAGGGGGTCTTATGTTTGTGAGAAAATATCAATTTTATGTAAATATTAATGGGATTTTTGAGAGATTTTAATTAATTATTGTGAGGATTTGTTCATGTTCCCAAATGATTTAGAGAACATGAGGGAAATTAGATTTTAGATATTTAAGAATTAATTATGAAACCTAAGTTAGATTTGGTTTCAAGATTTTAGGGATAAAATCTAGATTGTAGGGGTGTTGAGATATTTGAGGACTTTGTTGAGTTATTAAAGGGATTTGAACCTAAATTGGTTCATCCAAATTTGTATAAATTAATAAGCCTTAAAGGCAAAAGAGAGCAGGAGCAGAATAAAGAGAGAGGTGAGGTTTGGACAACAGAATTGTAAGCCTACGGGCTTTTGTAAAGGGCCAATGATTTGAAAATCAGGCCAAGAAGGAAGATCGCCATGTAAGGTTTGCAGGACTAATGAAAGAACTTGATTTTGAGTTAATTTCCATTATATGATTATGAGATTGTTGTTTATGAATTCAAATACAATTGAATGAATCGAATTTTGTAAAGGACTGGTGGTTCGATCTGAATAATCGATGTTGATATTGTTAAACCCACAATGCAAACTTGTTGAATGTAGAAGGCGTTGAATCGGGCGTTAAATCTTTGTGTGAATGGTTGTTTTTCCAAATGTATTTAAGTCCACGGTTTTGTGTATAGAAGTATACAAGGCTCTGTTCTTTCAGGAATTCGTTTGTTATTGATATATTCCTGTGTCAAGAGTTGCTGAGTGAAATCGATAGGGAATCTGATTACACTAATTTCCATTGATTTAATGCGTTGAAGCACAACATTAACGTGCATGAAACAGGGTTAATTGAAGTGGAGTTTTCACCTTGAGGAAGGATTGAATCGAAATTCAATTCAAGTTTGGTATTGGCACATTTGCTTGGACAACGATGTTGAGTTCGACTTATTAAGAGAACATGCCGTGGAAGGTCGATTTGAAGGATCGATGGAAATTATCAGCGTTAAATGTTGAGTTGGGAGTGAACGCAAATTGCAGAAACTGTGTAACGTTGAGCTGACGAATCTCATCGAAGAGAACAAAGGAAGGGACCTTTGTTTATATGGTGTACTAGTTTCTGATTTTCATATCAGATTAGAGTCATGTTAAACAGAGCGCGACTATATATTGAACCTGTGGAAGGCGGTTTTGTAAATGCAAACAAGCAGTATTGCGTGACTTCACAACTGGTAAGTTGTTTTGTCAAATGGAATGCGATAACAGTTAGCTTCCGACACGTGGCTCTGAGTGGTTTTACAAAACCACAATTATCGCGCGACTTGAGAATGTTAAAGTCCATGAGCCTTTGGAACGCGATATTCGTTGGATTATTTGGATGGAGTATGATGGTGCGAATGCCATCGATTTGATGGAGGAAGAAAGGCAAGTTATGTTGCTGGGGCCCAAACATAGTTAAATGTTGGCGTTTGTTTTTATCAAAATCTGAATTTATGAATGGTGGCATTTAAATTTAACGCCGTAAGGGTTGGTTGATATTGGAATGTATAATTCCATATGCGTTGGTTTGATTAGCCAATGTCAAGCTTGTTTAAAAAAGGCAAAGGCACATATATATAATGGAACCAAAATTGATTTATAAATGTGAATTATCAATCTTTTGGAATTGGGTTTATATAGTTGGGGTTTTAAATGAAAACCAAATGTGAGATGGTTTTTATGAATATATGGTTTTATAACCATGTACTAAAAAGTGGAAGAAATCTTCTTTGAAGATTTAAATTGTAAGCTTCTGCAAAAGGTTGTGAATTGCCAGATTTGGAGTTTTATTTGAGGCAATTATTTGGATGCCATTTTTATATGCCTAGCTTGGAATGAGAATGTGGGTAAAGGCAGGGTGATCTGCCATCAAATTGCCCCACCTCAAGGGGGTAATAACTGCTTACATCATACACAACATACTCTCATTTCCTAGAGCCCCGAGCAGTGATACAAAGAAAAATCAAGAAAATACGAAAGACAAATAAAGAAGGGTGGAAAAACAAAGGCTAGGGTAACTCATGTATCCACAATTTCTCCCTCCTACATCTATACACCCAATATGTGGGCATCCCTCATCATTGCCACCTTTGAACTTGTGGCATTCGACCTTGAGACCCCCGTGTCCCCATCCATTCATCATCATTCACATGACACCTATCAAATGAAGGATGTACCAGGGAACTGTTTTTCCCCATAGGGGCTGAAACATCTAATAGGGTTGTTATTAGCCACTCCTAACTAGGGAAGTAACACTATTACGAGCTTGAAACCCCATATTTGGAAGGGAAGCCCACTATGAAGTCTCAATGTGCCCTTGATAAACAAGCTTGGTTCACATAGATGGACTAATGAATTATTTTACCTAATGGTGAGGATGCAACATTGGACATTATATGTAATTGGCAGGTGGTTTCATCATGGGATGGGCAACTTAATTGGGGTTCAAGTCCATTAGAGGATCATATTGACACCCTCGGGTGAAGTGTTGAGAGCCATGGGACTCCCATCATTTGTGGAGCATCATTTCATGCCATGGGCACCCTCAAAACCTTCAACAGTGTACTCATTGCCACACTTTATTCACGAGATGATGCACTTGGACCATTGTGCCCCACCCTGCTTAACATTGATCACATGGTTTGATAGTTGATTCGAGGCCCAGAGGAGGTTTGTCTCACCCCTTGAGACATGGGAAGGCAAACACCATCGTTGGAGCCCTCAGTGTTGGAGCATTGCAAGCTATTTTATGATCAGGAGACCCATGAGACCAATTTTTGTGCCCCAAACTCACTTTGGGTCCCCACATGATGACTTGCCTGGGGAGTTAGTGGCTATCCCCCAGTTCATGATTTATGGGGCCCTCTCACACATTTTGGCACTAGGAGGACACAACGTGGCCCTCCAACGGCTCTACACCAGCATGACGTCCTCAATTCAGCTAGCATTTGGATGGCTAATTCATAATTTGTAAAAGCTACTTGGTCGGCTTGTGACCAAGGGATGTATGTTGCCCATTTTTATAATGTTTGGGGGCTTATAGGCCAAATTCGATCTAGTAGGACTCATATAAATAGAACTCAACTTGATTTGTATTGGATCATCATTACACTTTGGAATTTCAGCCTTCTTGGCAAATTCAAACTTTTTCTTTGATTGGCTTGGACGATCTTAGATGCATTTCAATAATTGGAGCTGAAATTCGATCTTCTTTGGAGCTATCTCTTGATTTATGGATGGATATATCATATTGTCATCTTGTAAATGCATTTTGTTGAAGTTTTGTTCTTGAAAATTGTCTAATGTGTGGAATTGTTGCAACTAGATTAATGCTATATTGTGCCCTAATTGTTGAAGATTAGTTTTGAAAGATATTTGGTTGGAAATTTAATATGTTACTCATAGCATGATATGTGATGAATGTTCCTAGTGGATGAAATATTGTGTTCTTGATAAAACTCCATAAATTTTGGGTGGGTAATTGTTGACGGTTGGTAGCTAATACATCAATTCTTGACCTCCTTAAGGACAGTTTTGGAAAATATGAAGCATCTAGAACTCCATGAGCCCAAAGGACAAGGCATTGGTCCAAGCCATTTGGTGATCAAACCTTTTTCTCTCCATAATTTCTCCTTTCGAAATTTCGGTCCCCTCTTCTTGGACGACTAGGCTAGGGCATAGAGAGAATTACATTAGAGGAAGAATTGGTGGATTCTGGGAGCATATACATCAAGCTTAGGGTCTTGTCTACAAGACCTCAAAGTTTGATATGCATCCCATGAATTTTCATCCCTAAAAACTCTTGCCCTAGGTGTGCCCTTGAAGGGAAACCCTAGCTTGCATTCCTTTGATTTGAGGACTTCTCTGAGGGTTGTATGAGCATAGTACTCGGTGAGGTAAATCATAAGAAGCCCTTTCTTCTCCTTCCCTTGATCTCGGAAGTACCTTTAACCATGATAACTCACAAAACCCTAGGTCTTGTGCAAGATCTTTCTAGGTCTCTTAGAGGGAGCGAAGAGACTTTAGAAATGTCAAAACATCACATAGAGCTTCCTTTGAGAGGTCTTATCTTATCACCTAGTACCATAAACCCTAGAATATAAATCAAAGGTGATTATCTATCTACCAGGACTCCTCCCTTCGGTGAAATTCCGTAAAGAGAAGGGGACATTGGCTATGGTGATAGTGGGCCATTGCCCCATTATTATCACTTAGTCTAGCTCTTTGTCCTATAAGCTCTCCCTCCTTAGGGCTTGCTAGATTGTGTGGTAACAAATCCGTACTAGTCAATCAATTCAGTCACACAAATTGCCGTTCGTGCTTCACAATGCGGCCATAGAAGATTAATTGTCTTACCACCAATTACTGTGCTGCATTTGTACAACCATACGATTTTGTTGGAGGAGCCATTGTCATGATTTTTGCTTAGTACACAACGAATTTCAACCAATTCTGTAGCCATCCATACAACAAATTCTAAATTCATATTTGTGAGCCTCAATTTCCAAACTAGAGTGCGACTAGGCATAAGATTGAACGAGAGAGTAACATTCGACAAGCAGTGGTGACCTTATTAAGAATATTTGAGAAGTTGCTTTTTTAAAAGTGGAATTAATTAAAAAGTTTGATAAAAGTTTTAATTAATTAAAAAATATTATATTATTGAAGCAAATAAAAAAGCGTGTAACAAGTTGAAATGTGGAAAAATATTACTCCACCGTTTTAACATAGAGTTAACGGTGCTTTGATAAAGTAGGAGAAAAAGGGAATACCTTTAAGTTTGAAGTTAATTAAATGCCTTGGGGGTAGATTAAAGGAAATTCACTTATAAGGTACCATTATTAAAGTTAAAAAGATATAAAAGGGTGAATTTGAAGAATATTTCCATTAATAGTAAAGTTCATTTTGAAAAAGAAGAATAAATATTTCAAAAATGAAGGAAGATTCTCCCATAAGGATCTTGCAATTGCAAATTTCATATTATTTACATTAAAGTGGAGTATCCAAGGAAAAATGATTAATGCCATTATCAACATGAGTGACAGAAAATTACATCAATATTAATTTGGCGAATCAACTATCAATTCCAGAGCCAAATATTGGTGAAAGAGAAATTATTTTTGACGAGAAAGAGTATGAAATTAATGATTTACAAGTGATAGTTGATCATTATAAATATATATCTCAATTCAACATTGTAACTTGTATCTATTTATAACATAGAGATTGACATAATTTTTGGTATGCCTTGGCTTAAAGAATTGGGTATGTTCATTTTAAACATAGAGATTTCTTTTTTGATGTTTCCTTATAAGAAGAAGATGATCACATTCCAAGACATGACAATGAATTTTGAATCGATAATGTCTTCATCAGAAGACTTTAAGGATATTTTGAAACTGATGCTTCAAGAGAATCAAGAAACAATATCAAAGAAGCAAAAGGAACTTGAAGAAGTCACATCCAATAAAAACGAAGAAAATTCTTGTTTGAGAGATCATGGTCAGCAACTACTTGCACAATTCAGAAAGTGTAACTCTACAAAGCACAAATTAGAACAAGAAAAGGAAAGTTATGAGAAGAAACTCAATAAAAATCTATCAGAGAAAGAAGAAAAACATTTGCGCTTAAAATTTTTTAATCAAAAGTTATTAGAACAAATCAGAGATTAAAAAAATGAAAAAAATTGAGTGTAAAAAAGAAGATGAATCAGAAGTTGCAGAACTTTCACGTTTAAAAAATTGAGTGTAAAAAAGAAGTTGAATCAGAAGTTGAAGAACTTTCACGTTTAAAAAGTCATAACCAAAATCTACTTAGATTAAGAAATTTAAGGATGATAAGGAATAATTGAAAAACAAATTAGAAGAACTTATCATGTAAGAAGTATCGAAGTCTAAAGACATAACAATGCAAGTTAAAGAAAAATTAGTGAATACCGATCTAGTCAATATCACAACTCAAGAAGATGACAAATCAATTGAAGTAAAAACATATTCAGATGTTTCAGTTCAAATGATGAAAAATCCAAGTGAAGGTTTTGTAACCAACTCAACAACATCAGTACCTGAAGTAAATCAGGGAATTGCCACACACATGATAGGGGGAAATCAAATCACAAGAGCTCCTTATTGACATCCGAATCATAAGAGCAAACATCTCAATCGATCTACTTATCTATATCACTTAGAACAGAAACAACAAACTTATGTTCTCAAGAATACTGATGTCTGCACAATCCAGTGTTACAATAACAATTTATCCCAACTATCAAATAATGGCTAAGTTCCACAAAAGATTGATTTAGGATGGTCAAATCCCTTCATAGTTCGACAATTTTGTTGATTACTCAGAGGATCCTATCATCTTGTATCATTGAAGATGACAACTCGAAAAACTCCAAATGATACGAATAGATTTCAAGACAAATAAACAGATGACATGTCTTATTAGCAATAAGCTTTGAGGACAAAGCTTTCTGAAGAGGAAGACAATGATATAATAATAATAATAATTAATATAGAAGAAGCATCTCTAAGGACATGACCGTTCATGAAGGGCACCTGTCTAGGTATATAAGGGGGCCCTCATTTGTAACCAAATCGTCATTTCATATTTCTTGTATTCAAACAAACATATATTTATATTTATTATCCTATGATGGATACTTTTTTATTTTAGATATTTTGAATATTCGACTGCGCATACGAACCTTGTTCGTTACAGCTAACCTTGTTTGTTACAACTAGTGTGGGAACTTTGGCTATAGTCATCCAAGTATGTGACACTTGTTGTATAATGACAATGCTATAGCCTATTGTTTGTAACTGTGTTGGTGCTTGAATTGTCAACAATTTGAACTTCTGAATGTGGTCATCAATCTTTTAGCCTTTGACATATGTGGTGATTGTGAGCTTGGGAGGAACTTCTGGAACTTCGTAACACTGATTCCTGAAGGTGAAGTTAACATTGTATGATCAAGACTAATAGATGCCATGTTGCTTGCAGAAGAATGGTTCTCATAGATATATTACATTGTTCAACAGTGCTAAGTTGCAGAACTTAGAATGGGCTAATTGAATACTGGAAACTACATTAGTGTGTCAGGCACAACTGTTTTCCATGGTTCAACGTTCTGATGGTGTTGTTGGGAGTCACGATTGCCGTTAGACCAAAACCTGTAGGTGTTGGTAAACAGACACATTGCCAGATTTAAGGATCATCGGGTGGCTGTTAAACCATGTCATACCACACACGGAGAGCCGCTGACTTTTCTTTGTGCAACAATCTCCCCCCAATGCAAGCCAGGTGTGTATCGAACTCACGATTTGGGCTCTAATACCACTTGTTGGGAATCACGATTGCCGTTAGACCAAATCCTACAGGTGTTGGTAAACAGACACATCACCAGATTTAAGGATCATCGGGAAGCTGTTAAACCATGTCACGACACACATGGAGATCTGCTGACTTTTCTTCGTGCAACTGGTGTATGGATGTGGTTGAGGTGCAGTGATCAAATTGAGGTGTTTGATCATGTTCACTAAAATCAGCGTCATCTTGAATCTTGATGCCATTGTTGAGAATGAAATGGGAGGCTGGTCTCTGACCCACATTTGTGAATGGAAAAAGGTATTATTCTCTTTGCTTGGATCTATAGATAGCACAGTGAGTACTGTGGGGATTAGTGACTCAGGTTTCAAGTCAATGATTTCGTTCTCTACTCAGGTGCAGTTGGGGGTTCTGTTGCCATAAGAGCTTTGTGAGTGCAATAATACATGACAGAATGTGGAGGTCATGTGGTAGCTACACCATTTCCTTGTCTGCAAATGTTTCTTTTTAGTTTGTCACAGCCATCGAGGTTGACATGGTTACGAGTGACTTTGTCCCTCAGGGCTGTGCTATTATTTCTGGGAGGTTAGGTTTGTTGACAGCTTTGCTACTCCAGGGTTGAATAACTCTTGTGTGAGTTCTTTGTTCTGAACTTTTCTTTTATCTTTGTTGCAAAGCAATGAGCATTGTGATGGTCTAGCTCTAATCTGGATGTAGTATGCAATCCATTGTGATACTTGAGATTCTTGTGTGCTTAGATTCCTTTAGGTCAAGTCATGTCATCAGATCCTGAAACACATTGATGTAGTCTTGCACTGATTGGTCTCGACATTAGTGCAGCAACTGCCACTAAATGCTTTTGATCATCTTTGTATTTCAGTGGGTGGAATTTATTGTGTATTGCCTCCTTGAGCTTTGACCAAGTGATTTTAGGCTCTTGTCTTGGCGCTCTTGGTGGTGTGATTTTCATCAGTTGAGTGCCTCTGACAATGTTTGGGCTTTGCAATGATGATATTTTCTTTGTTTGCTAAAATGGTTAAATGCAAAATATGTCTGCAGTTGATGGAACCAATCACTTGGTGCTTTGGCATTGATTTTGCCTTCAAATTGAGGGATATCTCAATGTTCACTGGGACACACAAAATTGTGGCCTCCAAACATGTTAGATCCAGTATGCACAGATGTAGTGTGTTTAATTTAGGGCTGCGTCCTATAGAGGGCTCAGTGCAGTGAAGTGCTAATACATTTATCACTGTTTCTGGAGGGCATTCTGGATGATGGACAGAACTTACATCTGATGCTGTGTCTCAGTGAGGGAATCGATCACCAGGAGATTTGCTGGGGTCATGTTCAGTTGCCATTGCAGGTTGTGGAGAGTGAGGAGGAAGGCGGGACAGAGTATGTTTGATGCAGTCCTTGCCAAAACTTAACAAGGTGGGCATCCAATGCAAACCATTGAAATTGTGCGAGAGTTATCTTTGGTCAAATACTATTGGTATGGTGCAAGGTGGGATCAGGCACCTTGGGCTTGAAGGACTGTAAAACTGAGAAGTTCCACAACTGCGAGCATGCTGGTGGTGCCAAAGTATGGGTAGGGCGAGCATGCTGGTGGTGCCAAAGTATGGGTAGGGCAACTTAGCAAAGGGTAGAGTGCAAACACATTAAAGCAATTCAAAAGAGTTTTGCAGAGTGCATAGTTTAATATAAACATAGCAGTAACAGTTAAGATGCACAGTAATAAAATATACTGCAGTCAAGTGCTGTGCATAGAGTAGAAGAATTATTCACTTATTTGGCTTGTTATGAGAGAAAAAAAGATCATTCATAAATTATAATCATCCAAAGCATATACATACAAGATGAAGATACATGGATTAAATTTGTACACTTGCTTTTTGCCAAATTGCCCGTACAAAGTGTGCTTGCAATATTAGAAGGCACAGTGATTATGACGCTGTGAAGTAAATCCTAGCCTTGTGAAAGAAGGCCATGGAAGCAAGACACTAATGAAGGAGAAAGATGGAAGAGAAGAGAGGAGTCAAGGAGAAAACATTCTAAAATGCTAAGATGGTGATCATTTTCATTATTCCAAGCTGGCCCTGGACGTTTGGCCTTTCTTGCTATGTTTGGGGTTGATCACTATTTCAAGGCGTGAAAGTAGGTTGGCCAGGTTGTACGTTGATTTGGTCAGAGCTGACCAGTAGCTTGTGCATAGTCCTGCGGACAATGGAGTTCACTTTGGCTTCTCAATGTGTTTTCTGCTCAGTCCTTCTTCATTGTAAGCTGCTGCTGACATGACATGCTGGGCTTTAGGTGGAATTCCAAGCTGGTGCTGAAGGTGCCTGACATCATCACTGAAGGTTTGGTGTGACAAGTCTGGTGCAAACTGGTGCTTGCACTTTGTGCAGCATGAAGACAAGTGTTCTTAGCTCACTATTTGTCGTGTGTCTGGGTGCTAGCATAGTGTAGAGTCTGTGCATGGATCAAATACTGTTTCAAATTTCAATCATGGATGGATCATGGGACTTGGACGTTCTGGCAATATGCTCGTGCAAGTGCAGTGAATCAGGTAGCAAGGGCAGGCACAGGTTAAAAGCTAAGATATGATAATCTGAAGTCTTTGTAGTCTGTTCTTAATATTAATGTGTGGTAAATTGCAGCTTATTAATGGCCTCCAATACCTTAAAACATGGGTTCAATTTCACAATTTGTTGCTGTAGCCCCTTCACATGTTTAGCAGATACCAGAGGATAACCTTAATTATTGGATGACTTGTTGTAGCTAGACCTTGGTGACATCGCTAACACTGTTTACTTTTAGGAAAGTAGATACAATGCCTCTAAAAGACCGATTTTGGTCTTAGAAAGCAGCAAATGGTACACATTTCTTCTTACTGTTGTTTGTTTTAGAATGCCAAATGAGTTGGAAATGTTTTCCAAGCCTATTAGAATCTATATTTGTGCAATGAAGCTTTTTGGTTCATAAATAGATTCAAAAGGTCTGACAGGTCGAAAATTACTTGTTTTTAGGAAAAGTGGGTACAGAGCCTATGATAAACCATTTTAATCAGGAAAGAGTTACTTATTTTTGTGAAAAATTTCAAATGAAGAAGCAATGCTTTCTTAGCCCAGTAAAATGCTATTTTGTATCATGAATATTTGTTTTTTGCCTAAAAAAATCCGCTAGCCCTCAAGATTAGGTTTCCCAAATGACAAAATGAAACTTTTTGTATTTTATGTCATTGACCGTGATCAATGCCAGTCAATTGAGGATGCACGATCTCTCTTTTTTGAATACTCATCTGTAGGGTGCATGTTCATATGTACTTGTATTTTGATTCATTGTCCTTTATTTTTCTAGTATATCGTATTCTGAGTCGATTTTTCCTTGAGGGAGTAAGGTTTTCAAGTATTTTCACTACTAATTTCTTGAATTATTCGTGGTCACTCACTGATTTGAACTATTATGATTGTAGGGTGAGAGACAGCAATCAGAAAACAGGATACTACAAACGGTATTTCTTTGTTGCATTCTGATCGTCAACATATTTGTAGCAGTTTTGCATTGCATTTCAATGTTTTTTTCCCAATTGTCAATCGAATTAAATTGCATAAATACTTGGTCTTGTGGTCAGCTTCTGAGGCATGAAGAACTTCTTCGAGAGTTTGAGGAAGACAATACACTGTTTCGTCATGTACTTGTTGAAGAACTGAATGTGTCTCCAGATAAACTGCATAAGAAGAGCGCAACTGAAAACAACTCAAAGAATAAGAGTACTGATTGTTTTGAATGCCGTAGGCGTGCACGGAGAAGAACCTAATAAAATTTCTTTATTGACTTATAGAACCAAAGAATATCTCTCTAAATTCATTTTTTTGGTGCTTATGTTAGTTCCTTCACCTATTTATCAATAGTATTATAGTTTCTTTTCATGTTGCAATCATAATGGAATGTCAAGTTGCATGGTTTGTTGCTACTATTATGGAATCTCGATAACGCAGAACCCTGACCAGTTATTTATTTATGACTGATGTTTGATATATGGTTCAACTTACCCCCTATATAATACAACACAATCATTAATTTTTCTAGGTTAGGAAAAGAGGACAACATCATAAGGGATGGGCAGTTGGCCAGTTACAAAAATGGTATGTTCTCAATGGTGATATTATGATATTTTAAAATGTTAAGACCGACTTTTCCTCTGCTTCATGCATTCTGAAACTGTAAGTGGTGGGCATGTCGAAAAACTAAAATAATTTATTCACAATAGATGGACTTGTTTTGAGATTTGTATATACGTGTTCCGGAAATATTTTTTATCGTTTTCTCAGACTTTTAATAAAAACACATTTTATTAATTAATCATCTTGCGCTAAAGAGATGGTTACATTTTGAGGAATATCTGGAGGGTGAAAAAAGATAGTTCCCCGAAAATAACAAGGGCAGATCAGTTGCTGAAAGTGGAAGAAATAATTGGATCAATTAATTGAAACATTTGTAGCTCTGTAGTATGTACCTTGTTATGAATATTGCAGTTGCAGAGCTACATAGAGAGTTATAGATAAAGTATGTTGGAGAAGCGCTATATAGAATCTTCGAGTATTCCTGAAATAGCATGCCTAAATGTGGAATGAGTAGTTGGAATTAAACTAAGGGTAAACCCTGTTATGCATATTGTAGACTACAGAGAGAACCCGAAATAAAGTATATAGATAGGGCCCCTATATGGAGTAATCCTCAAGTGTGAAGGGAGTTAAAAGCTCTCTCTAGCTGCGTAGAACTAAAAATTAAGAAAGCTCTGTAGCCGTGTAGAACTCAAAATAAAATAGGTTGGTAAGCCTCATAAAGTTTCCTAAAATGTGTCTTGAATATTGCAGAGCTACAGAGTTACTTGAGTCTTAACACTTTCAACATCTGTCTACAATCATCTAGTTCCTTTGTTGATTTATTACAGAGTTATAATGTTGTAATCAGTAAAATTAATTTAATAATAAATCAAAAGCAATAATTTCAAAGCTATAAACTATTCACACAATGTAATTTTTTTATTTCAAATTATTTTAAAGATATGTAGAGTATCTTGAAAAAGCTTTCGAGATCAAATTCATTTTATTAATATTGAAAAATGATGTAACGGATTTTTGAATCTTTCTATTATAAAGAAATAAGTACAACTGAAAGTACAATTATACGAGGGAATTATGAACAAATTTTCAATGGTTAGTATATATATATATATATATATATATTTTTTTTTTTTTGTGTAAGTTGAGGCATTTTATGTTATAAAAAATAAGCTTTACATGGATTTACAAAGACTATCAGAGTGCCCATGGAGGATACAACTTTCCCCACTGAAAAACAAAGACTCCATAATCCAAAATCATTGAGGCCAGGACCAAAACTGGCCTGCAATATTGCCTAACAGACCCGCCTAGTGATAACTAGCATATGTTCTAAAATCTATTTACACTAGCATTCAACTTTCTGCGGAGGGTCTTCCCAGAATACATATAACAAGACCAATTTTTTATGACCCATTCACAAAAATAACCGTGCTGAGAAAAAAGAAGCAGGAGATAAGTGCAACGACTGACCATAGAACATACAATAAGGGGAGCATAAGTGATGACACATTCCCAACAGGATGGGACAAGAACCACCATGTAGACCGCCATGTTACGAGAATGCCACTAGAGATGCCCAACATCCATATTAGCAAAGCAAGAGCGCTAACACAAAACTGTCAAGATGCACCTCCACCCACAAAGCCCTCTAATCATTCTCAAAAGACGAAATGTTGGTTGGAGCCCTCGTGCTAGAGCCAGGGGATCCATCATATCCCCACCATCTGATTCACATGCAATGTGGCTTTCTACATGAGCCAGTCGAGAGTCTATTCTATCCAAACATAATCATTGATTCCTAAGCATTCTCTTGATGTCTTTCAAGGAAGCAAAAATATTGTACTTTTCCACTTGTTTGTCCCTTGGGACCAGGCCTAACAAGGTCTTCATTTGCCAATGAAGAGCCATAGAGTGTATTTATTGTTTCTTGGTCAGGAACCCAAGCTAATATATCCTCCATGAGCTTCGAATTAGAGAGGGATTGCCTTTCGAGCCCCACCTATGTCTCTAGCTTCCTAATGTCTCAGCGTGTTTTTGGCGGAACAATGTTGAAAAATGTGGCAGTCGAGTCATGGGAAAAAAACATGGCACTACGCTGCCCTCGTTGGACCTAGCCACCACCTCTCCTTATGCTCCTCCCCTTTTGTCTTGATGACATAGTCGAATCAAGGGTGAACTTCCAACAATTTTTGTGAGTGCCTCTACTTGCAAAAGAACACAAGAACGAATGAGACCCAACACCAACATGACTAGGGAACCATCAAAGTAAATCATCATAGAAACTCAAGGCACTAGGCCCAAACTACATAAACGACACCAATTGAGACAGGGGTGACTACCTCCTCCCCCAACTTTTCACCATTGACCATTGAACCCAAGAAAACAAATGAAAGGACCAACAAACTGCGAAACATAGTGAAGCACATACACCCTCCAACTTTCACTGCCCTGAGCTTATCCAAACTTAGATTGCACCAAATCCTACAAACCCACTACAATTCACTTTGAACTAGACTCACATCACAAACAAACATTCAAAAACAAATTGACACTAGAGCTCGATTTAACGATACAAACCAGATTTGGGAAAGGCACAAAAATTTAGAATCTAGGGCTCCAAGCCCAAACACTAATACCCACCAAAAGAAATAAACCAGGGATAATAGGGACATAACTCGAGAATTCGCTCCAAAAAGAAGATTGAAAGCCCACCCAAACCCTTCCGAAAAGCAATCCTTGAACGTCCAAGCACACAACCATACTTCTAGGAAACCCAACACATTCACTCTAAACTTTCGCATGCGTCCACACCCTGCTCTTAGGATTTGTAGTCCAGACACTAGCCACAAAACATTGGGACTTACACCTTCAATCTTAAACGACCCATAGAACTAGAAGGTTGAGGACCCACCCTCATCTCCTCTCCATTCACCACAAAGTATCACCTCAAACATCAATCCAAATAATAGAAACACCACACCAACTGTTTGATTGCATGCGTCTGCATGCGAAGGCACAGTGCATCTTGCCCCCTATTATTTTCTTGATGCAAATTGTGGGGTGGCGGGCGCATCCTCCGAGGGCCCCATTAAAATTGATCTAACATCCCCATTGGGGGCTTTTCAATGGTTAATAATTAAAATAAGTTAAAATTTTGATTCTTTTTTTTCTTTTCTCTCTCTCTCTCCAAGGTATTTGGGGAAAATTTCAAAATACTCTTCATTTCAAGGATGATATCTAAAGTAAACCCTAAATTCAATGGGGCATAAGATCAGTCAACAACTAGACTTGAGGCCGTTACAAAATATAATTCTTAAAATTTCAACATGTCACTTGTTAGAATTGACTTTTGGTGGGCGAGAATACTAATTTTCTCCCAACCACCTCATCTAAACCCAATAGATAAAATTTATATTATATTTACTAAAACAATCTAAAACATTGCTCTTCACTTTATGATTCACTACTCGAGATACACAATACATTGCTCTTTCACATTGTGATTCACAACTCTATTCTATCCAAACATGATCGTTGATTCCTGAGCATTCTCTTGATTTCTTTTAGGGAAGAAAAAATATTGTACTTTTGCACTTGTTTGTCCCTTGGGACCATGCCTAACAAGGTCTTCATTTTCCAATGAAGAGCCATAGAGTTTATTTATTGTTTCTTGGTCAGGAACCCAAGCCAATATATCCTCCATGAGCTTCGAATTAGAGAGGGATTGCCTTTCGAGCCCCACCTATGTATCTAGCTTCCTAATTTCTTAGCGTGTTGTGGAACAATATTGAAAAATGTGGCAGTCGAGTCATGGGAAAAAAGCATGGCACCACGTTGCCCTCATTGGAACTATCCACCACCTCTCCTTATGCACCCTCCCCCTTTGCCTTGATGACATAGTCAAATCAAGGGCGAACTTCCAACAATTTTTGAGAGTGCCTCTAATTGCAAAAGAACACAAGAATGAATGAGACCCAACACCAAAATGACCAGGAAACCATCAAAGTAAATCATCATAGAAACTCAAGGTGCTAGGCCCAGACTACATAAACGACACACCAATTGAGACAGGGGTGACTACCTCCTCCCCCAACTTTTCACCATTGACCATTGAACCCAAGGAAACGAACGAAAGGACCAACAAACTGCAAAACATAGTGAAGCACATACACCCTCCAACTTTCACTGCCCTGAGCTTATCCAAACTTAGATTGCACCAAATCCTACAAACCCACTACAATTCACTTTGACTTGCATCTTGAACGATGACCACAGACAAACATTCAAAAACAAATTGACACTAGAGCTCGATTTAACGATACAAACCAGATTTGGGAAAGGCACAAAACTTTAGGTCCTAGGCCTCCAAGCCCAAACACTAATACCCACCAAAAGAAATAGACCAGGGATAATAGGGACATAACTCGAGAATTCGCTCCAGAAAGAAGATTGAAATCCCACCCAAGCCCTTCCGAAAAGCAATCCTTGAACATCCAAGCACACGACCATACTTCTAGGAAACCCAACACATTCACTCTAAACTTTCGCATGCGTCCACACCCTGCTCTTAGGATTTGTATTCCAGACACTAGCCACGAAACGTTGGGAATTACATCTTCAATCTTAAACGACCCATGGAACCAGAGCGTTGAGGACCCATCCTCGCCACCTCTCCATTCACCACAAAGTATCACCTCAAACATTAATCCAAGTAATAGAAACACCACACCAACAGTTCGACTGCATGCGTATGCATGCGAAGGCACACTGCGTCTTGTCCCCTATTATTTGCTTGATGCAAATTGTGGGGTGGCAGACGCGACCTCTGAGGGCCCCATTAAAACCAAATTAGCATCCCCGTTTGATCAGGTGATCATGTCTTTAATGGAAAAATGCTCAAAAATTTATTTGCTCATAAATGGTTCAAACCAAAACGACAGGAAAGAGCTCGAAAAGACAACCCTGAAGCTGCGAACGGCACTGAAATCCATTACCGTATGAAGAAGATATTGCATTTTGAAATCGCCCAATGTTCTTCAATATTGAGTATGGGTTTATTTTTTTCACAAAGGAAAAATTCGTAATTTTATTAATGAAAATAAAATTACATGTTACACTTTGCTGTGATTTTCAGAGAGCAGGCAAATTACATTGCAGCTAGATGCTATATTACAAGAGGAGTGAAAAATTAAATTTTCCTTCCTTTTTTCTTTTCAACCTTTCGCCATGGACCAGGTGATGGCAAGGTTGTGATAAGTGCAAGCTGATTTTCTGCTATGGTTGCTCCATTGTCCTTATCCGAATCAGAGGTGTCTGAGTTATGATGTCTTTTGTGTCCTCCGCTTTCTGGTGCCTCTTGGTCCAAAGACCCCTGGGCCGTGTTTGTAGGCTCTTGCATCTCCTGTTCTTGTGTCTCAATTTCCGTTGTTCGTTGATTGTTTTGTTTTGTGATGGGTTCCATCTCATCCTCTTCCACCTCCTGTTCTGATACAGAGGGAAATTGACAACCCTTTGTATCTTTTCCTGTCTTTTTCTTTTTTCTGTTATCTCTTTTAGCTTCTAGACAAGTGTTCTTCAAATGCCCTGTATTCCTGCATATCTTGCCCCTGAAAGCTGTGTTCTCGTAATCGAGATGCTGCGTCCATTTTTGCTGTTTGTGAGTCAGTGGGATGCATTCTGGAAGCCCCTTGCTAAGGTCCACTTCCACGCATATGCGTGCAAAGGTGAAGACCCTCTCCTCCATGCGTTGGGTGTCAGTTTTGATGTAACCCCCAATCATGTCTCCAATGCTGCCAAGAACATCTTCATTCCAGAAATGTAGTGGGAGGTTGTAAAGCCTCACCCACACCGGCATTTTGGAGACTTCCATAGTATTTGCGTCAAAATTTGGAAACCAAGGTGTGGTGAATAGTCCTGTGGATCCCCAGAACCATGGTCCAGCGTTTTGGATGTGTTCTCTGGCCTCCGGGGATAAGAATTTAACAATGAAGAAACCCTTTGAACATAGGTGTATTTCACATTCCGTCGTCCAGTTGGTGAAGATCCAATGAAATAGCTCCATTGGTTTTGGCCAGAAGCAATTAAATCTGCATATGAGAGCTTGTGATTCATAAACAGATCTATGCTCATCTATCTTAGGTAATTCAATCTGCAGTTCTGGAATCTGGTTGAGTTGTTCCACAATATACGGTTTGGGTGCATTGGCTACCTGTGCTGTGGGAGCAACAACATCAGATGTGTTTTTCCCCTTTAGAATATTCTTATAGCTAGTTCCCCGGGTTCCCTGTGCACTGTGCTGTCCAACAACACCACCTCTCAGTTGTAGATTGAGGTAAATGGTGTCTGCAGAACAGATGCCATAATCACTGAGGATACAGGAGTCATGTAGTGATTTTCCTCCGTGAATGAGGGACTGTGCGTAACTAGGATAACCAGTGGTTTGCCAAATAGATTGTTTCAGGTCTGAGACCTGTTCAGATTCATTTATCCATAACATTAAACTGTTCCCCTCAGGGGTTTTGAGAAAAATCTGGAAACTGTTAATGCTTACCCGATACTCATTTGTAGGGATGTTTGTGCCCGGTTCTGGCTCTTCCTGGTGAGTCTGCAGCATTGGTATCAAATCAGGATCTGGCATCCCAATATGCGTGCGATATTTTTCAGTCCCAGAGCCGTCCACCATCGAGGGCCAGTGCAGCTGCAACCCCTAGCGCAGGTCATTATCAGAACAGGTGCCAAAATGGGTAATGGCTCGCTGATCGCCCGCTGTGCCGATCGAGAATCTCCTCCCATCGTGTGCCTCTAACATAGTGCTAGATTCGTGGAACCGTATGCAGGTTTGGCCTCGAAGAAGTGAGGAAAATCGATGCGCAGATGCACAAAACCGTCGGAAATAAGAAATGTCCGCCGCGAGGCAAGTCCAGTGGTTTGGGTGTTCAAGGGGTAGTGTGCGAGCCGCCTCTGGACAAAAGGAAACAGGCCCGTAGGTGCCATGCGTCGCCCCAGGTCCTTGTCCATAGTAGACCGCCACTGCCACAGCCGAAAAACCAGTGGGGTGAGCCCTAGGGTAGCCGCCGACCTTCGCTCCTCTGTTCTCCATTCAAACGGGAATCCAATATGGGTTTATAATGTTAATATGGAGAAATATTTTTAATATGTTAAAGTTTAATTAATGTTTTATATATATATAAATAAAAAATTAATATTTTATTTGATTTAAAAAATCATATATATATATATATATATTAAATATTAATTAAAAAAAAATATTAATTATATTAATTAAATTCTATATTAAATTAAAACCCAAATTAAATTAATGCAAAGTATATTAAACCCATATGTCAAAGGTTTCATATTACGTTCACATGGCAAATGTTTCAAAGGTTTAAAAGTTCAAAGTTTAAAGTCACGTGGCTTTGTAACGTGGCACGTTATGTATTGGGAGCGGAGGTTAAAGGGCTTCGGCAAGCCCCCCATTCACATGACCGCATCCACAGAACTGTAGCCCTACACTTCGGCGGGAACTTCAACGCAGGAATGCATGGTTAACATTAATTCACATGATAAGGTTGAACAATTATATGCGGAGGTTACAGTTTAATTATGTCACGATTTTTTGATAACTGCAAATGCCAAACATTCAGCTGACGGTTGGGCGGAGGTCCATGTGACCCCGCCAACCATAACATTTAATTTAACCTTATCCATAGCGGAATATTGGCGGAGAGCCAAAATTGGTGCATTTTCCTAATTTAGTGGGTTTAACTGGCAGTCCTCCCAGATTTGGAGGAGCTTTTCTAGCTCTAATTGGGCAAAACTTGTACTGGTCATAACTTTGGCTAGGAGAGTCCATTTGGAGCGATTTTTTGTTTGTTTGTTTTGGGGGTATTGGAGCATCCTGAAGCTACTGGAACAAGTTACAGAGCCATCAGGGCATTTTGTCAGAGGTTTTATCAGCGGGTTAGCTAGAGGAGCCACCAGGGCTTTGGGAATGGAGAGCTGTATTGGGCTATGTTTATCTGTTTGAGGTGAATTTGCTGTCATTTCTTACTGTTTCCAGCACTCTGAATTCATTTATGCAGCGGTTTATGCATGTTTAGGCTTTCTACACTTTGTATAACCAATTTAAGAGCATAATAAGAGCAAAGGCATGCCCATTTGGGGGCCTTGGACCCGACAGTTGTAGCCCAGGAGGGGTGAATTGCCTAAACATATGCTGAGTTATATTCTGTGTCAATTTTGCTGCTTATTTTCAGAATTACATGTGTTAAACATTAAATTGAAATCATCCTCCCATTCACAAAAGGACTAATACACTTAACAAAACACATTTGTTTCATTGCAAAACACTTCTAAAAGCTTGCACACATCTATTAAAGGTTAATGAATACTTTGAACCAACAACAAATACTTTCATAACCAGATCATTGAGTGTTTACTGTTTATTTCTTTAGACAAAGTCTGTTTGTGGGCCAGGTAGCCTCTGGTTTCATCCTTTTCTTTGAAAGGTGAAATAACCAGTAAAAGCCCCAACAATAAATCTCTGTATGAGAAATAATTAGTTCTCACGTTTTCAGATCAGATTGGTATCAGAGCTTAGGTTGAGCTCAAAAGTTTTTGAATTTCGTGCAAAGAAATATTGTGTTGTTTTGAAAATTTGATGCTTACTAGGTTGAAACTGAAAAGAGGGGAAGGACAATTGGTTAGTGCACAAACTAATCCACAACCAAGGAGGGCCAGAGTGCCATTATCTCCACCTTCTATCACACCCTCAATAGCCTTAGAAGCAGCTACAAGCATGTCTTCAAGAGAAGGTGAAGCTCATGAAGAAATGGATCCCAAGGAAGAAGAAAGAATCTTTAGAAAAGCTTTCTTAGATATGATTGAAATGGTTAGGATCCTCTATCAGGAAAGAAATGATAGGATCGTTGGAGAAGGGTCTAGAAACCAAAGAGAAGAAGGAAATTATTCAGGAGGAAAGAAGGACAAAGATAAGTCTAAGAAAGGGAATGGAGGAAATGGTGATCCTTCATCTCCATCGACATCCTCTTCCTCAACATCATCCTCTTCAACCTTAGTAAATCAGTCACATAAGTAAAAAACAACTGTTAAAAATCCTTTGTTAAAGCTTGATGTCAAATTTGAATTGCCAATGTTTAATGGTGATGTTAATGCAGAGAAATTAGATAACTGGATTAGACAATTGGAAGTCTATCTAAGGATTCAAAATCTGCATGATGATGACACCAAAATACAATTAGCCTCATTAAGGATGGATGGAGTAGCATTGGTTTGGTGGGAAGCCAAAACCAGGGAGGAAATCAAGAAGCATGGTAAGATTTCTTTATCACGGACTGAGTTTATTACTGCTATGAAGAAACTATTTTATCCTCTTGCTTATATTCAGAAGGCAATAATGAATTGGAAAAAATTTAGACAGATTAAGGGACAAAATGTGCAAGACTATACCCAGGAATTTAGGAGAAGAGCATTCTTACTTGGAGTAGATTTACAAAGCCAAGACACTTTGTTAAAGTACATAGGTGGTTTGCACAATTACCTTCAACACACTATTATTATGTTTAATCCTACCAACTTAGATGAAGTCTGTGTACATGCTACACATTTAGAAGCTAGAGGAAAGAATACTTTTGATGCATTGAATGAGGATAGTGATTTCAAAAACAAAGGAAGAAAAAGAGTTGCAAATTCAAGAAAAGAAAAAGGAAAGTTCTTTTGCAAGAACTGTTCAAAGACAAGTCATGATGAAGACCACTGTTGGAAGCTTCATCCTGAACTGAAACCAGAAAAATACAAGAACAAAAACAAGACCAAAGAAAAATGGAAAACTGTAGCAACAATTGAGCAAGACTTAGGGTCAGACTCAGGTGATGAGACAAAAAGTATCGCCATGGTTTTAAAGAACATTAAGGGGAAAGAAGTGGTGCAAGACACAATTCCCAGTTGTAGCTCATTAAATTGTCAGAAAGATACTCAAGATGAAAAGAGGAGGATAGAGCTCTTCCATGTGAGGGTAATTTCAAAACATACAAAAATTGACACACTGTTTGATAGTGGGTCACAAGCTAATCTCATATCAGAAGATTTGGTCAAACAACTAAAACTTGAGACCATTCCACATCCAAAGCCTTCTCCACTTGGGTGGATATGCAAGGATGCAAATTTACAAGTCTCAAGAAAGTGCATATTGCGCTTTGCAATAACTGCACACTATATGGACACAGTTGAACTTGATGTGGTGCCGCTTGATATCTCAGGAATTGTTTTGGGAAGTCCTTATTTGTTTGACAGAAAGGCCATCTTCCATCGCTATGAAAACAAGTATCACTTGTTCAAGGATGGGAAAGAGTATATTGTGAGAGCACACAAGAAGAAGCTGGAATCTTCTTTACTCCATGCAGGTCAATTGAAAAGGCTAGTTAATGCAAGTCAAAGTCTAACTTTGTTGATGTTGAAACGACAAGATTTTGTGCATTTACCTTTTCATAATGTTGCTAATGAGATGTCTCAGTTTGATAACAGTTTGTCTTTGAAAGAAGATGACATTATGTTGCACAAGTTACCTTTGGGGTCAGTCAATGCAGTGAATGAAGTGTCAAAGCAAAGCAGTGCAAGCAAGGATGACACACAATTCAACATGGAACAAAGTTGGTTTTAGAATGGTAGAATTCGCCATATGAACAATTTGAAAGGTGAAAGTTATTTTAAGTCTTCTTAGAATTTTGATCAGTGTAGAAACAATTTGTTTTCTACAAATTACAGTGGCTGTTCTGCAAATTTTAAGAATTTGCATCATGACTCAGTCAGATTTAGCAATGGTCGATCAATTAATTCCAGAGATAATTTATCATTTTCTGAAAAGCTCCATTTGATGAAATTGGGTAGATTTCAATTATTCAAGGGTGGAAGAGTGAAGAATCAGTCTTCACATTATCAGTTTCACTAATCAGAGAGCTTTTGTGGGTCCAAAAGCTTCCAATTTGGAAGGTGTGATTAGGTGATCATGTCTTTAATGGAAAAATGCTCAAAAATTTATTTGCTCATAAATGGTTCAAACCAGAACGACAGGAAAGAGCTCGAAAAGATGATCCTGTAGCCGCAAACGAGACTGAAATCCATTACCGTATGAAGAAGATATTGCATTTTGAAATCACCCAATGTTCTTCAATATTGAGTATGGGTTTATAATGTTAATATGGAGAAATATTTTTAATATGTTAAAGTTTAATTAATGTTTTATATATATAAAAAATTAATATTTTATTTGATTTAAAAAATCATATATATATATATAAATTAAATTCCATATTAAATTAAAACCCAAATTAAATTAATGCAAAGTATATTAAACCCATATGTCAAAGGTTTCATGTTACGTTCACATGGCAAATGTTTCCAAGGTTTAAAAGTTCAAAGTTTAAAGTCACGTGGCTTTGTAACGTGGCACGTTATGTATTAGGAGCGGAGGTTAAAGGGCTTCGGCAAGCCCCCCATTCACATGACCGCATCCACAAAACCGTAGCCCTACACTCCGGTGGGAACTTCAATGCAGGAATGCACGGTTAACATTAATTCACATGATAACCGCGGAGGTTACGGTTTAATTATGTCACAGTTTTTTGATAACCGCAAATGCCAAACATTCAGCCGACGGTTGGGCGGAGGTCCATGTGACCCCGCCAACCATAACAATTACTTTAACCTTATCCATAGCGGAATATTGCTGGAGAGCCAAAATTGGTGCGTTTTCCTAATTTAGTGGGTTTAACTGGCAGTCCTCCCAGATTTGGAGGCGCTTTTCTAGCCCTAATTGGGCAAAACTTGTACTGGTCATAACTTTGGCTAGGAGAGTCCATTTGGAGCGATTTTTTGTTTGTTTGTTTTGGGGGTATTGGAGCATTCTGAAGCTACTGGAACAAGTTACAGAGCCATCAGGGCATTTTGTCAGAGGTTTTATCAGCGGGTTAGCTAGAGGAGCCACCAGGGCTTTGGGAATGGAGAGCTGTATTGGGCTATGTTCATCTGTTTGAGGTGAATTTGCTGTCATTTCTTACTGTTTCCAGCACTCTGAATTCATTTATGCACCTGTTTATGCATGTTTAGGCTTTCTACACTTTGTATAACCAATTTAAGAGCATAATAAGAGCAAAGACATGCCCATTTGGGGGCCTTGGACCTGGCAGATGTAGCCCAGGAGGGGTGAACTTCCTAAACATATGCTGAGTTATATTCTGTGTCAATTTTGCTACTTATTTTTAGAATTACATGTGTTAAACAGTAAATTGAAATCAGCCTCCCATTCACAAAAGGACTAATACACTTAACAAAACACATTTGTTTCATTGCAAAACAATTCTAAAAGCTTGCACACATCTATTAAAGGTTAATGAATACTTTGAACTAGCAGCAAATACTTTCATAATAAGATCATTGAGTGTTTACTGTTTATTTCTTTAGGCAGAGTCTGTTTGTGGGCCAGGTAGCCTCTGGTTTCATCCTTTTCTTTGAAAGGTGAAATAACCAGTAAAAGCCCCAACAGTCAATCTCTGTATGAGAAATAATTAGTTCTCACGTTTCAGATCACCGTTGGGGGCTTTGCAATGGCTAATAATTAAAATAAGTTAAAATTTTGATTCTTTTTTTTTTCTTTTGTCTCTCTCGAAGGTATTTGGGGAAAAGTTCAAAGTACTCTTCATTTTAAGGATGATATCTAAAGTAAACCCTAAATTCATTGGGGCATAAGATCAGTCAACAACTAGACTTGAGGCCATTACAAAATATACTTCTTAAAATTTCAACATGTCACTTGTTAGAATTGAGTTTTGATGGGTGAGAATAATAATATTTCTCCCAACCACCTCATCTAAACCTAATAGATAAAATTTATATTATATTCACTAAAACAATCTAAAACATTTCTCTTCACTTTATGATTCACTACTCGAGATACACAATACATTGCTCTTCACATTATGATTCACTACTCGAGATACGAGATATGATTATTGTAGATATATACACTAATGTGCTTCTTAAAATCTCAACATGCTACTTATTAGAATTGACTTTGGGTGGGAGAGAATACCAATATATCTCCTAGGCACCATAGTGAAACCCAATTGATGATATTAGTACTATATTTACTAAAACAATCTAAAACATTGCTTTTCGCATTATGATTCACAACTCAAGATATGATTATTGTAGATATACAAAATTATCAAAACAAAGTAATGAAAAATACAAAGATCATTAGAATTTAAAAACTTATAACTAACATAATTTTAGAAGTATCTATTTTTTTTTTTTTAAATTTGCTTTTCTTGTATATATTAGATTAAAAAAAAACATGAATTCAATTACTTCCTAGATTTTATTTTATTAAAAATAATGTCAACATAAAAACCATTTATAACATGCATAATAAAAAATGTAATTCACATGTCTTATTATATTATATTATATGTTTTTTTTTTTTTTTTTAAATTTTATTATAGTATTTTTGACTAATTGGGAATGTGTTTGTGTATTATATAAAATTATTAGAAACACATACCATTTAGTTTATGTGTTTTAAGGTTTCATTTTAAATTTTGTAAAAAAAATTGGAATTTGTTTGTGTACTATATAAATTTGAAACACATACTATTTAGTTGATATTTTTATAATTATATAATTTAAGATATAATGAGATTCGATCATATAATTTATTACAGTTATTAGTTTGGTAGGTTAGCTTGAGCGGTTGCGGGCTTTGAGCTTCATACAAAAGGTCTCAAAGTTGATTCCTTGGACTCATTGCCTCCATTGTGTGCTTCAATATATGCCCATACTAAGTGGGGTGTCATAATTAGTGTTGGTGGGTTTACACTAAGTATCATCAATAAAATATGGCAAGTGTTCTAGGTCTACCTTTGGTTATTTATTTACCATACTTATAATTTATTTTTTTGTCTCCCTAAAAAATATATAATTTTATACAAGTTGAAATGAAATTACATGTTACAGATGCTTAGAGCATTTGGGATGATCTTGATCTCTTTTACCATCCAAAAAAGTTAAGACCCAAGCACTCTTAATGATTTTCTACCATAGTTATGAATTTTTTCGTAAAAAAAGATTAAAAAATACACATGATACAATCCTCTACAAAATTTGGAAATAAATATTTTCTTTTACATCAGAAACAAACATGTCATATATTTTGAATATTTTAGAGCTTATATTATATCACAATGGACAAAATCAACATACAAACAAGGAAAAACGACCTTTAGAAGATGTACATCCAGCCAAATAGATTTAATAATGCGTTAAGCTAGGTTTAAGTCTCATGCATTGGAAGGATGCTCTTAGTGATGGTTATTCCATCCTTGTTTTTCTTTTATGACTAGGGGAATTGACAATTGAGATGGTTTCGTACTCGTGTGACACGAGGTTGATTCTAAGCACTACCACTATAACCCCTATGTGTCTACATAGGCCCTTTTGCAAACACTTGTTAGTCGTGGGGATTTAAACTCGAATCACTTTGATCATAACACTTCGATTTACACGGGCTTGCCAGTCAAGCCACCCCACCTGGGGCTTATTCCATCCTTGCTTTATGGTACAACTTTATTGTTTTTTTTAAACAAAACATATAACATTTATATTAAAAGAGTTGGATACATGATCAAAACCATTTACATGCTTCAATGATTTCCAAGGCTTGCAAATTTGAGATTGAGCACATAGGCTAAATCCAAACTCTCAATCGAGTTCCCTACGACACAAAAATTTCAGTCCCTTTTCAACTAATTTTTTTCCAAAAAACCTCGAATATTCACACACATTTACATTCTATTTTTCACTAATTTTATTTTGGTTTAGTTTGACTTCTTGTTTTTCTTGGTGAAAAACTTTTTCCTTTCTTCTCAACTTATGTCCAACTCGTATTTTCTGCAAATTTCGACAGGATGTTATTTGACCAGTGCCTGTTGCTATTCTTGAAATCTTCCTCATCTGTCTGATTTGCCCAAAAAATTGTCTTTTAAACGTTATTCCTTGTTTCCGAAGGGGATCCATTTTCCACGAGGGTTTGATGCTTTTCCACTTTCGCTGCATCCGAAGAATCCTGACTAGCGTATGGAGGATCCACACTGGCATGCATTTTTTCCTACTTGGATTATGTTGGCATAGATGTATTTTCTTTGGGAGTAACTGCTTCTTTCTTATCTTTTGGTTCTTTCCTATCTTGAAGCTCTTCCTCTTTGTATACCTTATAGTGATCACTTTTCACTCCTTCCCACCATTTGGGCCTTTGGTATTTTTTCCAGTATTTGATATTCTAAGAATGTTTGAGGCAATTTTTAATTACACGCCCCATTTCATAACATGCTCTGCATCGAAATGAAATATTCTTATACTCGAGCTTTTGGACCTTGTTGCGGTGTTGGAAATCTATGAACCAAGGGGGTATCCCCAATGTGAAGTCTCAATTAGAACTCACACTGTTTGGAATAGGAGCCCCATCCAGGGTATCGACCTAGCTGCCATATATTCTTGAAGATTTTCCTTGGCTTTAACTGTGAGCAAGAAAGTGGAGTGCATAGGTGCCTTCAAAAAGTAAGTGTGCCCGATGAGTGTTCAGTTGTAGGTGTGTCAAGTTTCTTTTATATAGAGGGAGATAAATAAGTGAGTCTCTACGAGAGAGATAATAGTACCACCCTAGTAGAGACACACACAACCAAGAAGTATTCGTCTAATCGTCCAACATAATAGTCCACAAAGATGAGACAGTTACAACCAATGAACAAGAAAGATTGTCTAATATCCAATAGAATAGTCCACAAGGACGTGACAACTATAGCTACTGTTACAACACATTCTCAATATGATAAGTACTGAAATAACTGAAATAGTTCAACTACTTTAGCACAGATGAAAGCAAACATGAATTTCAAACATCCACAAAATAGTCTTACAAATATTTATAATCCATGCATGAAGATCGTGTTGGCCATGAGTCTTCTGTTATTAAGTAAAAGTTCCAAGACACATGTATACAATGAACACCACTAGCTCCAATAGTGGAGCGTTGGAGCCACTCGCTCCTCAAAATAACTAGCTTGTCACTCTAATGCCTTGTGGGAGGAGCTAAGGTGTAAAGTCCTTTGCTCATACAATGAGGGTGTATATATAACCAATGTGGTGATGCCTCACCTCCTTGTGACTCTTCAACTACCCTCATAATTGTCTGACTTCCTATGACTTTTCAACTTTACATGACTCTTCATATTCTGTATGTGTCTTTTGGACTTCCATTTTACAATACATTTTGAATAGATAATTACATAATCCACAATAATGATGTGACATATGATAACTCGTGATAGGTAATGACATGACACTGATGACATGGACTGCATGATGATGTGGCAGTGCCAAGTTGTCCTTCTTGATGTTTATTTCTTTCTGTCTTTAATAAGAGATGTATCCGATGTTTCATCTTCATGAGATATATGCTTTGTTCTTCATATATACCCTCCAAAGGGTTGTGAATCAGATGGAGTCTTCACGTGGTATTGATCTTTGATCTTCTGTTGTAATCCGATGTTCCTTTGTCTTCTTGCCTGATGATCATCTTATCTCTTCAACACCATATGTGTCTTCTAGCATGTCCTCCTTATCCATCTCCTTATTCATCATCTTTCCATAGCGTAATAGAGTACCCACATCTACAATCCACGCATGACAAGACGACATCATTTTGATAAACCCCTAGTCTAAGATGGTGCATATTGATCCACTAACTGAGTCAGAACCAGGTGACAAGCTGGGAAAGAGGCTCAGTAACTGTGCATTTGCGCAACTCAGGCAATTAGGGGTGAAGCTTGAGCCTTGCGCCTTGAGACTGTGCAATGCCCAGTTCAGGCTGGGATGAGGAAGAAAACTACACAATTTGGGATCTTAGTGTGATAGGCTGAGGGGATGGGCACTGGATCAACCTATTTTGCAGCTCTGGAGGACAAAGGGGCCTAGGCGATTGCAAAGTTGTGCAGTTTAAGAGCATAGGGCTAAGGCTTGAACCTTGAGACTGCGGAATGCGCAGTACTGACTGGGAAGGAGAGAGAAATTGCACAGTTTTGGGAGTTAGTGAGATAGGATGAGGGTTTTGCACTGCTTCAACCAACTGCGCAGTTCTGGGAGGTAGAGCAGGCCTGGTGATTGCACAATTCAAGAGCTCAGGGTTTGAGCTTGAGCTTAGAGATTGCACAATGCACAGTTGGGGCTAGGTTGGAGCGTTGAATTGTGCATTTTTGGAGGCCGAGACTTAGACTTGAACATTGAAACTGCACAATGCACAGACTTGGGTGGCAGGAACTGTGCATTGCATAGTGTCAACAGGAAATATTGCAGCTTGACGGCTGGGACTGTGCAATGTGCAGTTCAGGAATACTGACTGTGGTTAATTTGCTAGGAATTTCCATAAATTTGGCAAAGTGTGGTATCAATGAAACTGATGTGAATAGTGATAGGACTTGAATGTGATCACACATTTAGACACTTGAAGACACAACATAGATTATACAGAACACATGAACACATACTTCCCTCAGTGTGGTAACATTTGCAACAAATTACGACAAGTGCGTCACTAAAGTTACACTTTGTGATGACCGTGACGACACTTGTGCGAAAATGCTTAAAAAATGGGAAATGAGTGCGACGAATGTCTTCATAGTAATATCAACTCATTTTCACAAAGATAACCTCTTGAAACCACCAAAACAAGCTTATTTAAATTGTGGGACGCTTATCATGCAAAAAGACGACGATTGCTGCAATGCGAACGACACTTGCGATATGTGAACGACAGTGAGAGTAACATATGTAAGAGAAAATATAACATGAAAATAACACTAATTAGAGTGAAATCAAGTGAAAGAAACAACTAAAAACATGAAAACGACACTAATTAGAGTGAAAGTAACCGAAAACATGAAAACGACACTTGCAAAAACAAAGGTGTTGGAGGCGACAATTTGCAAAACTCACCAAAATAGAAGTACAAATCCAATTAGCAGTGAGAAACTGTTGATGTCAGTGCACACTGACTGTCGACATGGATTGGACATCACACAAACATAGTATTAATGGACCGTGCCATGCTCGTTCAAGCTAGCGTAAAAGAATGCACTCATGGACTTGTTATGGATTAAGCATGTGTAAGCGAGTGAATTAGACACCTCCAATCCAAGAAGGGATCCCAAAAACATCAAATAGCCAAGAAGTGAATACAGAACGACCAATCACAAGATCCATAGTAGACTCCAAAATTCAGGTGTAGGAAAATTTTTGGAGGGTGTTTGTCGCAACGACAACACTTCACGACACACTGGTAGAACTCTAGCTTCTCTGCCTTGGTAAATTATTTCGTGCAATGTCTATTTCTTCAAGAAATATTGATTCACCGTTCATATTACTATGGATTCCCGACTTACCCTGTGCATAAACATAGTCCCCTTCATTCCTTTACTCGGTTAAATTGAAACACGAGGTCAACTATCACACAATGTTTCAAATCAAGATATGGTAATGAAGTTTGCGAGCTTTGGATTTTCAGAGTGTAGTTTTTCATCCTTGCGGTTTCTCTTCTGCCAACAAGCCTAGATAGTACCCCGAAAAATTCACTTCAGGGATACAAACATTTTTCCGTTGCCAGCAGGCCTGGACAATTCCTCGACGAAGTTGTTTGCTTCACCTCTCTTCGCAGGAAACCTTTCTCTTATTTTGCGTTTATTTATTTATTCATTTTATATAGGATTTGTGAAAATTCCACTACATGGAATCCTACTGCAACAACTGATTAAATTTCTTCTATTGCCTAATTAAAGAAAATTATTTAACAAATGTTGTGGTAAATATCAAAATGAAATACACTGCAGTCTTCACAATAAACAAGAACAAGACATAAATTCTAGCACAAGTATACACACATGGACATCATTATTTTTGGACAATTGTTCCTGGAAAAACTCAATGTGGGGAAACCAGTGCAACAACTAAGGGTTTTAATATTATGCAATATATTTAACGAGTAAAAATTTATGATTGTTGATCCTTACAAATAATATAGAGAAATCTGACAACTGAAGTATTTTGAGACAATTCTCACTCTTCCACGTGATTCCAACACTGACCTGCACCTGAATTGGGCTGCTCTACGCTATCTATACGCAGTGACTGCATCACCCACCAAGTCTCTGCGTCACCCACACAGTCTATGTGTCACACCTATAGCTTCTCTCTGTCTTTGCACTGGTACTCAAATGCTGGCTGGAAACTGGAATCTTCTGCCCTCCAAAAATGTCCTTTGAGAATTGGCACTGACCCTCAACTGTTTCCTCCACATAAAATGAAACTCCCTCTACAACTGTACATAGTCCCAACGAAATATCTGCGTCACTGGCTCTGTGCATTTTCCTGTGGTTTCCGTTGTCTTCTATCTGTTCACTCTTTAGATCTAGAATTCTTCCTTCTGAAAATTATCTCTGCCCCTCTATGTGAGAATCCTCTCGATCGATCTTCTCCCTGAGAACTGCTCACTAAAGAATTCTGATCTCTGGATTCTTTCTCCATCTCGATGTGTTTTCCAAATGACCCTTCAATTCATTCTTATAGTCTTCTCGTTGAGACTTCAGCAACCCAAATTAGATCTCTAATCAATGGCTAAGATTAACTTTTGACTTGATCCACCTTTTCTAGAACATTCACACCCATATTCTATTAATTCCCTTTAATTATTTTATTTCCCTAAGTTTAGACTTAGGATCCCATTAAAAATAATTAATTATTTTAATAGAATACAATTCGGGTGGAATTTCACAGAACGATTTCTGGGTTATTTGGAATACTTGTGTCTAAGCCTCTCCACAAAATTTGAGACTTAGAACACATCCGATGCTACCCCAAATAAACACTCCCTCTTAGCGAGGAATGTGCACTAACAATATGCCCTGCTGGACACTGCCCTGACCGTGAACCATCTCCCTCTCCGCTGCTGATGTCTGACCTTGCTGCCCATCAATTCTGTGCAAATGCTGCATCTGCACTGCTGTTGACACTGCATACTGCTTCCAACTGCTACTGTACTGCAACTCCCTCTAAATTGCTGCAACCCATTTGCTACTGAAATGGGTTCTCAGCCATACCCAACTTCTCCCTGAATTGAACGAAATTCTCTCTTTGTAGAGCCTTTTTGAATAAATTTTCTACTTGATCTCCTATGGGAACGTATTGCAGCTGTATAACCCCACGTTGAACACAATATCTGATAAAATGGCATCTGATGTCTATGTATTTGGATCGATCATGAAATACTGGATTCTCACAGAGCTTGATAAAACTCTGATTATCACATTAAACACTAGTCGGCTCCATCATTTTCTCGAAAAAGCTCACAAGAAGCTTTTTGAAGCATTTAAAATTAGAGAAATTGGAATTTCATATATATATATATAATGAATTGGATGATGATTTACATAATAAGAGGTTCCCTGGCTTAAATATAGCCTTGGGGTGTCTCTTGGTGAATGGGCATGATCTTTGATCATGTCCTTTGCCTAATACAACTTAATATAATTAAAATTTGTTATAATTATTTTTTATATAACATTTCCTTCCTCTCAAAAGGTGTTTTGTCCTCTGTCTCCCAAGAAGCTTCTTCTTCTAGTAAGTATTTCCACTTGATTAGGTACTCTTGATTACACGAGATCAGAGCTTCTTTTCTCTGGTGGGTATGATACCTTCTAGCCCTAAGATGACCCTTCATTCATCATCTAAGAATGGAAGTGTTGTTTGCGGTGACTGATGGGAACCAAGTGGCCATTTAAGGCAGGATACATGAAAGACGTTGTGATCACAAATTTTATCCGGAAGGCTTAAACTATATGCAACTTGGTTCTGATACCAGATGAAGCGTTTAAACTTAGAGAAACTAGAATTTCATATATATATATAATTAATTAATTGGATGATGATCTATAGAATAAGAGGTGCCCTGGCCTAAATAAAGCCTTGTGATGTCTCTTGGTGAATGGGCACGATCTTTGATCATTCCCTTTGCCTAACACAACCTAATATAATTACAATTTGTTATAATTAATTTTTATATAATACTTTCTAAGCCATATGGCTTCACATGTTGTTGTGTTGGTTGCCATATATTCGGCTTCGGCTGAACTCAATGCTACCAACTTCCGTTTCCTGCTGCACCAAGAGATCATTCTTGATCCAACGCTGAAACAATACCAAAAGGTATTCTTTCGGTCAGTTGAATTTCCTGCCCAATCTGCATCTATGAACCTGTTTAATCTGACATCATCCCCTCGGGTGTATTTCAACCCATATCTGACTATTCCCCGCACGTATATGAGAATGTGCCTTTATTCTGCCCAATGTACCTTTTTCGGTTCCACCATGAACTGACTAAGGGTGTTGACAAGAAAACAAATGTCTGGCCTGGTATTGAACAGATACACGAGTGAATCAATGCGCTGTCTATACAAGGTGGGGTCTACTTCCTTGTCTCCTGATGCATCTATCTTCTTCCAATTGGTGATCATAGGCATTGCCATGGATCGACAATCCTGCATCCTAAACCTCTTCAGAATTTCCATGGCATATATCCCTTGCCAAGAATATTTCTCCATTCTTCTGCCATGCCTCCAATATTAGGAAATAATGCATCAAACCCAAGTCCTTCATTTCTAATTCTGCTTCCAGATTCCTTTTATAGTCCTTTATGAGCCTAGATGATCCTGTGAGGAAAAAGTTATATACATATAGTACTAGAAGTAGAGGCTCATTCTCTAACAATAAATAGTAGAGATTGGGATCTGTATCACTCTTGACAAATCCAAATTGATGCTAATAACTATCTATCTGACCATACCACGCTTTGGGTGCCTGCTTGAGCCCATATAGGGATTTCTCCAGTCTGCATACATGAGATTTCTTCTCATGAGCTTCGAAGCCCTCTGGCTTTTATATGTACATCTCCTCTTCTATCACCCCATTCAAGAACGTTGTCTTGAAATCCATTTTGTGAATCTCCCATGCCATTTGGGTTGCTAGGGATACAACAGATATGATGGAGGTGTATCTGGAAACTGGGGCGAAGTTCTCTTCATAGTCAATTCCTTCTTTCTGCGCATATCCTTTTTCCATGGACCTTTCCTTGTACTTCTCCAAGCTACCATATGAAATGTACTTGATCTTGTAGATCCATCTTGATCCTATTATCACTTTGTAATTTGTAAGATTGGCAAGAAAAAATGACAGAGGACATCATCAAACCACTTTGGAGTCCAGGACCTAGCCTTCCTAGACTCATAGAGGTCTCTCTTCGTTTTATGATTTAACTTGATAACTACAAATGATGATATTAGGCTAGTTATAGAAATGAGGGTTGTTTGTTTGTTTGATTGGGTTGGTTGGATGAGAAGGTCTGTAGGGACTATTCCATTGGGCTATGGAGTCAAAACATTGGAATGGCGCATCAACATTCAAGAGCATCATAGGGAAAGCTAATTGTGCTAAGTGGATCTTTAGAGCTGTATGAATTATGAGGTGAAAGAGGTAGAAGGTTCAACAGTGACTAAAGAGCAGTTAAGAATTATTTAATCAGACTTGAGCAAAAAATATTAAGATTGTAAATGCAGACATAATTAAGGTGCTCTGATAGAAAATCTTAACCTAAAATTTCTGATTTACAATTAGATGAACAAATGCACAGTAGGGAAAACAACGGAAACATTTAAAACAGAGAAGTATCACATCACCATTTTGACACAGCTCAAGAATCCTGTAAACAGTCTTTGATTATTGATGTCCAACTCCAAAATTGTAGTGCTCCAATATAGTAGTTCTGTCAATGCAGGGGCTAACAATATCCAACCCTTGATACTTCTAAGGCATGTAGTATTTATCTAAAGACTAAGTCAGTTGCCCTACCTTAATAGGAAACCTTTCATTAATTACAATTTAGCAGAAAATGGACAAGTGTGGCCATGTAAGGTCTGATCAGATATCTCTGACAAAAACACTACCTCTCGAATTAATTCTGGGAAAATCTTCGTGGATCCAAACAATTCGATGGCTCTTCGTAAGATCAAACAATAAGCTTGGAGATGGCTGTGATGGTCACGAAGAGGTTGTCAATGGTGGCTCTGACATCTGGCTCTGTTTTGCAGAAAACGACATTGGATAATCAAATTTGGTGCAGTGCTGGCCACTTTTCATTAATTGGTGACGGTGCTGATGTGTTCTACTGCCTTTTCCACTTCTGCTGGTACACCATAACATTTTTTGTGAAAACGCCTTGCCCGAATCGACCCTTGGTGTCTTTTTGCTACCCGTGCCCTTTCGACCATGTTTAACCCTTTTTCACACAAAAAAACGTACAAACTCGTATACCTGGATTTGAAATTATGTATATTTTAGTTTTAAACTTCATTGCATCCACAAAAATATTGTACATCGCAATATTTACAAAAGGAATCGGCGATGCGATGCAAAGGAGGTGACGTGGAGGGAAGGTGGGACCGAACGCATTGCAAATCACAAGTCATAAGGTTTTGTTATAAGCAGCGGAAGACAAACACTAAAAGACACGAAGTGAGAAGTGCGAGGAGAAAGGAGGTGACGTTGTAGGTAAGGTGGGACCGACTGAATCACAAATCGCAGATCTTAGGTTTTTGTTATAAGCAGCGGGGGTTAAATACTAAAACTTGCGAAGTACGGTACAATATTGGGACCCACCCGCATCGCAAATTGCAAATCTTATGTTTTACCGCACATCGTAGTATTTGGAGTTTAGGCAATACGATAAGCACTAAAATCAACGAAGTGCGATTTGCGCTAGCAGGGGATGTTGATGTGGCATGATAGAGATGGAGCCCACTACAATCGACGGAGTTTATAAAATAGCGAATGGTTTCTGTGGTAAGTGTATGAGGTTTCATATTATATGATATATATTGCAAGCGGCCTGAAGTGGGGGGCGAAGCTGCTGTGGTGGGGCCAACTGCATCGCAAGTTAAACAAAATACATTGCGGGAATTTCAAACGATGAGTTAAAAATTGAGTGATGCGATATCGCACATTGGCGATCACAGGTTTTAATGTTTGGAAGAATGGAATAAGTTGTAATTTGTGAAATGCGATGGATGGTGCGGGAAGGGTGACGTGTCGGGAGAATGGCCCCAATTTAATTGCAATCGAGGAATAGGGAAAACAAAGGTAAAACAATGATATAGCGGTGAAAAAGGAAAAGTATAAAGATAAAACGGAAAGGCGGAGAAAGTTAAAGTTTAATGATTTTTTAAGGGAAATGGAATGAAAAGGAAGTGTGGTGGGTAAATGGGTCCCATTTCATTGAATATCGCATTTCGCTGATTTTGACATTTACCCTTGCGCCAATCTTGAAAAACTTGCGATCTGCGATTGCGATTGAATCTCCGCCGTTAATCGTTGCTCAGATCCAACGATCCTCACTGCTCCTTTGCTGTAGTTTTCCGACCCTTTTTCTTTGGTTATGCCCGTTCATTTCTTAGTTGTTCGTGGAGTACTTTGAATCGTTCACTGCTTTTCCCACGTTCACGACTCGCCCGCATAGCTTTCACCACTCAACCTAAAATGTGCACGACTCTGCCCAATACGTTCACGACTCAACCCAAAACGTGCACGACTCTGCCCAGTACATTCATGACTCGACCCAAACGTGCCCGAGTTGACCCAATCACGTTCACGACTCTGCCTTTGATGTTTTTCTGCCTTAACTGTTTCTCTGCTACCTTTGCTTTCCTTTGATTCTAATGTTGCTCCTCTCTGCTACTTTGTATTCGCTAATGGTCTAATACTGCTCCTTGCCTCTCTGCTGCTTCTCTGCCTCTCTTTTATGCTTTTCTTACTGCATTATTGCTTGATCTGCTCCTTTGCCTTAATGATAGTTCTTGTGCTACTGCTTTGTGTTCCTTATCAACAACATTTTCCCCTTCTACTGAACTGAGAGGAGCTTATTTTTCCTCCTGACTAGCTGATTGTTCTTTTGAAGCTCTTGACAGTCAAGATTTCCCCTTTTTCCTGAAAATAAATGATAGCCATGGAATATTATTTTTAGTATGAAATATTTGAGAAAATAACTGGTCACCTGGTGATATTGTGAAATATAGGAGTCTAACAGATCCTAAAACCGATCTATTTTCTGGTCTAGTTAGAACTTCCCAGACATCATTTTTCATGATAGAAGTGTACTCTTATACCTTGGCATCCACCCATACTTGGTGTTGAGCGACTTCTTGAAAACTAGAGGGTTCCTCTATCTGAGAAGCCAATGCCCGGTACACGTGAGGTTGTATACGCTGGCTCTTCTCGGTTGTGGGAGCTCCAATGAACTCCTCTGCGTCCCTCAGTATTTGTCGTGCCTTCTAGTATCTCTCAATTCCTCCTCTTGTGCTTGCTGTTCCATTTGCTGAGAACCTCTAGAATCTTCCTTTCCCATGGAAATGCTAGTACTGGTTACTGTACTAGATCCTGGTGTCTGTCTTCCTACCTGTCCTTCCAGCTGCCCTTGATGCTGTTGGATTAAAGGAACCTCTGCTGCATGATCCTCTGCTGGCATCTCACGAGATTTCCGGAAGGCTCTATCTTCCATGAATTTAACATCTTGCCTCACTACAAATTTCCTGTTGCTAGGAATGTAGATTTTTTATTCTTGGTCTCGCTATATCCTACAATATACCCCTTCTCTGCAGTCTGATCAAGTTACTCCTTTTCTCATTTGACACATGGAAATATGCCAGACTTCCAAATATTCGAAGGTGTCCTACTTTCGGTTTCTTCCTTGTGAAACTCCCTCAGGCGTTTTCTTCCCCAATTCTCTGTGAGGAGTTCTATTATAGATGTATAAAATTGTATTACATGCCTCTGCCAATAAGAATCTAGGTAGTTCTAGGTCATATAACATGGTTTTTTCAACCCTTACAATAGTCCTGTTCTTCCGCTTCGCTACACCATTCTGCTGTGGGTTGTATGTAGATTTCCATTCTCTCTTGATGCCCTCCTTTGCACAGAAACTTGTGAAGTGTCCATCTATGTATTCTCCACTGTTATTTGAGCGCAATATCTTTATTTTCTTATATTTCATGTTCTCTATGAGAACTTTAAACTCTCTGAACCGATCAAAGACCTCATATTTGGTCTTTAGGAAGTAAATCTAAGTCTTCCCGGAGTAATCATCAATGAAGGTGACAAAATATTTTCCACCGCTGAGAGCATTAGTGGACATCGGGCCATAAATTTCCGAGTGTATCAATCCTAATGTGCCAGTTACTCGGTTTTCACTTTTGGGAAAAGCTACTTTAGCGTACTTCCCTAGTACGCACCCCCTACTTATGTCATCGTGCTATGTATCGAGGAATGGTACACCAATAACAGTCTCTCTGAGCATTGTCAGTGCTCCATGGTGTAGATTCCCCAGTATTTTGTGCCATAGTTCGTTCAAATCTCTCTCACCATCAAGATTGCTTCTTATCAGTGCCATTGGAGACTCGAGCTGCAACCTGTATAATCCATTTAAAGTTACAATTTGCTTCTTCTTCTTCTAGCTTGGATGCTTGACATATTCCTTCTTCGCGATGTAGTATACATCATATCCCTTGTCTTGTAACCAGGAAACTGAAATTAGATTCATCCCAAGCCATGGAACATGCAACACATTTGTGGCTCTTATGTTGGTTCCTGCTTTTATCCGAAACATTATGGTGTCTCTCCTTGCTGGAGTGCATTTTGTTCTCTTCCCCATAATGATATGGATGTCCATATGATCTTCTTGATAACTCGATAAATATTTTCATACTCCAGCCATATGACCTGAAGCCCCGCTATCAATGTAACAAATACCTGTAGATCCTAAACTCGAAAAACATGCATGGTCTTCTTATATTCTAGAAGATAAGATATCCGAGTCTTCTATACTTATCTGTGCTCTTTTCCTTCTGCAAAAACAAACTGCGACCCTTCTGAAGCTTAACGTTGAGCTTGCTGCGCAGTCCCTTGAGGAACTTGGTTCAGTAGCTATGGAGTCTCTTCCATCTTCTGCTCAGTACTACCTCTTCTAGATTTGTCAGCTTTGATACCATGAAAAAATTCCACTACTTGAAATCCTACTGCAACAACTGATTGAATTTATTCTATTGCCTAACCGAAGAAAATTATTTAACAAATGTTGTGGTAAATAAAGAAACGAAATACACTACAATATTCACAATAAAAAAGAACAAGAAATAAATACTAGCACAAGTATACACACATGGACATTGTTATTTTTGGACAATTGTCCCAGGAAAAACCTAATGTGGAAAAACTAGTGAAACAACTTAGGGTTTTAATATTATGAAATAATTTTTATGAGTACAAATTTATGATTGTCGATCTTGAAAAATCATATAGATAAATATGACAAATGAAGTCTTGTGAGACAAGTCTCACTCTTCAATGGGATTCCGGCACTGACCTGCACCTGACTTAGGCTGCTCTGCACTGTATTTGCAAAGAGACTGTGTCACTCACACAGTCTTTGTGTCACACCTGTAGCTAGTCTCTGTCTCTACACTGGTACTCATTTCTGTCTGGAAGATGGAATCTTCTTCCCTTTGAAAATTTCCTCCGAGAACTGGCACTGACCGTTTGATTTCTCCTCTACAGAAACAAAACTCCCTCTACAGCTTTGCGCAGTCCCAATGTAATATCTGCGCCAGTTCCTCTGCGTAGTCCCCACGTAATCTCTGCATCACTGGCTTTGAGGAGCTTCCTGTGGCTTCTATTGTCTTCTCTCTGTTCACTGTTAAGATCTGGAATTATTCCTTCTGAAAATTATCTCTGCCGCTCTCTATGAGAATCCTCTCCATTGATCTTCTCCCTGAGCATTGCTCACTAAAGAATTTCGATCTCTGGATTCTTTCTCCATCTCGATGTATTTTCTAAATGATCCTTCAAGTCATTCTTATAGTCTTCTCGTTGTGACTTCACTGACCCAGATTAGATCTCTAATCAATGGCTAAGATTAAATTTTGACTTGATCCTCCTTTTCTAGAACATTGACACCCATATTCGATTAATTCCCTTTAATTATTTTATTTCCCCAAGTTTAGACTTAGGGTCTTATTAAAAATAATTAATTATTTTAATAGAATACAATTCGAGTGGAATTTCACATAATAATTTTTGGGTTATCTGTAATACATGTGTCTAAGCCTTTCCACAAAATTTGAGACTTAGAGCAGATTCGATGCTACCCAAAATCAACAGGATTGTGCTTCGACACTTATTTATTTCATGGGCGGAAGATGGATCCCGATTTATTGAGAGAAAGACGAGGTCGTCCCTTCATGGAAGCATATATAAGACCTATGATATTGGTTTGCTCATTTATATTTTCCCCTTGTCCTTATCTACTTGATTGGATCAGCCCGAAAACACTGAAACATAAAAATCCGAGTGTAGGGATGAGGTTTCAAGAATAAACATGACGATCATGGTTGGACACAAGGTTATCCTAACACAAGGTTTGTATTTTCTGTCGAAACATCATCGACCAAAGATATAACCAAGACAACAAGAAGGACAGTCAATTGTCCAAATGTTGTAGTGTCACAAAGTCCTTTTATATTTTGCCACATTCCCTTTTGAGCCAACAAAGCATCTTCATGCAAGGTCTCACAAAACAATAGGAAATAAAACACACGACAAGGAAACATAAGTAGAAGAAAAGAGAGAAAGTGGATAAAGGAAAACATGATGTGAAACCAAAACCAAAAATCACAAGGCAAACTACAGGAAACGAGTGCAGGTAAACTAAAATGTAACTAGATCTACTCCTAACCTAACCAGCTAGAAGGTAGGGGTTATGTATAATGAATTTCCAATGTAGCCATCATAATTGTTCTCGACCTGCAATCACAAATATACGATCAATTAGAACAAATATAAAGAAATGTGCAATAGAAAAGATAAGAGCTTTTATATCTTGCACAAAAAACTGAGTGTCTTTCCTTTCCAGAGAAAGATAGGCCATAGTGACTACTTCTAACTAGTTCACATTCTTACCTTTACGATGAAAACCATCATTCAACCAACCTCGAAGACTTATTGCAAATGCACCTTCTTCTGTGTATTCCGGCTTAGCAAGCATGAGAAAAGGCTGAAACCTGTTATTTGCAACGAAGCTTGCCAAGTAAGATTGCTCCAACCATTTCGTGTTTGGATAATGAAATTTGAAAAAACCCTCTTGTAAATCCTGAAAACTTTGAAATAATGAATCTCCAGTTAAAAGCGCGGGATCAAAATGAGAATATTGTGAGGGAAAATAGATCTGACCATGTTTAGAAGGCTTGTTAAGATAGTGAGGACCTGACGTCACATTTTGAAGATAGTGTAAAATAAAATTTTGAAGATTGAACCAGATCGTGCATGGCTTGAGGATAACTGCTACTGCTAGTTTCAATAAGACCACTGCTCACCTGATGAAAAAAATTTGTGTAACAGATTTGACCGGATTTTTCAACTTTAACAACCAGATTACTCAAGTTCAAAGATTCTTCTGATCGCAAATCTGAAGACATATGAATTGAAGAAATTTCATGAGCAACCTGATTTGAAGATTTGTCTTCATGCAATAGAAGAGATGTTGAAGGATGGAAATAGTACTCAATGATTTGATTGTTTTCATTTTCATCATGTATAATCTCGCCACCTTGTATCGATTGAGAAGTTAACTCATTGGATAAAGAACTTGAAGAGAATGGAGTATCTCCATTGCAAGTAGATGCATCACAAATGGTAAAGCACAAGGGATAGTGAGATGAAGAGGAAGTTTCGATAAAAGCATCTTCTTTGACCGAATTCTATTCTAGATATAAATTAAATATTCATGAAAATTAAAAATATTAGTTGGTGCACTTGGGAATTCGTCATCGCTTACCTAAAAAAAATTACCAGCATTAGAATGATTGTTTCCCAATGCTATGGTTTGATTGAAATAATTTATTGCATTTAATTCACTACCGATATTAGCAGACTGAAAATCATCCAAGAATGGAAGCGCATCATCTTGAAATGGGGGAATTTGAGAAAGGGAAGAGAGATGAAGAGTCTCTTCACTTTCCTCCTCCTCTACCAGTGTAATGTGACCGCCTTGTATCTGATCACGATTTGAACCAGCTACTCGAAAATTAAGAGAGTGTGAAAAACTAGATGGTGGAGCAGATTGATTAGGCATATCACGGTACAATGAGTCATGGCATGTGGATGATAGAGGATAATGAAAATACAGATTAGATTCTAGAATAGAGTTATGAATAGTAACATCATCCTGTGGAATGGGGAAGTTAGTCACCATCATGGGATTCATGAACCATTTTGGGATTTCCTCCATTGAATCCGATTCATGAAAAGTGAAAGGAGAATGAGAATATGGATTAGGAATTTGATTAACAGATCTCCCAACTTTATTATCATCGCAAGGGGACACCCTCATTGGAACTGGAAAATGAGGAGGACAAGGAACAACAAGAGCAGTGAATTCCTCCTTTGGAATTAGAGGTGTCTCATGACTTACAAGAGTTGGGTAAGTTGAAACATCAGGGGGGTCAGATTCACTGTGAAAAGAGATATGAATCAAATGCTGAAAATTTTATTTAAGGAAATCTCAGTGCTTATATTCTTTAGGAAATTCACAACAAAGATGAAGGAATCGATCGAAAAACTCCTCAAATTATTCATTAGGCTTCTTTTTTAACTGATTGATTATTTTATAAACATATTGGTAATCATACCTATCAAAGGCTTGGTGAAACTCATTGAGGAAATGATGAAAATAATGGATGGAAGTAGGTGGTAAAGTATGGTACCATCGATTAACACGACCTTCAAGGGTGAGGAAGATAAGCACACAATCAAAATCTTCATCATTGATTCCGTAAGATTTACAAAATATGAGAAAATCATAAATGTGCTCGGTCATGGATGTTCCATCCTCACCATAAAAATTTAACTGAGACAACTGATAGAGAGGCTCATCGGGGATTGAAAATTGGAAAATGGATAAATTAGAAAAACACCCAAGGAGTAAGGTTTGAGGATGAGCCATTTTAGATAAGAGGTTCAAAACATACTCAATAGGCATAACTTGTCGTATGGCCCTCCTTCCAGCACCATTTTGTTAATGGTGCTGGAAATATGTCAACCAAGGGGGTCTTCCCGATGTGATGTCCCAATTATACCTCACACTGGTTGGAATAGGAGTCCCATTCGGGGTATCAACCCGAATACCAAATATTCTTGAAGATTTTCCTTGGCTCTAACTGTCGGCAAGAAAGAGGAGTGCAAAGGTGCCTTTTAAAAGCAAGTAATTGTGTCTCGTGAGTGTTTGGTTGTAGGTGTGTTAAGTTTCTTCTCCTGTGGAGGGAGAGAAACTAGTGAGCATCTAAGAGAGAGGCAATAATACCACCCTAGTAGAGACACACGCAACCAAGAAGTATATGTCTAATCATTCAACAGAATAGTACACAAATATGCGAAGATCTGATTACAACCAATGAACAAGAAATACTTGTCTAGTATCCAACGGAATAGTCCACAAGTATGCGACAACTATAACAACCATTACAACAAATTTTCAATATGGTAAGTACTAAAATAACTGAAATAGTTAAACTACTTTAGCACAAATTAAAGCAAGCATGGATTACAAACATCCACAAAATAGTCTTACAAATATTCATAATCCATGCATGAAGAACATGCTGGCAACGAGGCTTCTATTATTAAGTAAAAGTTCCCAGACATGTATACAATGAACACCACTAGCTCCAATAGTAGAGCGTTGGAGCCACTCCTTGCTTTTGAAAAGAACTATATTGTCTCTCTAATGCCTTGTGAGAGGAGCCAAGGTAGAAATTCCTTTGCTCACACAATGAGGGTGTATATATCCCTTGAAAAAAATAGAGAGAGCCCTATCTAAGTCCAAGAAGGCTAGGTCCTAGGACTCCAAAGGCTGGTCTGATGTTACCCTGTGCATTTGGTCTACCAATCTGCTAAATCATGGTAAACTAACATAATGGCGATCACGGTGGGACAAAGTACATAATAGCCTATATATCACTTACAGACTCATTAGACCCTTAGTTAGACTTTGAAAATCCTGTGATTTGTAACCACCTCATCACTATCACTAACACAATGGTGATCATGACGAGACTTCTGAGTTAGTGAAAATCCAAGTATCCCTTATGACTTCAAAAACCCTTATTAAATCATATAGAACTCAAACTGCTAGCCAAAGAGTAGAATCTGGTTGATTCAAAATCCTAGAAAAATGATGACTCAGCTATAGGAAATTCATAAAAACCTTAGGGCTATATAAAGTAACTCAGAAAACCCCAAAAACATCCCTAGATTGGTTTTTTCAGTTATTAGTGGTGGACCATACACACATATCTTCAAAACAGCTAAAAACATCCACCTCATTAGGGGAATTTTGAGGTCTAAAATGGGCCTCCTAAGGAAATTATAAAATAATAGTGGAAAAAATCAAATAAGATTTGATGACATCATCAAATTTTAGAGGGAAAAATGGAAAAACTACTTTTTCAACTCATATTTTCAACTTATCTCCCAAAGTTTTTACTCAAATTTCGAGCGGGAGTACTCGTTGGATGCGAAATTTAATTCCCCATCCAAGGAGTACCCATGTTGCATACTTTCGATGGGTCCTACTACACAAAAAATGAGAAATACATAAAAAAATGTGATTACAATCACGTTTTTTATGTATTTCTCATTTTTCGTGTAGTAGAGTTCATCGAAAGTATGCAACATGGGTACTCCTTGGATGAGGAATTAAATTTCACATCCAACGAGTACTCCCGCTCGAAATTTGAGTAAAAATTTTGGGAGATAAGTTAAAAATACGAGTTGAAAAAGTAGTTTTATTATTTTATTATTTTTTATATTTTTACCCTTTTATTTAAAAAATGGTGAATCATCCCCCATGGTTGACATCATCATCTTGAATCCTATTGGTTGTTATAAAGTTTATTTTTGTTGTACATTTTTCTTAGGAGGCCCATTTTAGACCTCAAAATTCCCCTAATGGGTGACTCCACTAGCCTCCAGTAGGCCTACTAACCCCACTAGTCCTCAAAGACTCCCCTAGGAATGCATTAATAAATCCTAGTATTGCTGATGGTGGACATAAAAGTTGAAATCTTCCACCTAGAGACCCCACAACCCTTAATAGACCAAAGGAATCCACTGGTAGAGAACTCTAGACTGGTTGAAAAAACATAGTGACCCTTTCTGATTAACAAAGATGGATCCAAATATAAATAGAGAGGAAAAGCTAGAGATGTTAATAGATACAATCAGAAAAATTATGCATATACTTGGTAGGCAAGAGGAAAGGTACAAGGTTAAGGTTGGTGCTGCTTATTCAAAACAACCTATACCTTTTTTTGGGCAAGAACAAACTCAACCACTACAAAAAAAAAACTCAGCCACTACAAAAACAAACTCGACCACTACAAGACAAGAACAAAAAAAAAATGCATAATGAGAAAGATTTCAAAGAAGAGAATGAATAAGGTTTTCAAGTATGTACTAGTTACTTTCCTATATCTGGTGCTTCACTGTTAAGAGAACATTACAAGCAAGTTGAAAATAGGAACAGAGAGGAGTGCTCTAAAGAATCAATAAACCATCTTAAAATTACAAAATTTGAAATAAAGGAGGAGATAACACATTTAGAGTCTCTACCCTTATGCTTTAAATCATTTTAGATTATAAAAATAAATTGGCATCCTGAGAATCTATTAGAGGCAACTCATGAATCTCATACTCAAAGTAACTATCACGAAAATCAAGAAGAGTTGGTTGAGGATGAAATCAATCAGGGAATGAAATAAAACCGACAGGATCTCTCCAAAGGCACAAGTGATAATTCATCATCTCTTATAGGTAAGGCTCAAGAAGACATTCGGCCTCTCAATCAGCTTTCACAAGAGAAAGAGGAATGCTGTAGTTATTTCCAAAGAGAAAGAAAAATGCCTCCTTTTTTAATTGAAGAAGAAATAAATCAGCTTCTAAACATGCAGAAAAACTCTAAGCCCTCATATGAACAAAACATTTTGGTTCACTTTCCTACTAATATTGCCTACCATAAGCCAGAAAGTGAACTTGTAAATCAATTCAAAGAAGAACAAACTGGTAATCCAATATGTTTGATTGGTAAGATTATTTATGATGATTCCCCAGCTTTTGATCAATTTGATGAGGATGATGTTCTCCAAACATAAGCTAATCATGTAGAGCAATCAACAGTTGATTGGTGGGATGAAGTTCACTATCATCAGCTTGAAAATAGTAATCAGCCAATATAGGTCACTTATAACACTGATGAGGAAAGCCTTGAAAGTTTAGAAGTAAGTGAGGGATATCTCACTCTTTGCTCTACTTCATTTCAGTCCATTAGAAATAACTTTCATATAATTGGAAATCAGTAGTCATTCAGTTTTGATTTTGAGGTTGAGGAGGATGATGAACTTCTTGAGAAGATTGTCAATAAGAAGCTTTCTCCTGAAATGGTTGAGGAAATCTGTTGGAACATGGAATCCTCCTTAACTCTAGGTTTGCAGCCTCCAAGTTCCATTGAATTACAAATTGCAGATGAAGGCATAGAAGTTGATAATCACATGAGAGTTGTTGCATTACCTTCTCAAGAGGATTTACTGCCAACGAGTATCCCTGCTCATCAACATGATGACCTTCACACAGATTTTAGTCCACTCAATCAGAACACATCAGATTGGCAAGAGGAAAAAACTACAGTATATGATGAGTCTGTCAGTTTAGGTGATTGTGAAGAAGAGGAATATTTTCTTTCCCAAAAGAGTCCCAAGTTTAGTCAAGTGGAGGAAGAAGCAGTCCTGGGTCAAACTTATTTTCCAACTCCTCACATTCAGGTATTGTTTCAAGATCCCTTTACTGATTTATTAGAAACATTTGAAGAGGGAGTGAAATATGTTAAGAGCAGTTTAATGCAACGTTTAAAGAGAAGTTAGGCACCACTGTTCAAAAGAAAGTAAGATGGGAGTGGCCCTTCTGTTTGTCCGGCATACTCAAGGAGATGAACAAAGATCAATATGGGAATCATCTACTTGATTGGTTGTATTGGAAAAAAGAGTTCACCAGCTAAATGTATGCTTTCAAGTTAGATTAGGATAGATAGGCAAGAAAAAAAGCTCAGTTTTATGAGCATCTTTCTACCTTTAAATTTAGATTGTTTTGACCAAAAAAAAAAGAAAAAAAAGAAAAAGAGGGCAGTTTTGAAAAGAGGTACAACCCCATACCCAAAAATTAGTATACTGAAAGTGTGCAAGCCTAAATGCCACTGTTGATTCACAAAGAAGATCTTGTTTCAGTCATCTAGCCTAATCATGGCTAAAACATGTTTTTAATTTTGCATTGATAAGTTAGTGAAAGAGAGCTTGTCAAATCATTCAAACTTGACTTGTCAAAAAGGATAGATTAGGAATGAAAGATACTGGTTCCACATGCTCAAAACTGAACCAAAGAGAAAGATGGGAATGCATACCAAGTGATATATCACAACCCTTATTTTTCTAGTGTTTTTTGCACAAAAATAATGTTTGTGTGCAACTTGTTCTAATGCCACAACCCATGGTAAGTTAGATAGCCTAATCCTAATTTAAACCATGATTTCAATTTCATGTCTATAGCTTAGAGAATCGAGTCTGTCATACAACCTAATCTATTAGAAAATTATATATTACAGAGCAATGCAACACATAAATATGCGGAAAATACAAGCACACAAAACACATAAAACCAGAGAGACACAGATATATGTGGTTCACCCAGTTTGGGCTACATCCACCCCAAACAGCCAGTCCTTCCTTTCTATTATCCAACAAAATGAAGAGACACAACCTACAGCAGATCTACTGTAATATCCTCTTTTCTCTCTCACAGTCTCCCTCTCTGTTTCTCGCTCCGAGAATACACATACAATACACAGCCGCAATACAATACCCTCATAAAAGAGAGGGGTTTCCTTCTAGGGAAAAAAACCCTAAAATAAACATAACTTCTACTTTCAGATCACTTGCCTAATGAACAGCCCTGATTGAATAGAAATTACTATACATCTGTTTTTAGCTTCAGGGGCGCTGCCCCAGAAACTCCCTGCCAGGGGGGCACCCACGGCAATGATTAATTTACGGGCGGCGTTGCCGCCCCATTTAAGGTACAGGGTCCAATGCTGTGATACAAAGTAAACAAGATAATCAGGCTCCACACCCAACAATCTCCCACTTGGAGACTGATTGTAGCAACTCCACCGTTGCTTCATTTGTTGGACAATGACTCCTCTTTGGACCTGGCTATTTCTCATCTTCATCATCATCCTTGAAGACCAATTGAAACTGAGCACATTCTTAGTTTCTCCTTGGTTACAAATTTTGTTAGCATATCTACAGGATTCTGGCTAGTGTGTATCTTTTCCAGCTTCAACTCTCCATCTTCCAATACTGATCGTATGAAATGGTACTTGAGATGTACGTGTTTAGTCCTGGAATGAAATTATGAGTTCTTTGCAAGATGAATGGCACTTTGGCTATCACTGTATAACGTGCCCATATCATGCTTCTTACCCAATTCATTCATAAACCTTTGTAACCAAATAATTTCTTTACTAGCCTCTGTAGCAACAACATACTCTGCTTCTATTGTTGAAAGTGCAACAACACTTTGAATTTTTGAAACCCAGCTGATAGCTGTTCCACCTACAGTAAATACATATCTTGTAGTGCTCCTCCTGTTATCTTTGTCACCTGCCATATCTGCATCAACATATCCCTGTAGAGCAATGTTAGAACCACCAAAGCATAATGCTTGATTTGTGGTACCTCTCAAATATCTGAGAATCCATTTTACTGCCATCCAATGTTCTTTTCTTGGATTATTCATGTACCTTCTTACAACTCCCACTGCATGTGCAATATCAGGCCTTGTGTAGACCATTGCATACATTAAGCTTCCAACTGCAGATGCATATGGAACTTTAGAAATATAATCCATGTCTTCTTGGGTCTTTGGGCACATCTCCTTACTAAGTTTGAAATGGCTAGCAAAAGGTGTACTAACTGGTTTTGCATTCTGCATATTAAATCTTTTCAACACCTTTTCTATGTACTCATTCTGAGACAATGTTAATTTGTGATTTTTCCTGTCTCTAGTTATCCTCATACCAAGGATTTGTTTTGCAGCTCCCAAATCCTTCATTGCAAATGAATTTTCCAATTTTCTTTTGAGCACATTTATTTCCTGCATGTTAGATCCTGCAACAAGCATGTCATCTACATACAATAACAATATAATATAGCCGCCATCATTTTGCCTTTTTAGATAAACACAATGATCAGAGTGACATCTAGTATAACCTTGTTCAGACATAAACTTGTCAAATTTTAGATACCACTACCTTGGAGCTTGTTTTAAGCCATACAAGCTCTTCTTTAACTTGCACACCAATTTTTATTTCCCTTTGACCTCATATCCTTCTGGTTGTTGCATTTATATCTCTTCCTCCAAATCTCCATGGAGAAATGATGTCTTCACATCTAACTGTTTAAGATGTAAATCTTTCGCTGCTACAAGAATTAAGATAGTTCTGATTGAAGTCATATTAACAACAGGAGAAAATATTTCATCAAAATCAATACCTTTCTTCTGTGCAAACCCCTTCACCACAAGTCTAGCTTTGTACCTTTGTTTTCCTCCATCTTCTTCCTTCAACCTGTAAACCCATTTATTCTGCAATGTAGTTTTACCTGTAGGCAACCTGACTAAGTCCCAAGTCTGGTTATGCATTAAGGAGTCCATCTTTTCTTCCATGGCTAGCTCCCACTTCTTCCTACTTTCAACCTGCATTGCTTCTTCATAACATTCAGGTTCACCAGAATCAGTCAACAATAAATAATATAATGAAGGAGAGTATCGTTCAGGGGGTCTACTTATCCCGGTAGATCTTCTAACACCACTTTCAGGTGTTTGAGGTGCCTGTTGCTGTTGTGGTGGTTGCTGCTGCTGTGGTTGTTGATTATTATTATTTTCAGGCACCTTTACTTTTTCAGTTATCTCATCAAGAACCGTGTATTCCTTGCTTTCTTTTTCTTGTTTCTTTTCCTGCAGCTGATTCTTATACAAGACCTTTTCATTGAATATTACATCTTTGCTCCTAATGATTTTGTGATTTTCATAATCATATAAGCGATAACCAAAATCATTAGCACCATATCCAATAAAGGTACATTTCTTTGATTTTGCGTCAAGCTTTGTTCTATTTTCTTTATTAATATGGACAAAGGCCTCACAACCAAAAGGCTTTAAAAAAGAGTAGTTTACCTTTTTACCTGTCCATGCTTCCTCTGGAATACCACCATCCAAGGAACTTGAAGGCCCTCTATTTATTAGATAAACAACAGTATCTATAACATTTGCCCAAAATTGTAAAGGCAATCCCGCATGCAATCTCATGCACCTTGCACGCTCCATGATTGTTCTGTTCATCCTTTCTGACACACCATTTTCTTGTGGTGTTCTTGGAACTGTCTTCTCTCTACGAATTCCATGCTCTGAACAGTACCTATCAAACTCTTTGCTGCAATATTCACCTCCATTGTCCGATCTGAGACACTTCAACTTCTTTCCTGTCTCAATCTCAACCAAATCTTTCCATTTCTTGAAAGTATCAAATACATCAGATTTATTCTGAATACAATAAATCCAGGTTTTTCTAGTTGCATCATCAATAAAAGTAACATAATAACGAGAGCCACCGAGAGATGATACCTAAGCAGGTCCCCATACATATGTATGCACAAGCTCTAATTTTTCGCTCTTCTTTTCTCTCCCAACTCTGAGAAATCTGACTCTCTTCTGTTTTCCATAAATGCAATTCTCACGAAAATCCAAATCAACATTCTTCAAACCTGGCAACAAATTTCTTGAGTGAAGAATCTTCATCCCCTTCTCACTCATGTGTCCGAGCCTATGATGCCATAATGCTGCATCTGCTCCTTTGGAAGTTAAAGCATTAACAAAGTTAGAAATACCATTACATAAATACAATGTACCAACCTTTTCACGTTTTGCTATTACCAGGGCTCCTTTGGTGACCTTCCAAGCTTTATCTGTGAAAGTTGTAACACAACCTTCACTGTCTAACTGCCTTGTTGAAATCGGATTTTTCTTTAGATCTAGAACATGCCTTACCTCCTTTAATAGCCATTGGTTTCCATTCTCCTGTTTTACAAGAACCTTACCCATTCCAACAATTTTACAAGGTTTATCATCACCCAAATGGACTTGTCCAAAATCTCCTTGAACATAGTCATGAAAATATTTCTTATCAGGTGTGGCATGGAATGAGGCCCCTGAATCTACTAACCAGGAATCAGTAACATTTTCGAAAGAAAGAATCAAAGCATCTTGTAACACATCACCTGTCACATTTGCTTCATGATTGTTTTCTTGCTGTGTGTCTCCTTCTTTTCCCTGATGAGATCTACAGTCTTTCTTTAGGTGTCCTTTCTTTCTGCATTTCTAGCACACTATCCCTGATCTGGACTTGGATTTGCCTTTCCTTGATTTACTGCGATATCATGAGCTCTTTCCTCTTTCCATTCTCCTTCCCCTAGAATTTGCACTCAAAGCATTACCCGATGTCTCACCGGAGATTTTCCGTCACATTTCCTCGCTAAGGATAGCACCGACAACATCATCAAAATTTAAAGTACTAGATCCAGAGACAGAGTTACTAATGGCCATTACTAAACCATTCCAAATCTCTGGCAGTGAGCACAAGAATAACATAGCTCTAACTTCATCATCAAAGTTTACCCCTACAGAACTTAACTGACTGGTAACTGTATTAAAGTCATTTAAATGGTCTGCAACAGATCCACTTTCTGACATCTTCATATTAAATAGTTGTTTCATAAGAAATACCTTGTTTTAGGCTGAGGGTTTTTCATATAGTTTCGCCAACGTCTGCATCAAACCCTCTGTTGTTGTTTCCTTCGAAATATTGAAGGCGAATGACGCCACAAGGCACAACCGTACTGTTCTGAGTGCCTTTCTATCGAGAATGTTCCATTCCGCTTCTGTCATGGCCTCCGACTTCTTTGTTTTTCCGCTCAATGGTAGGTACAGATATTTCTGATACAGATAATCTTCCATCTGCATCTTCCATAGTGGGAAGTTTTGGCCGTTAAATTTCTTGACCCTAAACTTACCATCTTCCATTATTGCTCCCACTCGAACCAGGAACCCTTCTTTCCTGCGAGTTTATCAACCAAATATACCTTCAGCTCTGATAACAGTTGTTAGAAAATTATATATTACAGAGAAATGAAACACATAAAATATGCGAAAAATACAAGCACACAAAACACACAAAACCAGAGAGACACAAATATACATGGTTCACCCAGTTTGGGCTACGTCCACCCCGAACAGCCAATCCTTCCTTTCTATTATCCAACAAAATGAAGAGACACAACCTACAACAGATCCGCTGTAATATCCTTTGTTCTCTCTCACAGTCTCCCTCTCTGTTTCTCGCTCCGAGAATACACATACAATACACAGCCGCAATACAATACCCTCATAAAAGCGAGGGGTTGCCTTCTAGGGAAAACCCTAAACTAAACATAACTTCTACCGTCGCATCACTTGCCTAATGAACGACCCAGATTGGACTAGAAATTACTATACCTTTACAAGGCAATTTTACATCCGTTTAGCTTTGGGCGCCGTTCGAAACCCCGCCGGGGGGCTCCACAAAGTTGCTGCCGCCCCCCTTGGACCACCCACGACATCGATTGATTTACGGGCGGCATTGCCGCCCCATTTAAGGTACAGGGGTCCAATGCTGTGATACAAAGTAAACAAGATAATCAGGCTCCACACCCAACATAATCTTGACAGTCAGTTAGTCTAGGTAGAGAATAAAAAGTGTTCATTAGCATAATATGAACTGTTAGAAGAAATAAGAAAGAAGTAGATAGTTTGTTTTGGCTTTCAAAATAAAAAGAATGTCAAGGGTTTTCCAGTTCAAGTGCACCCAAGGAAGAAAAAATGTTAGGAAAGTAGGTTGGGTAGGTAGAGATGAAGTTGAGCTAATCATGTTCTTTAGATTATTGAGATGATAAATTCAAAGAAGCATCAGCAAATGAAAGAAGAAAAATCTGCCCAATGGATGAGGCACTGGTCTTCATAAAACCAGAGATATGAAGTTCTGGACACGTCCTGAAAAGGAGCTGCCCTCCCCAAGTGGAGCCACTATTAGTCATCAGTAATTTTTTCCTTTGTATATGACTCAATGCTTATCCTAGATTTATAGAAACGAAATTTATGAATATTGTGAGTTCTAGAAATCTCACTACCTTCATTACCCCTAGGATAAAATTTTTCACTATTGCATCATCCCATCATGTCAAGGTCAGCTCACTACTCCCAAAAGACCCATCATGGGCTCATGCCACTAAATTTCACTATGTTTGGCCACCTCTGACCTTACCACTCTGTTTTGACTTGTCTAAGTACCCCTCTACTTCCACCTTGGATTGCCAAGAAACCTATCCTTTTTCCCCTATTCACCAAGTGCCTCAAGCATGGGTGGTCTCAAGCTACCTTTCTAGGCTGTTTAGATAAATAAAAATCATTAGTTTTTACGTCTGCAATGCATAAGTTTTTTCAAAAGCTCTATTTTACACCTAAAAACCCCAAGCCAAGTTTTCAGTCAAAGGCTAAGTCCAAAGAGCCTCCCACTAGGTCACCTAGGGTTTCATAGGTCATAGGATTGTTTTGGTGTTCTAAAATATTTGTTTTTCCTATGCCAAGAGGCTGTAATCAAAGAGGAAAAAGGACAACACATGATTGTCCAAATGGATCAGAAAATCCTTCAAGGAAGGCCTCCTTGGTCAAAGCCCAATTTCTGCAAAAGACAGGTGCCCATCTTAAACATTTCTACAGGAATGATTGAGATGGCTATCAACAAAAAAAGAGGTAAGGTAAGAGGCTAAATAATCACTAAGGACAAGCACAACAAGGGAGAGGCATAAGGCCAATGTTCAAAGAGAATTAGGGTTTTGAGGACTGATTGAAAAAGCAGTGTTGCCAAGCAAGGAACCAATACAAAGGCCACAAAGACAGAAGGCACAACAACACAGCCAAGCACACATTGAAGATTTTATATAAATTAAAAATGAAAAAGGGAAAAGGTGAGGTGAACTGAACAGAAATGAATGAACTTGAAAGGGATATAGAGAACTTAGAAGACAACACTACTTATTTGTCTCTAACAACCCTAAAACATAAAGTTTGGGAAAGTAAGAAAAACAGGTTAAATAAGGATGATAAACCTCCATCATAACAACAAGAGGTTTTAAAAAAGCCTTTGAAGGTGATTTCTAGGGTTTTGTCAAGATAAGGGGTTTTCACTACATCAAAGGAACAAATTGTAAAGAGTATCAGTGTGAGGGAGCCTAAGCTTTCAAGTGCAGTCAAATGCCTTCAAAATGGTCAAAAAAAGGAAAGCAGGAGGTTAAGTGTCAAACGAGAAATAAAATTGAGCATGAGTTCTACTGTTGAGTAAATAAGGTGTCAAAATCCAAAGAAAGTTTAAGGAGACCGAAAAAACTGTGTTATGGCACCTGCAGCAAATCAGAAGTGGCCAAGGGAAAACATGGTAAGCATGAAGTACACATCTTTTCCAAAAATGACATATCACTGTCAATCAACAAGAAGGTGGAAACACATGTTTTAGGCCTCTTACACTCAAGAATGCCAAAAAAGGGGTAAGAACAATGGTTTCAGTTTATTAGTACAAGAAAGGATAGTTTTCACAGTGCCTAGACCTTCAAAGATGAGAAAGATACCTTTTTCATCCTTCACCACACCCTCACCAAAGAAAAACCACTTTGGAAAAGTTCAACATCACCTGCAAAAAAGAGTCAAAGAGATATCAATGAAATTTAAAAAGTGACCAAAGGAAAACATAGTAAAGTGGGTTTTTAAAGTTTGATTTATGTTCCGAAGGGTATAAAAGACCCTCTCAGCCTCCCTCCATCTCATTTTGGCTATCATAAAAAGAAGAAAAAGCTTGCAGGAGAAGAACAAATTTTTTTGGTCAAAGGCTATTGGCGCTGCGCAAATCACTAGCGCTATGCAAATGCAGGTTGGCGCTGCGCTAATCCATCCTCCTCCCATTCAAAATTTCAAGGCACTGCCCCAATCAAGGGTGGCACTATGCAAATCCTAGGCGCTACACAAATACAAGCCTGACTCGCCCGAAGACCGACAGCTCTACTGAATGCCCGACGCTGCACTAACCCACGGGTAGGGCCACTGGCGCTGCACTAACAAGCCGACCCGACTGCTCGGGTAGGGCGCTGCACTAATGCAGAGGGCCTCCAACGAAGAAAAATCTTGCCCCAAGGCTAAAAATTCGTCCACCATTTGGTCTCCAAAGGTCTACAAAGAGCTAAGATCTGGTAGGTGATATTCCCTCCATATCCCCCAAGCAATTTTCAAGTAATTTTAGTATTTTTGTGGCTGTGAAGTGATTAAACCCTAGGTGGGTAAACCCTAGGTCTTACATGCAAAGTGAGCTTATGTTTTTAAACCTCCTTAAAAACCAGTTTAATGTCATTTGAGGGTAAGTAAGGTAGTGTGGTTGCAATACATTTTTAAGAAAATCCCCCTTAAGCTCCAAAGAAATTCAACCCTTGAACTAGCTACACATCACTCATTCAAGAAGTTGACTTCACCACCATCTTCATCTTGCTCTTCCAAACCCTAGTTTGTCAAAAAAAATCTCCTATCACCATGTCAGGAGCAGAAAACAACAGTAGCAGTGAAAGGGGTCAAAGGCCTTTGAGATCACATCATAAGGGAGGAAAAGTCAATAGAGTTGAACCCAAAATCACAATGGCCATCACCTCCTCTCACAGGATCATATCATGTTTCTAGAATGTAGGGTGCTTCCAATTCTTTGAGAAGGTCAAACAAGTGAAAATCCACCCAGAGCTTACAAGGCTTCTCATTCTCAACTTGCACAACAAACACTCAAGCCTCGCAGGAGTAGGTTTTGAGATTTCAGAAGATACCATCTTTGATGCCAGATGTATCTCTGCTATCGGTGAGAAGTGGTTTAAAAAGGGCAAATTGGACAAGGAATTTTTAGAGCCATTTCTCAAAACTAGGTATAGAGGAGGCAACAAGACAGTTTTCCCTTTCTCACACCTCAAACACAGATTTTCACCCTTGATGATGGTTATCATGAAGTACTTCACCTATGAGGGGAGATACTCCAGGCTAAACACCTACCATGTCAGACTCCTGCATTTCACAAGGGTTAAGATGCTCAACTTACCCTACTATCTCTATAGGAGCATTGAGAAGATGTCTTCTGTTGTCTGGAGGAGGAATCCCTCCCAACAAATGCAAAGTTTATTTCACCATTCCTTGATCAAGATGGTGGTATTACATCATTTGGAGTAGTAGGGTATACCTTGGGAGGTATTCATAACACATGAAGTATTCACAAACCCCCAACCCCCTCATCAACCAAAATTTCCCTCCTCATCTGCACAAATACCCTCACCTCAAAGAAGCCTCCTTTCTTCCCCTTCTCTTGATGCATCAAATGGAGAGGATGATAGTGGCAATGATGAACAAAGTAATGGAAGTGAGGGTAATGGTGCAAGTGAGTCAGCCCAAATTGAGGAAAAGGATGATGCTGATGAACAGAGTGTTGACCAAGAGGATGTTGATGAAGATAAAAGGGTTGACAGTCAAAGAGACAGTGAGCATGATAGTTAAAGAGATAGTGATCATGACAGTCAAAGGGGCAGTGAGCATGACAGTCAAAATAGTGAACAAGACAATGAACAAAATAGTGCCCCTATGGAAGAAGATGCTGAAGGAAATGAGGAGTTTGAAAGTGAAAATAAAAAATGCATTGAAGGAGGGGACATCAGCAATCAAACAGAGGATACATATGCAGAAAGCAAAGAGGAAATTGAGGAGGCATCGACAAAAAAGGATGATGAAGCTATGACAGATAATGAAGACATAAGAGAAGAAGAAGGCAATAGTGAAAGTGAATAAAATTTAGAGACAAAGTATAAAGAGGAAGACAATAAGGACAACACAGAAATTGAAGGCAACAATAAGGCAAATGAGACAGATGACAGTGAAAAAGGGGAAGAGGCTCATGGTCTAAATGATGATCAGAACCATGGCGAAGAGACCAACAAAATCACAATCAAACCTCTTGCATGCACGTACCAAAGGGGGCCAAGGCAAGTGTTTTCTGCCTCCAAAAAGAAAGGGATCTTTCCACCTACATAATCTCAAAGGCTTGAAAAGGGAAAACAAAAGATGGAGAAAGGTAAGAAAGGTAAGGGGAGCAAGAAAACTACTCAAAAGCCCCAATTCATTGAGCTAGATAGTGATAATGAAGATGAGGAGGTGGCCACTAGACTACTGGTCCAAAGCAAAGATGCACAAATCAGGGAGCGAGAAAGGGATTTTGAGATGGCACAATGTATCATTCAGTATTACAAGTGTGAACACAAGTACATCAAGTATATAAAGAGGGGCCTTGCTCTCCAAAAAAAGATGACCAAGTACTATGCCATGAAAAACAAACTTGCTTGTGCCAAACTGAAGAAAGCACTCATTGAAGTCCAAACCCTAAAAGAGGCAAAGGGTCATGAAAAACTTGGTGTTTTGGAATCAACTTCTCAACACGTCTCCCAAACTCCATGAGGGAGGCATCTACGAAATTTGGACAAGTTTTTGTTTTTTGAGATTTTGGAGGCCTATTAGCGCAGCGCCACTAGCGCTATGCTAATCCTTGGAGCATCCTCAGAGGGAAAACTCAGAATTTTTGGATTTATCATGGCTAGCACATTATGCTCACCAAGTTTCAGAGCAATTGGAGCAGTTTTGACCCCTCAAAAGGTCAAAACACACCTAAATTTTCACCATTCTGCCTCTATTTTAGACCTGGCGCTGCGCTAATGGAAGTGTTGGGATTTTGGAATTTTTAATAGGCTACAGGAGCTAGATTGAGAAACTAAAAGAATTTCTAGAAAGTATGCTCATTAGGCTTTCTAACGAGCCATCACAGATCCAAATTTGACATCGAGAAAGGGTCCAAAACTTGGTTGCAAAAGTACCTATTTTCTGCGTAAGGTGGCACTGCACAAATGGACTGTGTAGTGTGTTTTTGGCCAAAAGTCAACAAAACAAAGTCATTTATTGTAAAATCATATTTTGGTGTATTTTAAGGCAAATTACTCTAGAATTAGGTGCTAGAAGTTATTTTGGCATTTATTTCATGAGATATTTTGTGCCTTGGGCCTTGCATGGTCTCCTAGGCATAAATGACATTTATGAGTGATTTTTACATTTTCCAACCCTATCTAGGGTTTTTTTCCCTCCTTTGCTGAGTTAAATAGAGCATGATGGATTCATTGTAAATGTTGGATTTTGATGAGTTTTGAGAGCAATACATGGTTTTTTGACATTGAAGAACAATTTGATGTTGTGGAGCTTGTGAATGCCTTGCTTTGATTGATGATGGAGAAGCTTGATTGTAGGATCCCTGAGCTTGGTTAATGGTTGTGTGTCTCTAATTTTTTCATGTTTTCTTGTTTATCATTATGTTTCATCCTTCTATATGCAGTAAAACAAAAAATTATAGGCTAAGAAATGTTGTTTGAAACACATTCGTCCTTCCTGCCTTCTATTTCCTTGATGTTTTCCTCTACTAGGACATTTTAAGGAATTCTTGATTGCTCCTTAGACCCCCTAAGCTTGTTTATTTCATCAATGGATTAATATGCTAGTTTCCAAATATGTTTCATGGCAAGCCCTGCTTATTTGATGCTATCTAAACTCTGTTTTAAAATATCTCTTTGAAGTATTTCTTGTTAGGTTAAGCCAAGGAGGTCTTGTTCTGGTCTTGCCCTTTGTCCATGCCTATCAGTTTGCCTCAAAGTTATTTGTAGCTTAATCAACAATGTTTAGGAGTTCCCTTTTTGATTAAATTTGTTTTGTTATCTTAATTTTTTTCTAAAATCTTGAAGGTGAAATCACTAGAAGTTGAATGAGTTTCTCGCCTTCTATATTTCATTGGAATGTTAGTCTAGAATGTTTATTTGCTTAATTTGGATCAAAGAGTTACTAGTTTTCCATGTCTATTGATTGATTCTTGATGTTAATAGTGTTTTAGACCATCTTGTTTATGGGTATTTGATGAAGGATTCTTAACTTCCCTTTTCCCTACCTTGTCTCCCCAACTTAATGTTCATTTCACTTCACTCATAATGTTAAAGGATCTATTGACTACACTAGATTTTCCCTGTGATGCACTCTCAGTCATTGTTGAGAATATCCATGACTTTCATAGACTCCATAGCCCAATTATTTGAAGACCTCCCACTCCACCTATTGTACCTGTTCATCTTACCCAACCAAAACAAACAACAAACCCTACACTTAACAACTAGCCTAAAGTCGACCATCTAAAGAAAACAAGTTCATATCCTTTGCAAACAATAGAGAGAGCCCTCTTTGAGTCCAGGAAGGCAAGGTCCTAGGACTCCAAAGACTGGTCTGATGTTACCTTGTGCATTTGGTCTACCAATCTGCTAAATCACGGGACACTAACACCAGTTTCCATGTTTACTATTTTAACACAGTTCATAGCCTGTACCCACCACATATCTTCTGAGAGATAAGATACCAGCACCCTAGCTAGTTTATGTAATATTCCAAAAATTTAGCCTTCATATAAATGGAATATTATAGTTTGTTTTATCTCTAGGTAAGTGAATAAGTGGGTAGGGAGGCCCATAAACCTCTTTAGAAGGAATAATAACACTCCTAATGTGAAAGGAGGAAGAATAAGTAGCTGGATTAAGCACCTTTGGGTGTGAACAGGGATTGAATCATGTTGATTTAGTCAACTTTGACCAAGTCAACAACGCTGTCATGGAGGAGTGGCCTTTATGATGAGACATCGCAGTTTTAATGGAGAAAAAATTGCATGATCTTGGTGGAAAGTATGAATGGGACCCAATGTGAGAAGGCTCACATGCTATATATGGAGGGGATGACAACCATTGTTATTCATGTTTTAGATTATCATTTTGATATTGGTTTTCTTAGACTTGTTTCCTTTTGCTGTTGAGAAGGGTTGCTGTGCTGTTTAGCACAAGGGTGTTCCTGATCGGGAATCCATACCTCATCCTCAGGGAAGGAGAGGTTCTTGAGCTAAATTTCCACATTTCAGAATTCTAGCCAAGCTACCTCCTTCAGCTACAACACAGTTTCTTTTTAGAGCTGGGTTGTGTTGCAGGGTGCAGCAAAGGAGGATCACACAGAGCCATTTATGGGCTTGTTTTTAATTTTAGAGGTAGCCTATCCATTGTAGGATCAACAAGAAGGGCTCCTAGGCATATTTTCACATCTTTGGCACAGGACAACCATCTGCCATCCCTCACAGCGCAGTCACAATTCTGAATTGCGTTATTTTTTGAGGCAATTGCTGGAGGGTTCATTGAGCTCATTAGGAGGGTCTATTTCTGAGTAGAGGGATCAACCTTCTATTTAGAAATGCTATTGGAGGAGGAAATCATCATTTCAGATCTGTCATAGCCTCATTCTTTTCAGATCCAGTTTGCAGTGACATCTCAATCCCAGGGTTATTTGTCATCTTGTACATTTCTTGGCATTTCTAGGGACTTGCGGAGCGTGGTGGGCTGTAATATCCCGTGTGTGGGTAAGGCCTGCAAACACGTGTCCAGGCTTGCGTAATGAGGGGTGTTGTGCAAGGGCCCCCACCCTCAGATGCTCCGGTGGGCCTTAAGACCCCACCCTTAACACCATGGGATACCACCCTCACTAACAGGCTGGTCTTTTGGTGTAGTGGTTGGGCCTTAGTGGTATCAGAGCATAATCTTGGCTCAGCCTATGCATTCAAGACATTATGTCACTAGGAGGAGAAGCTTCTCACAAGGAGAAGCTATACAGAAGAAACAAAAGCATGATTCCATTATTTGGAGAAATGAAGGAAGAGAGGATCTCCCAACTTCTTTTCCAAACTATGAAGAATATCAAGGAAAATTTGAAGGAGTTGAAAGGGGAGAAGTATAGAAAATTTCCAAGAGGGTTTGAAGGTGAAACAAGCCCTAGATATCCACATGATGGGTGTGAGCATTTAGCCACACATGAAGATCCATAGCATAGTTTATTGCCCAAATTCACTGCAAGAAGGATGGAGGAAGAAGATGCACCAAGGGAGGAGACCCTGGGTGACTATCTTCAGGAGTATGAGTCTCAATAACGGAGATTCAAAAATCACTTGGACTTCCAAGGGTTTTTCCAAAAAGAGAAGAAAAGAGATATCAACGCCTTAGAAATAAGCCACTTCGAGGGGGAAACCTCCAATACATTACATGAATGAACAATTCTTGGATGATATAAATTACAAAACCTCCTTTCTATATATAGGAGTCCATGGGGCCATAATGTAATCCTAGTGAGGCCACAATGTAATCCTAGCCGACATAACAATAATAATTTAAGGGCACAATAATAACAATATGGGGGTTACAGGAGTACAATAATAACAATAAGGGGGTTACACTAACAACAATAAGGGACTATACTAGTAATATAGGGACATAACATGCCCCTCTCCTTCAAAAAAGTGTTGTCCATGTATCTTTTGAATTATGTCCATAAATGTAGTAGCAACTGTACTTGCTTTAAATGGATGAGATAATGCACAAACGTGTGCGTACTTGGTAAGTCTATCAACTACCACCATGATGACACTCTTTCCTTCGGACTTAGGTAAACCTGTGATAAAATCCATTGAAATCTCCTCCCAACGTTGACTTGGAATGGATAAAGGTTGTAGAAGTCCCAGGGTCTTAATTGTTTCCACTTTATTCTGCTGGCAAACCAAACATTCCGCCACAAACTTTTGAATATCAGATTTAAGGCCATCCCAAAAAAATTCTTTCTTCACCCTGTGGTAAGTTTTTAAAAATCTTGAGTGTCCTCCTTAAGGAGAAGTGTGCAATTCCAAAAGAATCTTTTGTTTTAGTTGGGAATTCTTACAAAGATATAAGCGATCTTTGTACCATAAGGAATCATTTTTCCAACTAAATGTATCAGATGTACTAGGATCTTGCTGCAACTTTTGAATGAGTGTCCATACATCTTTGTACTTCTTCCATTCATCTCTTGCTTCGGTTATCCAATCCGGTTGGATAATAGAAATGGCACAAAGAAATGCTTCCACCTCTTCATTCTTTCTTGAGAGTGCATCTGCAACAACATTAAGCTTTCCTTTTTTGTAGATTATTTCAAAGTCATAACCCAACATCTTTGTGACCCAATTTTGCTGCTCTTCTGAAGATAGTCTTTGTTCCAAAAAGTGTTTAAGACTATCATGATCAGTTTTTACCTTGAAGTGTCTTCCCATTAGGTAAGTTCGCCATTTCTTTAGTGCATGCAGTATTGCTAACATTTGCTTCTCATAAATAGGTTTCTGTAAATACTTTCCTTTGATTGGACGATTTTCAAAAGTAATGGGTCTTCCTTCCTGTATTAAAACAAAACCAATTACATTTCCCAAGGCATCACATTCCATAATAAAGGTTTTGTGAAGTCTGGCGTAGCTAAGACCGGTGCTAGGCACATTGCCCCTTTAAGATGTTCAAAGGCCTTAGTTGCTTCAGGAGTCCATGGAAATGCATCTTTCTTCAATAATGTTGTTAGAGGTACTGCTATTCTCCCATAATTATTAACAAACCTGTGATAATACCCTGTTAACCCGAGAAATCCTCGTAATTGCTTTATGGTTGTGGGGACTTTCCATTCCTTGATGGATTTAATTTTGTTAGGGTCTACCTTAACACCCTCGTGAGATACAGTATGACCCAGATATTCCACCTCTTATACTCTAAAGAAACATTTGGATGTTTTTGCATATAATTATTTCACCTGCAATAGTTTGAGCACCTTGTCAACATGTTCAACATGATCCTTCCAAGACCTGCTATAGATTAGTATATCATCAAAAAATACTAGCACAAATTTTCTAAGGAAGGGTTTGAAAATGGAGTTCATCAACCCTTTAAATGTAGAAGGTGCATTGGTAAGGCCAAAAGGCATGACCAAAAATTCATAATGACCCTCATGAGTTTGAAATGCTATTTTTGGAATATCTTCAGTCTTCATTCTAATTTGATGATATCCTGAACGAAAATCCAACTTGGTAAAATAAATCGCTCCATGTAATTCATCCAATAATTCATCAATCACAGGAATGGGAAATTTATCTTTAATGGTGAGCTTATTGAGCTCCCTATAATCCGGACACATTCGCCATGATCCATCCTTCTTGTGTACCAATACTACAAGAGCAAAGAAAGAACTTTGACTAGGTTGAATTATACCCGCCTCTAACATTTCTGCAATCATACGTTCAATTTCGCTCTTTTGGAAGTAAGGATATCTATAAGGCCCGATGTTTGGAGGAACACTTCCTGGAATCAAATTAATAGCATGATCATGATCACGAATAGGTGGGAGTCCTTTGGGAGTTTCAAACACCTTGAAATGATTGTCCAAGACTTGTTGGAGATCTGCAGAAATAGATGATTTTGATGTTGGAACTTCTAGTGAGCATAATTGTGCAATTACGCCTCGCTGTTCTTTCTTTAGAAGCTTTGTCATGACATTAGAGCTTATTATCCTTCATGGCTTCCCCGCAATACCCCGTAATTCAACTTCCTTTCCTTCTGAAAAAAATTTCAAGATAAGTTCTTGAAAATTAAAAGCTACCGTCCCCAAAGATTGTAACCATTGTACTCCTAGTACAACATCAGCACCTCCCATAGGAATGGCAAGCATTGGACTAGTCAATACATATTCCCCTATGGTTAGCTTGATATTATGGCATTTTCCAGAGCAATTTATAGTTCCTCCATTTGCAACCATCACTTGACATTCTGGTGCTGGGTATAGGAAACAATTCAATTCCTTGGCTACCTTACAATGAATAAAATTATGGGTGCTACCTGAATCAATCAACACTATTACCTTTTTCTTCTTGATATGTCCTTCTATCTTGAGAGTTTGAGGAGTGGTAATTCCTGCCAATGCATTACACGATATGGTCAGACTCATTTCTTCCTCTTCTAGCACTGGTTCCTAGTGTATATCCTCTTCTTGTTCATTTTCTTCTTTCGCTTCACAATCTATGTAAAATAATTTCTTCTCAGCACACTTATGACCTTTAGTGTATTTTCTATCACAAATGTAGCAAAGCCCTTGGGCTCTTTTTTCTTCCAATTGTTGTGGTTTCAAACTTGTAGGTCGTGGAAATCTAGGCGTAGCAACACTTCCTTCTTTATAGAAGTGAGTGGTAGGCTTCCTTGTCGCCATAATTTTACATTCAATTTTTCTTGCCAACCTGAATGCCTTCCCCAATGAATCAGGGTCCAAAACGCGAACTTCATGTTGGATGTTATCGTTTAAAGTGTCTATGAAGAGATCAATCCTGTGTTCCTCTGGAATATCAATTACCCTTATATTCAATTTTTGGAAGTCCTCAATGTGCCGCCCCACTAAAACCTTTTGTTTGAGATTTATCAATTGGCTAAAGAAGGTGTTGCTCTTTGTATCCTAATAATGTGCTATCATTTCCTCCGTAAAAATCGACGATGTTCCTCAGGATTTTGGCTTCGCACCCTAAAAATTTCAGCTTCTGAAACTTCGTAGAAACAAAGTTATAACAAAAATGCCATGATGACTTGTTTGGAGCAGCGAAACCCTAGAATCCAAAGCTCTGATACCAAATGTTGTGAAACCAGCTCCAAAAAGAGAAGAAAAGAGATATCAACGCCTTAGAAATAAGCCACTTCGAGGGGGAAACCTCCGATACATTACATGAATGAAGAATTCTTGGATGATATAAACTACAAAACCTCCTTTCTATCTATAGGAGTCCATGGGGCCATAATGTAATCCTAGTGGGGCCACAATGTAATCCTAGCTGACTTAACAATAATAATTTAAGGGCACAATAATAAAAATATGGGGGTTACAGGGGTACAATAATAACAATAAGGGGGTTACACTAACAACAATAAGGGACTATACTAGTAATATAGGGACATAACAGTTTGAAGGTGAAGCAAGCCCTAGATATCCACATGATGGGTGTGAGCATTTAGCCACACATGCAGATCCACAACGTAGTTTATTCCCCAATTTCACTGCAAGAAGGATGGAGGAAGAAGATGCACCAAGGGAGAAGACCCCGGGTGACTATCTTCAGGAGTATGAGTCTCAATCATGGAGATTCAAAAAGCACTTGGACTTCCAAGGGTTTTTCCAACTCAAGGAAGAAAGAAGACCCAACAACCATAATAGAAGCAAGAGAGGTAGAATCTTTCTATCTAACTTTGATGGATCAACAAAGTGCACAACCAAAGCTTGGGTGGAGGAGCTAGATTCCTATTTCCAGCTTCACCAAGTTTCAGAAGAGGAGGCCCTTAGAGTAGCAGCACTGCACCTCAAAGGTATGGCCCATGATTGGTGGTTTTGTAGTTCTGCTTCATTTTATCATGCAGATGTAAACAATTATGAAAGGTTCACTAAGAAATTAGTGAGAAGATTTGATATTAAACATTGTGAAACATCATCTGTTGAACCCAAAAACTCAAAATCTTTGCATGAGTTGGAGAGATCTATTTTTCCAACTCCACTCCATATTTTTGTTGAAGGGGATAAAAACATGCATGATGCCTTGCCAAGGGCCAGATCCCCACTTCATGAAGAGCCCTCTTCTATAGATGAAGACATGGAGGTTCCTCCTTCAAGGGAAGACCAAGATCAAGGGTCTCTCATTGATGATAAGGAATTCTCAAATATTGGTGAGGGGGATGAGCAGAGAAGAGCTAATAGCGCTGTACGATCAGGAGGAGATCCATCACCACACAGAGATGGGAAGGAAGCCATTGCTTCCATTAGAGGAACCCTTGTATCTTTGCAAGGAGTTCCAAATGATCCAACATGTGGGAACCAAAACACAATTCTGGAGCAGCATGCATCAGTTGTTGAGGGTTGTGAACCTTGGCAGATGGAAGGAGAAGGAAGGAAGGATCAGCATTGGGGGATGATGAGTATTCACCCATATTTATTTCGGGAGGTTTCTGCACAAAATAAGGAGACTGTATTACGAAGTGAAGAGAGGGATAAATCAGTCCACTCATATATATAATCCACTTCAGATTTTGATGTCTCACTACATGGGGTCATCCCACCTGGGAGGCCACCATAGTTAGAGTTGGTGAGAGAAATCTTGCCATTTGGTTTACCACTCTTAGATCCCAGAGAGGTGAATACTTTGGAGGGGTCTATTATAGTGCAGAGAGTCTAGGATAGACTTAAAGAGGAGGGAGGCATTCTCCCATTTTCAGCGCTACCCACTCTCACTACATATTCTGCGTTGACAGAAGCTGCTGCAGTGATGGAGGATGGCACCACCATGGTGCAAGGGAAATTCTCCATGGATTTGGAGAAACATAAGGTACTTCCTTTGTGGAAGGAATCCTCCATGTATTGGAGTAGATGGAGGCCACTTATGCTTACATTGGCCAAAATCAGGAGGTTCCTTTTGGATGGTAGCTTCTCAAGGGAGGCCAACTTCCAAAGGCCACCACTTCTACTTGAGTATGAGCAGCTGCATGATGGTCATGGAAGTATTTTGGAGGATGACTTTGGCATGGGGGATGTCAAGGGGGTAGACAGCAGCATGTGGGGAGCTTCACATTTCAGATCTTCAGTGTTGTCTCTTGGGAGGATTGATCCATATTGGAGCATCAGGGGAATTTTGAGGTCTAAAATGGCCTCCTAAGGAAATTATAAAATAATAGTGGAAAAAATCAAATAAGATTTGATGACATCATCAAATTTTAGAGGGAAAAATGAAAAAAACTACTTTTTCAACTCATATTTTCAACTTATCTCCCAAATTTTTTACTCAAATTTCAAGTGGGAGTACTCGTTGGATGCGAAATTTAATTCCTCATCCAAGGAGTACCCATGTTGCATAATTTCGATGGGTCCTACTACACGAAAAAATGAGAAATACATAAAAAACGTGATTGTAATCACGTTTTTTTTATGTATTTCCAATTTTTCATGTAGCAGGGTTCATTGAAAGTATGCAACATGGGTACTCCTTGGATGAGGAATTAAATTTTGCATCCAACGAGTACTCCCACTCAAAATTTGAGTAAAAATTGTGGGAGATAAGTTGAAAATATGAGTTGAAAAAGTAGTTTTATTATTTTATTATTTTTTAATATTTTTACCCTTTTATTTAAAAAATGGTAAATCATCCCCCATGGTTGACATCATCATCTTGAATCCTATTGGTTGCTATAAAGTTTATTTTTGTTGTACATTTTTCTTAGGAGGCCCATTTTAGACCTCAAAATTCCCCTAATGGTCTCAACTTTTGGTAGAGTACTCCAAGGATCTGGGTGCCTGCATGATTCTTGATGAGCCAAATGGAGATGATAGATATATGGTGGATGATGTGGTCATCTATTCTTATGGCAGAGTCTTCTTGACTAGAGCTTCTAATCTCAAGGAGAAGCTGCTACATGCGACACATATGGACTTCCTTTCTATGCACTTTGATGCATATCATTCTTTGATGGAGGAGCTCACTTGGGAGGGCATCCAACAGGATGTATATTAGCATATGGAGAGATGCATAGCCCGGATGATGATGGATAGGTTGTCACAGCCACTTCCCTACTCATTGAGAGCGGGGGAGAGTTTTCAGCTGAGCCATTTCAGCTCAATGAGCAAAGTACATGGTAGAGAAGGTACATTTTTGCATTATGATTTGTACTTATTTAATTTATATGAGAAGCATGTTGTATCAAGGAGGATTATCCCTTCTTACACATTATATTATGATCTACTTGGGGCCAATTTTAGCATTGAGGTTGGCTATTCTATTGGTGGTTTGTGGGGGAAGCCACATGATTCTTGGTGTGCACTGTTGGCACCACATTTTACCTTCATGATCCTATCTTGTAGGATGATTGTGGCTACAAAAAAGTGGCTGGAAGGGCACTTGTTATTCTTTGATTGGAGGCGGGCAGGGGATGCACTACACTCGTTCCATATGAGGAACTATGATCCACCTCTCGGTTTTCATATGGCAACTTGTTTTCATTTGCTTTTGCTTCCATATATTGGTGATGTTCATATGAATATGGGAAGCTTGGTTGGGAGAATGGCACAAGAGTTGGAGGTGCCCATTGGGAGTATGATTCTCCCTACTTTACATGTTGCATGTTTCAGGAGAAACAATGGGAAAACCATGATTTACACACTACATCTCTTTTCTTCATGTGGGAGGAGCCATTTGAAGAACTTGATTTCTTGGAGGAGGCACTTCATGACTGATTTATTTAGTGGGGTAACTTGGGCCATTCTTGGATGCCATGAAATTTCAGCCCGAGATCAGCAACAACTCCATACTTACCATAATTGAAGAGAGAAACAACTTGGATGGAAAATCTAATCTCTCCATGCAACCCCAATACATTGCATAAATCAGGGGTTGATGATTTATTTGAGGAGCTACCTAGGATGGTTCATTTCATTTGGATGATAGCATGGAGATGAGAGTCTCTCATTGGGGATGAGATCCCTTATGCTTATCATCACTCCTACCTTGAGGAGACCATTGGACAACAAGAAGGTTTCCACTTACACCTTCCACTTTCTCATGATGTGAACCATTTGGCTTTGCATACTTGGGAGGAACCTTGGAGGGCAGATTTATTGCATATTATTTTGAGCAGTGGTGGGGACTATTGATGAGGAGGCCACAAGGGGAAGAAGGGAGGAATTTTGCTCCACCTTTATAGTTGCTTGAGGGCAAGCAACATTTTGGGGGGGAGGACTGTAATATTCCAAAAATTTAGCCTTCATCTAAATGGAATATTATAGTTTGTTTTATCCCTAGGTAGGTGAATAAATGGGTAGGGAGGCCCATAAACCTCTTTAGAAGGAATAATGACACTCCTAATGTGAAAGGAGGAAGAATAAGCAGCTGGATTAAGCACCTTTGGGTGTGAACAGGGATTGAATCATGTTGATTAAGTCAACATTAGGGGAGTTTTGAGGTCTAAAATGGGCCTCCTAAGGAAATTATAAAATAATAGTGGAAATAATAAAATAAGATTTGATTACATCATCAAATTTTAGAGGAAAAAAGAAAAAAACTACTTTTTCAACTCGCATTTTCAACTTATCTCCCAAAGTGATTACTCAAATTTCGAGCGGGAGTACTCCTTGGATGAAAAATTTAATTCCTCATCCAAGGAGTACCCATGTTGCATACTTTCGATGGACTCTGCTACAATAAAATTGATAAATACATAAAAAATGTGATTGTAATCACGTTTTTTTATGTATTTATCAATTTTCTTGTAGCAGAGTCCATCGAAAGTATGCAACATGGGTACTCCTTGGATGAGGAATTAAATTTTGCATCCAACAAGTACCCCCACTTGAAATTTGAGTAAAAACTTTGGGAGATAAGTTGAAAATACAAGTCTAAAAGGTAATTTTATTATTTTATTATTTTTTAATATTTGTACCCTTTTACTTAAAATTTGGTGAATCATCCCCCATGGTTGACATCATCATCTTGAATCCTATTGGTTCTTATAATTTTTTTTTGTTGTACATTTTCTTAGGAGGCCCATTTTAGACCTCAAAAATCCCCTAATTCTTTGACCAAGTCAACAACGTTGTCATGGAGGAGTGGCCTTTATGATGAGACAACGTAGTTTTAGTGGAGGACAACTTGCATGAGCTTGGTGGAAAGTATGAATGGGACCCAATGTGAGAATGCTCACATGATATATATGAAGGGGATGACAGCCATTGTTATTCATGTTTTAGATTATCATTTTGATATTGGTCTGCTTAGACTTGCTTCCTTTCGCTGTTGAGCAGGGTTGTTGTGCTATTTAGCACAAGGGTGTTCCTGATCAGGAATCCCTACCTCATCCTCAGGGAAGGAGAGGTTCTTGAGCTAAATTTCTTCATTCTGACATTCTGTCCAAGCTACCTCCTTCAACTACAACGTAGTTTCTGTTTAGAGCTGGGTTGTGTTGCAGGGTGCAGCAAAGGAGGATCACATAAAGCCATTTCTGGGCTTGTTTTTCATTGGAGAGGTAGCCTATCCATTGGAGGATCAGCAAGGAGGGCTCCTTGGCATATTTTAAAATCTTTGGCTTCAGGCCAACCATCTACCATCCCTCACAGTGCAGTCACAATTCTGAACTGTGTTGTTTTTGGAGGCAATTGCTAGAGGGTTCATTGAGCTCATCAAGAGGGTCTATTTCTGAGTAGAGGGATCATACTTCTATTTAGAAATGATATTGGAGGAGGAAATCATCATTTCAGATCCTTCATAACCTCATTCTTTTCAGTTCCAATTTGTAGTGACATCTCAACCCCAGGGTTATTTGTCACCTTGTACATTTCTTGGCATTTCTAGCAATCTTTTCCGGGTTGGCTAGAAATCATGTATTAGAGCCCACATCTTCTTTCCTGGGCGTTTATTTTGTTTCTACCAGCTATATTTCATTTATGCATTTTTACAAAAGTAGCTACACTGATATAGACAGCGCTGTCACTATTCTCCGGCATTCTATACAGTTGCAACAACTCATGTGTTGATTATTCCTATCATTGGAGGCTTGTTCTTATTGTTTGAGTGGCTTGTCCCTCATGATATTTTTGTATATTGTTGTTGATATCTTAATAAAATGATGGTTGCATATTTATCCCTCTTATGCCATTTCCATATTTGTTGTGTTTACATTATTATGATTTGTATTGCTGCTATTTCCAATTTGGAATATTACAGTGTATTTCCATTCATTCTGTAAACAAATTTCAGTTCTTTGATATTAATGAAATGAAGTTTTATTTCTGCTGCATCTTTGTATTTATGTTTATATGTGTGTTTTGTTGTGTTACAGCATAAATTCATATCATTATCTTTGACACAACAAAGCCAACAGTAGAGCGCGCTTCGCCAGCTTGGGATGCGCAAATGAAATATATTGTTAATTGCAGAAATATGACGGTTGAAGAAAATGAAGAAGATCCAAGGGATATTATCATTCCAGAATCTGGGTTACAACAAGCAGTTTATTGGCCCTCAATCATTTCACTATATGTCACAAAAACTCTAAAGATTCAACAATTAAATATTAGATCTAAAGAACAACCGAAGTTGGAAAATATTGGAGATTATTGGGATGATGACACCGTAGGAAAGGTTTCCGAGCTACTGACAGAGTACCAGGAATTATTCCCTACGAAGTTCTTAGAGTTGAAAGGGATAATTGGAGAGCTTGGAGTCATGAATATCACTTTGAAACCTTATGTGCACGCGATGACGTAGCACCCATACAGATTGAATCCAAAATATAAGCAGAAGGTGAATGAAGAGTTGGATAAAATGGTTGCTACAGACATCATAGAACCAGTGGAAGAGTCTAATTGGGTGAGTCCCATGGTAGTGAAAGATAAGAAGAAAAAAGGAGAAATCAAGATTTGTGTAGACCCACGCAAGTCGTATTATGCCTATGTACCTGATCCATTCCCAAATCCATTCTTTGATGAGATCCTTGACAATGTCAGAGGACAAGAAGATTATTCATTCATAGATGGTTTCTCGAGGTATCATCAGATTAGGATTGCACTAGAGGATCACAATAAGAACACCTTTGCTATAGAATGGGGATATTTCTAGTATACAGTCATTCCCTTTGGCTTGAAGAATGCACCTTCCTTCTTCTCGCGCGTAGTAGTAGCTACATTCAAGGATTATATCCATAAGTTCATGGAAGTATAATTTGATGATTGGACTGTTTTTGGGCTATTGAAAGAGCATGTCACAAATCTACGCTTATTTCTGGATACCTATAGAAAATATCATATCTCACTAAACTTGAAGAAATTTATATTCTATGTGCCATTCGGGATATTGGTGGGACACATTGTCTGGAAGCAAGGGTTGATGGTAGATCCCGTGAAGATCACAGTGATTTCTAATATGGAGATATCTGAGAATGTCAAACAATTGTGCTCAATATTGGGGCACACTGGCTATTATCGAAATTTCATTCAGGGTTATGTGCTGATAACTACTCCTATGGAGAAATTGCTCAAGAAGGATGCGAAATTATACTAGGATGAGGAATGTCATAAAGGTTTTGAATTGTTTAAGGAAAATATGGTCATAGGAAATGGATGTCTTGTGCTGTATGTGGTGTTGCTTCATGATATCTTCAATCATATTTGACGTAAATTGTGCTCCTTGATCATTGACTAACTCCCTTGGAAAACCAAACTTGTAGAAGATGTTCTCCCTCAGAAATTCAACCACCTTTTTCTCAATTGATTCCTTTACAGCCTTTGCTTCATCCCATTTAGTCAAGTAATCAGTGCGCACAATGATGTATTTAGTTTTTCCTTATGGGGGATCAATAGGTCTAGTGAAATCAAGAGAGGGTGGAGGTGGATTTAGGGAAAACTGCGTATTTTAGGGTTTGAGTTTAAATTTTATTTTTGATATTTAAAATGCATCTAATTGTCACATCAAGGATGAAAAGGGATAGGGATTTGTAAAAAACCACTTAGTGAGTTGAAATGATAGGTTTGCAAGCTCTAAAACCTAACTTAATTTTTTCGATGAGCGCTACAAAAATATTTCGTAGCGCCACGTGTAGCCTTGCGATAGGCATGTCATTAATTTTGGTTCCTTTTTGAGGGTTAATTTTCTTACTATTTCATTTTTTATTTCACATTTATATAAGAATCCACAAAAGTTTCAAATATGTAAAATTTGGGCAATTATTATGAAATAATAATAAAATTTATTGATGTTTTCATAGGTTATCCAACATAGCCCCTTATATCTAAGAGATGCGTATACTATGCTGATGGAGATCAAGTTATTAATCTTCCAGGCTCTTCTTGACTATGAAAGGTAGAAGTTACTTGGTGTTAATTGTGGTGGTGTTGGCATTAGTGGTGGTGGTGGGGTTGCTATGCTTAATTTCCAAACAAATGGTTTGCTACCTACAAGTGCCGAAATCCAGGTTTGTGGTTTCACACTGTATTGTGTCTATTTTTTCAATGTAACATGTCACAACAATAGTATATATGAGATGAATCTTCCACGAATTGAACGTTGCATCCAATTTTGAAACCAGATCCAAACCTGTTGAAGATGAAATAATGGAAAGGGAATTTTATGGTTTATGAAAGTGTACATTAGTGTTATCATAAACATGTATGAACTTATCAATGTATGTTTTAATAAATGTTGGGTATGTGTTATATTGTTTCCACGACTAGTCATGTGCGGGGCCCCCCCCTATCGGGGTCCAGGGCAGCGCCCCGACGAAAATTTCTTGGTCCTTAATTTTCGGTGGGCGGTCCGCACCCATGGTTTTGTGCATGGTTTTGCACATGGTTTTGGGGTACGATGGCTTTTGGCCCCTGGTATTTTTGTAGATCCGGTTAAGGGAAATACAGTTATGTTCTAATCCAGGGTTAATGGATTAGGGTTTATGTATGCTTCAGCATGTATATATATGTGTTGTAACACTAAAAGGAATATAATGAAATATCAAGTTGGTCGTCCCGATTTGGGATCCAGGGGAAAATCTCTGTGTTTATCTATTTTATGTTTTATGCTCTCGCTATTGTTTATTTTCTGTTATAATATTAGTGTCTAGATAATTTATGTTCAGGTTAAAACCTACATTTGGTATCAGAGCTATTTCAGCTTCAAGGGGACGCCTTTGCTGCTGAGGGTTTTTTGCTCGGGCCTGAGGTAGACCCTGTTCAGTGGGAGATCTGCGGGATTGATTCTTGAGGTGAAAGAAGATGGCGAGCGACGAAAAGATAGAGATTGAGAAATTTAACGGTCAGAATTTTGAGTTGTGGAAGCTCAAGATGGAGGATCTGCTGGTGGATAAAGATCAGTGGATCGCGGTAGATCCAGGTACTAAACCAATGGAAATGTCAGATGAAGACTGGAAGAAACTGGATCGGAAGGCTAAGAGCACAATACGGTTGTGTGTCTCAGATTCAGTATTATTGAATGTATCTGGGGAAGCTACGACGAAGAATTTGTGGGAAAAACTTGGGACTTTGTACCAATATAAGTCTATGGAGAATAAGTTGTTCCTGCGGAAAAAGATGTATAACCTAAGGATGAAGGATGGAGACTCGGTGACAGAGCATCTGAACACCTTCAATACTGTGGTAAGTCAACTGTCATCTGTTGATATTAAAATCTCAGATGAAGATAAGTGCATCAGTTTGTTGTGTTCTCTACCAGACTCGTGGGACAGTCTGGTTATTGCAATAGGTAGCAATACAACTAACTTGAATTTTGATGACATTGTCTCAGCCTTGTTGTCGAAGGAAATGAGACGGAGAAATATGGAGGGCCAGAATGGAGATGCCTTATCTGTACGAGGAAGGTCCCAAAACAGAAACAAGAATAAGGTTTCGAGTGGGAGATCCAAATCTAGAGGGAGATCTAAATCTCCTAGAAAGTTTGTAAAGGTATGTTGGAAATGCGGAAAGGAAAGGCACTACAAAAGGGAGTGCAGATCTAAAGCTCCTGAGAAAGGAAAGGGATCTGATGATGCTCCTTCTGCAGAGGCAAAAACCACCTCGGATGAAGGTGGGGATGTGTATTTGGCTTCTTCTTCAAATACACATGTAGATCATGAGTCATGGTTGACTGACTCAGGTGCATCCTTTCACTTCACTCCCCATAGGGAGTGGTTCTGCGAGTATGAGAAATATGATGGTGGTGATGTCTTCCTAGGGGATGATAGGAAGGCCAGAATCGTCGGACGTGGAAAGGTCAAGCTGAAGCTGCAAGGTGGAAGGATTAGAACACTTTCTGGTGTTCTGCATATTCCTACATTGGCCAGAAATCTGATTTCTGTAAGCAAGATGGATGATGCAGGTGTAAAAACAGTGTTCGAGAAAGATGCCTGTAAGATGGTTCAGGGAGCACTGGTATTAATGCGGGGAGTTCGGACTGGAACTCTGTACAAGCTACAAGGTAGCACTGTTATTGATGGGTGTAACAGTTCTGTGGTTCCTGAAAGTGGGACGGAAAGTCTAGCTGTCTCTGGAGAAAAGACCATGCTATGGAATCAAAGGCTTGGACATATTGGAGAGAAGGGCCTTCGGATACTGCATAGAGATGGTATGGTAGAAGGTATGTCTAATTGTTCTCTGGATTTCGATTTCTGTGAAAATTTGTATATGGGAAGCAAAATCGTGAGTTTTTCCTCTGTGCTAAGAGGGCGCAACAAGATATTAGAATCCTTAAAGTACGTTGATGTGTCAATCTTACTACCGACTACTGAGCATGTGGCATTAGTGTTTCATTCATATTGATGAATTCTCAAGGAATACAGCGGATATTTATTGAGGAAGAACTTGCCCTTGACAGTGATTTAAATAATTTGTGTTCATGGAAACCAAGAGGCAGTAGGATAAAGGCATTGAGGATGAGAATGGTGGAGTCTGCTAAGAAATAGAATGAAGAGTTCTCATAAGAAGTGTGCTATAGCATGGAAGAATAATCCATATTATCTCTAAGAAACGGAGGCTATGAAAAAGGAGTCAGACACTGATGGAAAAGGCAAGAAGCATGCTTAGTGGTACCAGGTTAGGACAAGAATTCTGGGCAGAGGCAGTGGAGACTGCATGTTACTTAGTTAACAGATCACCTTCATCAGCGTTGGAGGATAAGACCTCACATGAGGTATGGACTGGTAAGAAACCCTCTCTTTCACATCTAAGGGTATTTGGATGTGATGCATATGTACATGTTCCAAAGGAGAAAAGGACCAAGTTGGATAATAAATCTGAAAGGTGCATCTTTATTGGGTATAAGGTGGTCTAAAGGGTTACAAGCTTTGGAACCCAAAACAAGGAAGGTTGTGTACAGCCGAGATGTGGTGTTTAGAGAAGTGAAAGATGTTGTTAAACATGAATTCCTACCAAAGGAACCTGAGAAGATAGAGTTTGAGCTAAAGGAGGATGAATTTGACTGTAGCATGTTAAGCTGCATCTCGTAATATAGCTATTTTGCCAAACTCAGTCACCATGGAGAAGACGGGCTGAAAGAAGGCAACCATAGTTGTATAGTCCATCCGTTTTGTTCCAAAGCCTACCTTAACTGAGACCGATGATGATTCCAGAATCACTGTGGAGGTGATCTGGGAGGGATGAAACTCTGGAAGGAGGCCATGGTTGATGAAATGGCATCCTTGCACAAAAATGAGGCATGGGATCTGGTGGAGTTGTCGGCTGGAAGGAAGCCCACCGGGAGAAAATGGGTGTTTAAAAAGAAGATGAATTTAGAAGGCAAGGTGGGGAAATACAGTCACAAGGAGGTCATTCTGTGTGTCGGGAATTTTTTTTGGTGATATTTTTTCTCCCGTCGCAAAAGTTATTTTATTAGATTACTTTTATCTCATGTTGCCGTTGCATTTGATTTTGAGATAGAATGTATGGATGTGAATTGCAAATTCTTCACACGTGGATTTAGAAGAGGAGATCTACATGAAGCAACCTCAAGGTTTTATGGTGAAGGGTAAGAAAGAACTGGTATGCAGGTTGAAGAAGTCTCTGTATGGGTTAAAACAGTCACCAAGGATGTGGTATCAGAAATTTGATACCTATATACGGGGACTTGGCTTCACCAGAAGCAAGGAGGATCACTGTGTTTATTTTAAATTAATTGGTGACCGTGTTATTATTTGGTCTTGTATGTGGATGATATGTTGTTGATTGGAAATGACAAAGAAATTATCCAAGATTTGAAGACCCAACTGTTCTCCAAATTCGACATGAAGGATCTGGGTGCTGCAAACTATATTTTGGGCATGGAAATTAAGATAGATCGGGCAAAGAGGAAGCTCTGGTTAAACCAGAGGAAGTATGTCGAGACTATATTGCAGAGGTTCAATATGCAGGATAGTAAACCGGTGAATGTTCCTATTCCTGTAGGTGTAAATCTGTCTGCTGAACAGTGTCCCAAGACACAAGAAGAAGAGGAGTATATGTTCCGTGTTCCATATGCAAGTGCAGTGGGTAGCCTGATGTATGCAATGGTCTGTACTAGACCAGACATTGCACATGCAGTGGGAGTATTGAGCAGGTTTATGTCAAACCCAGGGAAGGAGCATTGGACAGCAGTGAAGCGGGTTTTCAGATATTTACGTGGCACTAGTGATTATGGCTTGTGCTACCAGGGAAGACCAAGATTGGAAATAATGTTGCACATTCGTGGTTTTGTTGATGCAGATTGGGCTGGAGATCGGGACCAAAGAAGATCTACAAGTGGGTATGTGTTTAGCCTATTTGGAGGTGCAGTCAGTTGGATGAGTAAAAGACAGTCTGTAGTGGCTCTTTCAACTACAGAGGCAGAATACATAGCAGCTACTCATGCAAGCAAGGAAGCAGTTTGGTTGCAGAGATTGTGTTCAAGTATGGGGTTGGTACAACAAGCTATAAGGATAGACTGTGATAGCCAAAGTGCAATTTTCTTGGCTAAGAACCCTGCTTATCATTCAAAGACAAAGCACATTGATGTTCAATATCACTTTTTTAGAGATATGGTTGAGGCTAAAAGGGTGTTGCTGGTAAAGGTGGACACTTTGAAGAATGTTGTAGATGCATTGATGAAGTCTATGAGCACTCAGAAGTTCTATTGGTGTAGAGAAACAATGGGTGTTGAAGAATTGGGCCAATTTCCGGTGGGCAGTCCACGCACATGGTTTTGTGCATGGTTTTGCACATGGTTTTGGGGTACGATGGTTTTCGGTCCCTGGTATTTTTGTAGATTCAGTCAAGGGAACTAAGGTTATGTTCTAATCCAGGGTTAATGGATTAGGGTTTATGTATGCTTCGGCATGTATATATATGTGTTGTAACACTAAAAGGAATATAATGAAATATCAAGCTGGTTGTCCTGATTTGGGATCTAGGGGAAAATCTCCGTGTTTATCTGTTTTATTTTTTATGCTCTCGCTATTGTTTATTTTATGTTATAAGATTCATGTGTAGGTAATTTATGTTCAGGGTTAAAACCTACAACCCTAAGTTGATTTTTCTGTGGATTTTTTTGTGACTTGTATAAATGACATCGTTGATGGATAGAAATTCCATTCTATGGCGGTATTGCTTCAAAAAAAGTTTCTGAGAATAAAATTTTGTTTTGCGAGTGATTTGATAATTTCCTTATTTCTTTTATTCCTTAGTTTTTGATTATATCAAAATGTTGCAAAAAATCATAAATGTATGATGCAACCTAAAGGTCGCATTAACCAAAATAATAACACATGCGAGGTTAGCGGAATTAACCCCACAATCAGCCTTATTTAATTCTGAGGTTCACCTTTTAAATAAGAAATGCATGCGGAAGCTTTCAATCCTAATTGAATCTTGGGTTTTAATAATTTAAAATTTACCTTTAAGCATTGACGTCCTTCACCAAACCTTATATCATAATCATCTTCATATTAAAAAAACCTCACACCTGTGGTTATGGACCACTTACTCCTTTAACATATACGAGGCGGATTAAATATTTCATACATACATACTTTATGCGATCAACATCACTTTCACTTTAAACAAACCACATGTAAACCAAACCTCTTTAAATGTGCATGGAACACTCTGCTCGAGGGCCCACCATACCTTCATCGCAATCACTTGATTGCAAGTTTAAACACTTACCAATAATTCTAAACCATAAGATAAGCGATAAGCGCTAATGCACCGTTATAACACGTGAGTTCTCCGTCATATCAAAACTTCTGTCCTTTCCACTTCGCATCGCAATCAAAACCTTTTTCCTTGCGAACACTTTAACGCTAAAATTTAATTCATGCGATTTGCGAAGTTGCGTTCCATCGACATGTGGTATCTCCCCTCACTGCATCGCAACTATCAGACTTTACCACATCGCAAGTTATCCTTCTTACCTTGCGAAGTCCTTCACGCTATCTGTTATCTTTTGTGAAGTGTGAAATCGTGACTCATTGTCCACTGTTGATCTATTCCTCTTTTACCTCTGATCTAATCGTGGCCATCCGATCACCTCTCTGGAAATATCTAAGAGTTCTCTACCTCCGTTGACTCCTCTACTTTATGCAACTCTGTTGCTTTGTCTTCTTCCACGACTCCTCCTTAGCTTATTCGAATTTCTTCAATGTGAATTTCTCCTACACTTTTCCTCTGTCCTTAAAGGAATTAATCTCTTTTTGAATTCTTCTCCATGCTTCGGTATTTGGTCAAATTATACTCTTTATACTATCATTGCTCTGCAACACAACCTTCTCCACACTGCTTCTCCTTTGCTCGTTCAACTTTTTCTAATGCAAATCTCTATTTTTCTTTTTCTTTATTTCTTTAACATCATTTCGAACTTGAATACAGAGTACTCTTGATCTTATTTCTCTGAATCATAATTACTCGACTATACATAATTTATCTGCGCAAATTTACTTCCATAAACTTTATTCTCAGCTAATTAATTCCCAGACTGGAATCTGCTTAGATTCTACCCAGCCATAATTCCTTTATCACTCAAAAAGACTTATACAATTAGCTAGAATTAATACACTGATATCAAATTCCTTCTATTACGGATCACTTAGTATTCATAACATAAATGATTACTACCACCTTAGAATTCGATTTCTCATTAAACAAATGTACAGATTCAAATAAAAACTTGTTTTACAATCTAGCTATGGTCTGATCTATCTTTACATGGCCCTTTTCTCTTCCTCTCTCTCTGTATATGCCCGTAGGCTTACAAAATCAAATCTCTTATCTAAGAATGTTCATTTTTCACTGTTTGTGCCTTTGAGGCTTTAAAAATTTACACAAAAGGTTATGTAACCAATTCTCGTTCAAATCCATAGGTTACTCAACAAAATCCTAAAAATCCTCTAAGTCCTCAATTAATTCCTAAAACCTCTTCTTTATCCCTTGAGGATCTCAACATTCAACTAAATCCTAAGGATCCTCCATAAATCATGAACTACTTTCTAGTCTACGTTTTACAATATTTTATAATATCTCAATCAACACCTATCACTCATCAATCACTCATGTTCTCCTACATTCGAGAACATTTACAAATATGCCTCTCAATATTTAATTAAATCCTATTCTAAATGTCTCATCTAAATCACTCAAAATATTGAAAACTATCTTAATTAAATACTTAGGAAAACCACCCTTTTGAAAAACACAAGACCCCCTTGATTCTACTAAATGTACACATTTTCGAAACCATGATGCTCATGCATCAGACTCCCAAGGTAGACAATAATCATGATCTCCAGATCATGTGCTTCCAATCTTTGTCCTCCTGGATCCCATACTTTGTTCTATAGTCTGTCTTTGGCTGTTGCTATTGTTTTTTGCTGTTGTTCTCCAGGTCTCCATACTTAATAATGCATTGCCCCACTAGCTATGATTTCACAGTCTACTGTTGTCTTTCTCTTGTTGTTGCTTTGCTTTCTTGCTGATGTCTTCTTCTAAGACACTTTCATCATCAACCTTCTTATCCCTTTAATCTCCATGTCCAGTTTATCTTCTGACTGGTACTCACTCTGTCAATTGTTGTTGCACTCTATCCACTCATCTTCAAACTATTGTTTGTTACTTTCATTTTGAAGTTGTTGGATTCTTACTACCGCCCTTACATATTTACGCTCTTGTTGCTTCTAAACTTTTGTCTTATCTCCAAACAACCTCTCAAGCTGACATTCAGAATTTACTTTCACAAAATAAACTCATTTTCGACTCCTCGAATGAAATAACGTTTTCTTCCATGATCCCATTTATGTGAACACAAATCGTAATAAAACACATAACCATAAATATAGAGATGTAGCGGAAATAACACTTCATTTCATTAATATCAAAGAACTGAAATTTGCTTACAGACATAATGGAAATAAAACCAGCTAGGGCACTGGTAGCTATCTCTGAGAAGAGATGTGGTGGCTACAGGCCTCTGAACTGCGTTACAATGAGGCTCGAGGGCCTATTTATTATTGAGAAACAATGGAGAACCCTAAACATCCCAAAAACCTAACCCTAGGAGATGAAGCGCCAAAACTATGGGCCCTGTTTGGGTAAATTGGTGTTTCAACTTCCCAGGGACGTAACTTTGGCATATTATCTCCGTTTGATGCACATGATACATCATTAGAAATCACTATCCAAGGAATAAAACTTTCCCCATGAATATCATTCCAAAACGGAATGATATTTTCTGGAGGCGCAATTCCCAAAAAACGTCATTTAGGGCCTCAAAACGGCTCTGGAAGTTCAGGACCCAAAAAACTGCTAAAAATAGTAAGTTATGCCGAAACTGAAAAACTGAAAGAGACAATGGCGGGCGCCCAAGTGGAATAGCGGTGTGGTTACCAATATCCACTGATCATTCCTCCCCCAGGGAAGCAATGTGGTCCTATCAGACACTTCCTCCAGAGATGAGGAAATTCTACGAACTCTGGTCCCCGGGTGAACCACTTTCCTCGGGTGGCAAGAGTTGGCCAGCTGACAACCCGATACAGATTTGATCTTCTCGTTGGCGAGTGTTTGATTTGCATGTCCATGATACACCCCAGGGTGGCCTGCTCCATGTAGTCCGGTTTAATCCCCGTTGGTGTGAGTTGTTCTGCAATGTCCGAAGTGTCCAGTAGAGGTGGGAAGTAAGGACGAAGGCGATCCACATTGAAGACTGGGTGCAGACCAAGGAATGGAGGAATACTAAGCTCGAAGGCATTGTTCCCTATAGCCTTGGTGACGGTGTACGGCCCGTATCGGAGTGGGCGAAGCTTGCGGTGGGGTCCAGTGAGGCGCTCCTTTTGCAAATGTAGCCATACTTTGTCGCCCACCTGGAAGTTGTGTGGAACCCGGTGTTGATCATGGCGCTGCTTGTACTTCACATTGGATCTGTCCAATATATCATGAAACTGTTGGTGGATGCGTTGAATGCGCTCGATGAAGCTACTTTCTTTAGTCAACTTCAGACTGGACATGAGCTGAATCGGCCTGAGCAGCTGCAAATGGCATGGCTACGTCAATGGGACATAGTGGCTGGAATCCCAAGCCCACCTGAAAGGGGCTATGGCCAATTGAACTGTGGAGAGCTCTGTTATAACTATGTTGTAAATAGGGGAGGCTCTCGTCCCATGTGCGTGGATGCTTTGAATTGTACATGCGCAGAATGTGTACAATCATTCTGTTGACGACCTCTGTCTGGCCATCTATTTGGGGATGGAAAGTTATGGACTTGGTGAGCTTGGTATCCAACATTGACTAGAGGCTGGACCAAAATGTACTGAGGAACCTGCTATCCCGATCTAATATGATAGACTGTGGGATCCCAAAGTGCACCTACACTCGTTCAAAGAAGATTTTAGCAGTGGCTTCTGCTGTGATATTCTTCTTGCAGGCCGCCATAATGGCCATCTTTGAGAATATGTCGACGACCACGAAAACACAGTCATTTCCCTGCTTAGTAGAAGGCAGGCCCAACATGTAATCCATGGAGATGGATTCCCAAGGTCGACTAGGTAGGTAGGAGTATATAGGTCGAATTCTTGATGGTCAACTTTGGCAATGGCACAATCGCGTATCCGATATGCTTCTTGACATCCTTTCAAGGTTTGGCCAATAGAAATACTTCGTAGTATTGCTACTGCTTTCTCGACCAAATGCCCAAGAATGACGCGACCGTAGTGTGTGCTTCCCATATCATCTTGGCACGTTCTCTCAAGCAAGCATGGTGTCCTGTGTGACATGGTACCGCATCTTGGGGTGAAAATTTGAATTTGCGTACTCCCCAAGAGTGCCTTGTAAGTGTGGCCGAATTTCGGGTCACTCTCATAGAGAAGCTGTGCTGCTAATCGTGCCCACAAGAGTTGAGCACTATGGTGAGTGCCACGACGTGGGTGGTCGATTGAAAATAAATATTGTTGGTGCTTACCCTTCAGAATTTGATTTTCAAATGAAACTATTGTAGATATGTGGACCACTTCTGATGGCGATCATTCTGAAACTTCCCTTGTGTATGTGTGAACTGCAGGGGTCGGTGGTCTGTGTGGATGATTGTTTCTTTCCCCAAAATGTAATGCTTCCATTGTCGACAAGCTTGCATAATGGAATACATTGCCATAGGTGGGATACTTGCGAACTATCTCGCATAAAGTCCACCGTGATATGCCACTGATGTCCCTCATGGAGTAAGAACTGCCCCCACAGCATAGTCAGGGCACTCGTCTTCCCGATCTCAAATAGCCGTTGCAAGTCCGGTAATGTGAGCATCAGGGTAATCGCAGGCGATTTTCAATTCCCGTGAACGCCTTCTCGTTGAGGTTCCGACCAAAAAAAATTTGCTCTCGCTCCTCCCTTGGTGACTTGACTCAAGGGCCAAGTGATATGAGAGAATCCCAACACGAACCTCCGAGAGAAATTAGCAAGACCCAGAAAGCTGCGAAGCTCTGTTATAGTGGTTGGGGCTGGCCAATCCCGAATGACTTGGATCTTGGCTGGATCCACATGCACCCCCCTTTCATCAATAATGTATCCCAGATATTGAACCCGGGTCATGCCAAACGTGCACTTCTCCAAATTGGCACACAACTTGTGTTGCCGCAGTGTTTGGAGGACTTGTCGGATGTGATGAAGGTGCTCTTCCCAAGTCTTGTTGAAGATCATAATGTCATCCAAGTACACCACTACGAATGAGTTGGTGAATGGCCGCAAGATGTCGTCCATCATCCTCATGAAGGTTGCGGGAGCATTCGTCAACCCGAAAGGCATGACCAGCCATTCAAAAAGGCCTTCCTTAGCTTTGAAGGCAGTCTTCCACACATCCGAGGGTTCAATTGGTACCTGGTGATACCCAGACTTCAGGTCGATCTTACTGAAATATTTTGCACCTTGGAGTTGGTCCAGAAGGTCATCAATCCGTGGGATTGGGTACCTATTTCGGACAGTGATCTTGTTCAACGCCCGATAGTCAATACAGAGTCTCCACGTCCCATCCTTCTTCTGTACCAACACGATCGGGCTCCCACAGGGCGATGAACTTGGTCCGATGTGACCTTTCTGCAACAGCTCCTGAATCTGCCTCTTGATTTCATCATTTTCCAGAACAGAGCGTCGATAGATCGGTCCATTGGGTAGTGGCGCACCTGGGGTCAGATCAATCGGGTGCTTGACCTGGCAGTGCAGAGGAACCCCTGTGGGTGAGGTGAAGATGTCCCCGTACTCCTCCACGACCTTATCCATTTGTTGTTGCCGTGCAGAGGGGCCCTGTCTGGAGGTCGTGGCCACAGTCTTCTTCTTGCCCTGGGGGCGGATCATCAGGAAAACGAATTTCCTGGTTTGGGAAATGAGCTTACTGCATTGTTTTGCAGTAACCAAAGAGATAGCCACAGGAGGTGGTACCTCTGGTATCCTGTACAACTTATTTCCCAAAGTAACAATAACAACACGAGGTCGAGACTGATACATAACATGACGCTTCCACAAGTATGGTTGTCCTAATAATACATCAGAAAAATCAATAGGAGAAACATCACATAATACCTCATCCGTGAAGGGCTTGATGCTATAGGGAAGGCGGCACTGCTGGCTGACGCGGAGATCTCGTTCTTGGTGAAGCCACCCGATGGTGTATGGATGTGGGTGAGATGTGGTCGGCAAGCCCAACCGCTTCACGGCGTCTGCTGAAATGAGGTTCTTTTGGCTCCCATTGTCGACAATGAACTGTACAGGGGAGCCCTTTACCCACATCTGGGAGTGGAAGAGACGTTCCTCCTCCTCTGGATCTTCCGGTTCCTCCTTCTGGATCTTTGTAGTGGCAACAATGGCATTAGGCTCTGCATCAATAATCTGTTTCCATTTTTCATTCCCCTTTTCAGGTTATGATTCGGAGTCGGAGCATGCATCTGACTCAGAAGCCCTCATCTCGGCCACTAGCGACTGCTTGGCCCGACACTCACTTGTGTTGTGAGTGGAGCTCTTATGGAACTCACACCACTTTCCCGTGTCCTTCTTTGGCTTTGTCGTGCTGTTCTTTTCTTGTGGCTTTGACGGGTTGTCTTTCGCCACCATGCCTTGGCTTTTTCCTTTGTTCTGCGGTTTGGAAGCACCTTTCCCTTGCTTTTGATTCGCAGATCCAAAGTCTCGCTTCTTCTGTTTGAATTTCTGCTCAATCTTGGCAGCATACCGGTATGCCATACCAAGAGAGGATATGTCGAGGAACTCCATTTCCTCCTGAATGTATCTGTGCAGACAGCTGCGATACTTTAACACCAAATGTTTCTCTGAATCTTTGATACCCAACTTTGTGCGCAGAGTATGGAATAGATTCGTCAGCTCATGCACATCTTGATCCCTTTGTTGTCGCAGTGTGGTCCATTGTATGTACTTGTCCTCATAGCTCCCCACGGGATAGTACTGTTCCTTGACGGCGTCTCGGAAAGAATTCCAAGTTGGCACGGCCGAGAACAGAGAGGGTTCTGTATGGTCCTTGTTCTCACAGTAGGTTTCCCACCAGTCCTTAACATGGGGGGTAGCTTTGAGGAGTGCAAAAATAATCTTCTCCCGGTCTGAAAAGTCATGAACCGAGAAATATCCTTCTAATAGATTCAACCATCTATCTACGGCATATGCGTCTATTTGACCCTCAAATATGGGAATGTCAAAATTTACTTGTACCTTAAAAGGAGTCGCACTTCCAGAGTGGCTGCTGGATGCAGATGCGCCACCGGTGGGCAGCCGTTGAAGGATCTGAGCAAAGTTATCCATCATCGCGTTCCTTTGTTTTTCGAGGACCTCCTCGAGCAATATTTTGATAGGATCTCCTGCTCCCTCATCTTTCTTTTCATCCCCCATGGGCATCCGTCGAAGTTTGCGAGGCTGATCTTGCAAAGGTTCCACCAGATCAAGCCCTAGCTCCTTATACCCCGACCTCGTTGGGGACATGCAAAGAATGATCGAGAAAAAGCATACCGCTCTGATATCACTGATCCAGATTTATGCAGGAACGCAACAGAATAAACATATAACCATAAATACAGAGATGCAGCGAAAATAACTCTTCATTTCATTAATATCAAAGAACTGAAATTTGCTTACAGACAAAATGGAAATAAAACTAGCTAAGGCGCTGGTAGCTATCTCTGAGGAGATATGTGGTAGCTACAGGCCTCTGAACTGAGTTACAATGAGGCTTGAGGGCCTATTTATTATTTAAGAAACAACGGAGAACCCTAAACATCCAAAAACCTAACCCTAGGAGATGAAGCGCCAAAACTATGGGCCTCGTTTGGGTAAATTGGTGTTTCAACTTCCCAGGGACGTAACTTTGGCATACTATCTCCGTTTGACGCTCATGATACATCATTAGAAAGCTCTATCCGAGGACTAAAAATTTCGCCATAAATATCATTCCAAAATGGAATGATATTTTCTGGAGGTGCGATGCCCAAAAAACGTCATTTAGGGCCTCAAAACGGCTCCGAAAGTTTAGGACCTGAAAAACTGCTAAAAATAGTAAGTTATGCCGAAACTGAAAAACTGAAAGAGACAATGGTGGGGGCCCAAGTGGAATAGGCAGGTGGCCACCAATATCCACCTGGATCATTCCAGCTGTTGATTATGATTCTTTTCCCCTTCATCGTTATTGTCTTTGAAGACAAAATCTTGTTCATCCTCATACTGCCTTTGAACCTCACTCTTACCTTCAAAAGATAAGATGTCCTCCATCTCTTTTATTATAGCTTAATTTGTATCTTATTCATCACTTGCAAATACATCATAAAATTGACAATTTAAACTCACCCCTATCTCCTTAGATGTTGTAAACATCTCTTCTCCTTTGGCTGTAATTTCCTCTTCACTGTTAGGCTCTCTCAACAAATCTTCTAGTACTCTAATCTCTTCTTTACACTTAAAAAGTATAAATTCATCTTTGGTATTTCTCATAACCGTCTCCAATAGTTTTTCTTCTTTTTGGCTTCTCATGAAAGTCAAACATTTCACAAGATCTTCATCTTGTCCTTCCTTCACATCTTCACTTTCTTCATCAAATAAAATACCTTGCCTAGGTTTGCAAAAGTAAACTTATTTTTGTTTGCTTTTGGCTACCAATATAAGCCAAAATTCCCCTTCTTACAACACTATCATTAGGCTATAAGGAAATATCTTCCTTCAACTATGTATAAGCATCCTCATGATACCTGACTGTCTCATCCTTCTTCTTTGAAACATAATTCAGATTTTGTCTCTCTGCTTCCTCTTCTTTGACAATACCCAAATATTGTCCATCATCATTTCTTACACCTGCAAGCACACACAAATTGTTAATTTCAAAATCATAAGGCTCAGTAGCCCTAACTGATGCTTCAAACACCACTGCTCCATCTTCAAGTTCACAAAGAACTTGTTCTTCTCCAACAACTTTCTTTTGTTGTAGCTCAACTCCTTCGAGCTTCTCTACCCTCAATTGAACATTCATTATTTGCTCAAGCTTCCTCATCTCCTTTATTAGCTGCATATCCACCTGCTGCTTTCTCTTCTCTTGTAGGCTATGCCACTTCACTTTCTTTCTCATAGTCTAATCATACCTCTATTCTACTTTATTTCTCTGCAACATATCCATCAACATTGAAATTTGGAAATTTATCTCAGCTTTTTCTCTGTCAATATCTTCTTGAATTATCTTCTCTGTGTTATTTACCTTGTCATATTTCTTCTCTCTTTTTCTGCTGTGGCTTCTCTTTGAACCCTTGCTATTACTATCAGTAGTCATTCTTCTATCTCTTGTGAACTGCACTAAGCCTCTCCTTCTCAACAAGTCTCCATACCCCCTGCAAGTACCTCACCAAACCTTCTCTCCTTTGAGCTCGGTCTTTTGGTAACACTGGTTCTCTATCTCTAGAACCTCTATTTGAGCAACTCCTTTTCTCCTTGGCTTCTACAATTCTACTTTCTTCTGAGAACACTCTTTTCCTCTCTGTCTAACCTTTAACTGGAACATTTAGGTTCTTTGTCACGTTTCTTCAGAGTATTCACTTTACTCTGCCTTCAAGAACACAACTGGTTCTTCTTTTCTTTACAACTTTCCTTGCTGTCCTTGCTGAGATATTTCACCTTTGTCTGCAACCTGCAAAAATCAAATCAGATTTAACATAAAAAATACCTGCATGATTTCACAAGCAGTCTGCTTCCACTCTTCACATTCGAATGGATCTTCATTCTTCTCAAGAAAACAACCATCTCTTTGTCAGCTTTCACTATTTGAATTTTCCCTTGCACTTGCCTCCACCTTTTCAGATTTATAATCTGACTCTTCTCCTCTGATTCACAATCATGATGAATCTCACACTATTCTACTACTAATGTCTTTTGCATTAGTTTAACTCTGCAAGCTTCATCAAAACTCTACTTGTTATGATTTCCCCCCAAAAGAGCTTTTAATCTACTCTGATACCAAATGATGCAACCTAAAGGTCGTAATTAACCAAAATACCAGCACATGCGAGGTTAGTGGATTTAACCCCACAATCAACCTTATTTAATTCTGAGGTTCACATTTTAAATAACAAATTCATGCATAAGATTTCAATCCTAAGTGACTCTCAGGTTTTAATAATTTAAAATTTACCTTTAAGCATTGCTTCCCTTCACCAAACCTTATATCATAATCGACTTCACATTAAACAAACCTCAGACCTATGGTTATGGCCCACTTACTCCTTTAACATATACAAGGCGGATTAAATATTTTATACATACATACTTTATGTGATCAACATCGCTTTCACTTTAAACAGCCCACACGTAAACCAAACCTCTTTACATGTGCATAGAACACTCTACTGGAGGATCCACCATACCTTCATCGCAATCACTTGATCGCAAGTTTAAACACTTACCAATAACGCTAAATCATAAGATCAACGTTAAGTGCTAGTGCATCGTTATGACACATGAGTTCTCCATCACATCACAACTTCCGTCCTTTTCGCTTCCCATCGCAATCAAAACCTTTTTCCTTGCGAACTCTTTAACGCTAAATTTTAATTCATGTGATTTGAGAAGTTTCATTCCGTCGACACGTGGTATCTTCCCTCACCACATCGCAACTGTCAGACTTTACCGCATCATAAGTTATCCTTCTTACCTTGTGAAGTCCTTCACGTTATCTATTATCTTTTGTGAAGTGCGAAATCGTGACTCATTGTCCACAATTGATCTATTCCTCTTTTACCTCTGATCTAATCGTGGCCATCCCATCACCTTTCTGGAAATATCTAAGCGTTCTCTACCTCCGTTGACTCCTCTGCTTTATGACACTCTTTTGATCTGTCTTCTTCCGCGACTCCTCCTTAGCTTATTCGAGTTTCTTCAATGTGAATTTCTCCTGCTCTTTTCATCTGTCCTTAAAGGAATTAATCTCTTTTTGAATTCTTCTCCGGGCTTCGGTCTTTGGTCAAATCCTTCTCTTTATACTGTCATTTCTCTACAACACAATCTTCTCCACATTGCTTCTCCTTTGCTCATTCAACTTTTTCTAATGCAAATATCTATTTAGATTTTCCTTTGTTTCTTTAACACCATTTCGAACTTGAATACTTAGTACTCTCGGTCATATTTCTCTGAATCAAAATTACTCGACTGTACATAATGTTAGTGTGAATCCTTTGTCAAAGTGTACGAAAAGAGACCACTTTAGCTACGCATAACTAATAGCCCTAACATCAAAAGTGGCTGCCAATATCTTCATATCTGCAGTTAGTTGATCAAGACAAGAGCTGCAAAAAACCAGATCTATGCATAGAAAGACATTAAGCAAGAAAAGAAGGTTTTGCTCCATACATCCAATAGACAAGACAAGAACAATATTTTGAAAGAATTTTGTATTAAGGGCACTTGGGAGGAAAACAAGAAAGGTGTTTCCAATTCTCCTCAATGGGATGGGTTCTTGAAAGTCCTCAGCACTTCAGATCTAGAATTTCTCTCTCTTGTTGGTGTAGAAAACCCAGACAAACATAGAACTCAAAGGGAGCTCACAAACCAAATAATGGAAAATATGACAATGATAATGGCTCAAAGTCTGTATTCAAGAGTTTAGATCCAGAGGATCTAAAGGATCTCATAGGAAACATAAGGTGAAGAATGGTAGGAAAAACCTTCCTATTTATAACAAAATATTGGGTCATTCTAGATCTTGGTGCATGATTAAAATAATGTTAACCAAATCTAGATCTACCTTTTATGGAATATTTTATTATATTTGTTGAAGGGGAAAAGTATTTGACTTGGGTCAAATCCCTTTATTTGTCAAAAATAAATAAATAAATGATTTATTTATCTTTTTAAGGAAATGGTTGAAAGATAATCAAATAAATAATGATTTACTTAATTATTTCCAGGGTGATTTGTCATATTTAACAAGGAATATTATCTAAATAAGACTTAAATAATTATTCCTAGAAAATAATAAGATAAATAGTGATTTATCTAATTAATTTTCCTGTTTTGGGTTAAATATGACTAGGAATATTAATTAAATTGTTGTTTAACTAATTATTCCTTGAGGAAAATCAAACAAATATGATTTATTTAATATTTATTCATGGGGTTTCCTGTTTAGACTATAAACAACTTAATAAATTATGGATTACTAAGTTGTTTTTCATAGTGAAAGCAATGCTAATTTAGTCTTAAATTGGTCTTACAGGGGTCAGTCCATCTAATGATAATAGGTTAGATGACCAAAAAATGGTGGGTAAATGATTGCCCCCCAAATATATGAAAGTAGGGAAAAATCAAGGACCGTTTTTTTTACGCTTTGTAAGAATACAATCACTAGACAACAAAAGGGGATGTCAGAGAGAGAAATGTGAGGTAGATAGTGTGCTGAAGGACTAGACCCTGAGGAGACGAGACTCGCAGGTGCAACAAGTCTCTTTATATGAGAGGGTACCTGTGCTGAAGGCGACGGGGGAGGCATACCTATGCCCGCCGAGACAAAGTACAAAAGAATAGTGTGTCCAGTAAACAAGGGACCGAACCATAAAGTACAGCTGGCATAATCATGAGCCAGATAAAAATACAATGAAGAATCCCACATACATGCTGTGCCTGGGATAACAGCCAGGACTTATACAATAATATCTGAGTACATGAGATACAAATACAACCCAAATGCCCCCTATAAGTGGGGAAGGGCTCACAAAATCTGACTGATACATGCAAATCAAAGAGGCACTGCAAGCGGCTAAGGCCGACATCATCAAATATATGGAGCTGCATCGAGGGCTGCAATGAAGAGGTCATCCGGGCATGTGGGGGGCTACCTGCAGGGCCACTCCCTCATGGGGGCTGAGACATCTCACACACACCTAGGAATCACCAAGAGCTGCTGTTGCATCACTGAACCATCAAGTATACAGATCTCGATCATGCTGAAAAGAGCTGGAGTGGAGAAACAATCAAGTCAAAGGGAAATGAGAGAGCCCTTTGCCTGATCCGAGGCACCGAACAAGAGTGGAAGCTGGAACCAAGGTACACCGCCCTCTAGACCTGTCTTCTGGAATGAAGGAGCTGATGTCGACAGAAGGAGGTCCGCCATAGGTGAGGCAATGAGGGATCCTGAACTAAGGCACGAGAGAAAATAGTAGAGTGACAGACAGACTAATACCGATGATGATGATGGAATGGAGGGGACTGAGTAACGATTGGACGACTTCCCTTGCTAGAGCATAAAGGGCATGAATGACATGGCAACAACTGACACAATATCATCAGGGATAAGGGAGAGTTGGACTGAAGGCCATAATGTGCGACACAAGAGAGAAACCAAGCAATGAGGGATGGAGGACTATAGCAGGGTACAAAGGGACTCGGGATCGACTCCATGAATGCGATGATGACTCCACTTGGATGCTCTAAACAAGGGCGACTCGATGGTGCTGCCACACAGTAAAGGTCCAATGGGGGACCTAGAAAACATGAGTACGAGATGGTATCTCATGACGAAGATCGACACGAACCAAGACAAGTATGGAGGCAAAGTGGTGCCCCAATTACAAGTGTTGGAAGTGAGGAAATTCGATTTTTGGGGTAGGTGAAGTGACCCATCTTGGACAAAATGTGTCTTGGTGAAGTATCAAATCACAAAAAACTAACAGATACCCATTTGAGGGCTCGGTGAGAGCTTTCCAATGGTGCAGACGGGTTGTCAAACTGGGCTATGGTATGGTCGCAACAGGCGAAATAAGAAACAAGGGTTCTCTTTTAATAAGGCAGTTTTCCCTCCAAATTCACTCATTTGCTAGTGTTTCTGTGGTGAATGTAGAGAGGAGAGAAGGCCCTAAATCTTGCGGCGAGCATAGCGAACAAACCGACCGTTGGAATCGAGATCCGTCAGTTGCAGGTAAGAGGCCTAACCTTACTCTTTCATTTTGATGGATTGAAAGTTAATTTTAGGGCCCAAAAGCTCAGTAACAGACCCTTCTTCATCTCTACGGCCGGGTCGCACTTTTTGGGCCAAAAAGTGCGACTTGGGAAGCAGGTTTCAGGGCAAAAACTGCGACTTGTCCCAGAATTGGGCAGAAAAGTGCGACCTGGAAGATGAGGGGGTTTTAGTGCTGTTTTATGGCTGAGAGTTGGGTTTTTGTGGTTGGTTATGGTATTCCCTATTTGTATGCTGACAAAGATGATGTTTTTGTGCAGATATGGCAGATATACGGGTTAACTGGAGAGAGAGAGACCTGGGTACATTACGGGCAGAGATCCAGGCAGATCAGGGTGTCCATCGTGTGTTGGCCAGGTTTGGGGTTCTAAAGTTTTTGGAGAACCCTTTGATGAGAGCGGGAGAGCCTTTGTTGGCCCGGATTATCAGTTATTGGGATCCAGAGCATGAGGTCTTTGTAGTGCAGGGGCACAGGATCGAACTGACAGTCCAGGATGTGTATTTCCTGACGGGTCTCCCACCACTGGGGATGGTGGGAAACACACAACCAGTATTACCGCGGGGGCGGCATATCATGGAGTTTGTGGAGCGACATTGTCGACCAGGTCTCCAAGTCAAGGGGACTCGGATACCGATCGGGGATCTAGAGAGATTAGAGACCCGTGCAGTGGCCGCAGCGGTGCTGCGTATCCTGGGCAACCAGGCGCTCCATCACATCACTGGGGGGCAGATGATGAGTGTGGAGAGTGTGTTGAGTGGGACCTACTATGGGTGGGCCCAAATGATGCTGGTGTCGCTAAAACGACAGTTGTCGCTCTGCAAGCGGCAAGTGAACCATGATTGCTCGTATGGGACTTTATTGTGCGCCTTCTTCTTTGAGAAGATCTCGACCTTACGACCTCGTATACAACTCCCAGATGGGGGCCCGAGAGAGCCCAGGATGTGCCGGTGGGGGCAGCTACTGTGCAGAGGAGGAGGAGGGGCGGTCGGACGAGTGTTTCGACCTGAGTTCTTTGCCCATTGGGATCAGATGCCGTTATACATAGACGACTATCCCTATAGTGGGATGAGTTATTGTGGGGATTCAGACTTACCACTTCCGCCTGGTCGAGTATGGGGGCTCGATGGTAAGTGACAAGTAAATATTCTTTTGTTTTGGCATGTTAAAGTTAGTGAGTCGTAGAAAGGGTACTGATTCATGTACTTTTGGTATGCAGATATAGCTTCGGTCAAACCGGCCGGATATATGGGACGACCGGCGGCATCTGGAGCTGCAGGTTCGAGTGGGTCGAGAGCAGCGCATAATGAGGATGCAGCTGCCCTTCTGGAGGACATCCGCCGTAGATGCGAGAGGTTGCTGACTGGAGTTTCAGAGCGCGGGTGGTAGGACATAGACGACCAGTACGTGGAGCAGTGTATTGGTCTACCCTCGGAATGGCGGGGTGTCATGCGGCGCATGGCGATGGCCGGTCAGGGGATACGTGATCTACAAGCTGCAAGAGCAGAGCCATTGGCTCGGGATCCACGAGATAGTGATTAGATGTGGGACAGGTGGTGCCCCCTAGGATGTATGTAGGGACAGGTGGTTCCCCCCCATGTATGTAGGGATGGGTGGTGCCCCCAGTTTTGAGTTTTATTTGTAACATGCGATGGGCATGTCATATGTATCAGAGTAGATGGAATCTAAACACATGTTTTGTGACACATATTATGGATATGCATCTTTGTTAATGATTATGAATGTTATTGTCTTGTCTGAAATGCGTGTGATAAATGCCAATCTAGAACATGGTTTGCAATACTATCTACATAGTGATTCTGTTCTCGAGGTACATGGTTGAAAGTTATGGTTTCAAATTCACGTATCAAGAGTTTCACTCATAAATATCGTCTAAACAGCACAGGGTTATGCACACGATAAACACCATTTAGTTGCATGACAAGAAGTAGGGAATCCAAACGAACATGCAGATGGAGGATGCGATGAAAGAGGGCATCGGCTAAGAGACCACGCACTGCATCATATTCGGCCTGATTGTTGGTGGCAGTACCAATGCAGATCCCGTTTGAGAGAACAAGGGCATGCAAGGGGGTGAAAATGGCCCAACCTGCCGAGGCTAGATTTCGAGAGTAACGACTTGCACCATCGGCGTAACCGACATAGGGTGGGGACGAGAGGTCCTGCGGAATGGTGTTACAAGACAACAAATGGGGGAAGGAGATGGAATGACGACAGTGTGAGTGTACAGAAGACATCGAGTGGCAACTGCGGGAGGGAGTGGAATGAGCAGGATGGTGATGACTCATATACAAACTAGAGGGTGATATATGAGGGCTGTAGGAGGCATGGCGGGGACTCGGGCTGCAGAGGTCAACAGAGATACGGGTGGAGTGATCTCGTGTATGGGCAGAAAAGAGGGGGTCAGGTGAAACAACAGGGGAGGATGCAAAGGGACTGTGCTCCAAGGGTCTCACAGAGGATGATAGGTAAAGAATGGTCGTAGTAGACTCCGTCATCTGAACATCAGGGGGGGGAATGTTGATGGGAGAGGGGGGATCCTCAAGCTGGCCCGAAGCATACTATGCGAGTATGGGAGAGGCGGATTGATTTTGTTCAACCTCATACTCTCGGAATACTTCTAAAGAGGCGCGGTAATGCGTCAGGTGAGGACAATGGTGGGAGTAATGGCCATGGACACCGCACAAAGCACAGGGTTTGCTAGTGTGAATAGTTTTTGGTTTCTTGGTTACAGACGAGGACAGAAGAGAAGGGTCGGAGACCGTAGACTCAGGGAACGCTACTTTAACCATGGGTTGAATGCAGGGCAACTCAGGACAAGTATGGGTGGCGTGACCGATGACATCACACAAGGCAAAAGGCTTGGCGGGCGGAGGAGGAGCAGGGTCAGTCGGAGTGGCCTTGTCTTTAGATGCCCCCTTGCGAGATTTGCCTTTCTTTCCTGGAGCTGTCACCACAGGGGTAGGGTCCTGGGGAGGTGCAGGGGGCACGGTAGCGACGGAGGAAGCGATGGGGACCGGTTGAACCGGTGTCAAAGCAAGATAGTGTTTGGGGTGACCAGGAGGGGTAGCAGCTGGCGGGTCAAGGTACCAGACGGGTATACCTAGGGTCAGGTTAGGGAGAGAGAGGGTGGCCATGACGGGGACTGAATATTCTCCGGGCGGGGGAGCCAGGAACAGTATCTGACCAGCGGGATAATGACCAGGAGGAATGGCTCCGAGATGGTTAAGGCCTGGGGGAACCGATCCAGGGGGATAAAGGGGTTCAGGGATACCAGCTGTGGGAGAAGGGCCAGAAGGAGGAGGTCTGGCTGGCGGAGATGAAGGGCTAGGAGTAGGTTGCGGTGGGCGAGATTGAGTCTGAGGTTGCTGACTAGCCGAAGTGGGTCGCTTAAGGGCAGCCCGAGATGATTGCATCATGCAAACATTCGACAAGCTGGGATGAGAGACAGGAGGAGGGGGGAGACCAGGAAAAGTTCCAAGCAGGGAGGAATCTTTGTAGACGCCGGGGGAGACACTGGTCAAGGAATCGACGGTTTTTTTATTGGCTACAGAAGAGATGGTCGTCTCTGGGGAGGTCTGAGATGGTGGCTCATGGTAAATCAACTGGTCAATGGTGACTATCTTTCCATTGTGAGGAAAAGACATCTTGCGGAAAACAGCGGAGGGGACAGCAGACATGGCATAGGTGTAGATTCGCCCCAATAGAATGTTGTAGTCTAGAGGGGCGTCAATGACTTCGACGTCAACGCAAACGGTCTTACCGGCAAGGGTGATAGGACAATTACGGAAAAGGGCAATGGGCTGGGAGGCGTGGCCGTCCCACGCTCGAAGGGTGATCGTGGAAGGGGCCAACTCAGGAGATCCGAGTTGCTTCCAAACTAAAGTGGACATCACACAAGTGGATGCCCCCTCATCAATTATACACCGAGAAACATTGGCGTTCCGGATCTTGACTGGGATTTGGAAGGCGACGGAAGCAGGGAGAGGAGGATGCTCTGATTGATGGGCATCGAAAACAATCATTTGGTAATCAGCAGGATCTACAACACCCACGACAGATAGTAGAGCCTTCTTTTGGGAAGGGCACGACTGGAGGAGTTCCAGTGTGGAAATGGCAGCAGGAGATTGCGCCAAATCATCTACTATGCTATACGAATGGGCAGCTCGACCAGAAGCGGCATTTCGACGTAACGGTCCTCTAGGAATTTTGGTATGGACCTCAACTTTGGGTTGAGGGATGTGTAAGGGACCATTGGATGTCGAAAGAGGCTCTGTAGAACTGGAAGAAGGGGACTCGGGGGCAGACTGAGTGGGAGGCTTGGGGTACTGGCGAGACCGAGTTTGAAGGTGAAGGTCGACGGGAGGGGATGGATCATAGTTCATCATGAGGATCTGGTAATCGGAGGAACCAGAAATGGAAGGTGGAGTGGCGACCTGTCCGTCAGGTGGTTGGGTAGCCACGAATCCTTGCTGAGGGAAAGGATCAGTAAACATAGCTGGTTGAGTAGTGGCCACATTAGGGGGAGCATTAGGGGAGGCATGTTGTCCGTGCAATGTGGCTTGAGACTCCCACATCTGCCACATCTGTGGTAAGAGGGGACAATTGTGGGTGTAATGACCATAAACATCGCAACACGAACAAGGCTTATTTGTGCGAAGAGGCCTGTCCGGCTTGGGCTGAGTGCCTTGTTGTTGGTTAGCAGTGTTAGGGTCAATACCTTGAGGATTGGGCCCATGAGTACCAGGGGTAGATTGGTTTGGATTGCCTCTCCGCCTTCTTTGAGAAGAAGGAGGATTAGTCGCGCCCTGCTGTGCAAATACTTGCCCTGGAGGGGGCTGTAGGTGCTGTTGCGGGGTTGGAGGAGGCAAGGGAGATGAAAGCGCATATGCTGGAGGAGCTGGCACACCAGGCTGCGGATAAAGGTAATGGTTAGGTTGGGAAACATTGAGGTAAGCAGGAGGTTGGGAAAAAGGATGAGGCATGCAGTATCCTGGATACATGCTACCTGGAGGGGGGAAAGTGCTAGAGGTGTTGGCCCCTCCCTGAGGGAGACCATAGCCCATAGGAGGTTGAGAATACGGATGAGAAAGGGCTCCAACGATACCGTCGGCGGAATGAGATGCCCTCGGGGCGTTAGCACCTCCGGGCTTGGGGAGGTCAGGGAGGACGGTATAAACATAACCAGACTGAGCATAGATCAGGTCATATTTCAAGGCTATTTGGAGGGCGACTTCTTCGGTTTGAGGGAAATGGGAGGTGACATCTTTGCCAATGGAAGCTAAGAGAGTGCGAAGGAACCAGTCCATATAAACCCGATCTTCGAAGGGGGGAGCTCGACATAAGCTTCGTCTTCGTCGCCACTCCTGGACATGAGTGGAAAGGCAGGTTGAAGAGGTTTGCTTGAAAGAGGTCAAAAGCTTCGTACCAGTATCGTATCGGAGAGGGAGCTGGAAATAAGATAAAAAGGCTTGGGCAATGGTCACAAAGGTGGTATGGGAAGAGGTGGCTTGGTCGACATACCATTTATAAGCTTCGCCGGTAAGCGTGCATTGGAACAATCGAAGACGGATGGAGTCATCGGTAATGGAATTGGAAGAACACCACATGTGGAAAGATCAGACATGATTGGTTGGATCTTCTCTAGCAAGGCCTTCGAACTTAGGGATGTTAGAGGGGAGCTTGGTTGGCATAGCAGGCCAACTAACATCGTGGCGGATAGGGTCATTGATCAACTGAGTGAAATCGGGGAGGCTGAGGCCTGCGATGTACGGGAGCAAGGGTGCAGCCGAGGTAGTTCCTGTGGCGGTTCCGCTAGTAGTAGTTCCGGCATTAGGACCGGGAGCACCGCTAGCGTTAGGCCCTGGACCAGACATAGTGAAGGTGACAGGGGGAGAACCAGAAGTAAAAGGAGAACCCAATGAATCATAAGAGGAGTCAGAGTGCGGACTCGGAGGAGGACTGGCTCGACAATGGCGGGACGGAGCAGGTCGATCGACTAGAAACTGAGGGTGAAGGCCAAGAAGTCTCCGGGAAGCGCGCCTTGGGGGCGCAATGATGGCAACAAAAACACGACACGAGGGGAAGAAGAACGACCGACAGAGGCAGGGAGGTGCAGAATCAAGTGATTACAATGTCGAAACAAGGGCGAAAAGGTGCAGTGTCAATTGATTTTAAAGTCTTTGCCTGGCGGTGTAAACTAGGCTCTTCTTCGCTTAGGGTGAGTGTGTGGCGTGCGTTAATTTTAATTTTTAAACCCTTTCCGTTTTGAGAGAAAGAGAAAAAGTGTGCTGCGTAATTGAAAATAATGCTGCAAAAACAGTATATAATGCTGAAATAACAGAAAATTAACAGCTACTAGTGCATCGATTCAACCCAAAAAGACGGGTCTCTCAAAACTAATCTAAAAGAGGGAAAAATCTAGTCAAAACGCAAAAAAGAGGCCAATAGATCTAGGGTCGAAAGGGACAGGGATCTGAAGGGAAAAGCTGTTGAAAAGAGGTGCAGATCACAGCCAAGAGGCAGAGGTAAGGTGGCTGGAAAATAGGAGGAAATCAACAAAAAGCAGAAGGGGCAAGGAGGAGGCCCTAAAATTAGATCCAAACAAATCTTCAGGAGGTGATTTGAAAGGGAGAAGAGTTGATTAAAAGAGGTCTGAAAAGGAGGTATCAGATTTGGAAAAAGGGGGGCTGAAACTATGAAAAACAGACCTGAAACAGATAAAAACTCTTCCAAAAAGTGGAGGGTACTGAAGCCCTAGGGGGCTATGTTCCCACTTAGATGAGAAAAAAAAGATCAGAACCAGGTCGAAACGGGCTGAGACAAAGGCTAGAAAACCCTGACAGAAGCTTCAGAAAAACCCAGAAAAATTGCAGAAAAACAGCTGAAAAATTGGCAGGTCGCAGGTTCTGACCTGTTTTCAGTGTAGGTCGCAGAAAAAGGGCTGAAAAGTGCGACCTAGAGGTCCAGGTCGCAGTTTATGGGCTGAAAAGTGCGACCTGAAGCTCCGGGTGTCTCGGCGGCAGATTTTCGAAAAAGTTGCCGTCTCAGTTGCGGCTAATGTCTGTCACCCGCGCAATAGGGCCAGAAACACGCGGAAGTTAGAAATTTTAATGTTTTAGGGTTTTATAGGTGAAAAAAAACATGAAAATAGAAAAAACAAAAAGCTGAAAAGAAACCCTAGGGTCTGAAGTAGCTGGATATGCAGGAATATGAAAAACGACAGCGGTCGTAATTGAAAACCCGTGTGGAGTCGCCAATTGTTAGTGTGAATCCTTTGTCGAAGTGTACGAAAAGAGACCACTTTAGCTACGCATAACTAATAGCCCTAACATCAAAAGTGGCTACCAATATCTTCAGATTTGCAGTTAGTTGATCAAGACAAGAGCTGCAAAAAACCAGATCTATGCATAGAAAGACATTAAGCAGTAAAAAGAAGGGTTTGCTCCATATGTCCAATAGACAAGACAAGGACAATTTTTGAAAGAATTTTTGTATTAAGGGCACCTGGGAGGAAAACAAGAAGAAGTTTCCAATTCTCCTCAATGGGATGGGTTCTTGGAAGTCCTCAGCACTTCAGATCTAGCATTTCTCTCTCCTGTTGGTGTAGAAAACCCAGACAAAGATAGAACTCAAAGGGAGCTCACACAACAAATAATGGAAAATATGACAATGGTAATGGCTCAAAGTCAGACCAAGAGTTTAGATCCAGAGTGATCTAATAGGCAACAAAAGGTGAAGAATGATAGGAAAAACCCTCCTATTTATAACAAAATATTGGGTCATTCTAGATCTTTGTGCATGATTAAAATAACATTAACCAAATCTAGATCCACCTTTTATGGAATATTTTATTATATTTGTTGGAGGGAAAAGGTATTTGACTTGGGTCAAATCCCTTTATTTGTGAATAATAAATAAATAAATGATTTATTTATCATTTTAAGGAAGTGGTTGAAGGATAATCAAATAAATAATGATTTACTTAATTATTTATGGGTGATTTAGTCATATTTAACAAGGAATATTATTTAAATAAGATTTAAATAATTATTCCTAGAAAATAATAAGATAAATAAAGATTTATCTAATTAATTTCTTTGTTTTGGGTTAAACATGATTAGGAATAATAATTAAATTATGGTTTAATTAATTATTCCATGAGGAAAATCAAACAAATATAGGTTTGTTTAATATTTCCTTTTGGGGTTTCCCGTTTAGACCATAAACAACCTAATAAATGTGGTTTATTAAGTTATTTTACATAGTGAAAGCAATTTTACTTAGGGTAAAATTGGTCTTACATGGTGTACTTGGGTCCATCTAATGATAATAGGTTAGATGACCAAAAAATGGTGTAACACATAATTTGTCTGCGCAAATTTACTTCCGTAAGCTTTATACCCAGCTAATTAATTCCCAGACTGGAATCTTCTCAGATTCTACCCAACCATAAGTCCATTATCACTCAGAAATACTTATACAATAAATTAGAATTAATACACTAATATCGAATTATTTTTATTACGGATCACTCAGCATATAACATAAATGACACACAATCAAACTGGAATTTAATTTCTCATTAAACAAATAAATGTACAAATACAAGAAAATATGGTTTTGGCTTGATCTGCTTTTACATGGCCCTTTTCTCTTCCTATCTCTCTGTATATGCCCGTAGGCTTACAAAATCAAATCTCTTATCTAAGAATGTTCATTTTTCACTGTTTGTGCCTTTGAGGCTTTACAAATTTATACAAAAGGTTATGTAACCAATTCTGGTTCAAATCCATATGCTACTCAACAAAATCCTAAAATCCTCTAAGTTCTTAATTAATTCTTTAAATCCCTTCTTTATTCCTTGAGGATCTCAAAATTCAACTAAATACTAAGAATCCTCCATAAATCATGAGCTACTTTGTAATCTAAGTTTTACAATATTTCGTAATATCTCAATCCACACAAATCGCTCATCAATCACTCATGTTCTCCTGAATTCGAGAACATTTACAAATACGCCTTTTAATTACATCCTATTCTAAATGTATCACCTAAATCACTCAAAATATTTAAAATTACATTAATTAATACTTAGGATAACCAAATCTTTTGAAAAACACAAGACCCCCTAAATTCTACTAAATGTAGAAATTTTCGAAACCATGATGCTCCTGCATCAATGTCAACTTGCATTAGTTGAGGAAAATACTTTCTAAATAATTGTGGGATTTGATTATACATTAAAGAAATGTTTTTGTTTTGTTTTGTTTTGTGTATTTTTTTTTTTGGATGTGCACTTTGAATTAGTTATGTGGTTAATATTCTCACGACACTTAATAAGTTTGTAGATAATAGCTATATAACAATCATTGCACAAAACTCTTTCAAATAGGCCAACAATCATACCTAAGAAGTGGTCAACATCTAAGTTAAGAAATGCTTCTCCCAATACTACACAATATGCATATAATTAAGCACAGGGAATCTCGCCTTAGATAGGAGCACATACCTAAACCAAATGCAACACTGCCAAGGTAATAATGGGTGGTTTGCCTAATATTTCCTTAGGTTCTCCCCATGCTAAGGTTTGGAATTTTTATCTAGGCAGAATCCTATACTGAGGTTGGTATTTTTTCTCTAGGTAAAATGTGAGCAATAACACTTCCAATTTGTTGGATTGCCTAATATTTTCTTTAGGTTCTCCCCTGTCCTGAGGTTGGGACTTTTTCTCTAGAGAGAACCTGAGCAATAACAATTTTGATCTTTTGCCATTGATATTTTCCATAAAGGATGTCTAATGCATTCAACACTTTGGAGTCCAAACCCAATAAATTTAGCTAAATCAAAGAACCACAACTAAAATCCAATTCGGAAAACAACACCTAACACGAATAAAGATAAGTTGTAAACTAAATAACCACTCTACAAGAAATAACACATGGAAAGTAAAACTAAAATGGGATCAAGTATACATTTACACAAATTAGGCATTAGGTAGACCCGACCAATTATGACCTTATAGCACCAATTTTCCACCCATTCAATTAGTTTTTTTTTTTTTTTTTGTCACTTTGTCATCTAGCTTATCTCTAAAATTTGCTTGAAATGATTAGAGAGATGTCTACGATAGTAATGATGTCTCATGGGTAGCGAAACATATAGCTTATCTCTCAAGCTTGCTTGACATGAATACAAGAATGCCAAATTAAAGATAGGATTGATGTGTCGGGAAATCAAGTACACATTGTTGTATGATCGATTTCAAGATCTTAAAAGGGTTACTCTTCTACAAGTGCTGCAGAAGTGTAGTAGGTCAAATATGTTGTTAATTCTTATAATGGTATGTTTTTTACCACTCCAAGACACTTTTTTTCCATGTTTTGAAGATATGGACATATTTCCAAGCCGAATCCATCAAATATTCATATGACCTTGTCATTTTTTCTCATGTGAAGAAACAATTTCTAGGAACAATATGTCTCTCCTCTTCATCAAGAGTGATGTAGGAAATTTTAAGACTGCAAGTAATTTTGAGTCTCCTTTGTATACAGTGGTAATGTCTTTTAATATTTTCTACAATTGAGATATGGAATTATTCCAAATTCCAAATCATTTTGCTGATGAAATGGTGTGCCAGGAAGTTCGACATACAAGGTAACCATCAACCATCAGGCATCCAAAACCTTTCTAACTAATACTTCCAACTCCTTTATGACCAATTGGTGAGAAGGAATGCAAGCCGAAAATCTATTGAGAACATTCTTTGTATAGGATTTGCCAACACATAAACAAAAGTCTCTAAAAGGTAACAAAAAATGGATGCAATTGCTCACCAGTATAATTCACATCATCTGGAAATATAAGTAATCTTGAAATCAAAATATATGCCCTTCGAACATCTCTGTTACCAGAAATGAGACGTTGGGCAGTGTTTCTTGGAGAAACCACACAAGAAACCAGAAGACACGGGAAACACCATCTTAAACACCCGTTTCTGTTTTTAGTAGCCAAAAATCAGTTTCTTGCGAAACAGATCATTTCTTACAGTCTGTTTCTTCTCCATTTCTGGATTTCCTGTTAATTTTAGTTCCAAATTCTTTTGGTATTCTGGATTTCCTTTCCAAACTTAAGTTAACTCAAGTTCCAAAAAAACCAATCCCCTTTTCTAGCTATACATGCAATAATGCAAGTTATTTTTATTTTTTTAAAGTTGTGAAACTGCCAAGGGTTTTCAACGATTTAGGCCACAGAGGAAGGCAAACTCATTTCTCATCAGATGTAGCATATGCAAAGATCAGAGCTGACTCCCGAGCAGAGCATCTTTAGATCAGATTCGACTCCGGAGCCGAGCAACGTCATGCCCCCAATGATTAGCTTCAGTGCCATCGTTATACCTCAGTGTCTTGTGAATGGACTCGAGAGATCTAAGGTAGTACATGGTCGAGTAAAGCAACGAATGCATTCTTTATAGACAATTTCTTTCATCGTATTTGAATTAGTTCTCATATAATCCGAAGACTAGCAGGCAAGAAAAAATGTAGTGATGAACTCGGTGCCTATATACTCGGATACAAAATTATTTTGTGCATATAAATCAAAATTATTTAGATTTCACTTTACTAGATGAATGTGTGTCCAGCCATAACAAAAAAAATCCTTCATTGTAATTCAAAATTCATTCTTGATCACTTTCTTTCTAGACGAATAGATGCAAACATTAAAAAATTCCTTTAGTTCAATGAGAATCAAGCGAAATTCTTGTCCTTAATAAATTTTAGTGGGTTTTTGATTAAGTTTCTCTATTAATTAAAGTTAGTTATGAGATTTTCTGAATTTTTAGCTTCCTTTACTCAATAAGATACAAACTATAGTTAATCCCTTTGCAAAGAAATCTATATTTATTCTCTTAAACCTTCACTGTGTCTGTAGGTTAGTTACATGTATCCTATTTTAACAGAAAAAAAATCATAGAGTAATAATCAACATCTAGTGTGTATCCAATGTGTATGTAGGTATCCGGACATACCAAAATTCTTACTTGTTCAATGACCAAGTTCAAGAGGCAGTGTAAGTTTCCAAAAACAAGCTCTATAGCCATCTATGTCAGTTCACAAAGACTTTTGCTTCATCAAGTTTTTGTAATCTTATAACATAGAGAAAATAGATGTAAATTAAAACACCTGGAAGTTTGAGACCTGTCTACTTTCTGAAATGTTTGCATTTTTAGAATTTATAAAAAAATAATTAGTTCCCATAAATGAACAAATTAATTATGGGTTATGGGAATATTAATTATATAAATATAAATTCTAGTAAGTGATATGTATCTAGCAACGCAATAATATGTATGAGTAAAGTGGGATAAGGAAAAAAACACTTTCTTTTCATTGAAAAGAGAGAACATTTACTGAAATTTCTCTCATAAAATCGTTATAGTTATACATGATTGATCCAATTTTTGTGTTTTTTTTCTTTTTCCATTCATTACCTTTGTTGTAAAATTTTTATTCTATATGCACTTTCCTCTATAATAGGATAGCATATATGCTGCTCTAGACCCATCGTTTTGTGCTATGTACCTTCTAGTTCAATAGTCTTGAAAAAATAAGAAGTTGATCCCCTGGGAGATCCCTCCCTAACAATTAAGGCTAACTTTTCATTGAATTAAATCAAATATTTTAAGAAAATCATTAGTTTCACACATGTTTAAAAATGTTTCTTTACAATTTCACAAGTGGAAACATTGGATGTATGTAATTAATACTTTATTTTATATTATTCATTTTTAATCTTGTTTTTTCTCTCTCCTAGTTTCTTATACCCGAAACATCCTAATTCCGTTTCTTTCTAGTTTCGTTTCCTGTTTCCCATTTCTGATAAGATAGCTGAACATTAATATAACTTCATCAACACTACATTAACTGATCGACTAAGTAACATTATTTCAAACTTTACTTTTTAAGGATATTACATAGAAATGTCCAAGACTAATTTTTTTTTCTCCTCTTCATCAAGAATAGTACGCTAACTTTTAATTATACTTTGCATATGGTTTAGCAGATTGGCTATTTTGAACAATTAGGGTTTTACCCTAGTTGAAACCATCTTTTCCATGAAATAATGTACCAACCACTGTGAAAGAAAGAAAACACATCACAACTATCCTAAAACTTTCTAGCTACTTCAAATCCAGGATGGGCCTAGTGGAAGGCATTTATGCAAGCCAAATAGAAGACTTAAATGTTCTTTGTTCAACCTTGTGAACTTCTAAATAGAAGACTCTTTTGACGCAACTTCTCACTAGGATCCACATCATCTAAAATTATAAAATAGATCTTAAGTATAAGAAACAACCTTTGAACATTGTTATAATTCATGAGCAGTATACATTCACTGATCTACCATAAAATGATGCTATAAAGGTCTTAATTGCAGCTTATATTATCTCTTAAGGTTCATGAATTCTTTTGCAAACGTTCTGTTCCCATTTCTACCAAAACCCACAATGCCCATAGTATTCCCCACCCTGTTACTATTGCTGCAGTAATTCTTTTTTTTTTTCCAAAATCATCAAGGTTTTCATCCAAGCGAGTGGAATCTTGAGAGACTGAAAAGACAAACTTGTCCAAATCCTTTGACTATCTCTGATATAGTGGTGCTAATTGTCATCATTTTTTTTTTTTTTAATTTATACATGTTTATGTGAGTAATTTGTTATAGTACTATGTTCTATGTCACTAATGTTTTATGTATAAAGATGACAAATGTATTAATTTTTCATCCCAACCAACATGAATTTTCACTAGACACTCGTGTGAGTATTCTTATTCACCAAACAAATCATGAGCTATTCTGTTTGGTTGATATTTTGAAAGGCCATTTTTGAACTTCAATTACTTTTATGATGCTTTGTTACATCCACAAGCCATTCTACTTTTACTTATGCTTGTAATTTCTATAGTTCATTCCAAGTCTCAATGATGTTATTGTGTTTTCATGTGCACAATTTTCTTTCAAAAACACATATATTTTTGCAAAAACTTGTACCTAAAAACTTTGTTAGCACCTTTACTACATTATATATAATTTTAATTTCTCATAAATTAAATCAAGTTGTATTACATATCATAGCATTGGTGCCATTTTGGATGACATGAGCCATTTAAAAAAACAAATAAAAAATTATCCTAACCAAATAAAAAAATTGTCTACATAGCTAAGCTTTTTAAAGTGGACATACTATTATTTCAGATCTGTTGTTTTGAATTTAAAATAAGAATACTATTACTTAAAATTTCATGTGTTAAGCTTGCAATATTGAATTTTAACAACAAAATTATTAATACATTAATTAATAAAATCTCGATCCTTACCAAATCACAAATATTTATTTGTATAAACTTACAAATTATCAATAATAATAATAATAATATATATATATTTTAATTAAAAATAAATAGATTTTTAAATGTAAAAACATAAAAACATACCATTCATATTTGCATAAAAGCAGTGACATGCCACAGAATAGCTCTGGTTTCAAAACCATTTTCTGTTTTCTGAAATAAATTGAAGTTTCATTTTAAGTAATGTATAATAATTTTTTGTTTTCGTTTTCAAAATCCTACACGTACATCTCATTATAACAGTGAGTATTAAGATGGTTTATCGTCCTGGTAAATCGCTTTTCTCCCAGTTTACAACTTAGACAAATCAGAGTGGCAATTTCAAAACTCAAGCACGTGATGCTTTCCACACAGCTTCAGCATCTGTGTCAACAATTTCAACATAGAAATTTGAAGGGTTAATTTTTTTTTTAAGATATGTTGCAGAATAGACAAAGTGCACCGTGACGAACATTTTGTCCAGATGACTTGGAGGACGAACTTTGTTAATTTTTTTTAATGTGATACTCATCGTGGCCATTCAAAATGCTTACATCGTAGAACACTGTCATATGTTGGAATTAATTTCCAACTGCTGTTTAACCAAACAGCAAAGAGACCAAGTGGAAGTGAGGGGGTCCATCAAGCTGGGCAGGCGGAGGAGCCTACCCCGTCGGACTTGCTGACGTATGCGGGGGGCCCATATGTTATATGGTAATAAAAGAATTCCGCGGGGGTTGTTGAAGGCTCGTCACTGGAGTTGTAAAGCCCACCGGAATTACTTACGTCAACAACATTATGGCCCACATATAATACGGCCACACATATATGTTAATATGACTTATGGTTAAAGTTTTAACACAGCATATGTTATTTGTTTTAAATTTGGGTTTAATTTTTATTTACCCAGCACATTGTAAAAGCCGTGAAGTGAATTTTTAATTACACAGCAGTGTAAATATAAAAAGGGAAAAGACAACAGTAAACGTTATTACACAGGAATTTTTTTATGAAAGCACAGAAGTGCGAGAAGATGAAATATCACAATGCCACCAAGTCAAGCTGTGATCAATTCGTTCCAAACGGTGCTGACAGAAGTAATGAGCCATAAATATTTCTGAAGCGGTGATATTTTTTTTGTGGTTGAATGTCAATGAATGGCATTAAACAGGGCTGGGATATTTGTTTTGAAAAACACAGAACATAGCAGATTTTTATATATACGCACAGCAGTGCAATTGTTAAAATATATAGAGACAGTGCAGAATTAAAATATACACAGCAGAGTATATTTTTTGTAAAAACAGAGAGCTGTTTATTTTTAATAGACAGAGACAGTGAATTTGAAATTCACAGCAAAGTTTTATTTTGAGACAGAGAAGAGGTTCTGGAACTGTGTTTTGTAACAGTCCAGCAGTTAAATCCCTCTGTGATAGAGGAAGAACATGTAAACAATTTTATGGAATAAAATTTGTGTTATAGAGTTAAAATTCTGTTACTGTGTATGCAAATTTTTAAATATTTCTCTGTGTTAGAAGAGGCAGTTTTATTGTTTTGGAATTCAGCAAAATTCCAACATCATATATAATGAACATTCAAAATGCTTACATCATAGAACACTGTCATATAATGAACAGGATTTCAATCTCTCAACCACCTTTAAGTATTATTTAGGGACGAAAAATATCTTCATCTCCGGCTGTTCTGGACTATGAAAACGAAATGCCAAACATAAGCTGCGAAGGTTAAAGAATTCAAATGACACGTTAATAATACTCAATTTATTAAAATGTGTTTTACTCACCTCCTGCGATGTGATTTGAGTGGGATCATTGGAAGACCATGTATTAACACGATCAACAACTTTACTTACCTGCAAATTTATCAGTTATAACCACTATCAGTAACGAACTATTATCAGTAACCAACTATTGATTTAGTGTTCCTTTTTTGCTGTTTTTCACCTCTTGTTCCCAGTCACAGCGATATGTGTAAATATAAGCAAGTATGATAGTTTGCAATGCTGATCCGCATAGCATTCCTATCCATATTCCCTGCAGTGTAAATTCAGTTTGTTATTGGCAATAGTGTATCAATAGTGTATAAATTCAGTTTGTTATTGGCCTTCACTGCTCTGAACATTTCCTCCAAAGCTGGGATACAAATGAAAATACAGTATACTCACCGAGACACTTAAATTAAATACCCAACCAAGCAACACGCCTATTGGTACTCCAATGGCGTAGTAACAACCAACGTTGATCCGCGCAACATACGCTTGCCATCCGCATCCAACGGCCACGCCTGAAAATCATTTCAAAGCAGAAATGCACATTTAGGTATAAAAATAAAGAGGAAGATAACCCTAAGGAAAGTTTAATGACATTGATTTGCATCAAATGAAATTAAACTGCAGTAGCAATGGTTGCTAAATATCGATTTCAGCCAATATTGTCAAATCAGCTAAGAGGGTAAGTGGTTGACTGATTAACTTCTTATTTTTAAATAGGTCAATGGACCATTAACCATAATGTGGTGGGTTCATGGATCATTAACCTATAGGTGGTGTTGATTAGTGGATTTATGTTGACTTAAAAACTCATTAAGTCACTCATCCAACTTTCATAAAGAGATTGAAAAGGAAAACCACTTAAAAAGATAAATGTTGTCTTGGATATTATAAATGTTGTCCTAGACTATATCCAGGCTCAAACTTCATACAATCTTGATTATGTTGGAATATTTAAAATTCCAGAACAACAATGGAGAATAAAACTCCCCTCTTCAACACAGAGAAAAATATTAAAAATTTCTTCACTGGAGACAGAGTTTTCACACTAAAAACTATTTCATTAAACTTCAAAAACTTGGTTACAAAATCTCCTCTGACTGAGGGAATACACAGAAACTTTGACTGCTTCAAAACACAGTTCAACACAAAACTCACACTCTAAAACTTCACTCTATCTGTGCATTTACAACTCACTGCTGTGTGTTGGAAAAATACTTTGTCTCTCAAAAATGAATGCACTGCTGTGCAAATCAAAAATCTGTTACACTGCTGTGTGTAAAAACAAAAACTTACAATCTTGCCTTCGGGCCCATTTTTTCTGTTTTTAACTCACCCATGTATAAAACAACATGTTACCTTTTATACGATGAGCATACAATACAAATGTTACAAATTATATAAAAATAAAACTTAAAACTAATTCTAAAGTCTTCGGGCCCACCCTACCAGAATCGTGCCCATAGCATATATATAACACATGTTTAGAACATATGTGTGTAATATAACTCAAAAAACATTTAAATGCAAACGCTCTGATATGCCACACATCATAACAAAACATTAAAAGGACTTTGACCAGCGCATTGAACCGGACGTCAAACAGAAATAAAACCATCTTGCAATCAATTTCGGGTGACAAAAAATTCAGCTGACGTCACCAAAATTGTGACGCAAAATTTTTATTAATTCTGCCTTATGAATTTTCCGCGTCCGATTTTGGGTAGCCGTACGGACGGCTGAGTGTGATGCGGAATTTCTATTAAATATGCCTCAATGAAATTTCAAATCCAGAAATTTTCATGTGGTTTGGGACCACTATCCTTCAGATTTTAAACTCCTGCGCATACAGAATCAACGCTCTGCTGTTTAAACAATATACTCTGCTGTGCATATACTCTGTTCTTTCTGAATACACAGGACAGACGCCCAAAACAGAATTTGACTGATAAAAAATGGCAAGCGGCTCGCGTACAAAGACCTGCAGATAGAAATGGAAGGTGGCTCACGTACTTTGCAGAGCTGAAAGTAATTTTCAACACTCCCCCTTACTTTCAGCTGCTGGGTTATCAGTCATACCCAGACATTTCCTCAAAAACTCAAAACTCTTCTGCCCCAATGGCTTGGTCAGAATGTCTGCAAACTGCTCCTGCGTTCTGCAGTGTTCCAAAACAATTTCACCATTGTTTACCAATTCTCTAATGTAATGAAACTTTGTGTCAATGTGTTTCGTTCTCTTGTGAAACACATAATTCTTCGATAATCCAATAGCTGAGCTATTGTCACAATAAATCACTGTTCCTCTTACCTGCTCTTGGCACAAACTTCTTAACATCCTCCTCATCCAAATTGCTTGACACGGTGCTGCTGTAGCTGCCACATATTCTGCCTCTGCTGTAGACAATGCTACAATGGGCTGTTTTTTAGAAGACCATGAAATGGCTCCTGAACCCATGTGAAAAACATAACCGGAAGTGCTCTTCCGATCATCTACACTTCTAGCCCAATCACTGTCAGTGTATCCAACTAAATCTGAATTTTCTGAAGCAGTATATAAAATACCAAACCTTTTTGTACCTTTAACATACCTCAGAATTCTCTTCGCTGCCTACCAATGTGCATCCTTTGGCTTCTCCATGAATCTGGAAATTAGACTAACAGTATGCATTATGTCGGGCCTAGTTGCAGTCAAATACATGAGGCTGCCAACTATACTCTTATACAAGCTAGGATCAAAATCCTTGCTGCTGTCCTCTCTGCTGAGTTTTAATCCCATCACTGTGGGAGTGATCGCTGCTTTGCTCTCCTGCATATTAAATCTTTCCAACACTTCATTAACATATTTTGCATGTGAGATAAAAATCTCATTTTCATCTTGTTCTACTTCTATTCCTAAGAAGTATCTCAACAAACCCATGTCAGTCATTTCAAATTCTTCTTTCATGACTGTTTTAAAATTTTCAATAAGGTAATCATCATTACCTGTGAAAATAACATCATCAACATATAAAACTACAATCAACATTTTTCCATCTTTTTCTTTGATGTAGAGGGTGGGTTCTCCCTCACACTTTTCAAATCTATTTTCCAGTGGATAGGAATCTATCCTACTGTACCATGCTCTTGGTGCTTGCTTCAGCCCATAAAGAGCTTTCTTCAACTTGCACACTTTGTGCTCTTGGCCTTTCTTCTCATAGCCGAGAGGTTGTTCAATGTAAATCTCTTCCATTAACACTCCATTTAGGAATGCTGACTTCACATCCATTTGGTAAACTTTCCACTTGTTTTGTGCTGCTATGGACAACACTGTTCTCACGGTCTCCATTCTAGCAACCGGTGCGAAAGTTTCCTCATAATCTATCCCATGCTTCTGCTTATACCCTTTGACAACAAGCCTTGCCTTGTGTCTCTCTATTTTGCCTTTAGCATTACTCTTGGTCTTGTAGACCCATTTAACTCCAATGACATCTTTACCTTTTGGGAGTTCAACCAAATCCCAAGTCTTGTTTCTTTCTATGGCATTAATCTCCTCATCCATAGCTTCTATCCATTTCTTATCCTTAATAGCTTCTTCAAAGTGGATAGGGTCTTCAACATGACAATATAAAGCAAACAAAGAATTGATACCTTCATTTTCTGCCTCTTGTGCATAAATGTCATTCAAATTTCTGAACTTCTTACCTCTTTCACTAGGTGTACAAATGCTTGAAGAAGCACTTGAATTTCCTCCTTGTGGTGTGCTTGGAGAAGAACTCTCATTTCTCCTCAAGGGTGTCTCTTGCTGCTTTTGTGTTGGTGCAGCTGTTTGGGGATGTATTTCAGCCAGCTCATCATCATTCTCATCATGAGATAAACAATGTTTAACATTTACTGTTTTCTCTATGCTTCCATCCCAAGCTTCCTCCTCAATAAACTGAACATCTATGCTCACAATAAACTTCTTGGTGGATGGGTTATATAACCTGTAGGCCTTGGACTCCTCACTGTATCCAATGAAAATAAATTTCTCCCCCTTGCTGTCCAACTTCTTCCTTAGCTGATCCGGTATGTGTGCATAAGCCACACATCCAAAAACCTTCATGTGTGTGACACCTTGCTTTGTGCCACTCCATGCCTCTTCCGGCACTTTGTTCATCACTACTTTTGTAGGGCACCTATTCAAAATGTATGTTGCACAATGTACAGCTTCAGCCCAATAATCATTAGGAAAATTCTTTGCCTTTAACATACTCCTCACCATGTCCATTATGGTTCTATTCTTCCTTTCAACTACTCCATTTTGCTGCGGAGTATATCTAGTTGTAAACTGCTTTTGAATACCATTTTCTCTACAAAAACATAGAAAATATTTAGAGATATACTCACCTCCTCTATCAGTCCTTAGGACTTTGATGTGCAACCCACTTTGGTTTTCCACAAGTGCTTTGAAATTGAAATTTTTTTCAAACACTTCACTTTTATTTTTCAAAAAGTAAACCCAAGTTTTTCTTGTAAAATCATCTATGAATGTTAACATGTAGTGGCTGCTAGCAAGCGATGGAGTTTGCATTGGTCCACACAAATCTGAGTGGACAATCTCTAAGGGTGCCTTTGCCCTTATGCTTTTCCCGGAAGGAAAACTTTCTCTGTGTTGTTTCCCCAAGATACAACCTTCACAAAGGCTATCCGGCTTCTCTATCAATGGTAAACCTCTTACCATTCCTTTTCTATTCAACAAATTAAGACCTCCAAAGTTGAGATGTCCAAATCTCAAGTGCCATAACCAATTCTCATCTTTTGGTTCGCTTTGGATAGCCTCTTTTTCCACTGCTACTATATTTTCTTCATTCTTCAAATCTGCTCTCATTCTAAGAGGGAACACCCTGTTCCTTGTCATCTTCACTTCAGCAATACATTGTTTGCTGGGTGGTTTGTCCATGATGGTACAAACATCATCCTCAAAAAATACATTATACCCCTTTTGAACAAGTTGTCCAATACTTAAGAGGTTACACTTCATTCCTGGAACATAATAAACATCTGCTATGGATTTCTTTGCACCTTTCCTTGTTAAAACATTTACATTTCCTTTTCCCATAACAGACACTTTACTATCAGTCCCTAGTGTGACTTGTGACTTCACACTCTCATCTAGCATAGAAAACATTGCTAAGTTTCTTGTCATATGGTTACTGCAACCGGAGTCTAGAAACCATAAGTCTTCATTCTTTTCTTCAGCCCTATTACAAGCCAAAAACAAATTGTCTTGGCTGATATTTTCTCTAGTGAAATTTTCACTAGTTCTATTTCCCATATCATGCTGCTTCTTTCTACATTCATTAGCATAATGACCATATTTTTTACAATAGTGACATTGGACATTGGACTTATCATACCTCTGTCCTTGAGCATTCTGCTGACCACTTTGCTGGCTGTTGCCTTGGCCTTGATGCTGATTTGGATTGCTGCCCCTTCCTTGAGCATTTGCTGGACTGTTCCTTCCACCTCTGTTTTGGCTTCTGCCTCTTCCTCTCTTGTTTCCTCTGCCTTGCCCTCTTCCTCTTCCGAAAGACATCTGGGTCTTAAAGGCATGCTCCAGAGATGATTTTTCACTCCTACCCAATCTCTGCTCATGAGTCATTAGTGATGCATGTAGCTCATCCACTGTGAACTTTGTGAGATCCTTAGTCTCCTCTATGGTGGTGACAATCACATCGAATCTTGAGAGTAGACTCCTCAAGATTTTTTCCACAATCCTCTTATCTTCAAGAGTCTCTCCATGAGATCTTATTTTTGTGACCATTCCAATCACATGAGTGAAGAACAAGTCAATGTTATCTGACTCTTTCATGCAGAGAGTTTCAAAGTCTCTCCTCAGTAACTGAAGTTTTGTTGTCTTCACTTTTTCCATGCCTTGATAGGCTATCTTGAGAGTTTCCCATGCTTCTCTGGATCTCTTGGCTGCTGCTATCCTTGGAAACACACTCTCATGCACTGCTTGATACAATAAGAAGAGAGCCTTGGAGTCTTTCTTCTTATTGCTTTTCAACAACTCTTTCTCTGCCTGAGTTAAATCTTCAAACTCTTCTTCATCTGTTGGCTCTTCAAAGCCATCCTCAAAAAATTCCCATAAGTCTTGGGAGACAAATAAAGCTCTCATAGTTATTGACCAGTAGTCATAATTTTTCCCATTAAACATTGGGAGATGGATATTTCCCATACCCATACCAGTGCTGGCTCCAGTCATTCTGCACTCTTAACTATGATTCAAAAACACTTGACTGTGTATTCAAAATAACTTGACTGTTCTGCAACAGTAACACAACAACTGTATAGAGAAATACCTTGAAGTCTTTTTGGCTGAGTCTTCACACTGCTGGAGAAGCTGCTGCAACAAAAAACTCCTTTCCTTCAGCTTCTTTGATCTTCAAAGAGCCTGGACTAGCTCTGATACCATGTTGGAATATTTAAAATTCCAGAACAACAATGGAGAATAAAACTCCCCTCTTCAACACAGAGAAAAATATTAAAAATTTCTTCACTGGAGACAGAGTTTTCACTCTAAAAACTATTTCATTAAACTTCAAAAACTTGGTTACAAAATCTCCTCTGACTGAGGGAATACACAGAAACTTTGACTGCTTCAAAACACAGTTCAACACAAAACTCACACTCTAAAATTTCACTCTATCTATGCATTTACAACTCACTGCTGTGTGTTGGAAAAATACTCTGTCTCTAAAAAATGAATGCACTACTGTACAAATCAAAAATATGTTACAATGCTGTGTGTAAAAACAAAAACTTACAATCTTGCCTTCGGGCCCCTTTTTTATGTTTTTAACTCACCCATGTATAAAACAACATGTTACCTTTTATACGATGAGCATACAATACAAATGTTACAAATTATATAAAAATAAAACTTAAAACTAATTCTAAAGTCTTCGGGCCCACCCTACTAGAATCGTGCCCATAGCATATATATAACACATGTTTAGAACATATGTGTGTAATATAACTCAAAAAACATTTAAATGAAAACGCTCTGATATGCCACGCATCATAGCAAAACATTAAAAGGACTTTGACCAGCGCATTGAACCGGACGTCAAACAGAAATAAAACCATCTTGCAATCGATTTCGGGTGACAAAAAATTCAGCTGACGTCACCAAAATTGTGACGCGAAATTTTTATTAATTCCGCCTTATGAATTTTCCGCGTCCGATCTTGGGCAGTCGTACGGACGACTGAGTGTGATGCGGAATTTCTATTAAATCTGCCTCAATGAAATTTCAAATTCGGAAATTTTCATGTGGTTTGGGACCACTGTCCTTCAGATTTTAAACTCCCGCGCATACAGAATCAACGCTCTGCTGTTTAAACAATATACTCTGCTGTGCATACACTCTGTTCTTTCTGAATACACAGGACAGGCGCCCAAAACAGAATTTGACTGATAAAAAATGGCAAGCGGCTCGCGTACAAAAACCTGCAGATAGAAATGGAAGGCGGCTCACGTACTTTGCAGAGCTGAAAGTAATTTTCAACAGATTACAAATGGTAAAATCTTAACCACGTCTCATGTTATAAGCTCGAAAACGTAGCCTAATTGTTACATTGTCTAATATTCAAATATTTATCAAATGTTACACGGAAATATAGCCTAATTGTTACATCGTCCAATATTTAAATATTTATCAATTGTTACATGGAAATGTTATCAATTGTTACATGGAAATGTGTATAATGTTTATTTTGAAAACTTAAATTATTGATTCCTGGGTGCCAAGTGGAGAATTGGGGGCAGAGAGGTGGCACGAGGTCGTGTGTATCTCATGGGTGTTTGATGTAGACAAGAGGACAAGCGGGTAGGTACTACCACCCACGCCACATAATGACTGAAGTAAATGACGGTGGTAGCCAACTCACGATGTCAGAGCGGTGTTGGAAACAACGCCGACGTGTTAAAAAAGTTGTGAAGGGTGGTGAGAGGAAAGGTGGTAACTTATTCTGACAGTTTATGGTGGAGGATAAAATAGACAAGGGAGCTACTACGTGGGAGTAGGACTGGACGTCGGGTGCACATTCCTTAACCTGTTATGTTCTCAACCTATACATAATGCTTGTTGTTGCGATTTGAGATGGTTCTTAGGTCTTCAGCTTGGTTCTTATTCGTGCGTTTGATAACTCTATAATCTTCTAGGGGTTTTATTTATTGTTTGGGTTCTGGAACAGTTTTTTAAAAAGTTGATGCGGATTTTTACTATAGCTATGTTTATGAACAATGGTAGTTCTAAGGATTGAGTAGAATATGTTAATTGTCTTCCTGTTCTGTTCTATGGTATTGGGTTCTATTTTGTGAACCTCGTCTGCATGGGGACTGTGGGTTCTAACTTCTCCAAGTCTGGGTGTCTGCTGGTTGCCGTTAAAGTGTATAGTCTTAAGGTCCTCGACCGTGTTTTCACTCAATTGAATTCTGGATGTCTTGCTTTTTGCTCTGCTTGGCCTCATATGGACCCTGCATGTTGTGCTTTCTTTCCTCCCTGTACCATTAACCTGACCTTCTGCTATGTATGCAACCCTAACAGTTTGGCTCTCCAATCCTATGAAATTTATTACATGGCTTCAAATTTCCTCATCCAAGGTTTTACCCACTCAGTTTTTTTGTAATATGGGGGGTTTGGACTCCAATTATTGTGATGGTCATTCTACTCTCTAGGGTCGAGAGGGTCTTACTGCCAGGGTTGTGAAGTTTCATTCCTATTTCACGGGGTTTATGTCTTTGTGGGATTTCAGTTTGAGTCTCTGCCCTGGGTCAATTAATATGCAGCAGGGGAATGGAAACATTCTCGCCATGCATTTTTGGTCGTGGCAGGAAAGGAAACTTCTTATTGCCACCCTTATAACTCGTCGGACGATTGGAAGGAGGAATGATGACATGTATTGCCTTGCTAAATATGAGGATGTTACTCCTGACACTCCGGATCTTTTCCAACTGTTGCAATATACAAGTATCTTTAATTTATATACAGGTATTTCTTTAGTACTGGTCATGCACTTGCCCCGACACTATCAGTCAATCAAAATATTTGTACTCCACATGCAAGACATGATGGTTAAAGGTCAAGCAACGAAAAAGAATGTCAAGGACAAAGGCAAACAGAATCAAAGTAAGACCAAAGCAGACGCAGCAAGAGGGGAAGGAAGTCACGAAAAGAGATAATGGAAAGTCTTTTTGATGCCTATGCCACATGCACTCCGCCTCAAGTTAAAACACTTATCTTAGGTTGGAAGCGAGACTGCAACACCAAGGAAGAAGGGGAAATATAAGAGGAAGCAATGAAATTTTTAAAGGACCCCGGAAATACGAGAAGTAGATTGTTACTATTTGAGTAGTCTCTTCATACTTATTGGACTCTAAAATGTATAGTGGCAAAGGAAATTATCAGTATTCATTTTCTCATTTTGATTAATGGAAAAAGATTTGCTAAACTTACCACCAAAAAAAATAAAAATTATTGAGAAATTTGATAGCGGATAATAATAACAATTAAATTATCAAAGCTATCAGTTTCTTCATGAGAAAAAATTGTGGGGGCGTTGAAAGAATCCCTCTCTTCCCACCTGCAGTCAAGATATCATCACTCTCACGATCCCCACAGGATTCTTGAACTGTAAAGAACGAGAGTTGTTGCAGACACCTAGTCTGCCATTTTCACCGCAAATAAACATGATATTGTTTTTTCAAATTTATCTCTCACAGAATTTAAGGTTTTGCTGTATGTGAGTATCAGAATTGCTTTGATTAGATCACAACGCCAATGATAGGAGTAGGCCACAGTAAGTTTGTTAAGGAGGGTTCCAAGGATGCTAATAATCCAGTGCAACAACATCAACCAGGGAGAAAACAATATTTTTTCATGAAAATCTTATCCGAAAATTTTCAAAATATTAATGTTAATTCTCAAAAAGAAAATAGCGCGCAGTGTGGCAGTCACACTGCTTAAAGGAACACTTACCTGAAAGTACAGGTTGAACACTGTTAAGAAGGATGGTAAATGCCAGCAAAATTGCCAATTTAGAAACCACGTTTATGATGATTGTACTGTTTGTAAACACCTGAGCAAAATCCTGCCGCAACACAACAATGAGAACCCAAAAGACAATTCCTATGGCACTTGAAGTAACTGCCGAAACAATCACTGCAAATTTAGCTCCCTTTCCATTCCCAGCCCCTAGCTCATTGGCAACCCTTATGCTGCATTGAAAAACTAGAAATTAATCAGGGTATAATGCAACACTTGAAAATTCGGAAATACACTCTGGTACCATTCAAAATACTAGCATGGTGAACATCAACATACCCTGTTGCCGTTAAAAATCCAGCTAGTATCATCATCTCCAAACTGTCGACGGTCATGTTGTAAGAAATGAGATGAAAACTCAAATATGTCAAAATATATGAATTTTAGAGTATTTTTCTTTCTAATAAAAAACAACTGAAAAGACGTTTTACCATATTGAAAGGGAATCGACTGCAACTTCTGCATCTGGTAGATGCCCTGTAAAGAGGATCAATACTCTGTAATACCAAGTTTCCAAACTGGTTGATAAGAAAACGAATGTCAGCTCCTTGCTCTGAATAAACTTTATAAAACTAAAAATTACATTTATTAAGAATAGTTTCAAGATGAAGATGTGTGCAACTAACCATAGCATCACACCAGATGCCACAAATAATTTGATATAAGGCCACAGATCCTCGAATGCTTGTCTCGATAGTCCAGTCCATGTCTGGGGACAACCTCCACAGATAATGTAAAAAAACTGGCAAATCGGAGGCAGCCACATTGCTAAATTCAATGTCATTGCTGCTCCGATAAGTCCCATAGGGAATTTAACGATAAAGAGCCAGCTTAGAAAAATATGAAGCACCAATGTGGCTTCAGCGATCCATGCAATGACCATGTTTTTCAACTGAGTTTGCAAGAAACTCATAGTTGGAAACATGAAAACATAAGCGAAATGCTGAGAAATGAACCAGATAGAAACTGATCCCGATAATTCAGCAATATCATCTGCCCGTCCCAACAACTTCAAAATGGGGGTGGAAAATATATATATTGGTAACACAAGGATCGCAACAAAAAGTAGTACAATGAAAGAGCGCTGCATATATATTCCCAGCATTTTGTATTGCTTAGCACCATAAGCTTGGCCGCACAGGGTTGACAAGGCGCTTGCCATCCCTACCTGCCATGTCAAAATACAGTCACAACTAGATAATCAGAAATATTATATATGAAATGCTTGCATTACTGGCCTGCACACAATGTTTCCGTTACTTGCCTCTGTAATGACCTAGTCCTCTAAACCTACCATCGCTTGGCCATACTCGTGGAGTAGGCTTCGGTTTAGCTTCTACTATGTTATAAATTTTGATATATTTAATTTATGGGTTGTTATGTATATTTTTAGTATTATATAAGTTTGTTGTATATAGTCTTAGTGTTATAGCTTCAAATAGTCATTTATTGTTGGAATTTCTGAATATTCCGAACACACAAGGAGAACAAAGAGTTTCCTCTACAACACAGAGACTAAAAAAAATTCTTGCTGATAGACAGAGATGGCATAAAAATACTTTCTATTCCAAAACATAAAACAGTATTACAAAATGGTGCTTTTCTTCCTCTATCAGAGGGATTACAAAAATTGCTTATAACTGCTCCAACACGCAGTGCTTGTAGAATAAAAGTTTCTCTGTCTTTCAAAAAAAAAACGCACTTACAGTGCTTCTCTATTTTTCTATTTTGCCTTCGGGCTTACACTGTGTATTAAAACAATACACGCACACCTATTAAGCCTTTTAGGATTTTTACCCTTTTATATGGCGCAATGTTTTAAAAAAAACATAAAACAAAACATAAACGAAGTTTCATAAAACAAACGAACGGACCCAGACTTCAAACAAAAATTAAACTGGATTGCATTCTTTTTGCGTAACAAATCGCCCCTACATCAGCAGGCCTAAAACCAACACGAACGGCCTGTGATTGGCTAGCTACTGGGGCCCGCGGAACTCAAACAGGATATGAACCGGATTCCATAAAATCTTCGCGTAACAAAAGGTGAAAGTGACGTCATGGCCAAAATGAACGCGAATCAATGCGATTGGTCGATGAGCGATGTGTTGGCATGTGGGACCACATCGCATCAGCGATCGGCGGACGAGCGGTGTTGCGGATGGCTTGGACATTGGCGAAGTGATATGCGATGTGCGATGCTGTGACATCGACGATATCGCATTGGCGGAACAGCGGAACAGACAAGCGGAAGAACTTGTGATGTTGCGATGTGCGATGGTGGTAGGGACCACTTCGCATCGTGATATTGCATTGGCGGTAAACATATTTGTGGAGGGGGCTTTACATTGTCCGTTGCAATGTGCGATGTGAGATATCGCACCATCACATCGCATCGAAACTTCACATCAACAAGACACATCACATCGCAAAACACAACTGTTTGCGGAATGGATTAAACAATGTTGCGATGAGCGATGTAGCGATGAAGTGGGGACCACCATGACGTGGTTCCAATTCAAAAACTCTGGTGCGTAAACAAAAATTGGTTGGTGAGGGCTTTTACGCTCGATAAGAATGTTCTTTAATAAGCTCCGTTGTTGCGTGGTTGAACCATGAAAAACTTCAATTCCTCTGCAAAGTCGGCTGCGCCCATAAAACATAAATTCATCCTTACAGCTTCATTTAAACTCTGTTGAATACACCATGGTGTGCACTCAACCTCTGCCCCTGTTGTACTCTGTTTCCATTCTCCTGCACGGGGTTTGCAGGTGACTTTAATATTTTCAACACTCCCCCTTAAAGTCAGCTGCTGGGTTAGTTGTCATACACAAGCATTTTCTCAAATATTCAAACATCTTTTGCCCCAATGGTTTTGTCAGAATGTCTGCAAATTGCTCCTCTGTTCTACAGTGTTTTAGAACAATTTCTCCATTGTTCACTAGCTCCCTCATGTAGTGACACTTTGCATCTATGTGTTTAGTTCTTTTGTGAAACACATAATTCTTTGACAATGCTATGGCTGAGCTATTGTCGCAATAAATCACTGTCCCTTTTACCTGTTCTTGACATAAACTCCTCAAAATTTTTCTCATCCACACTGTTTGATATGCTGCTGCTGTAGCTGCCACATATTCTGCTTCTACTATAGACAATGCTACAATAGGCTATTTATTAGAAGCCCATGAAATGGCTCTTGAACCCATATGAAAAACATAACCAGATGCACTTTTCCGGTCATCTATACTTCCAGCCCAATCACTGTCAGTATATCCAATTAACTCAGAATTTTTTGAAGTGGTATATAGAATTCCATACCTTTTCGTTCCTTTCACATACCTCAGAATTCTTTTTGCTGCTTGCCAATGTGCCTCCTTTGGCCTTTCCATAAATCTAGAAATTAAACTAACATCATGCATAATATCAAGCCTAGTTGCAGTCAAATACTTAAGGCTACCAACTATGCTCTTGTATAAACTAGGATCAAAATCCTTGCTGCTGTCATCTTTGCTGAGTTTCAATCCCATTACTGTGGGAGTAATTGTTGCCTTGCAATCTTGCATGTTAAATCTCTCAAAAACTTAATTTACATATTTAGCTTGAGAGATAAATATTTTATTTTCATTTTGCTTGACTTCTATTTCTAAGAAGTATCTTAACAATCCCATATCAGTTATTTCAAATTCATCCTTCATGACTGTTTTAAAATTTTCAATGAGGTAATCATCATTACCTGTGAATATCACATCATCAACATACAAAACAACAATGAGCATCTTACCATACTTCTCCTTGATGTATAATGTGGGTTCTCCTTCACATTTCTCAAAATCATTCTCCAGTAGATAGGAATCTATCGTACTGTACCATGCTCTTGGTGCTTGTTTCAGCCCATAAAGAGCTTTATTCAATCTGCATACTTTGTGCTCTTGGCCCTTTTTCTCATATCCTAAAGGTTGTTCAACATAAACCTCTTCCATCAATACTCCATTTAGGAATGTTGATTTTACATCCATTTGGTAAACCTTCCATTTGTTTTGTGCTGCTATGGACAACACTGCTCTCACTGTTTCCATTCTTGCAACTGGTGCAAATGTTTCCTCAAAATCTCTTCCATGTTGCTGCTTGTATCATTTGACAACAGGTCTAGCTTTGTGCCTTTCAATTTTACCTTTAGCATTGCTTTTGGTCTTGCAGACCCATTTCACTCCAATGACTTCCTTACCTTTTGGGAGATCAACCAATTCCCATGTTTTATTTTTCTCTATTGCATTCATTTCTTCATCCATAGCTTCTATCCATTTTTTTTTTCACTGCATCTTCAAAATGAATAGGATCATCAACATGACAATATAAAGCAAATAAAGAGTTTATACCTTCATTTGCTGCCTCTTGCTCATAGATATCATTCAAATTTTTGAATCTGGTTCCTCTTTCATTTGGTGTAGCTGTGCTTGAAGAAGAATTCAAATCTGCTCCATGTGGTGTGCTTGGAGAAGCATTGTCATTTCTTCTCAAGGGTGTTCTTACTCCAGCTTGTGGTGTCCCTTGTTGTCCTTGTGTTGGTGGAGGTGGTGCTACCGATGAGGTGTTCCTTTTAGCCACATCTTCCTCATCTTCAGCATGAGACAAACAACGTTTGACATTGACTGTTTTCTCAATGCTTCCATCCCATGCTTCTTCTTCTATGAATTGAACATATGTGCTTATAAAAAATTTATTTTTGGATGGGTTATACAATCTATATCCCTTGGATTCTTTACAGTATCCAAGGAAGATGCACTTCTCCCCCTTACTGTCCAACTTCTTTCTCAGCTGATCTGGAATGTGTGCATAAGCCACACACCCAAAAACTCTCATGTGGGTGACTCCTTGTTTTCTGCCACTCCACGCTTCTTCTAGAACTATATTCATCACTGCTTTTGTTGGGCATCTATTCAAAATATATACTGCACAATTTTTTGCTTCTGCCCAATACTCATTTGGCAAATGTTTTTCCTTTAGCATACTTCTCACCATATCCATGATGGTTTGATTTTTTCTTTTAGCAACACCATTTTGCTGCGATGTGTACCTTGTTGTGAATTGTTTATGTATGTAGTTTTCTCTACAAAAACACATAAATTATTTTGAGATGTACTCACCTCCTCTGTCAGTTATTAAGACTTTGATATGCTTCCCACTTTGTTTCTCTACATGAGCTTTAAAGTGGCAAAACTTTTCAAACACTTCAATTTTATATTTCAAGAAATAGTCCCATACTTTTCTTGTGAAATAATCAATGAAGGTCAACATATAATTGCTACCTGATATTGATGATGTTTGCATTGGCCCACATAAATCTGAATGGATAATTTCTAAGGGTGCCTTTGCCCTTATGCTCTTTCCTGATGGAAAGTTTTCTCTGTGTTTTTTTCCCAAGATGCAACCTTCACATAGGCTATTCGGTTGCTCAATCAATGGTAATCCTTTTACACTTCCCTTTCTATGCAACAAGTTCAGACCTCTGAAATTGAGATGTCTAAATCTCAAATGCCATAACCAATTCTCATCTTTCACTTCCTTTTGAAAGACCTCTTGAGTTAAAACTGCTACATTCTTTCTCTTTCCCTTCAAGTCTGCATTTAGCTTGAGTGGAAACATTCTATTGCTGGTCATTTGCACTTCTGCAATAATATTCTTGCTTGGAGGTATGTCCATTATTGTGCACACATCATTTTTGAAGAATACATTGTAACCTTTGTTAATGAGCTGCCCAACGCTCAAAAGATTACATTTCAAGCCAGGAGCATAGTATACATTTGGCACAAATTTCTGCTCACCATTTCTTGCAAGGATACTTACTCGACCTTTTCCCTTGACATAGATCTTAGTATCAGTTCCAGTTGTTACTTCAGATTTAAAATCTTCACCAAGATTGGAAAACATTGCTATGTTTCCAGTCATGTGATTACTGTAGCCTGAATCTAAGAACCATACATCATCCTGCCTATCTTGTGCTACATTACATGTTAATATCACATTATTTGGGTTCTTTTCATCTCTTGTAACATTAGAATTCTGCCTATTATTCATGTCATATTGCTTTTTCCTACACTCATTGGCATAATTCCCATATTTTTTGCAATAATGACACTTGACATTGGATTTGTCATACCTTTGTCCATGAGCATGTTGTTGTCCACCTTGCTGGCTGCTGCTTTGGCCTTGGCTTTGATTTTGATTGCTGCTCGTTCCATGAGTATGTGAAGGGTTGTTTCTTCCTCCTCTGTTTTGGCTTCTGCCTCTTCCTCTTCCTCTGCCTTCACCTCTTCCTCTTCCAAAAGGAATTTGGGTCTTGAAGGCATGCTCCAAAGATGGGTTTACTGATCTTCCCAATCTTTGTTCATGAGTCATCAGTGATGCATGAAGTTCATCAACTGTGAACTTTGGGAGATCCTTTTTCTCTTCAATGGTGGTTACAATAACATCAAACCTTTAGGGTAAGCTCTTCAATACTTTCTCCACTATCCTTATTTCTTCAAGTGTCTCTCCATGAGACCTTATCTAGGTGACCATCCCAATCACATGTGTGAAGAATGAGTCTATGTTATCAGACTCTTTCATACAGAGAGTTTCAAAATCTCTCCTCAGAAATTGTAGCTTTGCTGTCTTCACCTTCTCCATACCTTGATAGGCAATCTGGATGGTATCCCATGCATCCTTGGATCTCTTAGCTGCTGCTATCCTTGGAAACACACTCTCATGTACTTCTAGATAGAGATAGAAGAGGGCTTTAGAGTCCTTCTTCCTATTTCTCTTCAACAAATCCTTCTCTGCCTGTGTCAAGGCATTAAAGGAATTTTCATCTGCTGGTTCATCAAAACCATCTTCAACAAACTCCCATAAATCCTGAGAGGCAAACAGGGCTCTCATGGTAATGGCCCAATAATCATAGTTCTTCCCATTAAATTTTGGGAGCTGAGTATTTCCAATACTTATTCTTGTGCTGGCTCCTGCCATGACTTTGAAACTGAACTTTGAAATAAAACTTGACTGTGTTTTTCAAACAATTTGCCTCTATGTCTAAGAGACCAAAATTTGTCTCTGAAAACTTCTCTAGACTGCTCTTTTAAACTCAAAACAAAAACTCTATTTTTTTGAGAAATACCTGGACTTGAACTTCTGCTAGGCTTGCTAGAGATCTGCTGGTGAACTGCTGCAACAAGCTTCCTTCTTCCTTCAACATCTTTGACATCTTCAAAGAACCTAGATTAGCTCCGATACCATGTTGGAATTTCTGAATATTCTGAACACACAGGGAGAACAAAGAGTCTCCTCTATAACACAGAGATTAAAAAAAATTCTTGCTGATAGATAGAGATGGCATAAAAATAATTTCTATTCCAAAACATAATGTAGACATTTGCTGAATAATGATTAATTATTCACCGAGACTATCCTGATCACATACAATTTGAATTTATATGCAACACATAATCTCTTCCACTCAGATCATCAAACATGCGGAAATAAAATCAAGCGATAACACATCAATTCATCATACACATTAACACAGTATGTATGGGGAAAGATTATAGATGAAAACCCCACAGCTATTGTGTATATTATAATGGAGAAATCAAGTAACAAACTCAATACAATACTCCTCACAAGTACTCAGTACTTTCTCATACAGTTACCCACAATCTAGCTCAGTTTTGAACAGGTTACTGGTTCAAAAATCACCACCAATTGCCTTGCCTCTATTGCGCAATCCAGGCCTGTCTATATAGAGATCCAAGGTTCGAATCTCCTTGGCTTGACTGCGCAATTTTCATGGACAAATCCTCCAAGTGTGGTGCAAATCTCATGCACAACTGATGTCGCCACTGATAGCTAACTCCACCCTTTCATCTACCTCTTTCACCGGTCTCCACTGAACTGATCATGCACTGTAGTGAACTGATGTGTTCTTGAGTTGAATAATGAGTTACTAATTAATGAATTAAATAATATTTAATTCACTCCACTCATAACTAATTGATTAGCTAGTTAAACTAATCTCAACTAGTTCAACTAAAATAAACAGAACACAACTCCACTATCTGTCTTATTAACTCCTCCAAACTTCTGCCACTGAAGTCCAACTGAAGTCAACCATGCATGATGCCATCAAACCCTTGGGAATCACGTGATTCCTCTGTCAGATGCATGAGCCACTTCCAAGGCTCGAACTGAAGTGCTCCAAGAGAGTAAACTGAAGTTTATAGTCCAAATATTATTAAGGGTAAATAATATTTGACTCCCCTATTTTTAGGATAGGCAGTCTAAATATAGACTTCGACCTATAGGTCAAAAAATAGAGGTCCATCTATTTTTACCAACATGACCAATACTCCAAGAATAACATACTGCAACCCCTGGACCATGCTCCATATGTCTAAAATAGACATAGTCTAAAAATAGACTTTGCGCCAGAATTTTCCTGTGGGCCCACTTAGTGAAGGCGACTTCATTTCACTAAGCTCCATCATCTTGCTGCATTTTCAACACTCCCTCTCAGCAAGATATGGATTATCTGCAACCCCTATCCCGCCTCTGTGGAATTCGAACTTGCTCCTGGTGAGCGCCTTCGTCAGGACGTCGGCATCCTGATCCTCCATGGGAACATATGAAAGCATCATGATTCTCCGCTGAACACAATCTCTGATATGATGGTACCCGATGTCGATGTGTTTGGACCTATCATGAAATACTGGATTAGCCGAGAGTTTAATGCAACTCTGGTTATCACAGTAGATCACTCCAAATGCAACCTGAACAAACCTGCGAGGATCTTCCTCATCCAAATAGCCTCGCATGCAGCCAAACTAGCTGCCATGTACTCGGCCTCTGCTGAACTGAGTGCCACGGATATCTGCTTCCTGCTGTACCAGGAAACTGCTGTCGACCCAATGCTGAAAACTCCTCCAGAAGTGCTCTTCCGGTCCGTTGGACTCCCTGCCCAATCTGCATCAGTGAAACCAGAAAGCTTCACTCCATCCTCCTGTCCGTACCATAGACCATATCCCGATGTGCCTCTGATATAGCGCAATACATGCTTGCCCGCCTTCCAAAAGAGCTTGGTAGGCTTAACCATAGCTTGCGAAAGCTGGTTAACTGCATAGCATATATCGGGTCGAGTATTGACCAGATACATCAACGACCCCACCAACTGTCGATAGACGGTGGCATCCACTACCTCCTCCGAAGTAGCATCTCCCTTCCTCCAACCTCCAGGAAGAGGGGTATCAACAGGCTTGCAGCCTTGCATGTTGAACCTCTCCAGAATCTCTCGGGCATACTTGCCCTGAGAAACAAACAGTCCTCCACTGCGCTGCCAAATCTCCAATCCCAGAAAATAATGAAGGATGCCCAGGTCCTTCATCTCAAACTCTCGTGCAAGATCATCCTTGCATGAAAGTATCAACTGCTCGTCGCCAGTCAAAATCAGATCATCTACATACGGTACGATGATCAACAGCTTCCCCTCCACCACAATCTGGTACAGGTTTGGATCCGCCTCACTCTTGGAGAATCCAAGCCCGGTGAAGTAGCTGTCTATCCGAGTGTGCCAAGCACGAGGTGCTTGCTTCAGCCCGTACAGTGCTCTCTTGAGTCGGCACACATGCGACTCACTGCTGAAGATCTCGAAACCTTCAGGCTGCTCTATGTACACCTCCTCCTCAATAACTCCATTGAGGAACACAATCTTCACATCCATCTGATGAATGTGCCACCCCATCTGCGCTGAGAGAGCAAGGATCGTCCGTATGGAAGAGTACCTTGCGACAGGTGCAAAAGTCTCCTCATAGTCAATCCCCTCGATCTGTGAGAAGCCACGGGTGACAAATCTTGCCTTGTACTTCTCCACACTCCCGTCAGCTGCCTGCGTCACCTTGTAGATCCATCACGAACCCACCACTGATTTCCCAACCGGTCTTGGGACAATCTCCCATGCACTGTTCCTGATGATCGAATCATATTCTTCGATCATGGCATCAACCCATGCGGGTTCCTCCACAGCTTCCTCAAAAGAGGATGGCTCCGTCACAACACATTGACTCATAAGAGCCATGTATCCGGTGTACCGATCCGGTGACTGTCTCTGTCTGCGCTGTGCTGTAGGTGGTCCTACAACCTTCTCTGCATCCCGAGCCAGTCGCTCAGCTTCTGTAGTGCGCATGCGCCCTCTGATGGTTGGCGCTGCCTGGGTGGTTTCTTCCACCTCCTGAACCTTCTCTTGTGGCTGATCCACATCCGGAAGCTCCTCCTTAGGAACTAACAGCTCCTCATCTGCATGCAAGTGTAGCTCCCTCTCAAGCGAACACTGCATGGCTTTCTCCTCCCGAAATTTTATATCCCGTCGCACAACAGTCTTGCGACTGTCTGACAAATACACCCGATAGTTGTGAGGTGTATCAGTGTACCCCACAAATATTCCAACCTCAGCAGTTGGATCCAGCTTCCTTCTCACATCCTTCGTCACATGCATGTAGACAGGAGAACCAAAAATCCGCAAATGGGAAATATCGGGCCTCTTGCTAGAATAAGCCTCCTCTGGTGTACTCATGCCAAGAACCTTGTGAGGAGAACGGTTCTGCACATACACTGCTGTATTGCATGCCTCAGCCCACAAGTGAAGGGGTAGGCCCTGATCATGCAACATCGCCCGTGCAGCACCCATGATCGTTCTGTTCTTCCGCTCAGCCACCCCGTTCTGCTGTGGGTTATGGGGTGCGATGAACTCTCTCCGAATCCCTTCTGCGCTGCAGAACTCCTTGAATTCAGCCGAGATGAATTCACCACCGTTATCACTCCTTAGAGCAATCACCTTCTTCCCCGACTCCTTCTCGACCAGTGCTTTAAACTCACAGAACTTCGCGAATGTATCACTCTTCTTCTGCATGAAGAAGATCCAGCACTTTCGAGAGAAATCATCAGCAAAGATCACATAATACTTGTTCTTTGCTGTCGAAGCAACTGAGAAAGGACCACACACGTCTGTGTGAACTCTCTCAAGGATCGTCGTGGCGCGAATATCCTTCTCGTGAAAGGTGGCTTTCACATACTTCCCTAAAGTACACCCCTTGCACTGATCTGACTGCGCAAGGGTGCCCTTAGGAAGCCCAGTAGAAATCTGCTGCAGAATCTTGAAAGCTCCATGGTGAAGGTGGCCCAATCTCCTGTGCCACAGTTCGCCCTCATCATCCCGGCTCACCACTTCTCCCGCCTTGCATGCCATAGCTGCGCAGCCATCTACCTGCAACTGATAAAGGTTCTTGGTTCGAACCCCTATCTTCAGGGTCTCTCCAGTAGTCTTACTGCGCAGGAAGGCTTTTCCTTCGCTGAAGACCACATCATACCCCTTATCCTCCAACATCGCCACAGAGATCAAGTTCTTCTTCAATCCAGGTACATGCATGACATCCTTCAACACAAAGGGTTTACTAGACTCCCTCTGAAAGGATATGGTACCGATACCAGTCGCACTGTATCTACCATCATCGCCCATCTCGATGTGCACACCCAAATCTTTGTCCTCCAGATCTGAGAACAAATCCCGATCTCCCGTCATATGAAATGACGCACCGCTGTCCAAGAACCACACAGATCCCATCACACTTGAAACCAAGCATGCAATCAGTGAAAAGTCAAGCTCGAACTGTGAAGCCAAAGCTTCTCCATCTGCAGATCTTCCCGCTTGCTTGTTCTTCTTCTTCTTTGGACAATTGGTAGCATAGTGTCCGTGATCATGGCAGTGAAAACATTTCACTTTCGCCATATCCTGCTTCTTGCCCTTAGCTCCAGAATGAGAGGTTTTCTTACCCTTCCCTTTCTTAGCTTTGGACACCAAAGCGCAGTTTTCTTCATCGGCTCCCTTTGATGAAGATCCATCTCGAGTAGTCCTCCTTATCTCCTCCTGCATGAGATCCGCCCAAAGGCGCTCCCATCCCGGCAGCTTCTCCTGACCATTGACACTATCTTGATATGAGTGCCAAGCCTTCGGAAGACCAAGGAGAGCCAGGTCGACCATGTCCTCGTCTTCGACGGTCACCCCCACACTTCCCAGCTCATCTTTGCACTGAGTGAACTTCGTGAGGTATTTGGCAATACTGTCGCCCTTCTCCATCTTGATGTTCCTGAGCTTATCTTTGAGCGCCAGCTTCCTTTGGTCGCTCTTACTCTGGAATAGATTCGTCAAGGCTTTCCACATTAAATATGGAGTAGCCTTTCCATGCAGGCTGGATACAATATGATCCTTAACGCCCTCCAACAGGATCCTTCGACACTTCGCCATCTTCTTTTGCCATGCATCGACTTCAGCAGGATCAGTGGGCTTTTGGACATCCGTATCTACGAACTCCTTGAGACCATTATCTTCTAATACTGCCTCCATGCGATCCTTCCATGCAACATAATTCGAACTGCCTTCAAGAGCATATTCGAGTCACAAACCGTTGAAAGACATTTTCAACACTGGCACCAAGAAAACAAAACTGCTGCAAAATTCGAATTCCACCTCAAAGCTCAACCGCTCTAGACCTATGAGAACAAATTATTTCTAGCATAGAGATTGACTACAAGGGGCATTTACCAGACCTTTCAATTTCCGAAGAAATATGAATCCGGAGGCTACCTGGCCCGCATGCAGACTCTGTCTACCGAAATAAGTTTGTAATCACTGTGATGATCAATATCCGCTTCAATAGCTCCGATACCATGTAGAAATTTGCTTAATAATGATTATTTATCCACCGAGACTATCCTGATCACATACAATTCGAATTTATATGCAACACAATCTCTTCCACTCAGATCATCAAACATGCAGAAATAAAATCAAGCGATAACACATCAATTCATCATACACATTAACACAGTATGTATGGGGAAAGCTTATAGCTGAAAACCCCGCAGCTATTGTGTATATTATAATGGAGAAATCATGTAACAAACTCGGTACAATACTCCTCACAAGTACTCAGTACTTTCTCATAAAGTTACACACAAACTAGCTTGGTTTTGAACAGGTTACTGGTTCAAAACTCACCACTAATTGCCTTGCCTCTATTGCGCAATCATGGCCTGTCTAAATAGAGATCTAAGGTTCGAATCTCCTTGGCTTGACAGCGCAATCATCATGGGCAATTCCTCCAAGTGTGGTGCAAATCTCATGCACAACTGATGTCGCCACTGATAGCTAACTCCACCCTTTCATCTACCTCTTTCCCTGGTCTCCACTGAACTGATCATGCACTGTAGTGAACTGATGTGTTCTTGAGTTGAATAATGAGTTACTAATTAATGAATTAAATAATATTTAATTCACTCCACTCATAACTAATTGATTAGCTAATTAAACTAATCTCAACTAGTTCAACTAAAATAAACAGAACACAACTCCACTAGCTGTCTCATTAACTCCACCAAACTTCTGCCACTGAAGTCCTAACTGAATTCAACCATGCATGATGCCATCAAACCCTTGGGAATCACATGATTCCTCTGTCAGATGCATGAGCCACTTCTGTAGCTCGAACTGAAGTGCTCCAAGAGAGTAAACTGCTGTTTAGAGTCCAAATATTATTAAGGGTAAATAATATTTGACTTCCCTATTTTAAGGAGAGGCAGTCTAAAAATAGACTTTGACCTCTTCGACCTATAGGTCCAAAAAATAGAGTCCCATATATTTTTACCAACATGACACATAATCCAAGAATCTCAAACTGGAATCCCTGAACCATGCTCCATATGTCTAAAAATAGACTTTGCGCCAGAATTTGCCTGCGGGCCCACTTGGTGAAGGTGACTTCATTTCACCAAGCTCCATCATCTTGCTGCATTTTCAACACATAAAAAAATATCACAAAATGGTGCTTTTCTTCCTCTATCAGAGGGATTACAAAAATATGTCTAACACTGCTTCAACACACAGTGCTTGCAGAATAAAAATCTCTCTATCTTTTTCAGAAACGCACATACAATGCTTCTCTGTTTTTCTATTTTTCCTTCGGGCTTACACTGTGTATTAAAACAATACACACACAGATATTAAGCCTTTTGGGATTTTTACCTTTTTATATGGTGCGACGTTTAAAAAACATAAAACAAAACATAAATGAAGTTTCATAAAACAAACGAACGGACCCAGACTTCAAACAAAAATTAAATTGGATTGCATTCTTTTTGCGTAACAAATTGCCCTTACGTCAGCAGACCCAAAACCAACGCGAATGCAATCTTATTGGCTGGTGCTGGGGCCTGTCGGAACTCAAATGATTTTATGAGCCGAATTGTATGCAAAATTCGTGTAACAAAAGGTGAAAGTGACGTCATGGCCAAAATGAACGCGAATCAACGCAATTGGTCGATGAGCGATGTGTTGGCATGTGGGACCACATCTCATCAGTGATTGGCGGACAAGCAGTGCTGTGGACGGCTTGGACATTGGCGAAGTGATATGCGATGCTGCGACATCGGCGATATCGCATCGGCAGAACAGTGGAATAGTGGAACGAACGAGCGGAAGAACTTGCGATGTTGCGATGTGCGATGGTGGTAGGGACCACATCGCATCAGCGGTAAACATATTTGTGGAGGGGTCTTTACATTGTCTGTTGCGATGTGCGATGTGCGATATCGCACCATCACATCGCATCGGAAATTCACATCAACAAGACACATCGTATAAAAAAAAACAGCTTCTTGCGGAATGGATTAGACAATGTTGCGATACAGTGATGGAAGTTGATTGGTCCACATCACTACGCTATAGATGGGAACCACACTATTCAAAATACTTGGTGCGTTTAAACAAAATTCTTGTTTGTTTCTTGGTGAGGGTTTTTATGCCCGATAAGAATGTTCTTTAATAAAACCTGTTGTTGCATGGTTTGAACCACAATTTCTTCAATTCCTCTGCAAAAGTCGGCTATGGCCATAAAACATAAATTCATCCTTACAACTTCATTTAAACTCTGTTGAATACACCATGGTGTGCACTCAACCTTTGCCCCTATTGTACTCTGTTTCCATTCTCCTGCACGGGGTTTGCAGGTGACTTTAATATTTTCAACATTTATGCTCAACCACACTCAAATTAATTTAACTAATATTACGGATTCCATTATTAAAAGAAAAAACTAAGGAAGAAAAGCATTGTGGAAGCTTACTAGCACTCCATAATTGAATCCTACGACAACAGTAGAAGCAATGGAGATGGCAGCTAATTCCAACTCTCCCAAGTGCTCCGCGAACGCCATAGTGACAACATTCGTCCCATAGAGGGCAAGGCGAGTGAATATTGCAGGCCCCTCAATCCTCCATAGCTTCTTTGATTCCTCCCAGAAACGTTTCCTTACTTTGTTTGAGCATATCAGTGCCCAATTTTGGCTGCTACGTACCTTCTTCTCCTCAAGAATTGGGTCGCGCAAAGAGTCCGGTTCCTCGTTCATTTTACTATGAATGTTCAGTCTGAGAACATAGAACAGAGAATGAGGGAGGATATTTATCATTTCACACAACGTTGCCAACAATCATTCAACGTTGACTCATCGAAATCGAAATGAGGGGTTCGCTCACGCCCGCCCTTAGGTCGTTGACATGAATAAGTAATAAGGTTGGCCCGAGTCCCGACCCACTGGGCACGCATCTTAATCTAAGGTAGGTTCAGCTGTTGTTAGACTTAGCAACTCACCTGCACGAATGAATGTGATAAGTCTCACTGGAACGAATGAATCCTAATAATAAGGACTCTACAACCATCAGGATCCGACAGGCGTGGATGTGTCTCTTGCATGTGAGTATTCACTTTGCTTTACTGTGTTGCCGATTATTTTATAATGTTTTGGATTATGTATTTTATTTTTTCTGATGTGATTATTATTAAAAGATTTCTGAAATTTTCTAATATTATGAAATTGTTAATAGAAACAAAGATGGTTGACTTATTACCATCAAACTTAGAACCAGATTTTTTTTGAATAACTACAAATAAATAACTTAGATGGAGCTATAAAATATAATATTTTTTTAATTATTATATAATTATTTTTAAGTCAAATCATAAATTTTTTGTTATTTAAAATGAGTTCAGAAATTTTTTAAGACAATGTGGAAAATCAATTTTTCTATATAATTTAAGACATTATATAAAATATAATATTGTTTAATTATTATAATTTTTGGTGGGAATTCATAGGAATTAATTTTTAGTTTATTACTACATTAAGGACACTTTTAAGACATATTTTTAAAAATATAAAATAGATCTTTTATTTTAAAAAATCATTTTTTATTTTAGTTATTTACATTAAATTTTAATATCAATTGAATTTGAGAGTGTAAACTTTTGTGATCCATAACATATTAAAATAAATCTTCCGGGAAATCACATGAGAAATTTTTTGGATAGCCCGTTTAGAACTACTGAATGTAGTTCATCATCAGGCTTATGATGAACTACATTCACTAGTTTGATGATGAACTACATTTAGTAGTTTGAAATGCACCGTCCAAAAAATTTCTCATGTGATTTCCCAGAAGATTTATTTTAATCAATTGAATTGTTTTAAATATAAAATTTAAGACAAAAACAGTTTGCTACAAAAATATTTTAAGACAAAATTTTATATTTAAGATAAAAACACTTTGGGAAAAAAAATATTTTAAGACAACTTTATATTTAAGATAAATATTTTAAGACAAAACTTTATATTTAAGACAAAAATATTTCAAGACAACTTTATATTTAAGACAAAAACACTTTAAGACAAAAATATTTTAAGATAAAACTTTATATTTGAGACAAAAATATTTTAAGACAAAACTTTATATTTAAGACAAACATTTTGAGGCAAAAATAATTTAAGACAATGACTACTTAAGATAATGAGAATTAAGACAAAATTCATTTAATACAACTATCAATTAAGACAAAACCATATCAATTTAAGAAAATATTATCTAACACCTGCAAAATTGACTCTGATAGTGCACCCTAAGTCTGCTAGCTTGTCAGCTAATATTGTCTCGCATTTATATCGAGGTTACTATTTCACTTACCATTCACGTTATTTTATAGAAAGACAATGATTTGTTGGGCTCTTCATATTGTGGGGGTAGTCAACTCTAAAGAACGCGAGAACTTTTCCTGGCAAGAGTTCCCAGACATTGATTCTTCTTTTGTCCCTTCGATCTCTGCTGATATGATAGGAGATAACTTGTGTTGAAAATGCAGCAAGATGATGGAGCTTAGTGAAATGAAGTCGCCTTCACTAAGTGGGCCCGCAGGCGAATTTTGGCGCAAAGTCTATTTTTAGACTATGTCTATTTTTAGACATATGGAGCATGGTTCGAGGATTCCAGTTTGAGATTCTTGGAGCATTGGTCATGTTGGTAAAAATAGATGAGACTCTATTTTTTAGGTCGAAGAGGTCGAAGTCTATTTTTAGACTGCCTCTCCTAAAAATAGGGAAGCCAAATATTATTTACCCTTAATAATATTTGGACTAGAAACTTCAGTTTACTCTCTTGGAGCACTTTAGTTCGAGCTACAGAAGTGGCTCATGCATCTGACAGAGGAATTACGCTATTACCAAGGGTTTGATGGCATCATGCATGGTTGAATTCAGTTAGGACTTCAGTGGCAGAAGTTTGGTGGAGTTAATGAGACAGATAGTGGAGTTGTGTTCTGTTTATTTTAGTTGAACTAGTTGAGATTAGTTTAACTAGCTAATCAATTAGTTATGAGAGGAGTGAATTAAATATTATTTAATTCATTAATTAGTAACTCATTATTCAACTCAAGAACACATCAGTTCACTACAGTGCATGATCAGTTCAGTGGAGACCAGTGAAAGAGGTAGATGAAAGGGTGGAGTTAGCTATCAGTGGCGACATCAGTTGTGCATGAGTTTTGCACCACACTTGGAGGAATTGACCATGATGATTGCGCTGTCAAGCCAAGGAGATTCGAACCTTGGATCTCTATATAGACAGGCCTGGATTGCGCAATAGAGGCAAGGCAATTGGCGGTGAGTTTTGAACCAGTAACCTGTTCAAAACTGAGCTAGATTGTGTGTAACATCATGAGATAGTACTGAGTACTTGTGAGGAGTATTGTACTGAGTTTGTTACATGATTTCTCCATTATAATATACACAATAGCTGCAGGGTTTTCAGCTATAAGATTTCCCCATACACACCGCGTTAATGTGTATGATGATTTGATGTGTTATCGCTTGATTTTATTTCCGCATGTTTGATGATCTGAGTGGAAGAGATTATGTGTTGCATATAAATTCGAATTGTATGTGATTAGGATAGTATCGGTGGATAATTAATCATTATTCAGAAAATTTCTACAACTTGTCTGTCGTTGCATTCATCACTACTACACAGAGGGGGATTTAAAGAATTTTGTTTAAGGATAACGAAATACTTTGTCTTAAAATTTTCGGTACAAGGCGCTAGTAAAAAAGGTAAAAGTAAAGGATTAGGGGTGTGTCTTTACGTTGTTGATGGATTCTTAAAGAAGTGGAGCGATTGAGGCCGACAAAAATTAATGGGATTTAGGGCGATGGAGGTCGACAAAAACGATGGGATTTAGAGCGATGGAGGCTAACAATAGAGGTGTGCTTGGTGAGAGGAGCGATTGAGGCACTTTTGCTAAACATGGATAGGCAGTAATATATTTGGAGTACTTTTTGGGGTCTCCATAGATTTTGTTTTAATCTGTTTTTTTTCGTTTATTTCAATTTATTTTGAATGCTATGTCTATCCACTGGTTGTTGTTATCAACACATTATTGTGTTGGAACTCCTAATTGTCATCGACAACATGGATTAGATTCACCAGAAGGAAGGTGGAGGAAAATTATAGAATATTCATTGGCAGACAATATTCCTACTTCAAAATCTCTACAAAAACTTTTGCGAGAAGCATATGCTGAGGATAAAAGATTGGATTGTGGAAGCATTAGTCACAAAATTAACAAGGGTGGTAATTTTGGATACAAGTGTGGACATAGATGGATTAAATGTAGCCTTCACTAGTTTAGTTGTTGGTGTTGTTGGGTGAAATAAATCTAAGCATAATTATTTGAGCTAGATTCATTTTTTGTCCTGATTCTGGATGATATGAGGGATATCTACTAGTTTTTTTTTGTTTCAAGGTACACTCATAAAAATTTGTTTTCCACTCTAGTTGTTGGTCTACTTTGTGGTTTATCTAAGATGCACTAGCTGGTTGTTTATGTGGTATTTCTTTTTAACCTTTGCTCCTTTGAATATTCCTGCTCCTTATCTGGTTTGGGATTGGTCAATCAGGGGATTTACGAGGATCTTAGCTACTGCCTATTGGTATTCTATGTGTTCTATCTGAGATGCACTAGCTGGCTGTTTTACGAGGTCTTTTTTCTGAACCTTTTCTCTTGTGGATGTTCATGTTTCTCTCTAGTTTGGGATTGGTCGATCATGGGTTTTCCAAGGATATTTATGCTATGTAAGTGCATTCATTTTGGTCGATGGAATTGGTAACATATTTTAATTTTGAATTCAATTACGATGGAGTATTTAGTGGTCATTAATTGGTCTGGGGGGATATTTATTTTCCAAAATGTCCATTAATTATATGAGGGAAAATCCATTAACGGCTTGTGTCTGTTAGGTCCCCGTAATTTGTTAGATTGGTGAGAAAAAATGAACAGGGGTAACATCAGACCGGTATTTGGAGTCCTAGAACCTAGCCTTCCTGGACTCAGAGAGGGCTCTCTCTATTTTGTGCAAAGGATGTGAACTTGTTTGCTTTTAGTGTTTGATTTTAGGCTAGTTGTTAAGTTTAGGTTTTGTTTGTTTGTTTTGGTTGGGTAGATGATCAAGTAGAATAGATGGAGTGAGAGATCTTCAAGTCATTGGGTTGTGGAGTCTACGAAAGGTCATGGATATTTCAACAATGAATCAGGGTGCATCACAAGGCAAATCTAACATGGTCAAATGGATCTTCAAGGTTTGTGTGAGATGAAATGAACATTGTGAACATAGTAGGGCGAAGGGAAGTTAAGAATCCTTTGTCAAATACCTTTAAACAAGAAGGGTATTTAGTGCTACTCAGCATAAAGAAGTAATCATAAGATAGGGCAAACCAATAACTCTTTGATTAAACTCAAGAAAATAAGCATTTAAGAAAAACAATTCAGTGAAGTATAGAAGGCAAGAAACTTGTTTAACTTCTAGTGATTTCAACTTCAAGGTTAGAAAACATTTAAGATAGACATATAACATAGATCATAGAAGAGGGAACTCATAAAAATCATTGATCAAGCTATAAAGACCTTCAAGGAAACCTTCCAAGAATGGACAAAGGGCATGATCAAAACACAACCTCTTTGGCTAAACCTAATCAGTGATGCTTCAAAGAAAGATCTCAAGAACAATATTTAAGTAACATCAAACAAGAAGGGCTAACCATAAAAAATATTTTACATCTACTGTATTGAATCATTCATGAGATAAACAAGCATAAGTGGGTCTAGAGAGCAACTAATAATTCTCTAAACTGACTTAGCAGAGGAAAACATAGAGGCAGTGAAGAATAAACAGAGCTAAGGTGCCTTTGAAAAACATTTCTTAGTCTAAAAATTTTGTCCTACTACAATATCGAAGGATGTAACAAAATGATTCATAAGAAAAAAAGAATTGAATAGAAACACATCACCATTAACCATGCTTAGGGATCCTGCAAGAAAGCCTTCTCCATCATTAATCAAAATAAGCCATCCACAAATTCCACAACACCAATTTCTCTTCAATCTCCAAAAAACTATGTATTACTCACAAGATTCATCAAATGCCAACCTTTTAAAATAAGGTCCTCATGCTCTTTTTATCTAGCAAAGGAGGGAAAAAACCCTAACTAGGGTTTGAAAATTTCAAAAATACCCATAAATTTCATTTATGTCTAAGAGACCATGCAAGGCCCAAGACATAAAATATCTAATGAAATAAATGCAAAAATAACTCCTAACACCTAAATTTGGAGTGATTTTCCCCAAAAAACACTAAAATATATTTTTCCATAAATGAGTGTCTTTTGTTGACTTTTTGCACAAAAGGGAGCAGCAGTGAGGTCTAAAGGCGTAGCGCTTGCACAGGAAAACTGGGTCCACTTGTAGCCAAGTTTTTATGGCCTTCCCGATGTCAGAATTGGCTCCATGATGGCTCGTTGGAAATCCTGTTGAGCCTAATTTCCAAAACGACCCTTGGTTTTATGATTGGGCTCTATTAACCTGTTCAAAAAGTAAATCTCCCAAGGCTTCGCAAGGTGCAGCACCAGTCCTGAAAACATGGCAGAAAGGTGAAAAATGGCATATTTTTGGGCCTTTTGACGGACCAAAAATGCTCCAAATGCTCTGAAATTTGGTGAGCATGCTGTACTTGAGCTGAGGATTCCAAAAATGTAAATTTTTCCCCTTGAGGATGCTTGTAGGAAAATCATAGTGCCAAGGGTGTTGCACTTTCGGCCCTTAATATCAGTAAAAAATGTATATGTGCAAAAATGATGCCAAAACTTGAAATTGTTTTGCTGAAGTTATGTTTGGAATGTCTTGTAGGGGATGGATCAACAAGAATTTCAAGGCTTCCTTTGTTCTTTTTTCTTCTTGAGGACTTTCCCTCATTTTCACCTGCCTCACTTTGTTCAATATTATCTTTGTTTTCCTTTTTTTTTAATTAGTGTCAACATCATCCTCATCATCATAGTTGTGTGCCTCATTGTTAGCCTCACTGATATATCTGTTGTTATTATATTCATTTTTGTACTCACCTTATCTACTGACTTGTGCCTTATCAGTATTTATTCCACTGTCCTTTGTTTCCATGTTTTCTGCCTCATTTACACTCTCCATGCTGACCTCATTGCTCTTTCCTTTACTGTCTTTATATTTGTCATGAACCTCAATGCTCCTTTGACTTACTGTCATTATGTTTTTCTTGTTCATTTACCTTTGTACTAACATATTTACTATCTTCTGCATTGCTGTTTGCCTTATCACACTCTGTCTTATTGATATCTGCCTCTTCATTCCACTAATGTCAAACTGATAGGAAAGAGGGCATGTGATGTCACTATGTTTTGAACAAAACCCTAGGACTTGCACAAAAACCCCTTGATTGTGCTTAGAAGACCCTTGGCAGTGGTTTGCAGGTGATTATAGGTGATTTGGAGAGTTTTCAGGGCTTAGAAGGCTTTCTGGCCAAAGGCGCAGTGCCTACCTGAGCTGTCGGGTCAGCCTGCACGTGGATTCGGGCGAGCTAGAGAAAAGGCGCAACACCTGACTGGTGAGTCAGGTCAGGCTTGAACATGCAGTACCTGCACGCATATCGGGCCTATCGAGCTCCCCTGCCCAACGCGTAGCGCCTGCCAGAATGCCTCTGTACGGGCTTGTCGGGATTCCTGGGCAAACGCGCAGTGCCTCTCAACGCGCATCACGTGTCTCTGAATGCGCAGTGCAGTGCAATTTTGCATGGGGAATTCCTCCGAATGCATAGTGCCTGACCTTGAATGCGTAGCGCTGACCTCAACGACAGCGCCGGGTGGACTTGCCTAGTTTTGACCAAAAACTCACAGTTTTCTCTCTTGGATGCTCAGATCACCTTTGCAAGTGCACAATGAGTTATGTGGAGAACAAAATGGTCCTTTATAGCCTAGGAAATTAAATCAAACTTTGAGAACCCATTTTTCTAATGTTTTTTACTCCCTTTCTTTTAACTGATATCCCCTTAACCCTTTTTTGCTGTAGGTGGCTTAAAAAAATTTAAATGGCTCTTTTTCCCTTTTTGGTGGCAGCTTGCTGGAAACATGAAAGGGTCTTTTTTAGCCTGAGGGTTTGTTTCACTCATCTCGACATATCAGAACCCCAAAAATTTCCTTCTCTATCATTTTGTAACCTAACACATCTCTTTTGACCATCTTTATTTTACCTCTTTTGACCATATTTGGCATGACAAACTCCTTGGGATGAGTATGGAATCTTTGCAAACAGTGATATCTTCAGGAACCCTTTGCTGTCATTATGGAGTCCAAACTTACCCTTTCACCTTCTTTGATCACCTTACCAAAATCCTAGGTTTATGGGATGCTTGAGGACAATTATCAATGTTGTCTTCTAAGTTCTCTATACCCCTTTCAAGTTCATTCATTTATGTCCAGTTCACCTCACCTTTTTCCCTTTTTCATCTAAAATTTCTAAAAAACTTCTTCCATGTTTGGTTCCCTTGGTGTGCCTCCTTCATGTGGTTTGCTGCATTGGATTCTTGCTTGGTACACTGCTAGCCCAATCAGGCTTAGAAACCCTGATTTTCCTTGAACACAAACTGCTCCCTCTATCTTTGCTATGAATGTCTTCATTGAGGAGCAGGCCTCTTACCTTACCAATTTTCTGCTGATAGTTACTTTAACACTCCTGCAGAAATGTCAAAATGCACAGTTGCCTTTTGCAGAACTTGAACTTGATAAGGTGGTCTTCTTAGGAGATTTTCTGATTTTTCTTGAACAACCATGTGCTGATCTTGTCTTGCATTTGAACCAGCTTCTAGCACAGGAAGAGTAGAGCTTCAAACACCAATGAAAACCCTACAACCTATGAAAACCTAATGACCTAGTGGGATGATCCTTTGACTTGGTCTTTGACTGAAAGCTTGGCTTGGGGTCTTCAAGTGTAAGAAACAGAGTTTTTGACAAATTGATGTATTGAAGATCCAAAATCCAGTGTACTTGATTTGTCTAAAGAGCCTACAGAGATAGTTTTGAGACCATCAATGCTCGAGGAACCTGGTGAACATGGGAAGGAAAAGTTGATTGGTAATCCTAGATGGAAAGTGGAAGGGTGAGGCAAAGGAAAAACATAGTGTTGAGGTCATAGGTGGGAAAATAGGATGTGGATGAGTGGCATAAACCCATGAGGGGTCTTTTAGGAGTGGTAGGTTGATTATTGAATGACAGAATAGTATAATAGTGAAAAAATTGGTATAAGGATAATGAAGGCAGTGAGATTTCTAAAACTCACAATATTCAGGAATCTTGCTTTTAGAAATCTAGGACAAGTATTTAGTCATCTACAAATAGAAAAAATTATTGATGACTAATAGTGGCTCCACTTGGGGAGGGCAGCTCCTTATCAGGAGGTGTCTAGAACTTTAGACATCAAATCTCTAAGTTTTGAAGACCAGTGCCTTATCCATTGGGCATATTTCTCTTCTTACATTTGTTGATGTTTCTCTTGAAGCTATGATCTTAAGAATCTGAAAGACATGTTTGCTTCAACTTCATTTATACCTACCCATCATACTTTTGCCTATCATTTTTTCTTCTTGTGTGTGCACTTGGACAGGTAAACCCTTGACATTTTTTTTTTTGAAAGAAAAAAAAACTATCTACTTGTATCCTTATCACTTCCAAGAGTTTAGATAATGCTGATGAACTCTTTTATTCTCTACCTAGACTATTCATCTGTCAAATTTAAGCTGTTTGACAGACTTCATTCTCTAATCTACTAGCATCAAATTAAAAACATGATTTAAACTAGGATTAAGCAATTTGATTTACCATGGGTTGTGGCATTGGGACAAGCTGCACATAGACATTATTTTTGTACAAACAAAACTAGAAAGTATGAGGGCTGTGTTTTATCATTTGTTGGTCATCCCTATCTTTCTCTTTGGTTCAGATTTGAGCATTGAGAACCAACATCTTTCTTCCTTATCTATTCCTATTGACAAGTCAAGCTTAAATGATTTTACAAGCGTTCTTTCACTAACCTATCAGCAAAAATTCGAACATGTTCAACCATGATTAGGCTAGATGACTGAACAAGACTCTTTTCTTAGAAAGTAGTGGCATTTAGGCTTGCATGCTTTCAGCAGTGCTCTTTTTTGGGTATGGGGTTGTACCTATTCTTTTACTTCCCTCTTTTTCTTTCTTTCTTTCTTTTTGTGTTTTTGTTTTACTGATCTTTCATCAAGCAATGTTATGTACAATGAATGAAAGCTTCAAGCTAGGAATTATGACAATAATAGTGCTTGAGCATCCTGCCATTGACAGGACCTCTAAATAACTCTACTCCATCCATCTCTTGTACAAAGAAAGCATTGTTATCTCTAACTGAACGAATGATGTAAGGACCCTTCCACAAATTCTCAAATTTTCCATGCTTGCCTTTGTCCTCTCCCCTTGAGCCCCATTTTAGAACTGTGTCTCCAATCTGGAAGTAATTGGATTTGGTCCTTCTGTCAAAGATATTTTTGATGTTTTCTTGTACTGCTTGTGTCCTTTTGTAAACTTCCTCCCTTGTGTTGGGGTTCCTGTGTTTTGGAAGATTGGCAAATCCAAAAGACAAGACAACATCAAACCACTTTGGGATCCTAGGATCTAGCCCTCCTGGATCCAGAGAGGGATCTCTCTATAAATGTAAAGAATGATATATCTTTAAGGTCAGTTTATGGTATTAGGCTAGGTATGAAGCACAGGGGTTTTTGTTTTTTTGATTGGGCAAGGATATGATGAAGGTGAAGGAAGTCTATATGAAGGGTGAAGGTGTAAATAGGTGGAAGAATGGTTCGGCTAATAAGATAGGCAAGGAGCAGCTTTAATCCATTGGGCTATGGAGTCATAAGAGGATTTAATTGAAACAACAAGGTTCAAGAGTGGTCCATGTGGCAAGTCATCTATGTAAAAAAATCTCTTTAATGTTTCTAGGATGGCTGATTTGCAATATACCTTTGATCCTTTTGGGGTCTATTTTGATTCCTTTTTCAGAAATGATGTGGCCTAAGAGTTTTCCTTCCTAAAGACCAAACAATGTTTTCTTAGGATTCAAAGAAAGGCCATACTTCCTACATTTTTCAAAGAATTTTCTCAAGTGGACTAAGTGTTCTTCATCAGTCTTAGAATAGACAGTGATGTCATCAAGGTATATGACTATAAAGTAACTTATGTCTTCTGAAAAAGATATGTCCATGGCCCTTTGAAAAGTGGCCCCTGCATTCATTAACCCAAAGGGCATTTTAACATACATGAATGTGCCCCAAGGTGTAGTGAAAGAATTTTTGCGCTGATCACTTGGAAGTACTAGAACTTGATTGTAACCTGAAAAGCCATCAAGCAATGATATTCTCTTAGAGCCAACCACCCTTTGCAATATATGATCCATTTTGGGGAAAGGATGGTTATATTTTAGGGAGGCTTTGTTAAAATTTCTAAATTCAATGCACAGCCTAATCTCCCCGGTATTCTTCCTAACTAACACAAGTTTTGAAACCCATTCCGAGTACCTAAGAGGGACTATGATCCCAGCATCATACATCTTTTTAATCTCTTTCTCAACTAAAGGTACTAGGATGGGGTTTATTCTTCTCAATTTTTGTTTGAATGGTTTTTTGTTTTCCTTGAGAGGAATTTTATGTTGAATAATTCTTGTGTCATAGGACTTCAAGTCCTCATATCCCCATGAAAACACATCTTTAAAATCTTTAAAAAGCTCAATATATTTCTGTTTTATGTGAGGAGGAAGAGTTTTGGACAGCTTGATAATTTTGGGTTCTTTTATGCTGCCTATGTTATATTCTTCTACATTAGTCTCAGTAGATTCCATCTTTGGCTTTCTAGCCACATCATTAAAATCAAACAACTCTTCTAACGGTGTAAAGCCCCTTGGTAATGTATCATATTTACATTGTAAAACCTCAACGTCCTTTTGATCTAGATTTTCAAAAAATTCTTCCTCATAAGGATGTTCAAGCAGATTTATATCAACAGTAGAGGACAACTCTGTTTTGTGGGCTTGTTTTTCAGCAAAATAATCTTCTTCATGCCCTAAGCTTGGTTTCAGTATTGCAAATTCATTCTTAGATTGCAGAAAGTCATCAATTTGTTTATCACCCTCAAACACTTGCCAATAGTCTACGTTGTCAGGTACTATAGACCGGTTTTTTACTTTGACGGTGTATTGTTCATTTGCATGGGGTATTTGGCAATTGTTGGTAGCAAAGGTAAGCTCATTGGCAAGGCTATTTTGAGGTCTAGGGATGAAAGTGAGTTCATATTTCTCAAAGGTTTTGAGGAGGTCTAGGGAAGCATTCCTATACTCTCTTAGTCTAGGATTCTTGGCTGAATACTCCCCTTTGATTTTCCTAATGACCAACTCTGAATCTCTTTTGTCTGAGATCTTCTTAGCTCCTATGTTTTTTATCAAATGTAAACCAAGGAGGAGAGCCTCGTACTCTGCAATGTTGCATTAGGGGAACTTTGAGGTCTAAAATGGGCCTCCTAAGAAAAATGTACAAAAAAAATAAACTTTATAAGAACCAATAGGATTCAATATGATGATGTCAACTATGGGGGATGATTCACCATTTTTTAAGTAAAAGGGTAAAAATATTAAAAAATAATAAAATAATAAAACTACTTTTTCAACTCGTATTTTCAACTTATCTCCCAAAGTTTTTACTCAAATTTCGAGTGGGATTACTCGTTGGATGCAAAATTTAATTCCTCATCCAAGGAGTACCCATGTTTCATACTTTCGATGGACCCTGCTACATGAAAAAATGATAAATACATTAAAAAAAAAAAAAACATGATTACAATCACGTTTTTCATGTATTTCTCATTTTTCGTGTAGTATGACTCATCGAAAGTTTGCAACATGGGTACTCCTTGGATGAGGAATTAAATTTTGCATCCAACGAGTACTCCTGCTCAAAATTTGAGTAAAAAATTTGGGAGATAAGTTTAAAATATGAGTTGAAAAAGTAGTTTTTTCATTTTTCCCTCTAAAATTTGATTATGTCATCAAAATTTATTTGATTTTTTGCACTATTATTTTATAATTTCCTTAGGAGGCCCATTTGAGACCTCAAAATTCCCCTAATGTTAGTGCATTGAAAATTTAGTTTGTAGGAATGGCCTTCATTTGTGGTATGTATCCAGACACTAGCTCCTGAACCAGCTTTGCCACAAGAGCCATCAAAGCTCATGTTCTAAAGTGTTTCCAGTTCATATTCTCCACTATGTTGTTGTTCAGGGCTGCTAGAGTTTTGGCTGTTGAATTCTTCTTGCAATGTCTGGTTTGACTGTTGTGGTATGCCTAGATCTCTCTCAATTTCATTTACTTGCTCATCAATGTCTTTTTCATTGTATAAGATGAATTTGTCAAGATCTGAATGGATGGAATAAATAGGGGTGTTGTTATCAGTCAAGTTTAGAGTATTGGTATCATTACCTATGTTCAAAACTTTCAAAACTTGGGACCTGTACATATCTTGGGTTACTGGATCAGTGAGAGGTATGGTTACTTTGATTTTGGAAATATCTCCCTCAAAACTGAAAGGTATTTGTGTTTTGGGCATATTTACATCAGTTTTATCAACCATAATTTTTTCTACAAGTTTAGTTTTCTAATTCTGATTTGGGACTTTAGACAAAAGAGTTTTCTCTGGGCCACTAGTAGATGTACTAGGGCAGCTTGGGTCACCACTTTGCTGGCTGATTTTGTCTTTGTTTGGATCAGTCTTCTTAGCCATGGTGTTTGTGTTGTCTGCTGTCCTCTTAGGAGGATTTTCAGGGGTCTTCCTTACAACAGTGTCTAATTTGTTTTTCTTGGAGACATCTTGGTTCTTTTTGCTCCTAAGGTCATATTGCATAAGGACCTCCATTATGGCATTCTCAAATCCTAATTTGTAGTCTTTAGAATTCTCAAAGTTTGTTTCAGTTTGATGCGAGGAAAATAGACCTTGTTCCTCTTCTGTAAGGAAAACATCACCCTCATTGTCAGAACCTATCAGATTTACATGCTTTTATTCTAACTTTTCAGTTTCTCTTTCCTCTTCATCTACATAGTTGTCTTGGAAAGGAGGCCTGATTTGTTGGTAATCATCTCTCTGTCTGATTTGGGGAGGGTCTCTCCTAAAGTTTTGATTCCTATTTCTGTTTTATGGATTTGCTTGGTTTTCCCTAGGAGGTGTTCTTTCATTTAAGTTTATCCTCTCCATCATTCTCTCCATTGTTCTAACTAGGCTATCAATTTTGGCATCAGATGAAGAGGTTGAGGCCATAGTTTCATCTTTGTAGGTAGCCCTCTTTTCAATCAGGTTGGCCTCTGCACTCACAACTCCCCTTTGCATGTCTTCTAAAGTTAGGGGATCTCTTTCTCTCAATTGGTAGGTCATGTCTGGATCAAAGCCTTTTAGAAATTTCACTAGTGCTAGGCATTGTGGGGGTTTCATGTGAGGTGGGAGGGCATTGTACACACTATTGAACCTAGTGCAATAGTATTGGACACTTTCCTCAACATTTCTCTTAAGGTTGTTATATTCTAAGAGGATTTGGAGAGGGTTTTTGTTAATTTCCCACTTGTTTAAGAATGTATGGTAAAGGGAAGAGAGATCATGTATGCTGTTAGGGGTCAAGCTTTTAAACCATTTCTTGGCTTCTCCTCCTAAGATTTGGGAAAACATCCTCATTTTAATGGTCTCCTCTTCTATCTCTTGGTAGTCAAAGGCATCATTCATCCTATCTACATGCTGTTGGGCAGTGGTAGATTCAGCTCCAGTAAAGTGAGGGATTTTGGATTGGTAGCCATGTGGCAAAGGTAACAAAGGTTGTGGTAGCACCAGGGGGATATACCATGCTACCATGATGGGAGGAAATGGAATCCAAGGAGGGTTAACAAGGGGAGGGTTTGTGAGAGGAGGTGGAGGATGAAATGGAGTGGTTTCCACAGTGGTGGTATGAATGGGTGTAGTGGAAGTACTTGGACCAACAAATTGATTTTGAGCAGATTTGGAATAGAATGAGCCAAAGTGATGGAGGAGCTGAAAATCAGGAGGAGTGGAAGGAGAGGCTTCTCTACTAAGGCTCTGCTGCAAATTTATGGGCTCATGGTTAGTATGGTCAATCCTACTTTGTGACTTAGTTCTAAAAAGGTTTCTTGTATGGTGTAAGTCAAATTGGGGGTCTTGCAAGGCCGTGAGATGTTCGGGGACAGAACTTGCTCTATGAATGGTCCTAACAATAGTTGAATCTTCAGTCCTAGAAGTTTTCCACAAAATATTTTTTGGGTCATCAACTATGGTAGGATGGTTTTGGTTCGGGTGAGATCTGGTACTGATCCTTTGTGAAGCCAGATTTCAAACCCAAAGTGTAGAGAGGCTGAAATTTTATGACTTTTTTCGGAAGGCTAACCTCTCTTAGTGTTTGCTAAACTCACACATTGTGTGACTAGGTCTCTAAATTTCTTAGGGCTGATTTGTCACAATCCTAAGGAAGTCTATGAGAACTAGTAAAGTTAGTAGGCCTACTGAAAGATAGTGGAGTTGCTAGGTGGATGATTTTTACTATTTTTGAGGATATGTACTTGTGGTCCACCACCAAAAATTTGCAAAAAAAAAACCAATCTAGGTATTTTTTGGGGTTTTCTGAGTTCCTTGATGTAGCCCTAAGGTTTCTATGAGTGTCCTCCAGATGAGTCATCATTTTGCTAGAATGGTGAAACAATTAGATTCTACTTTTGGCTAACACTTGAGTTTTATAAGATTTGATAAGGGTTTTTGAAGTCCCAAGGAGTACTTAGATTGTGACTAACTCAGAAGATCCCACCATGATCACCATGATGTTAGGTCCCCATAATTTGTTAGATTGGTGAGAACAAATGAACATGGGTAACATCAGACCAGTATTTGGAGTCCTAGGACCTAGCCTTCTTGGACTTAGAGAGCACTCTCTCTATTTTGTGCAAAGGATGTGAACTTGTTTGCTTTTAGTGTTTGATTTTAGGCTAGTTGTTAAGTTTAGGTTTTGTTTGTTTGTTTTGGTTGGGTAGATGATCAAGTAGAATAGATGGAGTGAGAGATCTTCAAGTCATTGGGATATGGAGTCTACGAAAGGTCATGGATATTTCAACAATGAATCAGGGTGCATCACAGGGAAAATCTAACATGGTCAAATGGATCTTCAAGGTTTGTGTGAGATGAAATGAACATCAAGTTTGTGAACATAGTAGGGAAAAGGGCAGTTAAGAATCCTTTGTCAAATACCTTTAAACAAGAAGGGTCTTTAGTGCTACTCAACATAAAGAAGTAATCATAAGACAGGGAAAACCAATAACTCTTTGATTAAACTCAAGCAAATAAGCATTTAAGACAAACAATTCAGTGAACTATAGAAGGCAAGAAACTTGTTTAACTTCTAGTGATTTCACCTTCAAGGTTAGAAAACATTTAAGATAGACATATAACATAGATAAAAGAAGAGGGAACTCCTAAACATCATTGATCAAGCTATAAAGACCTTCAAGGCAACCTTTCAATAATGGACAAAGGGCATGATCAAAACACAACCTCTTTGGCTAAACCTAATCAGTGATGCTTCAAAGAAAGATCTCAAGAACAATATTTAAGTAACATCAAAAAAGAAGAGATAACCATAAAACATCTTTGGCATCTACTGTATTGAATCATTCATGACATAAACAAGCATAAGTGGGTCTAGAGAGCAACTAAGAATTCTCTAAACTGACCTAGTAGAGAAAAACATAGAGGCAGTGAAGACCAAACAAAGCTAAGGTACATTTGAAAAACATTTCTTAGTCTAAAACCTTTGTCATATTGAAATATAGAAGGATGTAACAAAATGATACATAAGAAAACAAGAACTAAATAGAAACACATCACCATTAACCATGCTCAAGGATCCTACAAGCAAGCCTTCTCCATCATTAATCAAAACAAGCCATCCACAAATTCCACAACACCAATTTCTCTTCAATCTCCAAAAAACTATGTATTACTCACAAGAGTCATCAAATTCCAACCTTTTACAATAAGAACCTCATGCTATTTTTATCTAGAAAAGGAGGGAAAAAACCCTAACTAGGGTTTTAAATGTCAAAAATACCCATAAATGTCATTTATGTCTAAGATACCATGCAAGGCCCAAGACATAAAATATCTAATGAAATAAATGAAAAAATAACTCCTAACACCTAACTTTGGAGTGATTTTCCACAAAAAACACTAAAATATATTTTTCCATAAATGAGTGTCTTTTTTTGACTTTTTGCACAAAAGGGCGCAACAGTGAGGTCTGAAGGCGTAGCCCCAGCACAGGAAAACTAGGTCCACTTGCAGCCAAGTTTTGATGGCCTTCCCGATGTCAGAATTGGCTCCGTGATGGCTCAGTGGAAAGCCTGTTGAGACTAATTTCGAAAAATACCCTTGGTTTTCTGATTGGGCTCCATTAACCTGTTCAAAAATTAAATCTCCCAACGTTGTTCAAGGCGCAGCACCAGTCCTAAAAACATGGTAGAAAGGTGAAAAATGGCATGTTTTTGGGCCTTTTGAGGGACCAAAAATGCTCCAAATGCTTTGAAATTTGGTTAGCATGCTGTACTTGAGCTGAGGATTCCAAAAATGTAAATTTTTCCCCTTGAGGATGCTTTTAGGAAAAGCGTAGCGCCAAGGGTGCTGCACTTTCGACCCTTAATATCAGTAAAAAATACATAAGTGCAAAAATGATGCGAAAACTTGAAATTTTTTTGCTGATTATGTTTGGAATGTCTTGTAGGGGATGGATCAATAAGAATTTCAAGGCTTCATTTTTTATTTTTTCTTCTTTAGGACTTTCCCTCATTGGCACCTGCCTCATTGTGTTCAATATTATCTCTGTTGTCCTTGCTGTTTTGATCAGTGTCAACATCATCCTCATCATCATAGTTGTGAGCCTCATTGTTAGCCTCACTGGTATCTCTATTGTTATTATCTTCATTTTTGTACTCACCTTATCTACTGACTTGTGCCTTATCAGTATTTGTTCCACTGTCCTTTGTTTCCATGTTTTCTGCAACATTTACACTCTCCATGCTGACCTCATTGCTCTTTCCTTTACTGTCTTTATCTTTGTCATGATCCTCAATGCTCTTTTGACCTACTGGAATTATGATTTTCTATTTCATTTACCTTTGTACTAGCATCTTTACTATCTTTTGCATTGCTTTTTTTCTCATCACACTCTGTCTTATTGATATCTGCCTCTTCATTCCACTGATGTCAAACTGATAGAAAAGAGGGCATGTGATGTCACTCTGTTTTGAACAAAACCATAGGAATTGCACAAAAAACCCCTTGATTGTGCTTAGAAGACCCTTGGAAGTGATTTATAGGTGATTCGAGGTGATTTGGCTAGTTTTTAATGCTTAGAAGGCTTTCTGGCCAAAGGTGCAGTGCCTGCCCGAGCTGTCGGGTCTGCCTGCACATGGATTCGGGCGAGCTAGAGCAAAGGCGCAACGCCTGCCTAGTGAGTCTAGGTGTTGGGTCAGGCTTGAACGTGTAGTGCCTGCATGTGTTTCGGGCCTATCGGTCCGCCCTGCCCAACCCGTAGCGCCTGTCGGAATGCCTCTGCACGAGCTTGTCGGGATTCCTGGGCGTATGCGCAACGTGCCTCTGAACGTGCAACGCGTGTCTCTAAACGCGCAGCGTAGTGTAATTTTTTACAGGGAATTCCTCCGAACGCGCAGCGCCTGACCCTGAACGCATAGCGCCGACCTCAATGCGCAACACTGGGTGGACTTGCCCAATTTTGACCAAAAACTCAGAGTTTTCTCTCTTGGATGCTCAGATAACCTTTGCAGGTGCACAATGAGTTATGTGGAGAACAAAATGGTCCTTAATAGCCTAGGAAATTAAATCAAACTCTGAGAACCCACTTTGCTAATGTTTTTTACTCCCTTTCTTTTAACTGATATCCCCTTAACCCATTTTTGTTGTAGGTGGCTTAAAAACATTTAAATGGATCTTTTTCCCTTTTTGGTGGGAGCTTGCTGGAAACATGAAAGGGTCTTTTTTAGCCTGAGGGTATGTTTCACTCATCTTGACATATCAGAACCCAAAAAGCTTCCTTCTTTATCATTTTGAAACCTAACGCATCTCTTTTGACCATCTTCATTTTACCTCTTTTGACCATCTTTGGCATGACAAAATCCTTGGGATGAGTATGGAATCTTTGCAAACAGTGATATCTTTAGGAACCCTTTGCTATCATTATGGAGTCCAAACTTACCCTTTCACCTTATTTGATCACCTTACCAAAATCCTAGGTTTATGGGATGCTTGAGGACAATTATCAATGTTGTCTTCTAAGTTCTCTATACCCCTTTCAAGTTCATTAATTTCTGTCCATTTCACCTCACCTTTTTCCCCTTTTCATCTAAAATTTCTAAAAAACTTCTTCCATATTTGGTTCTCTTGGTGTGTCTCCTTCATGTGGTTTGCTGCATTGGATCCTTGCTTGGCACACTGCCGGCCCAATCAGGCTTAGAAACCTTGATTTTCCTTGTACACAAACTGCTCCCTCTATCTTTTTTGTGAATGTCTTCATTAAGGAGTAGGCCTCTTACCTTACCAATTTTCTGCTGATAGTCACTTTAACACTCCTGCAGAAATGTCAAAATGCACAGTTTCCTTTTGCAGAACTTGAACTTGATAAGGTGGTATTCTTAGGAGATTTTCTGATTTTTCTTGGACAACCATCTGTTGATATTGTCTTGCATTTGAACCAGCTTCTAGCACATGAAAATCAGAGCTTCAAACACCATTGAAAACCCTACAACCTATGAAACCCTAATGACCTAGTGGGAGGATCCTTTGACTTGGTCTTTGACTGAAAGCTTGGCTTGGGGTCTTCAAGTGTAAGAAACAGAGTTTTTGACAAATTGATGTATTGAAGATCCAAAATCCAATGTACTTGATTTATCTAAAGATCCTACAGAGATAGTTTTGAGACCATCAATGCTTGAGGAACCTAGTGAACATGGGAAGGAAAAGTTGATTGGTAATCCTAGATGGAAAGTGGAAGGGTGAGGCAAAGGAAAAACATAGTGCTGAGGTCATAGGTGGGAAAATAGGATGTGGATGAGTGGAATAAGCCCATGAGGGGTCTTTTAGGAGTGGCAGGTTGATCATGGAATGACATAATAGTAGAATAGTGAAAAATTTGGTATAAGGATAATGAAGGCAGAGTGATTTCTAAAACTCACAATATTCAGGAATCTTGTTTTTAGAAATCTAGGACAAGTATTTAGTCATCTACAAATAGAAAAACTTACTGATGACTAACAGTGTCATCATTAAAGATATTTGTCGATTGTGTGCTTGACGATATATTCTGAAGGACATTGGTCGACGTTGATTGGTTTGTCTATTTTATTTGAAGGGGTGTCCTAGTGGATTGAACTGGTGATTACCTACATCGAGTGGGGTCTATAATTGATAAGTGACATTATTTTTCCTTTTATACATATTTTATTGAGGTTTTTTCAGACACTACTACATAAGGTATTTTTTGGTAATGCTCTCTACTTTGGTGCACATATAGGAGGGATTGCAGAGTGTCAGCAGTGTAAGTTGAACAACTGGCCTTTACATTTATCGTTAGGATGTCACTTGATACTGGAGGAAACTGGGGTAGTCAAGTGTCATTAATCGATGTGTTGGTACATGTGACTATTGAGGCCAAGAGTTGTGGATGTCCCAATTCAGGAGTCCAATACTCTAGGAAATCTCCTATAAATGCAACTATACATGTGGATTCAAATGTTTCTATATCCCCGCCACTTATTGAATCCGAATGTGGTAATCCATGAAAAATGTTTTTCCATCGTTCGTGGAAAAAGAAGGCAGTTAAGGTTGGTTAATATTATCAAAAAGTTTCTTTTCATTTCGATGGTTTTTAGGACCGAGTGGTTGGATTACACCAATGGGATGTGGTGGGTAAGTGGTCTTATGTGCGAATGGATGGCTCTGAGATAACATCCTAGGTTAAATAACATCGATAATTTATTCTTAAGTACTCTCATCTTTTTAACATTTTATACAATCAGTGGTTCTGCTTCCACTTTATGAATGATGATGATATTGCAAAGATTTTGGGATCGTATTGGGTTCATGGTCATGGTTTCCTCTCTTTACATCACTCGCATGTGGGATTTGAACCATACGTGGAATTTCCACTGAAGAAATTGGTTTAGGCTAAACTCCTTGGTTTACCCCTCGTATTCTACTCACGTGAATTACTGATGATGGTCAATAATTCCATTGGTAAATTTGCTTTCCTGGAGGAAGCAAGCCTGTTATAGAGAGATAAATGTATCACATGGATTTTGGTGGAGGTGGACTTCAATGCTGGCCTTTACGCGAAGGTGGAGCTCAATTGGAGTGACTTCTATACTAGGTAACGAATTGAATATTGGGCAATTCCTTTTCACTGTCTAGGTTGTCATAATGTTGGGAATCTTATTGCTGAGTGCCCACATATATTTGGAAATCGGTGACATGGAATATCATAAACTTTCTACGATGGGGGTTGTCCATTGATATCTATACACTCTCCAGTGGCTCAAGAGATTGGTCAAAAATCTCTCAGGTAAGCTTAAAATCACAACACCTATCAAATGTCTTGAGAAAAATTTTCATATTGATTTCATATCGGGTATTATTTCTCTTAGTAATTCTACATTTTATCCTTTACATATTGTTTCTCTGCATACTCAGCTACCACATTATGATTGTATTGAAAATTATTCATTTTTATCTGTACTAGACATTGATACCTATTTGGAAAATTTGGAATCTACCCACACTCTATATTTTGATGCGAATGAGATGACCTCCACTATTGACGACTCATTGACTCTTAGCCTTGACCCTGCTCACATTAAATTTGGGATTTTTTCTGGTGACCTTTCTCGTACTAATTCGGTGGGGAGTGATATCGATTTTATTTGCCTTCACCCTGATATCCATATGGAGAATTCACCAATTCATTCATCCCCCTCTCCTAAGATCTCTACCAATCCCAAATTTCGTTGTAATGTGACCATTAGGAAGGAACGATGTTCTAAACCTTTGAATTGTTCGAATGGGGTTGATACTGTTCTTCACAATATTTCTGCAACATTGGATCCTCGTCCATCATCTTCTGGTACATCATATTTTTTTTCTTCTTTCTCCCCTATTCAGGCTCTTAAAGATTATTTGCACAATTATGAGGGATTATCATGATAATCATGTCCTGAAACACCGAGGGCTTGGGGAGTGCTCAAAAAATCCTCGTACTCCGACACTTGATTAGGGTTAATCATATTTCAAAGGTCCATTATAATTAAGTTTAAAATTTACATAAATAGATTATTACCGAGTTGATGCACCCAATCCCTACGTTTAGCGCATCCTCTTCAGCATGCGGGTAACAACCAGTTGCACCATATTTCTCTCTCACTTGGTCAGCAACCCAACTGTCGGGGCATATAATTGGAATATTTTCTTTTAAATGATCGGGATAAGGCACACTTCTACTATTCAACTGTCGGAATTATTTCTTGTCACTATCCCATTTCATCCTCTTTTGTTCGTACAATGCGACCCACGGTTGTGTCACTTAGGAATTGTAAATAATGAATTTATTGATTTCTTCAATTTTTGCATTTGCTGATGAAATCAAACTGACATATAGTACACATGAGAAAAAAATATACATTACATCGAATTTCAAAATGAATATTTACTTTGTTTAAAAGTGAAAAATTATAAGTCGCTTACTCTTTATCAAGCGCATTTTTCCATTCGTTTGGAGAAGCTACCCTTCTCTTTTGTCTCTATCCCTTTCATCGTCCTAAATCACTGCACTTGGTTTGTTTTCGATTTGCTTGATGTACTCACTGGAATAATAGAAAGACTTATACGATATGTACCCCTTTGTGTTAGTGTGTTTTGTGCACGTATGTACGAAATCACACTAACTTAAGGGGTGTGGTTTTCCCTCTTAAGTTATTGGTCACAGACAGAAAATATATGGAGTCAAGCAAGTTAGTGGAACATGCTAGAACATAAACATACTAGATAGAGAAATAGCATGCATAATCAAACATAAAACTAAAACAAATAACACAAAAGCACTAAATAGATTAAAACAACTTCAATAATCCAAACGACGGCACTAAGGTCCCCTCTTATTGAGTGCTGGTGGGAAATGAGGATGAAAATTTAACCCACTTGCCAAGGGCCCCTTAGAACTTGGGGTTCTAAGTCACGATGCAAGGATGTATTTACTTCCGAGCTGCCTTGGCGCAAAGTCTCCCTCTCTCTACTATGGTGGACTGGAGTTTTTGGATGGCCAACAACTGAGTCCCCTCTATCTCTGCTCCGGATCACACACTGCTGGTATTGCTTGGGGAAATTCTGGACAGTATAACAATGTGATCTCTAATTTCTCATCTCTTGGTGGCCTTTTATAGGAGAATTAAAATCCTCCTTCCCTCTCTTGGTACATTTTGGATGGTGACCCAAGAGAGGAGGGTGATTCCATTATGTGCCACATTTATTCCATTATGTTTTCCCATAATTTCCTAAGGAGGCTTAGGTGGCTGTCCTTAGGTGGCTTCAAGTGTGGAATAGATTTCTTGGAGTGTGCTTTTGTGGTCCCAGAAAGTGACTTCTGGCACTCCCGGGATCACGCACGTTTTGGGTCAAAAGGCGCGCAAGGGTGCGTTTATCGAAGGATTTTGTGAGCAAAAGCATATTTGACTAGTTCAAATTTGATTTTTCCTCAGGCCTTAGAGATTTTTTAAATAATTTTAGATTCTCTAATGTCTCTCATCCCTGTAAATCCTTCTGCCTAACATTAAATAATTTTGTCTTTTCTTGTATGATTTTCCAGTGATAACACCCTCTGCCATAGACCCCTTGGTTTTTTCCCTTTTTCGAACAAAACCTTTCAATTTCTTCATGTATCTCTCTAATAATAACATCCAATGATAAGAAGCCACCCCAACTAATTCAACCTCATCTACTAGGTGGATTAGAAGATGAACCTGCAATTCCATGAAACTCGTTGGCGGTTCCTTCTCAAACATACAAAAAATGTCAACTATCTCTTGATGCCACCGTGGAATTCTAGCCACGTGAATCTCCTTTGATGTGATCCAACGTACAAATGAAAATAATTTATATAGGGCACATCCTAGGTCTTGTGGGAAGTCATGTTTTACACACCGAGACACGAACAAAGGATAATGACACTGCAAACTTATAAAATCATGGAATAATATACAAAATTAGTTATGTTTTATGATCCCTGCATGGCCTAAAATTGATTAATATAACAAGTAATAAAATCATGCTTTTGACATTATACGTACTCTTAGAATATTCAAATGGTCATGTGATTTCAACCCTGACAAATGGTTTTCCGTAGTGAAGCAGCGCCGTAGTGAAGACCCATATGAAGATGGAAATCTCACACCCATTATAAATTCCTTTGCCAAAGAAAGATCATCTTTTTTTGAAATCCATGGGACATCACCTTCTTTGAAATACCAATTAGACAGACCAGCCTCTGATCCCCTATTTTCTAATCATCTTGGCCAATGTTTCTTTTTAGTTTTTGAAGTAATAAGATCTTTTCTAATAACCAATGTGTGAATTATTTTCGATGGCATGTGCCTCCATAAAGAAGATGAAACATTTTTAAATATATGCATGGGATATAATAAGTGGGTAATATTAATATGCTCTCGATATGGGAGGTTATAAAAGATATATTTCCTTTTCATCCCAATGGGAAATTTCTCAACATAAGTGTTGAAGAATTATGGATCATCGAACATAGGCTCCCCATTTGACTCAAAAATTTCTATGAACTCATTCTCCTTCTCTCTCTCATATGCTCTAAGCCATTCAATTGGTGTCATTATTGTAGGCCTTTGGGTTCTCTCTTGTTTACCATTGAAAGAAGATGTTGCTCTTCTACAAGGGTGTTCTTCTGGGAGTAATACCATCGAGAAATCATAAACTAGCTTTCGTAGGTCGTTGGACCATATAGATTTTAGAGAAGGTCCACAACATTTACATCCATAATACCATTTTCTTACAAGACCAACGAAATTATTGTATACAATATGCATAGTACATTAAATAATATCATGAATATCAGGAAAATTACAACGAATTAAATAATTAATATGCGAAAGAATATTGTTACATATATAAACAAATCATAAACATGTAATTTACCAGATAAAACTCCTAAGCCTATATAATCATGTGTCGTGTAAGCACATATGCCATACAATGTAAAACTCCTCTCTGCTACGATGGGTCTTGATGCATCATATAAATTTTCCCCATCCCATAATTCCTTCAATTCATCTACCAGTGGTTGTAAGTAGACATCCATATTATTTACTTGCCTTCTACCACGGACTATGAGAGCCAACATAAGATGTTAATTCTTCACGGACAACCGTTGGGGGATAATTTTATTGATCACTACTATAGGCCAAACATAATAGTTGGTGTTCCGGAGGGAATATGGGTTGGTGCCATCCATGGCTATGCTAAGTTGTAGACTTTGTACATCATCCTTGAATTTTTCGGGCCATGTATCCTCTATATGCTTCATGGCTATTTAATCTGTTGGGATTCGCATAAATCCCAACTCAATTTTTTTTTAGGCTTGCCATCTCTGCAACATAGATAATTCTTTTCAATGAAAGAGCCTTTGAATCCTTGGGATTATAGGCATGTGCCTCAATATCTTAAAAGGAGGACCATGTGATGTACCCTTATTTTTTTATTTATCATACCTTTCATGCCTAAATTTTGGACACATCTCTTTTTCTGCAACTTCTCCTCTGTATAGAATACAATCATTTGTACATGCATGATATGATATGTACTCAACACCCAAAATTTTCAACAATTTCTTTGCCTCTTCACAACTACCGAGAAAGACATTATCACTCATAAGAACCTTATATTTTAATAACATGTTGTTGGTCATGGAAAATATTAAATGTACATCAATGCTGATAATTATTAATGTTCATAAAAATTACCATTTGTAATGTTGATTGTGTTACACGATTTCTCAAAATATAAGGGACTTGATGGTCAATTACCTCAAAATTTCTGAGAAACATGCATTCGACAAGCCAAAATTTTCTTTCAAGTTGTACAGTAACATCATTATCCCCAACTGGGTATACGTTGACTAACCACTAGGTCCAAAGAGAGGGGTGGTTGAAGCTAGTTTAAGGCTTTCGAAAAAGGTATAAGTGATATGAGCATCATCCCCTAGCTGGTCATTGTTCTGGAATGCATCTAACAACATTGTCTCCATGGAAATTGTATCCCTTAAGTAATCATCCTTATCAACCTCTATTTTATTGCCTCCATTGCCAACTTGTGAAGAAATACTATTGCTGTAGTCATTCCTAATTGGTGAATCTGAACGTAGTGGGAATTGAATAGGTGGTTGATACAACCATTCTTGGTATCATTTCTCTCTGATTTTTTCTCTTAATTCATCCTTTTCTCGATTGGACATTGTCGTGGGGTGCAACGGAAGATGGTAGGTAGGTTGGTCATCATTACTAGAATCCTAATAATTTCAAAAAATATATTTCAACATGATTAGTAAAAAACCGATGATATCAATTAGTAAGCACGTTAATGCGTGATTAATTGGTTTGACGTTGCAATAATTACATTATACCAAAAAATTATTATTACCATCATTTTCCTAGGATTGTGGCTAGAAGATGGCATGTTACAATTGGCAAGGTGAAGCGGTTGTCCATTTTCATTTACCAACTGCGCCTTATGGTGTGCTTCTCCTGATAAGAGCTTCCGACGTTTTGTAACTGTTTGAATATTTTGTGCATATGAACTCGATTCTGAATCAACATGAACCTGCAAATTTGTATACATTAATTTTATTCAGCTGATTGACATGGATAAAAAAATAAATTCAATTTGATGATGAAAATCTAAATAAAATCTGAAGTAATTACGTCTGGAGATGGATAGGGAGAAATCCACGGTGGACTTTGAGAAATATTATGGAATGAGATGGATTTTGAAGTCCATTTGATATAATTATGAGATTTTCTCCCTGCATTTTAGCAAAATCAATAATAAATTTGGGTGTACATACCTAAAAGTAATTTCGGTGCCTTGAAAAAGGACTTATTGTTATCGGTGATAACGTACTATTAAAAACACCAGTGCGGTTTTATTAATGGACGCACCGATGTTGTTAGTTAAAAAATGCACTGAATATCGGGAAAAAAAAAGTGCAAATTTATTTTTTTGAAGTGAAAAAAGTGATAAATTGAAAAATGGGCAGAAAATGATTTTCGGAAATATAATTTCATAAAAAAGTTCTTTAAATAGTAAAATCTATTCATTATTTCATTATTTTTGCAAAACGTTTCAGGGATGGATTTGCACGAGAGGCATTCCTGGAGCAAGAGAGCACGAGAGCTTTGTGGAGCAACAAAATACTTTTGAACAAAAACACTATTCAAAGAATCAGAATTTGAAACATCTGGTGATTCACATAAAAACCTTGTAGTATAGTAAAATTGTTAAATTTTATTGTAATAATTGTTTTTTTTATTGTTTCTATTATATTTAATACATCCATAGTAAAAATTTTAAATTTTACTGTGCATTTTACTAATAAAATCATTTACAATCTCTATTCCTATTTACATTTAATTACAATTCAGAAAAAAAAAACAAAAAAATACATTCTTACATTAAACCATTGCTTCTTCTTGTTTATGTGACTTCACAATTAGAGATTTTGATTTTAGATTTATAGGGATGGTATTACTATATATATAAGCGTATGACATCTAACCCTTGGGACCACTTGCAGATTTGGATTCAAATCCATGTCGGCCCTTGCACGATTATTTAAAAAACATTTTTTTTTAATTGGTGCGCACTGTTTAAAATAGCGCACTGGTGCGCGATTGTAGTATATCGCACCAGACGTGCATTGACAAAAAACATTGTTTGATAAAAATAGTTTTTTTATTAATTTATGTTTCTGTTAATCGGTGCTATGGTATTAATATAACACACCGAGTCTCTTTGTTGACAAAGAAAACCATACGATGTTTTTATTGTATTGGCGGTGCGTTTGTAAGAACCTATCGTACCACGTTCGGTGCGTAAGTTGCGAAAGGCGCACCGTTTTCTTGATTTTTTTTTTTGACCTGAAAATTATGTGATTTATTTATAAAATATTTTAGTGAATGGTACATGTTTCATATTGATAAAGAAATGGATGACAAGAGTTCAAGTAACAAAAATACTGATAGCATATCCACGAAAGAAAAAAAAATGCAAGTTCTTTGTAAATTCTTTACAAAAATTATTATTTTTAAACTATATGTAAGTTTAACTAATATTTATTGTGTAGTGTGTATCACACAAAGCCGCAAAATGACGAAACTCGATAAGATTATTTATGATCTAAGACCAGAAGAGCGTAAAAGCTCGATGGAAAAATTGCAGAGGGATGAATAAGGTGAATGAAAAAATACTATCGATCCAATATGAGTTTCTTTTTTAAATTTTCATTAATAATATACTTAAAAATATTAGATAACATGTGTCAAACAATATATCAATTTATATATGTTTAATGTTCTACAGGGAGCAACAACGAAGAAAAGGAATGTTGTTCTAAGAAAATAAAAAAATAGAACATGAAAATGAAAATGAATTGCTCCTTAGCTCATCTAGAGTGGCATTGGAGGTTAATGAAAGGGGGAATTTTTTTTTAAAAACTTGGAGGAATCTAGTGGAACGAATGTATAGATGTTATTTCCACTTACAATAAAAAAATCAATCCAATGATTCCTAGACCCAAATTTTATTTAAACTACACGATGAGTTTGCAGAGAATTGGTCAATGAGACATGCCAGACTTTTAATAGAAAAAAATACAACAACAAAAAGAAGGATTGAAAAAGCAATATTCCTTTAAATGTTTTTCTAGAATTATATGTATATATTACTACAAAGAAAACATTTATAAATATCAATTTTGTTATATTTACTTTTCATATATCAATATAAAAATTAAATAGTTTACTGTCATGTTACATTTTCAGGAAGATTATGAAAATCTCAAAGGATGAACGAGCTGATATCAGAAATATGCCAGTAGGAATGTCCAAAAAGGTGTACAAGGAGATGGTCAAAGAAATGGACATAATTGCATCGCACGAGGAGCCATCTCAACAACAATGTGCTTCAAATGTAATATGTAATAATTTTATTTTTTGATTAGGTACAATAAATAAACAATTTAGCATTAAATATTAATTTTCAAGTATTTTCTTGCAGAAAAGAAAAGAAAATGGAACCCATTCAGCACATAAAATTGGACGACAAGGAAGAAAATATTTGATATCTATGTTTGTGAGTAATTTTTACTTCCTTATAACAACTTAACTAGATTTTTTTTTTTTTAAATATTTTAAGTTGTTTTACAACAATCATCATTGAATGTCTTTAAACAGGTGCTAACATACAAAGAAGAACCACCAGAAGAATTGATTGACATTGGGTTAGATATGGGTTGTGAGTATATGTTGGCATATCATAAATTAATTGTGGAATTTATAAGCATCTATCTTGTTTTACTTAGCTTCGTCTATAATTAATAGATTTTTTTTTTTATTATATTAAATCTATGATTTGTTATGGGTTATAAAACTTGCAGGAAACAAAGTATGGAACTGCGCCAACAAATGAATTGTTGAGAGATGGCATGAAATTTGGTTTTGAAATAATATGTATAGTTCACGAGTCAATTATTTCTATGGTACATTTATTTCGATTTACATTGATGTATATTATTTAATATCTCAATTTTTATTATTCTCACCAATGTATATACACTCATTACACTTTATTTTGATGTTTGTAGATGGAACTTGAAGAAGAAGAAAACAATCAACACAATGAACAAAATATTCCGCCAAATAACACAAGTCATGGAAGTAGCTCGAGCAGTGACAACAGTTCCAACGAAGAATGATAATCAATATGTTTGCATATCAAAGCAAGGCATTGTATTTTTTGAAACATTTGTCTGTGAAATTAGATATTTTGTTTAATTTAATGGACATAGTGTCCCAATTTAAAGACAAAGGGATACCAATAACTGTCCCATTTTGTATGACAAAGAGTGTCTTATATATATATATATATATATATATATATATACATTTTAATTTATTCTATTGTGTTCTCCATTGTCACTGTGAAATGCTACACCAATGATTAAATATTATAATGAAGAGATGCCAAATTTGATGATATGATAAAAAAAATTCATCCAAACATCACATTTAAATGCAATAATAAAAATTTAATTGATATGAATACTGCTATAATATATGTGTCGACTTTTGGTGAATAATGAATTTTTAAAAATCACAATAATTGCACTATCACAGGTCGATGTTTCTAAAAAATAGAAAATGAACACCAGTGCATGTTAGTGTGCACCAGAAAGTTTGTATGATATTACGCACTAATGTGTTTCTATGACCTATGGGCACCACACCAAATACCAATACCCATTAGAACACATGGTGCACTTTATTGACGACTACCACCCGAGCGGGCGGATAGGCGTTGCATGCACCTGTATGGTTTTCCTTTAACACGTTGGTGTGTTTTTACAACTTAATGTCCCGATGCACTTTAACACCTAAATTACCCAATGCGTTTTTACACTTTAACGGTGCTGGTGCATGCAACTTCTATCAGCCCAGTGCATCTTTGTGGGTGACACGCACCAGGACGTTGAAAATTCCTCGAGGCTTCCAAAATTTATTTTCCATCCCAGTGCTTGGTATATTTACAGTACAGGTGCGTACAGGGTAAAACACACTGGTGCGTTCACACATGAGGCACGCATCAATGAGAAAAACATCTATAAAAACCCCCGGCTGCCCAGGTTTTTTTAGTTCTATTGAATTTATGTTAGAAGCTCTATCCAAACCTCCGTTACCAAAAACGAATGTTGTAGCAAATGTTTTTTTTTTAATTTTTGCCAATTTTATAACACTAAAACCTCCTTTATAACCTCTGCTAAAGGGTCTTTTCCTTGTAGTGTGAAGTGTATTGCAGAGTTGTCTTTATCAACAGATGTCCCTATTAGTGTTAGTCCTTACATCCTGTCATGAGTGATCAGATGGGATCTTATCATGTCTTGTTAGGGTCCCATAGTCAAATTTTTGTCATTTCATTAGGTCTTTTAGAAAAAAATTGGTCACTAGGTATTAGGTCTAGGACTATTTTCCACTCCTTCCAAAATTTTCATATGTTGGTCCATGTCATCACTTAGCTGAGTGCATCATCATTCAGAGATTATCATCATAATTCCAGTCATCACTATCATGATTTCATTCAGTTCAGTGTCTCCATTAGGTCATTAGGGTTTCAAGGTCACCAAATTTGACATTTCATGCATAAATCGGGCAAATTATAGGAGTGGTAATAGGAAATTTTCTTCAATAAATTGTGATTTCCAAAATGTAATTTTATGTTTCTATATGTAATAAGTACTTCATGTTCCAAAAGTTGCAGTTCAAGTTTTGAAAAATCTAAAAAGTTCCAAAGCAGCTACAATGTTTCTAAAGGTTACAAAGTTCACAAATGAAAGTCATGCTAGAAAAATACATGTGTAGGCCATCATCATTCAAAAGGAGCCATTTAATGTTTATAAAAGGGCCAAAAAGACACAAAGATATTTCATTTGCACTCTTATGTCCTCCTATCATCGAGCTCTCACTTCACATTGGAAAGAAATTCACTTTTTTTACCTCACATTAGAAAAAACCTCAGTTCTATGTGCATAGAAGAACTGCGATGCGCTTATGGAGGAGCTTGTTGCGCATACAAAGACTATGCTGCACACATGTGGCTTTCACTGTGCATGGGGCAGAGTGGTCCAGAAATCAATTTTATCAGTCAAATTTGGATTTTGAAGGTTCCTCTTCATCCATTTAAGCCTCCAAGCTTCTTCCAAAGGTAATTGAAGCCTTTAATTCCCCCCTAGCATTGTTTTTGAAGAGGATTCAATGAAACAAATTTCCTCCAAGGGTTTTCTTGAAATTTGTGGTTTTTCTTCCCAAGTGTTAAATTGTTGTACCAAACCTTATCTTTCATGCTCTTACACCTCTGTTGGAAGTTTATACATCACTTCCATCCACTACATAGTTATTCCCCTTCATTTCCATCACTCTCCCTACAAACCCTAGCCCTATTCTGCCAACTTAGGGAATTTTCCTAGCTAGGAATGTCTTTGAATTTCCTAGCCCATTTCCCTCACTCATTTCACTCTATTTCTCTCCCTAAATATCCATAATACCCCTACCCATCTCCCTAAATTTTCCTACTCCCATATCCCTTCCCTAACTCCCTCATTTAACCCTTCACTCCTTTTCCTAGTTTCCCCCTCCTACCATCTAGGGTTTCATTGTGGAAGCTGATTCATCACCATCATAGAAAAGGAAATATAAAAAAGGAGGAGATATATTGAGGTTTGAGCCCTCCACTGCAATGAAATCACTTCCTCACTATTCATCAGAAAGTGCTTTGAATATGTCAATTGTCTAGGGTTTTTTCAAAGAGTGGAGGAGGTAGGTTTTCATGAGCAACTCACATATATGTTTTCCACCAATTTGAAAGAAGAAAAGGCCACCATTGTAGGGATTGATTTCATTTTTTCAGTGGATGCTATATCTCATGCCATAAGAATACCAAATATTGGTGAGTATTGGTTCAAAGGCATGAACCTAGACCTTGAGCAGTACCAACCCTACTTGAAATCACAATACAAAGGTGCTCATTCACATATTTTCCCATTCATATATTTGCTAGAGAGATATGCACCATTGGTGAAGGTTCTCATGAAGTTTTTCACATGTGAGGGTAGGTTTTCAAGATTGTATCAATACCACATTAGACTACTCATGCACTTCATAGCTGTGAAGTATCTCAATTTGTGTAATTTATTGTATAGGAGTGCGATCAAGATGTCTGAAAAGGTATAAGTGAAAAAAAAAGAGAATTATCCTAGTCTCTTCCATAATAGTTTGATAAAGGTCATATTTCTCCATCAGTTGGTATAAAAGAACATGACATGGGATTCCTTCATTAAGGAAACCTTGCAAATGCACATAACTACTACACGAAGTCTGCAACAAAATATGTTACCTACCATGAAGGATATTGGTTCATCAAGCAAGGAAGAAGAAGTGACAAAGAGACCTAGGCCTGAGGTCAATCATACATATCAGAGAGGCAAAAGGCTTGTGTTTTATCCTCAAATTGAGGAAGGGGCCAAGTCCACATCAACAGAACATGTATTTCCATCAGTACAACATGAAACATACATGCATGATGAGGAAGAGCATGATTTTGACCTAGTAGACTTGGAGGATAGTGATGAGCCTGAAAACCTATAGAGGATCATAAAATACAAGTATACACATATCAAAGAGCTCGAGGACAACTTGGAAAGGGGAAACTTCATCATTTCATTCCTAGAGCAAGAAAACTAGCAGCTGAAGGCAAAACTGTAGTCCTTGGAGAAAAGTCAGTTTGAAGCAAGAAAGCATGATGTGAAAGGAAAACAAGTGGTCGACATAGAATAGCATGATGAGAATAAACAAAAGGTAAGAAGAAAGAGGCCAAGAACCATGGGTCTCAAAAGAGCATTGCAAAAGGAAAAAGAACAAGACCATAGAGATGAAGAACTTAGTTTTGAAGACAAGATTGCTAAAGAGATCAATAAGAACATGGAGTTTTGGCTTGAAAAGGTCAAAATCCACTTGGAGAAGCTCCTTTACAAGGCCAACATGAATAACAAGATTCATAATCACATGGCTGATCATTACTATGCCCTAAATCAGATTTGTAATGTCAAGGTCAAATAGTTACAAGCCAAGTTAGAGGAAACCCTAATTAGCCACGAGGAGAAGGGTAAGTTGGATTTTATTTTTGATGCATCCATGATAGCATAACACACATCATTTGGCACTTCTAGACCGATTTTGAGAATATTTGGAGCATTTTTTGGGTTTTGGTGAAATTTGGTGTATTTTTGCAAAATTCAGAAATTTCACTAGGTCCAGAAGCAAGCGAGCTCACGCTGGGCTTTTTCCTCAGGCCTCCAAATGTAAAATGGTTGACATTTCTAGAAATATAACGACCTACTCTCAAAGCCCATTTGCTTATATTTTTTATTTAGGTTTTCAATTTTGAGAAAATGAGAAAAAGGGGTCAAGATCAACATTATGCCCCTCTTTTTATTTTCGTTGCGCTCCTGGAGACACCTTGGGAAAATGGCTATAAATTAGTAAAAAATGGGTCATGTTTGATGCAAAAATACTCAAACGTCATCTAAACTCTCCTATATTTCCATAATAGGTCTCATATTTCAATTTGGACTTTATAAAGGCACCTAACAATGGCCTCTAACAACTCGTCACGCTTCTACAATTTTCTGATAATTTTAATGGATTTTCACTGTGTAATTTTTGTCAATTTATAGTTTGACTTTTGTAAAAGTCAAAACTTAAAAGTAGATGAATGTAAATGGTAAAAATTAAATGTAAATGGGTAATATAGGGTTACTTAGGTGTCTTATCCTCCATTTAATTCTTTGAGAACATGTCTCATAATCGTTAGGAAAAGGAGGAATTGGTTGAGTAACCTCCCTAGTGTGTAGAAGAATTTGGATAGGTGCATGTATTTGTGTTGGAAATTCAACCTCCAAGGGAAGACATAGACCTCAGTGGCTATATGATGTACTTTTTAATCAGTTTCAAAGGTTGGATGTTGTGGAATTTAGCTTGGAACACTAGTGTACTTTGTGAATTTGGCAGGAACTAATAGACAAAATTTGCTCCTATTATGGTGGGATTCATGTGGTATGTGCTTTAGCAGTGTTTTTCATTCTGTGATTATATTTTTTAATGTATTGTACCTTCCATTTCCATTTCCATGCTACATGTGCTTTCTTTATAAGATGATAAACATAACTCATTGATTTAATGCTCTGTTTTGGAGAAGCTTTCACATTTTTGTTCATTTTCTTCTAATATAAAAGAATTCATGAGATTCATGCTCGTTTTGAAACCCTATAAACAAGGACAGTTCTAAAGTGCTAAATTATGTGCCTACCTTGCCCCATTACATCTCTACAAATATGATTTTTAGAGCCCTGACCTAGTCCTCCTAGACCTAAACCACCATCCAACACAAAATTCTAATCAAACAAACACTAATATGCATACCTAGCCTAATATATTCATATAACAGTCAATCTTTGGTTGTGATCTCATTAAGAGATCCCTCTCAACCTAGTAGGGATAGCTACTAGGTCAAAGTGGCCAGTGGTTACCTTTGTCGGTCTCCTTCTTAGCCTTCGGAGAACTAGTGGAGTGTTAACATTTTGGCGCAATTGGCGGGGAACAAAGTTACAGATCATCCTTAGGTGTACTAATATTTTTCATCGAATTATAGGCCTGTGGCCGATAATCCCTAGTATTCGTGAAGGATGATTCAAAAATTGGAGAGAATCGAGTTGCGGATCCAAAGAACATTCTGGCTTCGAAAATATACACAAGATCGAATCCTTATCCTCATTCAGCTTCACCAATTGAATATCCAGAGAAACTTGTCAGAAAGAAGAGATATAAACACTTAAATATTTAGTCAGATCCATATCCATTAGTAAGATCTACATCATTACCTGCAAAAGTATTATCCCTTGAAGATATTCCATTCGATTTGAAATTTGAATTTTCTCTGTTTATATCAAAGTCAGAAACTTCCTTGTCTGAAATAGTGTTTGATCCATTAAGGTTGTCTAAGGTAAAATCATTATATGAAGTAGTATTTGATTCCTTAAAACTTGAAGATAGCATATTATCTAAAGAATCTAAATCTGAGTCAGATTTTGATAGAAAAGTGTGGATTCAGTTCGATAGACTTGAAAAACTAGCCAATTAGCTCCAATACACATCTGAGAAAGCTATTATCTAGTATCAACAAGAGTCTTTTTTCATTCTGACACCATCTCAATCAGTTGTTGCCTATTCTTCCATCCCTTATACTTCATTACATTTTTAGTCTACCCCTCCCATTATTACTCTTGCACCACATTCAATAGGGTTCATGGCGAGATTTGCACCTCTAATTTTACCTGGTCAACTCATTGTCTTACCACAAGGTTATGATAAAAGGCTTCCTCTCTTTGATGAAAAATATGAGATTAATGCCAGACAAAATGTAGTAAAAGTCATTGACTTCATTGATTTATAAGATATTGATGCCGATGATGAAAAAATGAGGATCATTGCCCAAAGATTCTCCGGGGATGTTAAAACATGGTTTTGTTATTTGACTGCCAATTCCATAGGAAATCTGGAGCAGTAAATTAATGCATTTATAGGTAGATGGTAATTGAAAAAGAATCCATTACAAATTCTTTCTGAATATGATAATTTAAAGAGAAATCCTAATGAGTTTATTTAGGATTTTACTGCTCGCTTTAATCATATATATAACTCAATCCCCACTGAGATCAAGCCTCCTTCGAGTTTGGATCTCTTACACTATCTGGATGATTTTGATCCAGATATGGCATACCATCTCCAAGAAAGAAGTCCTGCAACACTTAAGGAGATGCATAAAAACATAGTTAGTGTCGAAGAAAATTTGATGTTCAAAAGTCAAAGACTAAAAGTGAAAGAAAGGTGACCATCAAGGAAGAACCATCCACATCCTCTGATGCAAAATTAGACACCCTGATCAGGACTATGGAGAGAATGGTGGAAAGAATGTCTATCATTGAAAGGAAACTCGAAGCATAGGTTCATAATCCTAATTTCAGAGGTCAGCCACAACATCCCCAATTTAGGATTAAATAGAGGGAACAAAGAGCTCCAGAGCAGCCAGCACAATAGTAGATCTGCACTCCTTTGCAGCAAAATCATGCTCAAGGGGTTGAAGAGGAAGAAGATATTGTGGATTAGAATCATTTTTTCTTAAAGGATGGACATCCTCTCTTCCTTACCGAGGATGAAGAATACATTGAAAAACCAGATTTACCGAAAGATGAGGATTATATTCTTGCAAATGATGGTGAGTTTGAGGTTCAATATGATGATTATCAACAGGGTTATCTTAAGGCTCTCAAAACACAACATATACAATATTCTTTGAGGAACCGGGATGTTCCTATCACTCCTATTCAGAAGAGGACAACCCAAAACAAAGATACTCATCCAACTCAAAATCCCCAAGCTAGTCAGATCAAGGGAAAGGAGCCTGCAACTGTAAATCAGGCTAAGAAATTCAAGCATCTACGAGTACACCAAAAAAAGAGAAAGAAGGCCAAAAGAAGGAATCTGCAATAAAAGGACCTGCCCGACAAGATGAACACCATTGAAAAGGAGGTAGATAAACAATCCCTTTTTAGCTTAGAAAATGAAATATCTAAGTTGAAAGTTTCCATCCCCTTGACCAAGCTTGTGAAAAATAACCAATAAAAATATCATGTTGCTAAAACGCTGAAAGTGGACCCTATGTCAGATATGGTTAATGTTGTAGATGGTCAGCCCGAGATCCTTTTTGGTCTAGCCATAGATGGTAAACTAGAAGATTGTGAAGTTCCCCCGTTTTATCTTAGTTTGAGAGTTCATCAATGTATCCTCCATAATGCTATGCTTGACTCCACAGCTTCTCTTAACCTGATGCCAAAGGCCATAATGGAAAAATTAGGCTTGTATATAACCCGACCTTGCCATGATATTTACTCTTTTGATTCTGGTAGAGTACGTTGTCTCGGCCTTATAAAAGACTTAGTACTTTCACTTGAGAAAATTCCTGCTAAAAATGTCTTAATGGATGTGGTAGTAGTTGATATACCTCTGCGGTAAGGCATGCTGTTGTCAAGGTCATGGGGAGAAAATTTAAGAGGTACTTTGCAATTGGATTTCTCTTATGCCACCATCTCGGTTTTTAGGCAACTAAGGAAGTTGTACCGGGAGACAAAAATGAAGTATATGATCACTAGTAAAGAGAAACCAAGAATCACCCTCTCAATGTTGTACATACTGATCTTGAGTCCTTTATTTTGTTTAATGATAGTGGTTTAGATGATTTAGATATTCAGATTATATAAGTTGAGGAAATTTCGAAGATTTCAAATAGTGTCTGAGCAGTTTTGGATGAAAAACAATGCAATCAGCCTAGTTCTTAAAAGGAAACAAGTTCAAGAAGTTTCTTAAAAGGAAAAAACAAATCAGAGTGCGGAATTCCAACTTCCTGATGATGAGAATGGTCTCTGGACCATGGATTTCGACGGTGCCTTAGGGAAAGATGGGGCAGGCATCGAAATTTGGATCCGTAGTCCAATTCATCAATCAGGTAAAATTCCAAAAAATGTGAGATTGTGTTCCTATTAGTTTTCTTTCAATTGTTCCAATAATGAAATTGAGTACGAGGAATTGATCACTGGCCTCAAAATTCTGAAAAGGTTGGGCGCAAAATGAAATTTTTTTTTTTTATGGTGACTCTGAGCTTGTAATTAAGCAGGTAAAAGGGGAATACTAGGTTAAGCATCCACGAATGAGAGAATATTGAAATGTTTTACTTGATATTCTCAAAACGTTTCCTGAATATACATTGTCAGTTGTACCAAGAAGTTAGAATCTTATGGAAGATTCGTTGCTACAGCAAAAAGTAACTTTAAGATTCCCATATTCTCTAATAGGAAGTTTGAAATTCATGTCAAACACCAACAAGTTGTTCCTTACAACTTGAGGTATTGGTAGGTGCTCTGGGATGACAAACAGGTGAATAATTTTCTACAGATGGAAGGTGAGTTTGAAAATTCCTTTATTTATGAATTATATGATAAAGATGATCAAGTGATCGAGGCTACTCACGCTGATGTGTTATAGCTGAAAGATAACAACATTCCAAGGGGGTTTTTTACCTTTGGAAGAATTGTTTGATCAAGATGATGTTGCCAGAAAGCCGACTATGGTCCCTACCATGAAAGGTGTCGAAGATGTGAATATTGGAACAACAAAAAATCCCAAAATGGTTAAGTTGTCCAAGTCCTTATCTCTAGAGGTGAAAGATAAACACATAACTTTGTTTTCTGAATTTTCTGATGTATTTTATTGGGACTATGAAGATCCAAAAGTATATGAAACAAATATCATTCAACATACAATTCTGGTCAAGCCTGATCAAAATCCCTTCAGACAAAATTTGAGAAGAATCAACCCAAGGTTGTTGTCGCCAAAAGAGAAAGAGGTAAACGGGCTTCTTAAAGATGGTATAATTGTTCCCATTATATTTTCTAATTGAATGTCAAATATTTTTTTAGTGAGAAAGAAAACGGGAGAAATTCGTCTATTGATTTCAGAAACATGAATAAGGTGTCTTTAATAGATAACTATCCCCTTCCTAAGATGGACCATATCCTACAAAGAGTGGTTGGATCCTCTCAAATGTTTCTTCTTGATGGATATTCGGGATATAATCAAATATTAGTGCATGAGGATGACCAAGAAAAACTGCTTTCACGACACCTTCGGGCACATTCAAGTATGCTGAAATTCCATTTGGGCTCAATAATGCAGGAGCCATTTTTCAGCGGGTGATGGATATTTCCTTTTCAAATGAAAAGGATCTTTTCCTAGTTGTGTACCTTGATGATTTGACATTTTTCTCTCAATATGATGAGTCATGACAAGCATTTATATCATTTGAGAATTGTATTTCAGAAGTGGAGGAAATTCAGGATTTCTCTCAATCCCAAAAAGAGTCTTTTTACCATTGAGGAAGGCAAGCTTCTTGGCCATATCATCTCTTGAGATGGTATATGTATTGATCCTTCTCGGATTGAGGCTATTCAGCAAATAAAATTTCCATGAAACAAGAAGGAGATCCAAGCCTTTAATGGTAAGATGAATTTCTTAAGAATATTTATCCCAAATCTTGTTGAGCATCTTCGAGAGATGACCAATATGCTAAAAAACGACATTGAGGTAAGGTGGTCGGAGAATGCTAAAGAGTCATTTAATTTAATAAATTTTTCTTTGAAAACCAATCTTGTTTTGATTAGCCCCAACTATTCCATTGATTTCACCATACTTTCATTCGCCTCTGAACATACTTTGGTTGTTTTTCTTATGCAAAAGAAGGATAAGACCGAGCAGCCTATTTCTTTCTTCAGTCATGTACCATTATATATGTTTCCCTTATATATAACATCATTGAGAAGCAAGACTTGGCACTAGTTAAGGAATTGAAGTATTTTCGAGTGTATATCCTTCATTCACACATTCTAGCATATGTCCCTAATGCAGCAGTGAAGGATATCCTAATGCAAACTGGTCCGAAAGGTGAGAGAGGAAAGTGGATAGCAACTATGTTAGAGTATAACCTTGAGATCAAGCCTACAAAGTTGATCAAAGGTCAGGTATTGACCAAGATCATGGTTCAATCCAATTTACATGCACTTGATATCAATCTCATTTCAGTTTTTTTTTTGAAGAAGATGTTGGCTCACTCATGCAGGTATTAGATATTTTTCTCTCATATCCTTGGTATGCCAACATCATTTATGTTCTTCAACATCTTAATCCTCCTCCAGAAATGTCTAAAATTAAGGGTAGGTCATTAAAGTTGAAACCTTCCAAGTACTGCATTTTGGACATTGATTTATATTGGAAGGACCCGAGAGGTGTCTTGCTGAACTGTTTGGTAGAAAAGGAAGCCAAGGAGGTAATGACTGATTTCCATAAGGGATATTTTGGAGGTCACTTGTTTTGGAAAACCACGGAAAATAAGGTGTTGAGGACTGGATATTATTGGCCTACTCTCTTTGTAGATTTATATAAAACCATGATGAGTTGTCATGAATGATAGATATTTCAAGGTAAGAGGAAACTTCTCCTGCAGCCTTTGCAGCATATATCCGTGCAATCTCCATTTCAACAGTGGGGCCTTGATTTCATTGGAGAAATCCACCCTGCATATTCTGCCCAACATAAGTGAATCTAGACAGCTACCGACTACTTCACCAAATGGATCGAAGCGATCCCAACAAGGCAAGCTATAGATTAGTCATTAGTTAGTTTTTGGAGAATAATATTTTGTCTCGTTTTGGTTTTCCCCAGAAAATAAATACAGATAATGCGGATGCATTCAATTCTAAAAAAATGGTTAAGTTTTGCAAGAAATACAACATCAAATTGGGTCACTCAACCACATATTATCCACAAAGTAATGGAATGGTGGAATCTTCTAACAAATATTTAGTCAACATTATAAAGAATATGTTGGAGTCGAACAAGAAGAACTGGCATAAGAAGCTTGTTAATGCTTTGTGGGTGGACAGGGTGAGTAGAAAAAAAACAATTGGTATGTCTTTGTTTCAATTGGCATATGGAGTCGACATAGTTTTCCCTACATCACTTGCAGTCCCAGTTATGAAATTGTTACAAGAAGCAGGTAGTGAAGAGAATGATGTATAGTGTCAGATCCATCAGATGATCCATCTTCAGAAAACCAGAGATGAGGTCTTTCAAAATACCTCAAAGCTACAAGAAAGGATAAATAATGTGTATGACTGCAAGACGAAAGCAGATGATTTCAAAATGGGTGATGTGGTCCTCTGTTGTGATTCTAGAAACGAAGAGAAAGGGAAACCCGGTAAATTTGAGAACCTATGGAAAGGACCATACAAAATTTCAGCCTCTCGTGGACAACATGATTTTCTAATTGAGGAAATGAATGGAGAAGATTTCATAGGAGGACCAATCAATGGTAGGCTCCTTCAGCACTACCTTTTCTGAGTAGATTTCTGAAAATTTCCTAATTCCATTGTACATATCCGTTTAATTTTTCTACAAAAGTGGAGAATCATCGGAGCTTAGAGCCTGAAGTGAAGGCCATAAGTTCCGTTGATTTGTTGTTTTTTTCAAAGTTCGGTTAAATTCAAGTCAGTCTAGTTTTGTATCAATTTCATTATTCAATCTCGTCTTTTGATTTTGACTCCATGCCCAATGGTTAGGCTACTTGGTCTATAGTGTTCTAAAAACCTCCAAGGAGCTGCCATCCCCAACTGTAGCCAATGTTAGTGTCAATCCTTACAGCATGTCACCAATGATAAAATGGGCTCTTATCATGTCCTATTAGGGTCCCATAGCCAATTTTTTTTCATTTCATTAGGCATTCAAGAAAAAAATTGGTCACTGGGTATTAGGTCTAGGCCTATTTTCCACTCCTTCCAAAATTTTCATCTCCTGGTCCATGTCATCACTCAGCTGAGTGTATCATCATTCAAAGATTATAATCATAATTTTAGTCATCACTATCACGATTTCATTTAGTTCAGTGTCTCCATTAGGTCATTAGGGTTTCAAGGTCACCAAATCTACCATTTCATGCATAAATCCAAAAAATTGGAGTGGTAATAGGCAAGTCTCTTCAATAAATTGTGAATTCAAAGATGTAATTTTATGTTTCTATATGTAATAAGTACTTCATGTTCCTAAAGCTACAATTCAAGTTTTGAAAAAGCTGCAAAGTTCCAAAGAAGCTATAAAACTTACAAAATGTCCAAGGTTACAAAGTTCACAAATGAGAGTCATGCTAGAAAATGATATGGAGGACTTTTTATCATTCAAAAGGAGTCATTTCATGTTTATAAAAGGGCCAAAAAGACACAAAGATATTTCATTTACACTCTTATGTCCTACCATCATTGAGCTCTCACTTCACATTGGCAATAAAATCTCTTTTTTTACCTCACATTAGCAAAAAAAATCAGTTTGCTGCACATAGAAGAACTTTGTTGCGCTTCTGGAGGACCTCGCTGTGCATACAAATACTGCGCTACACACGGGCGCTGCACACAGGTGGATTTCGCTGCGCACGGGGCAGAGTGGTCCAAAAATCAATTTTATCAGTCAAACTTGGATTTTGAAGGTTCTCTTCATCCAATTCAGCCTCCAATATTCCTCCAAAGATAAGTGAAGCCTTTCTTCACCCCTAGCATTGTTTCTCAAGAGGATTATATGAAACAAATTTCCTCCTAGGGTTTCCTTGAAATTTGTGGTTTTCTTCCCAAGTGTTAAATTGTTGTACCAAACCTTATATTTCTTTCCCATACACCTTTTTTGGAAGTTTATACATCACATCCATCCACTACATAGCCATTTCCCTTAATTTCCATCACTCTCCCTACAAACCTTATCCCTATTCTGCAATGTTAGGAATTTTTCCTAGCTAGGAGTATGATTGAATTTCCTAGCCCATTTCCCTCACTCATTTCACTCCATTTCACTCCCTAAAGATCCCTAAGACCCTTGCCCATCTCCCTAATTGTTCATACTCCCATGTCCCTTCCCTAACTCCCTCATTTTATCCCTTCACTCCTTTTCCTTGTTTTTCCCTCCTACCATCTAGGGTTTTGTCATGGAAGTTGATTCATCACCATCAGAGAAAAGAAAATATAACAACGGGGGAAATTTACTGAGGTTTGAGCCCTCTAACTGCAATGAAATCACTTCCTCACCATTCATCAGAAAGTGCTTTGAAGATATCAATTGTCTAGGGTTTTTTCAAAGAGGTGAGGGGGTAGGTTTTAATGGGCAACTCACAAATATGTTTGCCACCAATTTTAAAGGAGAAAAGGCCACCATTGTAGGGATTGATTTCATTTTTTCAGTGGATGTTATATCTCATGCCACAAGAATATCAAATCATGGTGATTATTGGTTCAAAGGCATGAACCTAGACCTTGAGCAGTACAAACCCTACTTGAAATCACAATACAAAGGAGCTCATTCACATATTTTCCCATTCAGATATTTGCTGGAGATATATGCACCATTGATGAAGGTTTTCATGTATTTTTTCACATGTGAGGGAAGGTTTTTGAAGATTGTATCAATACCACATTAGACTGCTCATGCACTTCACAGTTGTGAAGTCTCTAAATTTGTGTAATTTCTTATATAGGAGTGTGATCAAGATGTCTGAAAAGGTACAAGTGAAAAAAAGAGAGCATTGTTTTAGTATATTCTATCATAGTTTGATAAAGTTCATAGTTCTCCATCAGTTGGCAGAAAATAACATGACATGGGATTCCTTCATTGAGGCAGTCGTGAAAATGCACATAACTACTACACTAAGTTAGCAACAAAACATGTCACCTACCATGCAGGACGTTGGTTCATCAAGCAAGGAAGAAGCAATGACAAAAAGAAGTAGGCCTGAGGCCACTCATACATATCAGAGAGGCACAAGGCTTGTGTTTTCTCCTCAAATTGAGGAAGGGGCCAAGCCCATATCAACAGAACATGTATTTTCATTAGTAGAACATGACACATCCATGCATGATCAGGAAGAGCATGATTTTGACCTAGTAGACTTGGAGGCTAGTGATGAGCCTAAAAAAATATAGATTATCATCAAATAAAAGGATTCATAGATCCGAAGGGGCCAAGCCCATATCAACAGAACATGTATTGTCATTAGTAGAACATGACACATCCATGCATGATGAGGAAGAGCATGATTTTGACCTAGTAGACTTGGAGGCTAGTGATGAGCCTAAAAAACTATAGATTATCATCAAATAAAAGGATTCATAGATCAAAGAGCTCCAGGACAACTTGGAAAGGGAAAACTTCATCATTTCATTCCTAGAGCAAGAAAACCAACAGCTGAAGGAAAAACATTTGTCCTTGGAGAAAAGTCAGTTTGAAGCAAGAAAGCATGATGTGAAATGAAAATCAGTCACTGAAATAGAAGATCATGATGATCATTAACAACAGGTAAGAAGAAAGAGGCCAAGCACCATGGGTCTCAAAAGAGCATTGCAAAAGGAAAAAGAGCAAGACCCTACAGATGAAGAACTCAGTTTTGAAGACAGGATTGCTAAAGAGATCAATGAGAACATGGAGTTTTCACTTGAAAAATTAAACATCTAATTGGAGAAGATCTTTGAGAAGGAAAAAAAGGATAAAACGATTCATAAGCACATGACTGATCATTACTATGCCCTAAATCAGATTTGTAATGTCAAGGTCAAACATCTACAAACCAAGCTAAAGGAAACCCTAATCAGCCATGAGAAGAAGGGTAAGTTTGATTTTCTTGGTGATGCATCCATTATAGCATAACACACCTCATTTGGCACTTATGGACCAATTTTAAGAAGATTTGGAGCATTTTTTTGTGTTTTGGTGAAATTTGGTGTATTTTTGCAAAATTTAGAAATTTCACTAGGTCTACAAACGCAACGAGCTCACGATGTGCTTCTTCCTCGAGCCTCCAAATGAGGAATGGTTGAAATTTATATAAATCTAATTCCCTCCTCTCAAAACCCATTTGCCCAGATTTTTTATTCAGGCCTTCAATTTTGAGAAAAATGAGAAAAAGGGGTCAAAATCAACATTTTGTCCCTCTTTTTTATTTTCGCTGTGCTCCTGGAGACACCTTGGGAAAATGGCTATGCCTCAGTAAAAAATGGGTCATTTTTTATGCACAAATACTCATACATCATCTACCCTCTCCTAGTTTTCCATAAATTTGGACTTCAGAAAGGCACCTAAAAATTGCCTCCACCAGCTTGTTGCACTTCTGCAATTTTCTGATAATTTTGATGAATTTTCACTGTGTAATTTATGTCACTTTCAAATTTGACTTTTGTAAAAGTAAAAATTTCAAATTTGATGAATGTAAATGGTAAAAATTAAACATAAATGTGTAATATAGGGTTACTTAGGTGTCTTATCCTCCATTTAATTCTTTGAGGATATGTCTCATGATGGTTAGGAAAAGGAGGAATTGGTTGAGTAACCTCCCTAGTGTGTAGCAGAATTTGGATAGGTGAATGTATTTTCTTTTCTTGTTGGAAATTCGACCTCCAAGGGAGGATTTCAACCTCAGTGGCTATATGAGGTACTTTTTAATCAGTTTCAAAGGGTGGATGTTGTGGATTTTAGCTTGGAACACTAGTGTAATTTGTGAATTTGGCAGAAAATAATAGCATAATTTGCATCTCTTGTGGTGGGATTCATGTGGTATGTGATTTAGCAGTGTTTTTCCTTTTGGGATCATATGTTTGAATGTATTGTACCTTCCATTTCCATTTCCATGCTACATGTGTTTTCTTTCTAAGATGATAAACATAATTCATTGATTTAATGCTCTGTTTTAGAGAAAATTTCACATTTTTATTCATTTTCTTCTGATATAGAAGAATTCATGAGATTCATGCTCATTTTTAAACCCTATAAATCTACCCTATACATAATGAAAACTCTAAATTTCTAAATTATGTGCCTACATTGCCCCATTACATCTCTGCAAATTTGATTTTTAGAGTCGGGACCTAGTCCTCCTAAACCTAAACCACCATCCAGCACAAAAATCAAATCAAATGAACCCTAATCTGCATAGCTAGCCTAATATCTTCATCTCATAGTCAATATTTGGTTTTTATTTCATTGAGAGAGCCCTCTAAGCCTAGTAGGACTATCTACTAGGTCAAAGTGGTATGTGGTTACCTTTTCGGGTCTTCTTCTCAACCTTTGGAGAACTGATGGAGTGCTAACAGTCCCACTGACACTTCACAATTTATTTTGATGACTCATCTCTTTCCTAAAATACATTTAATACCTCAAAAAGACAAAAACTTTAGAACGCAGGAAAAACATAGTATTTAGGCAAGTTCGTAGCAAATTTTGACTCTTTTACACTGATTTCGATATGGATTTTGCTAAAAGTGTCAAATTCACTCTAATGACCAGATTTGCTCACGCATAAGATTTTTTTGTATTTTTCTTTGACATTGACCCCTATTACAAGAATGATGACCTTCAATACTACTCACATATGTGAAATTGTTTAAAAATTACAAATTTAAAAGACCTTATTCAATCCTAACTTAACCTAATTGACTCATGAATCGAAATAAACATAATGGTTATCTTGATTAAAAATGGCTCCAATGGGGATGTTGCACCCCTGTGGTGCAGCAAAGAACCAACAGACTAGGTGCCTTATCCATTGGGCTGATCCAAACCTCTTGTCATATTCTTTAGCCTGCATTTCTCCCTTGACATGCTCTTGAAGCAAAACACTGTACAAAAAAAACTTACAACGACAATATTCAAACTAAACGATGAAAGAGATGATTGCCCAACAAGCTTATTTATGTACCGATAACCCTAATCTAACAGCTGAAAACCAAAATTTCAATTTCAAGTAATATGAAATTTCCAGTATAGTCAGTCAAAGAGTTGATCCAATACCTAGGCTTCTTGATTGTGCTTGAGCAACACCATAAGTGAATAATCTATTGGCAACTTGGAATGAAAATTGAATCTCTTCTCCATAAGAAATACAAAATTTGTCTTGACTGATGACTGTAATAGACTTACCATTGGATCTTGGAAACCATGAAAAATCACCTTTTCTTGATGAGTAAAACAATAAGAGATGAATTCATTCATAATTGATGACTTATTTTTTCCTATGTCTTCAAATTCAAGAACATCATCAAATAAAAAGGCAACAATAAATTTTTCTTCCCTTTCATGTAAACTATTTATGCATCCTTGAACATCTTCAAACATGACATCCATATTGTGTGTATCAAAACAAATCTCTTGCTTATAAAAAAAATCAGATATAATCTTTGGTAGTTTTTCTTGAGGACGATCATCTTGATTCCAAACACTAACAACTCCTATACAAACAACTTTATGCATATCCTTGATGTCATTTTGATGATTATCATATAGAATAGGCAAGACTTGTATATTCATCTCTTCATGTAGTATAGGAAATTTATGTAAAAGTGAAATTTCGTCACAGGTTACCTCACTGTTTAGAATTTTCATGCATGTATTTTCAAGAACCTGATCTTGAGGAGTTCCTTCTTGACATAAAATCTCAGAAAAGGAATGGGTTGGAAAACAATTTGAATGATTTGGCTCATACCTTTGACTGCATATAGATTGACAAGGCTGCAAATCCTCATAAATTTCATGTAATATGATTTGATTGTCAAATTGATGATTTATTTTATTTCAAGGAAATAAGAGACATTTGCTTGTTGGAAAATTTCTTGATCATCATAACATCTAGCTTGTGAAGAAAATTCATAAAGTGCCTCTAAAATCTCCTCATCATCCATACATTGTACATCATCATCAAAACTCTTAATATATTGAATGAAACGTTTCCAAAGATTTTGACAGTCTGATAAAGGATGAGACTTCCCATAATGTTCAAAAAATATTCTATGGAAATATTTAAGAGAACACATGCTTCCTCATTTCAACCCTTCATACCATACTTTAGCTCTGTCTTCTAGGTTAGCCATAAACATCTTCATGAGACAATCTTCAGGAAACTCAACCCTCAATCTACATACATTTATATAGAATTTAACCAAATCTATACCAACATCATCTTTATTTTTATCTTTTAAAATTGGAAAATGGGTTGACCAATCAACATGAGACATAGAATTTGGAAAACCATATATGTGAGACCGATCCATAGGAGCATACCTGGGATTTATTATTTCATTAGAAATCATCTTAGAACTTCCTCAAACTACCGATATTCAAGCAGTGGAGTCACCATGAAGCTTTGAATTTATGAATTCTTCAAGAATGGAGTTGCCAAGGTAGAAGTAAAACCTCGGATATTTCTGATCTCCTACTACCTTCAAGAGTTTAGTTGCTTTGACTGAACAGAATGTTTCAGGGGAATGCATCTTCGAGCTCCCGACATACGAACCAAAATGTTATCACAAAACTGGTACTAATTGGAATGTTCAACACTCAATTTGATGTAACTATTTCAAACCACTTGGTGTTGGAAGTTAGCCTTTCCAACCAGAGAGGACTTTCTTAAGAAAAAGGTAAGATATTCAAGAAATAAACTTATAACGAGGATGGCTAACTCTTATATGTTTTAGATGATTTTACAGGTGGAAGAGTGTATGAAGTCTACCGTTGGGCATGGAGTCGGCTAATGGACTTCAATTACAAAAAAAATGCAATTCATGGAAGCTAAGACAATTTGGCTTAAAAAACAACTTTGACAACTAAAACATAGTACATGAAGGAAGTTGGAGCATAAAACTATGAATTCCAAGTAATCATGATACTATGAAGTTGATAAAAATATATAAAATAGAAAGACACAAACATATAAGCTCCAAAAGAATCTAAGGTCTGAAAGACAACTGCTACAACTGTGTATTAGCTTTATAGACATAAATTACATAATAGTCTTTTCATGACCTTCCAACCCTTTCAAACTCCAAAACTCCCTCATTTACAGATTGAGGTCTCATACATATGGTTTTCCACCTTGCTAGCTTCGAATTCCTACCTAAGAGTGTTATGAAACCAGCTCCCAACATAGAATAAAAGAGAGATCAACGCCTTAGAATTCAGCCACTTCGAAGGGGCAACCTCCTTTACATTACATAAATAAAGAATTCTTGGATGATACAAATGACAAAACATCCTTCTATATATAGGAGTCCATGGGGTCACAATATAATCCTAGCCGACCTAATAATAATAATGTAAGGGCATAATAATAACAATATGGGGGTTACAAGGGTACAAAACTAACAATAAGGGGGTTACACTAACAACAATAAGGGACTACACTAGTAATCGAGGGACCTAACATGCCCCTCTCCTTCAAAAAAGTGTTGTTCTCAATGATTGAGTGGCTCTAGATGCTTCTGTATAAAATTCTCATCCTCCCATGCAGAATCTTTAGTGGATAAGTTCTTCCACTTGATGAGATACTCTAAAATTGATCGATTTCATAGCTGTCAAGTTCTTGTTTCCATGACTAATTCAGGTTCCAATATGATTTTTCCTTCCTCATCAAGTTTTGGAAATATTGTTTGAACTGGAATTTTGTCACCTATAACCTTATTTAAGCCTGAAACATGGAAAACTTGATTCACTCATGAAGAAGCAGGAAGGTCCAATTTGTATGCCATAGTATCAATCTTTTGAAACACCTTGTAAGGACCATAGTACTTTGGCGATAATTTATTATCCTTCTTAGCTTTCTTGAGGGACATTTTTTTGTATGGTTGTAGCTGTAAAAATACCCTGTCTCCTACATCAAAACTTCTCTTGGTGCGATGTTGATCTTCTTGTTGTTTCATTCGATTTTGTGCCAAATTTAGGTTATCCTTTAAGATTTGGAGAACTTGTTGTTAATGCTCAATGTGATCTTCCATTGCTTGAACCTTAGAATTTTCTCTTAAAGATGATGTGATGGACGGTGGATCATATCTATAAAGTGTCATAAATGGGGTCATTTTTGCTTCAGTATGGAAGGAAGTTTTATACCACCATTCACCCAGAGGTAACCACTTGACCCATTGTATTTGTTTATCAGATACAAAACAACGAAGATATCCTTCCAATTTTTTTTTCGCTATCTCAGTTTGACCATCGGATTGAGGATGATAAGATGATATATGAGGTAGTTGAGTACCCAAACAAGAAAATAATTCCGTCCAAAAATTTCCAGTAAAAATGGGATCTTTGTTACTTACAATAATCTTTGGGTTTCCATGTAGCTTTTGAATTATTTCCATAAATACAGTAGCAACTATACTCGCTTTAAATGGATGAGATAATGCACAAAAGTGTGCATACTTAGTAAGTCTATCAATTACCACCATGATGACACTCTTTCTTTTGGACTTAGGTAAACCTATGATAAAATCCATTGAAATCTCCTCCCAGCGTTGACTCGGAATGGATAAAGGTTGTAGAATACTCAGGGTCTTAATTGTCTCAAATTTATTTTTCCAGAAAACCAAACATTCTGCCACAAACTTTTGAATATCAGATTTAAGGCCATCCCCCCAAAAAAAAAAATTTCACACTGTGGTAAGTTTTTAAAAATCCTGAGTGTCCTCCTAAAGAAGAAGTGTGTAATTCCAAAATAATATTTTGTTTTAGTTGGGAATTATTACAAAGATATAAGCGATATTTGTACCATAAGGAATCATTTTTCCAACTAAATGTATCAGATGTATTAGGATCTTGTTGCAACTTTTGAATGAGTGTCCACACTTCTTCGTCCTTTTTCCATTCATCCCTTGCTTCAGTTATCCAATTTGGTTGGATAATAGAAATGACACAAAGCAATGCTTCCACCTCTTCATCCTTTCTTGAGAGTGCATTTGCAACAACATTTAGCTTCCCTTTTTTGTAGATGATTTCAGAGTCATAACCTAACATCTTTGTGACCCATTTTTTCTACTCTTTTGAAGATATTCTTTGTTCCAAAAAGTGTTTAAGACTATCATGATCAGTTTTTAACTTGAAGTGTCTTCCCATTAGGTAAGGTCGCCATTTCGTTAGTGCATGTAGTATTGCCAACATTTCCTTCTCATAAATAGATTTCCGTATATGTTTTCTTTGATTGAATGAATTTCGAAAGAAATGGGTCTTCTTTCTTGCATTAAAACAACACCCATTCCATTTCTTGAGGCATCACATTCCATAATAAAGGTTTTTGTGAAGTCTGGTGTAGCTAAGACCAGTGCTAGGCACATTGCCTCTTTAATATGTTCAAAGGCCAGAGTTTCTTTAGGAGTCCATGAAAATTCATCTTTCTTCAATAATGTTGTTAGAGGTGCTTCTATTCTCCCATAATTCTTAACAAACTTGCGATAATACCCTATTAACCCAAGAAATCCTCGCAACTACTTTATGGTTGTGGGGACTTTCAATTCCTTAATGGATTTAATTTTTTTAGGGTCTACATTAACACCCTCGTGAGATACAATATGACCCAGATATTCCACCTCTTGTACTCCAAAGAAACATTTTGAGGTTTTTTCATATAATTGTTTCTCCTCCAATAGTTTTAGCACCCTATCAACATGTTAAACATGATCCTTCCAAGACCTGATGTAGAATAGTATATCATCAAAAAATACTAACAAAAATTTTCGAAGGAAGGGTTTGAAAATGGAATTCATAAACCCTTGAAATGTAGAAGGTGCATTGGTAAGGTCCAAAGGTATGGCCAAAAATTCATAATGACCCTCATGAGTTCGAAATGTTGTTTTCAGAATATCTTCAGTCTTCATTCTAATTTGATGATACCCTGAACGAAGATCCAACTTGGTAAAATAAATTTCTCCATGTAATTCATCCAATAATTCATCAATCACAGGAATGGAAAGTTTATCTTTAATAGTGAGCTTATTGAACTCCCTATAATATGTACACATGCACCATGATCCATCCTTATTGTGCAACAATACCACTGGAGCAGAGAAAGAACTTTGACTAGGTTGAATTATACCAGCCTCTAACATTTCTGTAATCATACATTCAATTTCGCTCTTTTGGACATAAGGATATCTGTAAGGCCTGGTGTTTGGAGGAACTCTTCTTGGAATCAAATGAATAGCATGATCATGATCACGAATAGGTGGGAGTCCTTTGGGAGTTTCAAATACCTTAGAATGATTGTCCATGACTTTTTGGAGATCTGGAGAAATATATTATTTTGATGTTGGAACTTCTAGTGAGAATAATTGTGAAATAACACCTTTTTGCTCTTTCTTCAGAAGATTTTTCATGACATTATAGCTTATTATATTTCCCAGATTCCCTGCGATACCCCATAATTCGACTTCCTTTCATTTAGAAAAAAAATTCAAGAAAATTTCTTGAAAATTAAAAGCTACCGTCCCCAAAGATTGTAACCATTGTACTCCTAGTACAACATCAACACCTCCCATTGGAATGGAAAGAATTGGACTATTCAATACATATCCCCCCATGGTTAGCTTGATATTATGGAATTTTCCAGAGAAATTTATATTTCCTCCATTTGCAACCATCCCTCGAAATTTTAGTGCTTGCTATAAGAAGCAATTCAATTCCTTGGCTACCTTACAATGAATAAAATTATGGGTACTACCTGAATCAATCAACACTATTACCTTTTTCTTCTTGATATGTCCTTATATCTTGAGAGTTTGAGGAGTGGTAATGCATGCCAATGCATTACACGATATGGTCAGCTCATTTCTTCTTTCTCTAGTGTTGGTTACTGGTGTATATCCTCTTCTTTTGAAGTGTCTTGTTCATTTTCTTCCTCCTCTTCACAATATATGTAAAATAATTTCTTCTTAGCACACTTATGATCTTTAGTATATTTTCTATCACAACTGCAGCAAAGCCCTTTTGCTCTTTTTTCTTCCAATTGTTGTGGTGTCAACCTTGTAGGTTGTGGAAGTCTGGGAGTAGCAACACTTCTATATTAATAGATTTGAGTGGTAGGACTCCTTGTCACCATAATTTTCCATTCAATTTTTCTTTCCAACCTAAATGCCTTCTCCAATGAATCAGGTTCCCAAACACGAACCTCATGTTGTATGTTATCCTTTAAAGTCCCTATGAAGACATCAATCCTGTGTTCCTCTGGAATATCAGTTACCCTTATATTCAATTTTTGGAAGTCCTCAATGTGCTCCACCACTTAACCCTTTTGTTTTAGATGTATCAATTGGCTAAAGAAGGTGTTTCTCTTTGTATCCTCATAATGTGCTATCATTTCCTTCGTAAAAATTGACCAAGTGACAATAGTTTTACGGGAGAAAAGCCATCAATACCACACAAATGTATATAAAGTTTCAATATGTACCTTTTATGTGTTTTGCACATTATTGAGATCAAAATATTGCTCCATCTATAGTATCCATGTTACAGGATCCTTGCCATCAAACTTCGTCATATAGATATTTTGAAAATGTTGGGTCTTCCATCCAACATTCAAGTTTATGAAATCACGATCAACATTTATTTTGTTCTCATCATGAGTTTCCTCTACTATATTTTCACCATTAGGAATAATTTCTTGTATAAGCTTTGTCAAACCTTCCTTCAAACCTTCCATGTCTACTTTCAGATAATTCTTGGTGTCTTCCATGTTGTCTTTCATTTTTTATTTGATCTTAGATTCCATGTCTTCCATGCCATTATTCAAACCATCCATCACGCCTTTCTTCAAACCATCCATATTAGCTTCCATGCCCTTCTTCAAACCGTACATCTTAGCTTCCACACTTTTCTTCAAAACTTCCATTTCGTTTTTTGTTGCTCTTTGCAAGAGCGAAATTTAGTGCACTTGCTCTTGTAATTTTGATATATCATGTTGCACTTCTTCATCTTCATGAGTTATAGTAGAGTATTCTGAGGGCTTAATGGGTGTTGAATTATTTTTAGGGGGGATTTTAAAACCTAATACTAATATCTATTCTTCAATATTCCCTTGGAATCACTTCAAACTGATTTTTCAAACAAGACTTATGCAATTTGAAAAAAAAATACGCACCTTTTCTTGCTTTTGAGGAGATGGATATTGAAACTAAATTATCTTTGTGATTTCAGATCTTCAATATCTGAAATTCAGTCCTATAGTATCCCTCTGAATCTAGGTATGACCTGATTTGGATGCTTCAAGACAAAGATATGCCCAATCTCCCACAATGACCTAATTATCGACTTGTTCAGTAGAGAAAACTTGTACGACGTGCCATGTGTCAATGTTTCCTCCTTCGGCTCTAAAATTGATACACAGAAAACTAAAGTCCGTTCAATTTTGGCCACTTATGATAGAATTCCAATTTGATGCTCAGTGAGAGATTTATGATGATTTTCCCAAGGTCACCTCTTTTAGATCAAATTCGGGAGGCTGAAAAAACCCTAACTTCTACAGATCATATATCCGAAAATATTGTGAACCACGATCTGAAATTTTTACAAGAAGTTCCTTAGGATTTTGGATTTTCTTGTTAAAAATTTCAGCTTCTGAACCTTCACAGAAAAAACGTTATAGCGAAAATTCCCTGATGACCTGTTTGGAGAAGCAAAACCCTAGAATCCAAAGTTTTTATACTAAATGTTATGAAACAAGCTCCAAAAATAGAAGAAAAGAGATATCAATGCCTTAGAATTCAGCCACTTCGAGGGGGAAACCTCCTTTACATTACATAAATGAAAAATTCTTGTATGTTACAAATTACAAAACCTCCTTCTATATGTAGGAGTCCATAGGGTCACAATATAATCCTAACCGACCTAACAATAATAATGTAAGGGCACAATAATAACAATATGGGGGTTACAAGGGTACAAAAATAAAAATAAGGGGGTTACACTAACAACAATAAGGGACTACACTAGTAATATAGGTACCTAACAAGCATACCTATTTCAAATAGGATTACATCACTTGGAGACTTCCTAGGGATATTTTTTGTTTGGCAGAGTTTGAATATAAATAAGGACTCTTCTTTCATTAAATAGTTCAAAATATCCATTTAATAACCCTTCTCAAATGAAACAAAATAATTTTATAAGTGTACTGGGCTTCTGATGTGTCATAATGCCATGTAGATGCTGAGCTGGACCTCTTCCAAGTCAAATTTTATAATTTTGACACAAATCTGGCTAGTGAAAATTTTGAAAAATAGTCCTCAAAGATGAGTGCATAATTTCCAAACCCTGATGGATTTGCAAAGAATGAGAGAGGCTTTTGTAGGCGGGCATGTTCTAAAGAAAAAAATCCTTCCGATTTCCAAAATTATGTTTCATTTGGTCAAAAATTGAACTTGAAGTTGACTGCTAAAACAATCATGTACAAGAAATTTTGTAGCGCTCATTTCGTAGCAAACTCCAAAATTCGAATTTTGCATAACCTTTGACCTTTATGACTGTCGGAGGGTCTTCATTGGGTTTGATAAGTAAACATGCCTTCAGCTACCCCTGATATGATATTTTTTAGGCAATTTTTCCTTAAATAATTATACAACAAGTTCGTAGCGAAAACTCATCGCCAAGCCTGGAGCTCGCTACGAACTTGCCTAATTTCAAAAAAGTTTTCAATTTATCTTTCCAACCCCAAAAACATATTTGAAGCCTTGTATATGTATTTATATGATATATTAAGACAAAAATTAGTCAAAAAAGTGTGACTTACCATCCTTCATGGAGCAGAAGGCTCATCCTCCATCATAATCATTTGAAGACACTTTTTCTTCAATTCAGCTTGTACCAGTCTTATCGAACCAAACTTACATGTTAAGGTGGCCAATTCATACACTAGATTTAAGGTTTTCATACAAAAAATTTGACGATGAGCTTTCCATTTGTGAGGTGGAAAAAATGACGTGCTGTCGGCCATGTCAGTGCTATGAAGTACACTGCTGAGTTGTCTTTATCAACAGATGTCCCAATGAAACTACAAAATCTCTTTTGATGACTCATCTCTTTCTTGAAATAAATTGAATGACTAAAAAATACCAAAACTTTATAATGTTGGGAAAAAAGAGTATTTAGGCAAGTTTGTAGCGATTTCTGACTGTTTTACAATGATTTCGCTATGAATTTTGGTAAAAGTGTCAAATTCACTCTAATTACTAGATTTGCTCATGCATGAGAAATTTTTGGGATTTTCTTTGACATTGACCCCTATCACAATAATTATGACCTTTAAGACCGCTCACATATGTGCAATTTTTTTAAAATTACAAATTTAAAAGATCATGTTCAACCCTAACTTACCTAATTGACTCATGACTCACAACAAACCTAATGGTTATCTTGGATAATAGTGGCTCCAATGGGGATGTTGCGCCCATGTGGCACAACAAAGAACCAACAGACCAGGTGCCTTATCCATTGGGCTGATCCCAACCTCTTGTCATATTCTTTAGCCTGCATTTGTCTGTTGACATGCTCTTGAAGAAAAACACTGTAAAAATGAAAACTTACAACTATAATCTTCAAACTAAATGTTGAAAGATATGCTTGCCCAACAAGCTTATTTATGTACCAATAACCCTACTCTAACAACTGAAAACCAAACTTTCAATTTTCAAGCAATATGAAATTTCCAGTATAGCCAGTCAAAGAGTTGATCCAACACCTTGGCTTCTTGATTGTGCTTGAGCAAAATCAAAATTGAATCATCTATTGGCAACTTGGAATGAAAATTGAACCTCTGCTCCATAAGAAATACAAATTTTTTCTTGATTGATGACTGCAACAGACTTACCATTGGATATTGGAAACCATGAAAAATTACCTTTTCTTGATGAGAAAAACCATGAGAGGTGAATTCATTCATAATTGATGGCTTCTTTTTTCATATGTCTTCAAATTCAAGAACATCATCAAATAAAAAGGAAACAATAAATTTTTCTTCCCTTTCATGTAAACCATTCATGCATCCTTGAACATCTTCAAACATGACATCCATATTGTGTGTATGAAAACTAATCTCTTGCTTATCAAAAAAACAAATATAATATTTGGTAGTTTTGCTTGAGGATTGTCATCTTGATTCTGAACACTAACAACTCTTATACAAACAACTTATATCCTCCATGCCATTTTGATGATTCTCAAATAGAATAGGTAAAGCCTATATATTCATCTCTTCATGTAGTAAAGGTTTGCCTAAAAGTGAACTTTCATCACATGTTACCTCATTTTTCATAATTTTCATGCATGTATTTTCAACAACCTGATCTTGAGGAGTTCCTTCTTGACATAAAATCTCAGAAAAGGAATGGATTGAAAAACAATTTGAATGATTTGGCTCATACCTTTGACTGCATATAGATTTAAAAACCTATAAATCCTCATAAATTTCATGTAATATGACTTGACTGTCAAATTGCTGATCTATTTTATCTTCAAGAAAAGAAGAGACATCTGCTTGTTGGAAAATTTCTTGATCATCATAACATCTATCTTGTGAAGAAGATTCATAAGTGCCTCTAATATCTCCTCATCATCCATAATTTCGACATCATCATCAATAATTTTAATATATCGAATGAAAACTTTCCAAATATTGCAATAGTCTTGAGACATTGATGATAAAGGATGAGACTTCCCATAATGTTAAATAAATATTCTATGGAAATCTTTAAGAGAACACAAGATTCCTAATTTCAACCCTACATACTATTATCTAGCTTTTCCTTCTAGGGTGTCCATAAACAGCTTCATGAGACAATATTCAGGAAACTCAACCCTCAGTATACATACATGTATATAGAATTTAACCAAATGCAGACCAACATCATCTTACTTTTCATCTTTTAAAATGGGAAGATGGGTTGACCAATAAACATGAGGCATAGAATTTGGAAAACCGTAGAAGTGAGACCGATCTATAGGAGCATACGTGGGATTTATTATTGTAGTATAAATTATCTTTGAACTTATTCAAAATAATGATCTTCAAGAAGTGGAGTCACCATGAAGCTTTGAATTTCTAAATTCTTCAACAATGGAGTAGCCAAGGTAGAAGTACATCCTTGAATATTCCTAATCTCCTGCTACCTTCAAGAGTTTAGTTGCTTTGATTGAACAAATTTTTCTAGGGAATGCATCTTCGAGATCCCGACAGACACAGAAAAATGTTATCACCAAACTCAGACTAATTGGGTTGTTCAATAGTGAATTTGATGTAACTATTTCAAACCACTTAGGGTTGGAAGTTATCCTTTCCAACGAGAGAGGGCTCTCTCAAGAAAAAGGTAAGATATTCAAGAAATAAACCGATAATGAAGATGGCTAAATCTTATATGTTTTAGATGATTTTTCAGGTGGAAGAGTGTATGAAGGCTGCCATTGGGCATGCAGTCAGCTAATGACTTCAATTACAAAAAAATTCAATTCATGGAAGCTGAGGCAATTTAGCTTATAAAATAACTTTGACACCTAAAACATAGTACATGAAGGAAGTTGGAGCATAAAAATATGAATTAAAAGTAACCATGATAATATGAAGCTGATAACAATATATAAAATAGAAAGACACAAACATATAAACTGCAAAAGAATCTCAAGTCTGAAAGACAACTGCTATAACTGTGTATTATCTTGATAGACAAAAATTACATAATAGCCTTCTCATGAACTTCCAACACTCACAAACTCCAAAAATCCCTCATTTATAGAGTGAGGTCTCATAAAAATGGTTTTCCAACTTGATAGCTTCGAATTCCTACCTAAGAGACCTATTTCAAATAGGATTACATCACTTTGAGACTTCTTAGGGATATTTTCTGTTTGGCAAATTTTGAATACAAAAAGGACTCTTCTTTCATTAAATAGTTCAAAAAATACCTTTAATAACCCTTATCAAATGCAACAAAATAATTTTCTAAGTGTACTATATTGCTGATGTTTCATCATGCCACGTGGATGCTGAGTTGAGCCTCTTCCAAGTCGAATTTTAAATTTTTTACACAAATCTTGCTAGTGAAAATTATGAAACATAAGCCTCAAAGATGAGTGAATAATTTACAAACCATGATTGATTTGAAAACAATAGGAGAGGTTTATGTATATGTGGTTGTTATGAAGAAAAACCTCCTTCATATTTCCAAAATTATGTTACATTTGGTCATAAATGGAACTTGAAGTGGACTTCTAAAATAGTCATGTACAAGAAATTTCGTAGTTCTCATTTCGTAGCAAACTCCAAAATCCACCTTTTTCATAACCTTTTACCTTTCTAACTGTTGGAGGGTCTTCGTTTGGTTTTATAAGGTAAATAAATGCCTTCATTTATCCCTTATATGCTATTTTTTAGGGAGTTTTTCCTTAAATAATTTTACAACAAGTTCGTAGCGAAAACACAACCTTAAGCCTGGAACTCGCTACGAACTTGCCTAATTTCAAAAAATTTTGAAATTTATCTTTCCAACCCCAAAAAAATATTTGAATCCCTATATATGCCTTGCTATGATATCTTAAGACAAAAAATTTTCAAAAATTTGTGACTTACCATCCTTCATGGAGTAGCAGGCTCATTCTCCATCATAATCATTTTAAGACCCTTTTTCTTCAATTCAACTTGTATCATTTTTATCAAACCAAACTAACATGTTAAGGTGGTAAAATGATACATTAGATTTAAGGTCTTCATACACCAAATTTGATGATGAGATGTCCATTTACGAGGTGGTATAAATGATGTTTTGTCATCCATGTCAATCCTATGAAGTGTATTGTTGAGTTGTCTTTATCAACAGATGTCCCAATGGCACTTCACAATCTCTTTTGATGACTCATCTATTTCCTGAAATACATTGGATGCCTCAAAAATACCAAAACTTTAGAACGATGGAAAAATATAGTATTTAGGCAAGTTCGTAGCGAATTCTGATTGTTTTACATTGATTTCGCTATGGATTTTGGTAAAAGCATCAAATTCACTCTAATGACTAGATTTGCTCATGCATGAGATATTTTTGGATTTTTCTTTGAAATTGACCCCTATCACAAGAATGATGACCTTCAAGAACCCTCACATATGTGATTTCTTTTTTAAATTGCAAATTTGAAAGATCCTATTCAACCCTAGCATAACCTAATTGACTCATGACTCAAAACAAACCTAATGGTTATCTTGGATAACACAAGTGATGACCTAGGGATAACAATACAGAGAAAGGATTACCTATATTATTATTATTATTATTATTATTTTAACTATTCATGAGTAGCCCTGCTATTAGAAGCTCTTCTAGTCTTATCACAAGAAGGCCTAAAAGAATTTGTCAATAGAATAGAATTACAAGATTTGTCACCATTAATATGAATGTATTCCATCAACGAGTAGCAATTAAGTTGGATGTTTTACTAATAAAGGTATGAAACCTCATGAATCCCCTAGCAATTAAGTTGGATGTTTTAGAAATGATTACTTGTTAGGGTTTTTATACCCATTCATGCTTGGAAATGCACAAACTAATGGAGTTTACCTGTACTCCCAAACTGTATATAGATCTCTTTATATAACTATCTAGCCACTATGAAGAACATCCCCACAGCACAAAATATTGGTAAGCCCTTTCCTATTTATGCTCTTCGTAAAAAATTAGTGCTACGCCTACATTGTTTACTAAAATCACGAAGGGAAAAACAGGTCCCTTTACCAGGAAATTGGACAGTTTAGTGCTCGACATATGACTTGTGTATATCTCTTTAAATAATTTCAATGTGCGCTTAGTTTCAGTCATATTTTCATATACTCCTATAGCTATTTCTAATTATCCTTCGTAGCAAACATCTTGGGTAAAACATTTATGAAGATTGACATAAGGGGTAGTTTAATTACATGCATATCTATGATATTTATATTGAATGTAGTACCCCCAGGAAAGTCCTAATATACTTTAAATCATAACACATAATGCATTTAGTATAAATTGATGGGAAAATATTCATTCCTTTCATGATAGAGCCCATCAGGTCCATTGTTAGAACCAGTGTTGCAGGAAACGCCCCCCACCACCCCCCCTGCCCCAAGGATCCAAACTAGGAATCACATCTCATATGGATCCGTGGGGGACCTGTCGTTGGATCCGTGATTTGTAACTTTAGAACCGCGGATCGGGTTGGTGAATGTGGTCCCTAGAAATTCAGAAGTGTACCGACCCGATCCGTGGTTCCAAATTTCTTAACCTAGATCCGATTACGGATACTCCGCGGATACACGACGGATCAGGAACAGATCTGAAGGGAGACAAGCGGTTCCACAGGGTTCCACAAATTTCTCAATAATTTGTTTTATTTTTTATTTGGCTTATTTTGGGTTGGGGCTTCTCAGACACTCCCAAGGTGCCCCTTGTTAGCACTCCGTAATTACAAGGCTGAAGAAAAAACCTCAGAGGTAGCATCAAATTCACTTTGGAAGATGGAATCTAGCCCTACCAACTTCAGAGAGTGATCTCTCTGTAAAATTTACATATGTTTTATGTTAATTTTAGGCTAGTTAATGGGCTCAGAGTTTGGTTGGAAGAACAATGGAAGGCCATTGGGAAATGTTAGCCTCTCTCATAAAACAATAATAAGTCCAAAAAATAAAATAAATAAATTAAATATTAAAAGTTAGGAATTTATAACTAACTCTTTAGTTTGGGTTGTTCCTCTAAGATAGGAGTTAGTTTAGGTAGCTCCTATATTGGTGTGTGTTTGGTTGAGAAATTATCTCAACCAAGGTGTCCAAGATAGCACGCACTATCTTGAGACACTAACTCCTCATCTATTTAATTGTAATACTACATTCTTTTAATAACGAGAAAATATGTGAGGAAGCCATGAGGCTGAAGCCTTTTCCGCCAATATTTAGTCTCTGGTTTATTATGTGTGTTTTCTGTATTTTATGAGTTGATTTGATTTTCAATATGTGGTATCAGAGCTTGAAAGATGTCTATTCTACATTTTGTTTGAATCTGCAATTTATTTATATATTTTTATGTATATATTTGTTGGAGTGTGTGAAGTGCAGGAGATTGCCATCGAAGAGCAAAAGACTGTCATCCCAAAGCTAGGGTTGAAGTTAAATCTGCGGTGGAAAAGAGCGCATTGATATGTGTGGATGCCATGGAAGTTGAATGCAATTACATTGTTTGACAAACCGAACTCAAGGCCATGGTGTCTGGTTGAAATTGCATTGTTTGAACATTTTGAATTCAAACCCACGATATTAAACAACTCGCAGCCACGGGTGAAGTGTTGTGAAGTTTTGTGCAATTTGGAGCCACGTCCATTGGTGAACTATGAAGGAATTGTAGAACCGGACCATCGCTCATGCCATACATCAAAATTGCATGCGGATGTAACGATTTGGAAAGGCGATGGCTTCAACAGCAAAGGAATTCACATGAATTCGATACATCCTGAGACTGAGTTACAACCAGCATTAAAACCTGATGGAAAAACTGCAAATGGCAACATTGCCATTGTTTTGAATTAGTAAATGTTGCGTTTGGTTGTGATTAGACCTCCAGTGTAGGAAGCACTGTCGTGCTCACACTATCCTATATCCACTGCTACGGTGGTCATACTGTGTCAAACATACCAACATCGAGGCATTACTATTGCGTGGAGTATAGAAACAACGTTGAAGTCTTGTCAACGTTGAAGTCCTGACAAGAATTATAACGCAGCTTATGCGGCGGGTGTGTACATATGAAGGGTTTAATTGGTTTGTCACAGTGAAATCAACACGAAATTTGTGTGCGAAAATGTCCATTTGCAATGCAAGTGAGGTATGGGTTTAAAATGAAATTATATGATGGTGCATAGTTATAAAAATCCCTTGTGGATCTGATAACCATAATATTGAGAAAATGTTTGTGTTGAACTTGCAATGTTAAATTGGAAATTCAATCAATTTTATGTTGAAACAAGACTAAGCCTGGGCCTTGGTAGAAGAAAATAATTGAAATTGTTTATCCAAAGAATATTTGGAAGTAGAATTTGTTGTAGATCTACATCATTGAGTTGTATTAGAGCATTGAGTGGATTTTACTTGACAGCTTCAAAAAAAATGCAACATTTTCTTCCAGATCAATGATTTGTATGAAGAGCCGGAAAATATGAATCGAGTGGCGCAGCTGAATTATGATTCAAGGGAAAAGGTATGACTGAGCATGATATGCGTTGACATTTTGGGGCTTTCTTAATTGAACTTATAAATAAGTATTTTGCAGAGATGATTTATGTCAACATGCTGCAAAGACGGAGGTATAAGGTTTTATCACCACAGTAGTCTGAAAGAAATTTAAGTTTCACTTAAATGAATGGAAAATGAAAATGTGCTATCCTGGGTGATATAGAGGGGAACATGCATGTTGGAAATATGATGTAATGTGTTGTCCTTGATGAAAACCTACTTGATGAAGTTGTCCTTGATGGAAACCTCTTGATGAGTTGCCTATGATAAGAAACCTATGTGTTAAAGATGTAAGAATGATGTAGCTACAGATTAGTTCAGATGTGACAGAGAAAAGAATTCCAGTAAGTGCCAGAGAAATGATAAATATAATATGTATCAATGTATACGCTACTTTTGTGAAGGCAACCCACGTATACATTCAAGGTTAGCATATACGCAGTTTTTATGAAGAGAAGTTGCATATACACGCGAAAACAAATGCTCCAAGTCGTGTATGCCTTTTGCGCTCTAAAATTATAATACCAAGAGGCATTACCATGGTATTAGCCCACATTATTGAGTGTTGTATTATCTATTTGATTTCGTCCAGGATTACCATCAGCAGTTGAGTGGTTTTAACTCATGGTATTGGTAAGAACTAAATCTATTTAAGGAGAAGAAGATCATAGTGCAAAGCTGTAATGAATAAATAATGTAGATAAATGATAATTAGTTAATTAGTAATTAGGCTGAAAGGTCACGTCTGATAAGACATGACCTTTCGTGAAGAGGCACCTGCGTGGGTATATAAGCAGGCCTCATTTGTAACATTCCAGCAATTCATATTCATCATCTTTCTAATATAATATTTGTATCCTCATGGATATTCGGATATTTCAAGTCTTCTGGAATATTTAGTTTGTGAAGGAACTTTGTTCACTTCATTTGGTATCAGAGGAGTTCGATCGTCTGGCTACTCACTGCTGCACAGGGCCACGCTCTCTGATCCTGGTCCTTGACCGAAAATTCGTCAACCTTGTTGCCGTTGAAGCGTTTTGCTACACATTTGGAGTTTCTCCATTTGCTGATTCTGTCAGAGGCCCTTGGCCATTTTTAAAGAAGTAAAAAAAAAAGATATATTTACAAAAAAGAAAAAAGAAAAAAAAGAAGAAGATATATTTTAAAAAAAAAGAAGGAAAAAAGAAAAAGTACATATACTTACAAGACAACTTTAAAGAATAAAAAAAAAATATAAAAGAACTAAAAACATAAAAAGGAAAAATAATATTGAAAATTAAGAAAAGAAAAAAGAAGTAGTTAAATAAAAAGGAGAATGGCGTATTAAAAAAAAAGGAGCTGTCGTTTTATTTCCGCCAATATATATATCGTGGACATATAGAGTAGTCGTGATATATTCCACCATATATATAAAAATAAAAAAATTACAAAAATCGCAGTCAACCAGGACGCTAACGCTACCACCACATCCGTAGACCAGGACCACTACCTAGATCCACCGTCACTGCACCACAGTTCGTTTTACTGTGTTCCTATTGCGTCCATCACTAACGGTCACCACTTGCGGCAACTGTATGAGCTACAACAACAAAAACCTACAATCATCATCTGAATTTTGTTGTACGCAGTCGCGGTGTGGCCTGCAAACTTCCATTGCCTCTCACAAACAACCACCACAGCACGAGCTACACCCACTGACACTCGTGGTCCGAAAAATGCAATCGTTGCTACCATAGATAAAGCCCGGCCATCACCACTCGATTCGAAACTGCAGCCTTCCTCCTGCAAGGCCCCTGATTTGGCCCCTCGACGTCCATCGAATCCTATCCTACGCAGCTGAAACCCCAAGACCACTACTCGACAGTCGTAGCCCCGCAACCTTCCCCCACCTCAGCTGCCATAGCGGTCATTAAACAACGCTGTTGCACCACAACACCCCACACCATACCATCCACTACCGTCATCCATTCCCATCAACGTTCCACCACCACTGCTGGGCCACCGCGTAGCCATCGAATTCTCGCCAACTCCGCAGTGTTACATTGCCTCCGCTCAAACTACTGCCCTCAGACCTCCATAGAAATTTCCAACCACTACTGCCTCTGTTGGTAACATCCTGCCACCATAAACTCTGTCCCAAATCATTTCTCCGTGTCGCCTCATTTCATCATCCCCCGACCATCGACAATTGACTAGTCTTGTCCCCCTAACATTTTTTTTTTTTAAAATTATATAAGGTTAACTCCAATCATCATAACGTTTCACATTTTAATTTAACTTTATAACCCATAAAGTTATCATAAGGTTATAGTTAACTATTATATAATTTATAATAGTTATTAAGTTATATATATATATATATATATTAATTTAATTGAAAAAACAAAAAAAACAAAAGGGCCAAGAAAAAAAAAAAAGAGGTGAAGCATATAAGAATTTTAAAACGTCAAGTTGATTAACATTGAAATAAATATTAAAAAGGAGTATTTTAGTATTTAAGATATCTCTACAAAGTAAAAGAAAAAGGTTAAAACAAAAAAAGTATTTTGAAGTTATTACAAATTCAAAACCAAGGAAAATTAAGATTATAAGTTAAAAAGAGTGAATTTGAAGAATATTTATCTCAAACAAGAAAAATGACATCTAATACAAAAATGAAGTTAGGACGATTTTTAGAATTAGAAACGCTACCTATCGACCCTAAAGCTCTACTTAAAATTAAAGGAAGTATCGCAGGGAAAGATGTCACTATTGCTATATCACCCGCTGAAGAGAAAAATTATATAAACCCTAAAATTGCCAACCAGTTGGTGATTCCTGAGTCAAATATAATCGAAAAATTAGACATTTTTTACAAGAAAAAATACGACATAAAAAATCTACAACTAAACATTGGGGATTATACTTTTATCTCTCAATTTACCATGAAAACCTTACTTTTGGATAATAGTGATATTGTGTTGGGTTCACCATGGATGGAAACCTTAGGTTCAATTATCCTAAATACGAAAAAGAAATTTTTGACATTCACCTACAAAAAGAAGAAGATAACGCTACAAGACGTTAACTTGAAGCCAAATTCCGTGACGCCTGAAGATGTACAAGAAATTTCGCAGGTAATTTCTCAAGAAGGTAAAAAGGTGATACAAAATATGCAAAAGGAAATCGACAAAATCACCACTAATAAGAATGAAGAAGTTGCTCGCCTCAAGGATCACAACGACAAATTACTAACGCAAATTAAGAAGTTGAAGAGAGACAAGAAGTCCTTAGAAAACAAGGTGCAACAACTTGTCGGAAATAAAGCGTCGAATGTAGAAATCCGAGTTGAAGAGAAGGAAACTGATACTAATGCAGTAAATGTCATAAGTCAAGAAGAAGACAAGCAAGTTGCAAAAGATGCAAACTTAGAAGTTGTAGTTCCGGCGATGAACATTTCAAGTGGAAGTTATGTAACCAGCTCAATAACATCATCGCCAAAAGAAAATCAAAAAATCACCACACAACTAAGAGTGGAAAGTCAAACCAAAAAAGTTCCCTATCGACATCCAAATCACGGGAGCATACACATCGATCAAGCTGTGTCTTCAGAACAGAAACAAGTTGATATTCCGGAGAATACTAATATCAGTGCACTCCGCTCAAGTGATAATTCAGCACAAGTTTCAAGTCGCCGCGAGATTCCACAGAAAATTGATTTAGGATGGTCTGATCCATTCTCAGTGCGACAGTTTTGTTTGTCACTTAGAGGATCATATCAACTTGTGTCGACAAGGATGGCTGCCCCGAGACGAGAAGATGTTCGTAACAGGAAAAGAAATCGAGGCCTTTCATCAACAAGCTTTGAGGACAAAGCTTTTTGAGGGGGAGGCAATGTAATGAATAAATAATGTAGATAAATGATAATTAGTTAATTAGTAATTAGGCTGAAAGGTCACGTCTGATAAGACATGACCTTTCGTGAAGAGGCACCTACGTGGGTATATAAGCAGGCCTCATTTGTAACATTCCAGCAATTCATATTCATCATCTTTCTAATATAATATTTGTATCCTCATGGATATTCAAATATTTCAAGTCTTCTGGAATATTTAGTTTGTGAAGGAACTTTGTTCACTTCAAAAGCGTGCATGTGTAAGGGTTGTTGATGAATAAATTTCTCTAAGGAATATCTGCATGGATGAAATTTGTTCTTAATTGATAGATATGAATCTATGATGCACCCATGGATATAATGATGGTTCAAGATCTCTAGATCTGATGATGATGAATATATAGAATGACCTACTGAAGGAATGATGAAGAACTGGCACAAGTCTGTTGAAGAAAATGAATAAATCTGGGTAAGTTTTATAGATCTAGTCTGTTCTGCAAAATTTATTTTTTACAGATCTATACGCTAGTTGTTTTTAAAAAAATCATGTATATACGCGGGTTCGCTTCATGAAAAGCGAGTATGGTAGTTAGGGTTTTCTAAAGAATAAAATACACAGAAGTATACACGCGTTGATGTGCGGGAAATCGCGTATGTACGCGGCTTCAGTGAAGCAAAGTAGCGTATGCTATTTGAATCAATGACTGTTTAGGGTTGAGTTTGTATCTGCATATCTATTCTAAAGTCTGGGTTATTTCTGAAGTTCTGGTCACAGTGTTTTCACTCTTATAATTGAAGTGTTGGGCAAAGGGTTGTGTTGAAGCTGTTTGATCCAGTATTAAAATTGATGAAACATGGTCTGTAGTGGGTCTGAGGGTTGAAGCCTTCAGTATGGAAGTAGAAGCTTCCTGACAGTAGAAGCTGGTGATATGTTTAGGGGGTTGAAGCTCCCTTCCAGGAGTGGCTAGTAAACGAGATCAGGGGGTTGGAGCTCCCTTCCAGTAGCAGCTGGTAAATGAGTGAAGGTTGTAGCCTTCTGCATGTAGAAGCCTGCGTACTGATATGAGTCTGCATCAGTACAATGTTGTAAACATTTTTCCATATAATAAATATTGAAGACAGAGACGACAGGAGTGGTGGTTTTCTCCCGAATTGGGTTTCCACCTTAAATACTGGTGTTCATGTGTGTTCCACTTGTGTGATGTTTTATACTGCTGTTACTGCACATATTTCCTATTTAACTAACCTAATGCATAACTGGTAAATCTGTTTTAAAGTCTGTTTCTGAGATACTTTATAAACTAGAAATTTATATCAGTATACGCGAGTTTCTTTTAGCATATCCGCGTGTATACCTGAGTTCAGTTCATAAAAGCCACGTATGAAATTCTATAAAAGAAAATGTTAAAGTCGAGATATAAGTTCTAAATAATGATTCACCCCCCCTCCCCCCCCCACAGTATTTTTCCCAACAATTAGTATTAGAGTAGGTCCTTCTGAAGAAGCTTAGCTGCTAGAAGGAAGATCAGCCAAGATGAGCAATCAAGATGGGACAACATCTATCAGGCCTCCACTCTTCAATGGAAACAATTTAATCTTCTGGAAAACACGGACAAGATCCTATCTTCAGTCTCTTGGAGCAGATGTATGGGCTATTGTTGAAGGAGGTTATCAATATCCAGCCTCAGTCCCAACAGATGCAACGACAAGAAAGAACTATGAAACAAATGCAAAGGTAGTCAATGCACTATTGGGGAGTCTAACGAAATTAGAATTTTTCAAGGTCATGCAATTGAATACAGTAAAGGAAATATGGGACAAAATCATTCTAAGCTATGAAGGTGATACAAAGGTAAAAAGTGCTAAACTCCAAACTCTCAGAATTCAATATGAAAATCTAAGGATGCATAATGAAGAGAGAATTGCCAGTTTCTTTTTACGTCTAGATGATATTGTAAATCATATGAGAAATCTGGGTGAAACCATAACTGATACTACTCTGGTTGAAAAAGTTTTAATATCTCTAACTTCAAAATTTGAGTCAAAAGTGTCTGCTAATGAAGAGAAGCAGGATCTTCAAAGTCTTACTATTGTTCAAATTCATGGCATTATAACTGCATGTGAAATGAGAAAAGGAGGATCATCTGAAGTCAAAGAAGCCGTATTTAGAGCTTCTACAAAAGGAAAAGAAGTACAAGAAACAAAAGGATCAGGGTATGTTTCAGAAGAAGATGAGGTACATTTTGTAAAGAAGCTCCAACTTGGCACTCGAAGGTTCAGAGGTAAGATTCCTTTCAAATTTTTTGCTTGTGGAAGAGTTGGTCATTATGCTGCTAAGTGTCCTCATAAAGAAACACATGAAAAAGGAAAGGAAGTAGCAAGAAGAAATAAAAGTCGGTTTAACACTAGAAAAAGTTATTATACTCATGAAGATAGTGATGGGTTATCAGACAGTGAGGAAGAATCTGATCAAGATCTTAGACTTCTCATGGCATTTGAAAAAGAGTCTAGCAAAGAAAATGATACCTTTATGGATGCTCTAGAAGAAAATGATTTTCTTGAAGAAATCAATCAGCTCAAAATACGTTTGGAAGAGAACAAAATATCCATAGAAACTCTAAAAAATCAGCTTGAAGAAAAGGAGAGACGCAATGAGAAATTACAATGTGAAGTAGTAAGTCTAAGAAAAGAAATTGAGAAAGTAAAGATTTTGAATCTTAGATTTGCTAAAGGCAATGAAACCTTAGATGAAATTATCAAGGTACAACGTTCTCCTCTTATGAAGACAAGTCTTGGATATGTCAGAGAATCTTCTCAGTCTTTAGCACCAAAATATCTAAAAGCAGCTACAGCCTGCCTACAACATTCTACCGCTCAACAAGGAAACAAAGAAAATTGACAGGTAAAGCATGACCACCTCAATACAAAGAACACTAACAGGAATACCTTTCAGAGAAATACCAACTAACAGGTAAACACAAATAGAAGGTTCAATGATCGCAAAAATTTCTTCTTCAATGGACAATGTTTCTCATGTCATAATTTTGGTCATAAAGATGTTCAATGTGTTGCATACAAAACCATCATGACTAGAGAAGCAAGAAAGAAAATAATTGATATTGGAATAAAGAAGAATACATATAAAAAATTTTCTCCTCTTCAAAATGAAATTGAATGTGCTTATTGCAATAATTTTGGTCATGAAGAATCTGAATGTAGGAGCAAACTTTAGCCAAAAGAGCATATACCATCAACTTCCAAAGTACGGAGAAAGAAGGAATTACAGGTTGAAAACTATGGCATAGATTTATTTGCAGAAGGAGAATAAAATCAATGGTACATTGATAGTGGATGCTCAAAACACATGACAGGTGACAGAAATAAACTTCTTGCATACAATGATCTAGAAAGAGAAAATAATGTTACTTTTGGAAATGATACTCCTGCTATCATTAAGGGAAAAGGTTATGTTTTTCTAAAAGAAAAGGTGAAAGCTAACAATGTTATGTATGTGGATGGATTAAAGCATAACCTGTTAAGTGTAAGTCAAATGTGCGATCAAGGAACTAAAGTTGTCTTTAGCTCAAAAGAATGTGTGGTACATGATCTGGATATAGGAAAAACAATCATAAAAGGAAATAGAACACCAAGCAATTTGTATGTATTGAAAAGCTGTAAAGAACAATGCTACTTGGGTAAATATTCAGAAAATTGGTTATTGCATAGAATATTGGGGCATTTGAGCTCCTCTCAAATCAACAAATATAGCAGACTCAAAGTTGTTCGCGATCTTCCCAATATTACTCTGCCTGAAAGTACCATATGCAAATCTTGCCAATTTGGTAAGCAAACCAGAGTGAAATTTAATGCCAAGGAAGGATCAGCAAGTAAGCCTCTTCAACTCATTCATACTGATATATGTGGACCCATGAGAAAAGGGTCACCCCGTGGAGAACAATACTGTATTCTGTTTATTGATGATTTCTCTAGAATGTGTTGGATTGGGTTGCTAAAGCACAAAGATGAAGCATTCAAAAAATTTCAGATCTTCAAAGCATTGGTTGAAAATGAATTAGATCTAAAATTCAAGTATCTTAGATCTAATCATGGAGGTGAATATATATTAGATAAATTCTTTGATTTTTGTAAACAACATGGCATAAAAAGACAGTTTTCTATAGCTGGTACCCCACAACAAAATGGAGTAGTAGAAAGAATGAATAGAACAGTTCAACAGATGGCTCGGACTATGCTTGATGATTTAGGAACCTGACACATTTTGGGGAGAAGCAACACATACTGCTGTAAATATTCTCAACAAAGCACATGTTCGTGTAGACAGTGATAAACTCCATATGAGCTCTGGTATGGTAATCTTCCCACTATAAAGCATTTTAAAGTTTTTGGAAGAAATTTTTTTATCAAGAACAATGATGAAAAACTTGGCAAGTTTGAACCTAGGGTAGATGAAGGAATATTTCTTGGTTACTCTCTTAGAAGTAAAGCATATAAATGCTACAATAAAAGACTTCAGAAGATTTTTGAATGCATTTAAGTTGTAATTGATGAATCTCTCTCAACTCCAAAATGGGAAATATAAACAACAAATGAAGATGATGATGATGTATATCTTCCTGCATCAAATAGAGATAATATAGAAGGTGAACCCAATAAAGGAGCAAAAGAAGATCTATCTGAAAAGGCTCCATACAGGTATGTTCAAAAGAATCATCCAGAATCTCAAATTTTGGGAGAAAAGGGATCAGGTGTCCAAACAAGAAGAACTCTTGTAGGATCTACTAGCTATCTAGCATTTTTATCCACCATTGAACCACAAAATTTCAATCAAGCTAGAAAAGATGAATGTTGGATTCAGGCCATGAATGAAGAACTTGATCAAATTGAAAAGAATCATATTTGGGAACTAGTTCCAAGACCTCATGATAAAAATGTTATTGGAACAAAATGGATATTCAAAAAAAAGTTAAATGAAAATGGAGATGTTATTAGAAACAAGGCTAGACTTGTTTGTAAAGGGTATGCTCAACAAGAAGGTATAGACTTTGAAGAAACATTTGCTCCTGTAGATAGACTTGAAGCCATCAGAATGTTTCTTGCTTTTTCAAGCTTTCAACAAATCAAAGTTTATCAAATGGATGTTAAATATTCTTTCCTCAATGGTCATCTAGAAGAAGAAGTTTATATAGAACAACCAGAAGGATTGATTTTGGGCAATGATGAAAAAATTGTTTGTAAACTTAAAAAGGCTTTATATGGTCTCAAACAATCTCCAAGGGCATGGTATTATCATCTTGACAAATATCTTCATCAATAAGGATTTTCAAAGGGTTCTGCTAATAGCAACTTATACACAAAAATTGAAAATGATAAACTATTGATTGTGGTTGTATATGTTGATGATATCATTTTTGGAAGTAATGAAGAGTCCATGAGTCAGAAATTTGCTTTTGTTATGCAACAAGAATTTGAAATGTCTTTACTTGGGGAACTAACATTTTTTCTTGGCTTACAAGTGCAACAAGCAACCGATGGCATATTTTTATCTCAAGAAAAATACCTCAAGCAAATTTTGAAGAAGTATGGGATGGAAGATTGCAAACCTGTAAGTACACCAATGATAACTGGGTGTATCCTTAGTTCTCATGATGATTCTCCCGTAGTGAATCAACTAGAATACAGATCCATGATTGGAAGTCTACTTTTTCTAATCGGGACAAGACCAGACATTATGCATGCAGTTGGGATTGTTGGACGATTCCAAGCTAATCCAAAAGAGTCTCGCCTTCAGGCTGTCAAAATAATATTCAAATATCTACAAGGAACTCAAGACTTTGGACTTTGGTATCCAAAGAATACTGAGCTCACTCTTCATGCTTACACAGATGTAGATTGGGCTGGAAATATTGATGATCGAAAGAGCACTAGTGGTGGTGCATTCTATATGGGGCCCCAATTAGTATCTTGGTTCAGCAAGAAGAAAAGCTCTATTGCCTTATCTACAGCAGAAGCAGAATATGTGGCTGCCGCATTATGTTGCACACAACTTCTTTGGATGATGCAGACCTTACAAGACATTAAAATAACATGTTCACCTCCCATATCTATTATGTGTGATAATACAAGTGCCATCAGTATCTCAAAGAATCCTGTTATGCATTCCAAGACCAAGCACATCCCTATCCAGTATCACTTCTTACGTGAACAGGTGCTTGAAAAAAAGGTGAAATTAGAGTATGTACCCTCCAAAGAATAACTTATTGATATATTTACTAAACCTCTTCCCAGGGAAGCCTTCGAATATCTCAGACAAAACCTTGGAATTGTCTCTTTCGCTCAAAAGATCAAATCTGCTTAAATTCAGAAGATTAAATTGGATACACAGATTTCATAAAGGACAGTCGCGTATATATGCGAGTCTATATACAGAAAGCCGCGTATGGGCTTTTGCTGGCATAATTTTATGGGTCAGCATTTTTAGAACAGTTGTGGTGTTGTTGGGTATCTCTGGTGATGTTCCAGTTCTTACATTTCTGTTTCATTCTCTAATATATTGTTGATAAAGATGCCTTGATGATTTGCTGTTGAAAGTGTTCAGGATGCACAAGCTAAGGGGGAGCACTTGTCCTGTGGGAAAGGATGCATTGTTGGCATTCTAAGTGTTTTTTGTGGTCTGATCTCATGATTGAGATTCATTGGTCTTCTTTATAAAAAGTCATTTGATGAAAAGGTCATGTTGAGACCTATGCTGTAAAATTGTTATATTCAGTCATGTAAGGACTTGGTAAAATTTGTAAACCCACTTGGTTGGGTAGTTGAGTCAAAATTTGTAAACCCACTTGGTTGGGTAGTTCAGTCAAATATGTAATTCCACTTGGTTGGATCATTGATGTAAGTATGATTCCTTGGTGATCGAAATGGTCATACTTGGATGAGTTATAGAGTCATGTACTTCATTGAAAAATCTGTCTAAAGATTCAACATGAACTCAAGGGGAGCATGGTAAACTCAGTGCACTTCAGATCTACAGAGCTCATCTCTCTACATGGGAAGAGAAACCTTGCTTTGTTTTGATCCGTCCTTTGCCCTTGATGTCAAAGGGGGAGAGTATCATTGTGTTTGATTAATGGTTATGATTAATGTATCTATCTGTTGTGGTGATCAAACACCATCGTGGTTGCCATCAAGTACAAAGGGGGAGATTGTTGGCAATATGATGTAATGTGTTGTCCTTGATGACAACCTACTTGATGAAGTTGTCCTTGATGGAAACCTCTTGATGAGTTGCATATGATAAGCAACCTATGTGTTAAAGATGTAAGAATGATGTAGCTACAGATTAGTTCAAATGTGACAGAGAAAAGAATTCTAGTAAGTGCCCGAGAAATGATAAATATAATATGTCTCAATGTATATGCTACTTTTGTGAAGGCAACTCGCGTATGGATGCAATGTATATGCCACTTTTGTGAAGGCAATCTGCGGATACATTCAGGGTTAGCATATATGCAGTTTTTATGAAGAGAAGTTGCATATACATGCAGAAACAAACGCTCCAAGTCGCGTATGCCTTTTGCGCTCTAAAATTATAATACCAAGAGGCATTACCATGGTATTATCCCATAGTATTGAGCGTTGTATTATCTATTTGATTCCATCTAGGAGTACCATCAGCAGTTGAGTGGTTTTGACTCATGGTATTGGTAAAAACTAAATCTATTTAAGGAGAAGAAGATCATAGTGCAAAGCGTGCATGTGTAAGGGTTGTTGATGAATAAATTTCTCTAAGGAATATCTGCATGGATGAACTCTATTCTTAATTGATAGATTTGAATCTATGATGCACCCATGGATATAATGATGGTTCAAGATCTCTAGATCTGATGATGATGAATCTCTAGAATGACCTACTGAAGGAATGATGAAGAACTGGCGCAAATTTGCTGAAGAAAATGAATAAATCTGGGTAAGTTTTATAGATCTAGTCTATTCTGCAAAATTTATTTTTTACAGATCTATACAGTAGTTGGTTTAAAAAAAAAGCGCGTATATACCCGAGTTCGCTTCATGAAAAGTGAGTATGGCAGTTAGGGTTTTCTGAAGAATAAAATACACATAAGTATACGTGGGTTGATGTGCAGGAAAGCGCGTATGTACGCGGCTTCAGTGAAGCAAAGTAGCGTATGCTATTTGAATCAACGACTGTTCAAGGTTGAGTTTGTATCTGCATATCTATTTTGAAGTCTAGGTTATTTTTGAAGTTTTGGTCACAGTGTTTTCACTGTTCTAATTGAAGTGTTGGGCAAAGGGTTGTGTTGAAGCTGTTTGATCCAGTATAAAAATTGATGAAACATGGTCTGTAGTGGGTCTGAGGGTTGAAGCCTTCAGTATGGAAGTAGAAGCTTCCTGCCAGTAGAAGTTGGTGATATGTTCAAAGGGTTGAAGCTCCCTTCCAGGAGTGGCTGGTAAATGAGATCAGGGGGTTGGAGCTCCCTTCCAGTAGCAGCTGGTAAACGAGTGAAGGTTGCAGCCTTCTGCAGGTATAAGCCTGCGTACTGATATGAGTCTGCATTAGTACAATGTTGTAAACAATTTTCCATATAATAAATATTGAAGACAGAGACGACAACAGCGGTGGTTTTCTCCCAAATTGGGTTTCCACCTTAAATACTGGTGTTCATGTGTGTTCCACTTGTGTGATGTTTTATACTCTTGTTACTGCACATATTTCCTGTTTATCTAACCTGATGCATAACGGGTAAAATTGTTTTAAAGTCTGTTTCTGAGATACTTTATAAACTAGAAATTTATATCAGTATACGTGAGTTTCTTTCAGCATATCCGCGTGTATACGCGAGTTCAGTTCATAAAAGCCACCTATGAAATTCTGCAAAAGAAAAATTTAAATTCGAGATATAAGCTCTAAATACTGATTCACCCCCCCCCCCTCTCATTATTTTTCCCAACAATGCATTTTTATGTGAGAGGGTTTATTATGCATAGTATGGATTCTTAGCAGTATTATTTGTGTGAATTTGAATCAAGGCTTGTAGTTGGAAATAGTTCTTTTTGAAGATTCGGGTTTTTGTAATTAAATGAGAATTGCAAATAATGCATGTTTGATGAAGAAATTAAAAGGATATCAGACTTTGAGTCCGAAAGATGATAACACATAGAGATACAGTGCATATGAGAGATGGAACAAGATCACACAGAGATCTTGAAGGTGAGCTGAAATGTTTTATTTTAACTCTGGTTTGGAGATGATATTTGAAGAATTCAGGTTGCAGACAGGTGAAGATCTCAGCAAACAAAGATCAAAGTTTTAAAAGTAGTGATGAAAGAGACTAGTAATAGTTTTTGAAGGAAAGCAAAGTGTGGAGCAAAACCCTGAAGAATTCCAACAGAGTTTGGATAAAAAGGACAGTTGTGTTCTTAAAAAGTGCAGATGAGTTGAAGCCTAGAGGGAGCAAAGAGGATGCTCAAAGAGGTTCCAGAGAATAAAGAACCAGTGCTTTCCAAAAGACCAAGTCCAGAGAGAGGATTGGTGAGGTAAGTCGTAACAGGGAGGACTTGCTGTTGCAAAGGCTTTAAGTACAAATCATGGTGAGTGAGTGATGAACTCATGAAGATAGAGATAAATATGATCACTGAAGGTCATTGCAGAGGTTCTGAGAGAGACCATAGCAGAAGAAATGAGAAAGAATAGGCCAAGTCAAATGGCATGAGAATGAGTCAAGAGCAGATTGACAGAGAGAGAGCTGAGATAAATTTCCATCTTGAGTTTTTTATGGAAATGTTACAGAGAAGTAAAGTAGACTAGAGATGTGGATGGAGTATGAAGAGGAAAGTCACATGGCATAGACTGCAAGTGAAGTGGGAGCATAGAGTGAATGTTCAATTGAAGGAAGAGTTACTCAGTTTAATTGAGTATGTAAAGGGAGATTTGATATGTGAGCCAGAATATGGTCCATTGCTTTTTGAAAGTAATGATGGGACATAAGTGAAATCTATAGAAGAACTGAATCAAATGAGGATTCAGAGCAGCAAAGAGAGATCTTGACTGAAGCATCAAGTGAGACCACAAGGTCTTCTATTTTTAAAACTAATGATTTATGTGTGATTGCGGGTACATCACAAGATGTTGAACAAAATTTGAAGTTTGTTAAGGAGAAGAAGTTGAATCTGAAATCTATTCAGAATGATGCTGAGATAGTAAAATCTCAGAAAGAAATGAAGACAGAGGGGTCCCATGGAAATATTCAGCAAAATATTGAAGCATATGAAGAAGGGCCATTTGAGGATTGGTCAACAACAAGTGAAGGTATGCAAAGTTGTGTAAAGTTTCCAAGTTCTACTCCAATTGAGATTGTTAAGTTATATAGAAAGTTAGATCTTCAAAGAAGGAAGTTGGAAAAGTAGAGGATCTATACTCAAGGTGAGTTGCTGAAAGAGAAAGACAAAGAAGTTGTCCTAAATAATAATCAGGAAACAAAGGATAAGGATGTCGGAATGATTCAGAAAATTGAAAAAGTTCATTTTTGTGAACTAGAACAGGGAGACATTCTTGAAACAGATGATGTGGAGGAGGGACTAGCTGACAGTCTCATGGAGGATTTAAATCAACATACTGATGTGCTGATGGAAGAAGAAATTTCCGAGCAGCATACTGAAATGTTGCCAGAGGAGAAAAAGGCACTGAGGCCTTATGTTTTTTATTTTAATAATTGTTTTGTGAGTACAGGGTTTATTGCATATGCTGGAGAAGATCTATTGAACATAGAAGTTGAACTGATAAGGAGAATAATGATGAAAGTATCCCAGAATAAGCCAGCGGCAGTAAAACAAAGAAGAAGCAGCAAGAGGAAGACAACAAAAGACTATGAAAGCATAGCCAGTGGGGCAATGCAACATAAAGTGTGGACACCCGGAGAAACACAACAAACAAAAGAAGCAACAAATGGAGAATTGCAGCACAAGATATGGGATCTAGGAAGACAAATATCCAAAACACATGATCACGCGATCATGGTTAATTTCAACCTTGGGAGTCTGATGCAGGAGCATCAAGCTCAATTTTCATTATTTATTTGTGTAAAATAGGGGGTGAGGTTTTTAATTATTTTATTAATTATTTTTCTCATTTTTAAATAAATTAAGAGAAAAAATGTAAAGGTGAGGATTATTGTAAATATTCCTTTAATAATTAAAGGATATGAGTGGAATGGGATTAGGTAGATAATCTAGGGAGTAGGAATTCTATATACGGGATTTTGTTGAGTCCAAAACTAGAATAAATCTAATTTAATTTAGTTGAGATTTGTGTGGAGGATTTTATGGAATGGAATAAATTCCTATTTTTGTATAAATAAGAGAGTTGTATGAGGGTGTAAACAGCTGAGTCAGAAGGGAGGAATATAGAGAGAGTGAGGAATGATTTGAGAGCTTTTGTAAAGGGCCAAGAGCAGGGAGAGGCTCTCCATTGTAATATTTGGCTGAGGATTTGTTGTGTTATTTTATATCAGTAGATTTGTGTTTGGATAAGCTCTCTTTTATTTCTGTATGCTTTGAGAAATTGAAAATGTGTGGTTAATGAAGAGTTGTTTTTATGAGAATTTTATTGCTGAAGGCAGTACATGTGTTTTTATATGCTGGGATCTGATTTAACCCAGAATCCCTGCATCATTTTATATCAGAGCATTGGATCCACATGTCCCTAAAGCTTGTAAAGGAGCTGTTCAGGACTCCTAATATCATCAAGAAGTATTCCAGGGTCTTTGCTTGCAGACAAAACCAAATGTTCCTGAGATGGGCACCACTCCACTACATTCACACCAATATAGTGGTCAGATTCAATGGTAAGTGTACAGGAGTCTGACTGGCGAAGATCCAGGACAAAAATCCTATTGTCGGCTCCACAATCAGCCAGAATATCCAATTCTCTAAAGCAAATTCCTCTAATAGGCCCACGGTGATGTCCAGAAAAGGTCCTGTCTACTTCAATGCCAGAGTCCCGCAAACTGCAGAACCCAACTGAAGAATCCTTGGAAGTGGCAATTCTACCATTGAGTTCCAGCATCCCATAAATTCCTTTGGACTCAAAAGAGCTAACTGTAATTGCATCAAACTTTAAAGGAGTTTCATAGGGCAAGCTAGGTTGCACTAGTTGGATTTTTTAGAATTTAAATGATATGAAACAGAAGAAAAGAAAAAGGTTCAATAGAAACTAAGGAGCAATTAAGAATTCCTTAATTTGACTTCAGAAGAAAACATAGAGATTACGTACAACCAGAATAGGGTGCATATTTCAACAAATCCTATTCATCACTGTTTCTGTAATGTAATTAATATTTTTAAGAAATAACAGTGAAATAAAACAATGAATTAACACATCAACGAGAGAAAAACATCACCAATTCGTACACCATATGAATCCTGTGAATAATGTCATGTATTACTGCAAAAGGTCACTTCAACTCAGTGAACATCTTTACAATGAATGGTAGTCTTTCTCATTACAAATCCCAACATCTATTACTTCAAATTATGAAGTATTTATACAAATTCTTCACCAAATATGTCACAACTATGTTACACAAATAGAACTGAAATATAGGATATTCAACAGTAATGAATCTACTTGGCACTATATTTTTGGATTGCTGGTGACAAAGAAGAGCAATTCAAATTTTTTAGAAACTATTATTTGGTGAGGTGGCCTCCAATTCGCTAACTGTATTTGATCTTTTTCCTCCCAAATTTCAAAAAAATAGGGTCCAGTTATCCCTTTTAATATCTCAATCCGAGATATATATGTAAAAAGTGAAAGTGGTTATTGTAGATGAATATTTTTTTGAGATACACCTCTCTTAGTTTCCCAAAATTCTTCTCTAGTTGTTCACAATATTCCCTGCAAACAAATGTCTCAAACATGACTTTGCAAAGTTAGAAAAATAGGTTGTGAAGATGTGAATGTATTTGTCATTTTGTAATACCTGTGTAAAAAGTGAGATATGATTTTGTATTTTGGCATATTAAGAATAGAAACCTCCTCTAGTCTCTCAGGCTTCATCTCTAATTGGCCACAATCAGTTTGGAAATACGATGACTAAACAAGACATTTGTGGAAAATGTACCTTCAAATATTAATTCAAATTTCCCAAACCATAATGTTTGTGTAAAAATGGAGAGAGGTTTTTGTACATAAGGATGTTAGAAACAAAAACCTCATTTAGTTTTTGAAAATTAATTTCCACTTGCGCATGAACCATATTTCAAAATACTGCCTAAAAATAGGAAAAATTTGGAAAATATGCCTGCAAAGATTTCTCTGAATCTCCCACACCATAACGGCTGTTAGAAAACTGAGAGATTTTTTTATATATAATGATGTTATTAAAAAAAACCTCTTTCAATTTTTGAAAATTCATTCTCAGTTGTTTGTACCATGTTTACAATTACTCTGATGTATAGGAAAAACCATAGTTTTAACTGACCATGAAATGAACATATGACATGGAGGTGAGAAATTATGTGCAGGCACATGGTTGGAAGAAATATTTGACATGTGAGTGTGAAAGGAAAGTGAGGGAATGGAACTGTAAGTGGGAGCAGGATCAAGCGAGAGGGGATACGTGGCAGTAGGGGAGTGGAGGTAGAGCGGAAGTGGAGGGTGACATAAGCAGGAGTGTGGCTTATGGTGGGGGGAAGAAAACTATTTTCGGAGGGGGGTAGGAGTGGTATATGGTATTGAGAGGGGGGGGGGGGGGGTGGGGTGCTAAATAACGCATGGCTGACACATTGAGTGGGACCGGGGTGAGTGCACATTTTCAGATGCCCCCTCTGTCGATAAATCTAGAATGGGTAAGGGGATAAAAAGCACGATCAGTCGTTGATCTGATGAGGCAATGATCAGAAAATGGATAGGAGAGCACCATGTAACAAGATACCACAAAAGCCTTTTGTTGCTTTCAACTTTATATTAAAATCAAACTATAGTACAAAAGCCTTATTACATTTTATTTAATCACATTTAAATGATGTGATTAATTTAATCGAAACATACTTAATTATCCTCTAATGCTACATTTTGACTTGCAAGCATATATATATTTTTTCTTTAGGTTTTAACATTTTTTGGAAATAATTTACAATATGGAATTTTATTTACAACATCTGAAATATAATAATCATTAGCTATAATAAAGTGACCCTATAAAAACTATAAGACCCTAACATAGGCTCCAGCTGGGGATGGCACTCTCATTGTGAGGCGCCAAGAACACCGTAGAATAGTAGCCTGATCCCAAGCCTGCAACATGCTCTGCCATAAAATATCTGTGATTGAAAATCTCAACTAAAATCAAAACCTTTATGAAAACTGAAATCTAAAACACACTGAATTGAAAATCTGAAATTCAATCTGAAACTAAAACTCAAAAGAATGCTTGGAAAAATGCTCAAAGCACTGAGCTTATTTTCACACTTCTACCTACCTTATACTTTTGAAAAGCATGCCGAATCATGTAATACAAAAATGCCAATGAAGCCAGTCAAGGCTTCTGAAACAAGTGGACTACTTGACTGCTTGTTAGCATAAGAAAAAGGACAACTTGAATATTTGTCCACAAAATTAAAGTTGTAACATGTAATGGAAAATGTTGATGGATATGGTCCTTATAGTGAAAAAATGGTTGAACACTTAAGCTGAAAAGAACCTCCATGTAGTTTTCTATAAGATCAATAAAAGCATGATTTATTATGTTAGCTTTCAGGTCTTCAATGACTAGTCGATCATGGATAATTTCATCAGTTGTATCCTCAAGGTTAAACCCTGATTCTAACTCTGGAACTTTAGTCTTATACTTGAAAACATAGTTCTCATCAATCTGCAAATCAAAAGGAAATACAATCTCCTCTTTCTTTGGAGAAGGAATATATTTCAAGAATTGTTTATGATCTTGGAAATTATATGACTGAATATGAAAATCCAAAAGTTCAACACCCTTCTCAAATCTTTCATCAATTAACTGAAGAAAAAAAAAAATACCTTTAAGAGAAATTGTGCTCGATTTCAAACAACAAAACACGACCGTTAAAAAATCTTCATCAATTTGAAACTCTGCTAACTTATTTTGGAATTATTTCAAAACTTCAAAAGATAGAGGATTTTCCACATACCCTATCATCTCGTTCAACAAGAGATCTGATCAACATGTAGTGGAGTCACCATGAATGCTCTAAAACCTAGATTCTCTGACAGTGGAGTCAACCTGAAAAATTTGAAGCTCTGGATACTTTGAACATGGAGTCGCTAGGTGAATACTTCAACCTTATTATGTTTGATCATTGTCCACCATTAGTAATCAGATCTGGAAGTTGATACACTTTTCTGAGGAAGTTAAAATGTTTTCCCCTGTATGGTCGCCACTATGTTAGCACTCCGTAATTTCAAGGTTGAATAAAAAACCTCAGAGGTAACATCAAAACCACTTTGGAACCTGTGATCTAGCCCTGGCAGCTTCAGAGAGGCATTAGGGGAATTTTGAGGTCTAAAATGAGCCTCCTAAGAAAAATGTACGATCAAAACAAACTTTATAAGAGCCAATAGGATTCAAGATGATGATTTCAACCATGGGGGATGATTCACCATTTTTTAAGTAAAGGGGTAAACAGAGTAAAAACTAATAAAATAATAAAACTACTTTTTCAACTCGTATTTTCAACTTATCTACCAAATTGTCTACTCAAATTTCGAGCAGGAGTAATTTTTCAATGCAAAATTTAATTCCTCATGCAAGGAGTACCCATGTTGCATACTTTCGATGGACCCTGCTACACGAAAAATGAGAAATACACGAAAAAACATGATTGCAATCACTTTTTTCATGTATTTCTCAAATTTCGTGTAGCAGGATCCATCGAAAGTATGAAACATGGGTACTCCTTGGATGAGGAATTAAATTTTGCATCCAACGAGTACTCCTGCTCGAAATTTGAGTAAAAACTTTGGGAGATAAGTTGAAAATACGAGTTGAAAAAGTAGTTTTTTCTTTTTCCCTCTAAAATTGGATGATGTAATCAAATCTTATTTTATTATTTTCACTATTATTTTATAATTTCCTTAGGAGGCCCATTTAGACCTCAAAATTCCACTAATGGATCTCTTTGTAAAATTTAGCTATGTTTTATGTGAATTTTAGGCTAGTTAATGGGCTCATAGTTTGGTTTTTGAATTGTTTTGGTTGGAGAAGCAAGGGAAGGCCATTGGGAAATGGAATTATAAGAGATAACTGAATCTGCATCAAACTTTAAAGGATTTTCACAAGGAAAGCTAGGTGGCACTAGTTGGATTTTTTAGAATTTAAATGATATGGAACAGAAAAAAAGAAAAGGTTCAGTAGAAATTAAGGAGAAATTAAGAATTCCTTGATTTGACTTCAGAAGAAAACATAGAAATTACCTATAGCCACAATAGGGTGCATATTTCAACAAATCCTATTTTTCACTTTTTATGTAATGTAATTAAGCTTTTTAATAAAGAACAGTGAAAGAAAACAATGAATTAACACATGAACGAGAGAAAAACATCACCAATTCATACACCACATGAATCCTGTGAAGAATGTCATGTATTACTGCAAAAGGTAACTTGAACTTAGTGAAAAAATTTACAATGAATGGTAGTCTTTCTTATTACAAATCCTAATTTCTATTACTTCAAATTATGAAGTATTTATACAAATTCTTCACCAAATATCTTAAAACCGTGTTACAAAAATAAAACTGAAATATAGGACATTCAAAACTAATTAATCTACTTGGAACTATCTTTGTGGATTTCTGGTGACAAAGAAGAGAAATTCGAATTTGATAAAAATTCTTATTTGATGAGGTGGCCTCCAAGTCACTAATTGTCTTTGATCTTTTTCCTCCCAAATTTTTGAAAAATAGGGTCTAGTTATCCCTTTGAATATCTCAATCCTAGATAGATATGTAAAAAGTGAAAGAGGTTATTGTTGATGAATAATTTTTTTAGATACACCTCTCCCAGTTTCCCAAAATTCTGCTCCAGTTGTTCACAATATTCTCTGCAAAAAGATGTCTAAAACAAGACTTTTCACAGTCAGAAAAATAGGTTGTGAAGGTGTGAATGTATCTCTCATTCTGTAATACCTATGTAAATAGTGATATAGTATTTTGTATTTTGGAATCTTAGGAACACAAACCTTCTCTGGTTTCTCAAGCTTCATCTCTGATTGGCCAAAACCGGTTTGCAAACAAGATGACTAAACAGGAAATTTATAGAAAATGTGCCTTCAAAAATCATTACAAATTTCCCAAACCATTATGTTTGTGTAAAAATGCATAGAGGGTTTTGTAAATATGGATGTTAGAAACAAAAACCTATTTCCATTTTTCAAAATTCAATTCCATCTGCGCAAGAACCATGTTTTAAAATACTGTCTAAAATTAGGAAAAATTGGGAAAATATGCTTGTAAAGATTTCTCCAAATCTCCCAAACCATAAAAAATGTTAGAAAACTGAAAGAGTTTTTTGTATTTGAGGATGTTATTAACAAAAAATGCTTTCAGTTTTTTGAAAATTCATTCTCAGTTGTTTGTAAACCATGTTTAAAATTACTTTTTTGTATAGGAAAAATCATATTTTTAACTGACCATGAAACGAAGTTATGACATGGAGGTGGGAGGTGACATGAAGGTGAGAAATGATGTGGAGGCACATGGTTGGTAGAAATATTTGACGTGTGAGTGTGAAAATAAGGTGCAGGAATGGAAGAGTTAGCATGAGCGGGATCGGGCCAGAGGAGATACGTGGTGGTATGGGAGTGGAGGTGGAGCAGAAGTGGAGAGTGACATAACCAGGAGTGCGGATTATGCGGGAGGGGCGAAAACCATTTTCAAAGGGGGGTAGGGGTGTTATATGGTATTGAGAGGAGGGGGGGTGAAAAATAATCTAGGGCTGACATGTTGCATGGGACCGGGGTGGTTGACACCACCTTTTTGGACCCCCTCTCTGCCAATAAAGCTAGAATGGGTAGGGGGGACGAAAAGCACTATCAACCATTTATAAGACGAGGCGATGATCGGACATCGGATAGGAGCACGCCAATTAACCAGATACGACAAAAGCCTTTTGTTGCTTTCATATTTATAATAAAATCAAACTATAGTACCAAAGGCTTATTAGATTTTATTTAATCACATTTAATTGATGTGATTAATTTAATCTAAATGTACTTAATTATCCTCTAATGTTGCATTTCGACTTGCAAGCATTTTTTTTTCCTTAAGGTTTTGACATTTTTTGGAAATAATTTACAATATGGAATATTATTTACAACATCTGAAATATAATAATCATTAGCTATAATCAAGTGACCCTATAAAAATTATAGGACTGTTAAGTCCCTATATTACTAGTATAGTCCCTTATTTTTGCTAGTGTAACCCCCTTATTGTTATTGTTGTACCCCTGTAACCCCCATATTGTTATTATTGTGCCCTTACATTATTATTGTTAGGTTGGCTAGGATTACATTGTGGCCCCATGGACTCCTATATATAGAAAGGAGGTTTTGGTCATTTGAATCATCCAAGAGTTGTTCATTTATGTAATGTATTGGAGGTTTCCCCTCGAAGTGGCTGATTTATAAGGTGTTGATCTCTCTTCTCTTCTATTTTTGGAGCTCGTTTCATAACATTTGGTATCAGAGTTTTGGATTCTAGGGTTTCGCTGCTCCAAACAGGTCATCGTGGAATTTTCACTATAACGTTTTTTCTACAAAGGTTCAGAAGTTGAAATTTTTATAGAACGTAGCTGAAATCTTGAGGAATGTCGTGGAAACATTTTAGACCTTGTTTTGTAATATTTTCAGAGATATGATCTATGCAAGTTAGGGATTTTTGCAGGCTCCTGAATTTAACCTAAACAGGTCATCGTGGCATTTTCACTATAAAGTTTTTTCTATGAGGGTTCAGAAGCTGAAATTTTTGCAGAGTGAAGCCGCAATCTTGAGGAATGTTGTGGAAACATTTTAGAGCTTGATTCACAATATTTTCAGAGATATGTTTTGTGGAAGTTAGGGATTTTTCAGGCTCCCAAATTTCATCTCAAAGAGGTGACCATGGGAAAACCGTCATAACTCTCTCTCTCTGAGCATTGGATTGGAATTATATAAAAAGTGGCCACAAGTGCATAGACTGTAGCTTCTTCTCTATCAATTTCAGAGCCTAAGGAGGAAACAGTTACACGTGGCAAGTCGTACAAGTTCTTTCTACTGAACTAGTCCACAATTAGGTCATCATAGGAGATTGGGCATAACTTTGTCTTCAAGAATCTAAATCAGGTCAGACCTATGGCATTCAAAAGAAGATTCAGAGGGCTACTTCAGGGCCGAATTTCAAATATTGAGATCCTAAATCACAGAGATAATTTAGTTTCAATATCAAGCTCCTCAAAATCAAGAAAAATGTGTGTAATTTTGTTTTTAAATTGCATAAGTCTTGTTTGAAAAATTAGTTTTAAGTGATTCCAAAGGCCTATTGAGCAAATATATCAGTATTGGGTTCTAAAATTCCTCCTAAAAAGAATTAAACACCCATTAAGCCCTCAAATTACTCTACTATGATTCATGAAGATGAAGAATTTCAACATGATCTATCAAAATTACAAGATCAAGTGCACCAAATTTCGCTCTCACAAAGAGCAACAAAAAATGAAATGGAAGTTTTGAAGAAAGGCATGGAAGCGAATATGGATGGTTTGAATAATAATATGGATGGTTTGAAGAAAGGCGTGGAAGCTAAGATGGATGGCATGGAAGCAGGCATGGAAGCTAAGATGGATGACATAGAAGAAAAAATGGAAGACAACATGGAAAACATGAAGAATGATCTAAAAGCAGACATGGAAGGTTTCAAAAAGTTGATACAAGAAATGTTTCATAATGGAAAAAAGATAATAGAGGAAACTCATGATGAGAACAAAATAAATGTTAATTGTGATTTCATAAACTCTAATGTTGGATGGAAGAACCAGCATATTCCAAAGATGGATATGAAGAAGTTTGATGGCAAGGATCCCGTAACATGGATACTACAAATGGAGCAATATTTTGATCTCAATAATGTGCAAAACACACAAAAGGTACGCATTGCAGCTTTACATTTAGAACAAAATAAATTTTTATGGTATCGATGGCTTTAATCTCGTAAAAAAATTGTCACTTGGTCAATTTTTACAGAGGAAATGATAGCACATTATGGAGATACAAAGAGTAACACCTTCTTTAGCCAATTGATAAATCTCAAACAAAAGGGTTTAGTGGGGGAGCACATTGAGGACTTCCAAAAATTGAATATAAGGGTAACTGATATTCCAAAGGAACATAGGATTGATGTCTTCATAGGGACTTTAAAGGATAACATCCAACATGAAGTTCACATTTGGAAACCTGATTCATTGGAGAAGGCATTTAGGTTGGCAAGAAAAATTGAATGTAAAATTATGGAGACAAGGAAGCCTACCACTCACATCTATAAAGATGGAAGTGTTGCTACTACTAGACTTCCACAACCTACAAGGTTGACACCACAAAAATTGGAAGAAAAAAGAGAAAAAGTGCTTTGCTACAGTTGTGATAGAAAATACACTAAAGGTCATAAGTGTGCCGAGAAGAAATTATTCTACATTGATTGTGAAGAGGAAGAAGAAAATGAACAAGAAACTTCAAAAGAAGAAGATATACACCAGGAAACAACCCTAGAAGAAGAAGAAATGAGTTCGACCATATTGTGTAATGCATTGGCAGGAATTACCACTCCTCAAACTCTCAAGATAGAAGGACATATCAAGAAGAAAAAGGTAATAGTGTTGATTGATTCGGGTAGTACCCATACTTTTATTCATTGTAAGCTAGCCAAGGAATTGAATTGTTTCTTATACCTAGCACCAGAATTTCAAGTGATGGTTCAAAATGGAGGAACTATAAATTTCTCTGGAAAATGCCATAATATCAAGCTAGCCATGGGGGAATATTTATTTAATAGTCCAATTCTTTCCATTCCAATGGGAGGTGCTGATGTTGTACTAGGAGTACAATGGTTACAATCTTTGGGGACGATAGCTTTTAATTTTCAAGAACTTTTCTTGAAATTTTTTTTGGAAGGAAAGGAAATTGAATTAAAGGGTATCGCATGGAAGCCAGGAAGGATATTAAGCTCTAATATCATGACAGAGCTTCTGAAGAAAGAACAATAAGGCGTAATTGCACAATTATGCTCACAAGAAGTTCAAACATCAAAATCATCTATTTCTCCAGATCTCCAAAAAGTCTTGGACAATCATTCCAAGGTTTTTGAAAATCCCAAAGGAATCCCACCTATTCATGTTCATGATCATGCTATTCATTTGATTCAAGGAAGTGTTCCTCCAAACATCAGGCCTTACAGATATCCTTATGTCCAAAAGAGCGAAATTGAATGTCTGATTGCAGAAATGTTAGAGGCTGGTATAATTCAACCTAGTCAAATTTCTTGCTCTGCTCCAGTAGTATTGGTGCACAAGAAGGATGGATCATGGTGCATGTGTTCGGATTATAGGGAGCTCAATAAGCTCACTATTAAAGATAAATTTCCCATTCCTGTGATTGATGAATTATTGGATGAATTACATGGAGCAATTTATTTTACTAAGTTGGATCTTCATTCAGGATATCATCAAATTAGAATGAAGACTGAAGATATTCCAAAAACAGCATTTCGAACTCATGAGGGTCATTATGAATTTTTGGTCATGCCTTTTGGCCTTACCAATGCACCTTCTACATTTCAAGGGTTGATGAATTCTATTTTCAAACCCTTAGAAAATTTGTGCTAGTATTTTTTGATGATATACTAATCTACAGCAGGTCTTGGAAGGATCATGTTGAACATGTTGACAGGGTGCTCAAACTATTGCAGGAGAAACAATTATATGCAAAAACATCGAAATTTTTCTTTGGAGTACAAGAGGTGGAATATCTGGGTCATATTGTATCTCACGAGGGTGTTAAAGTAGACCCTAACAAAATTAAAGCCATTAAGGAATGGAAAGTCCCCACAACCATAAAGCAGTTGCGAGGATTTCTCGGGTTAACAGGGTATTATCGCAAGTTTTTAAAGAATTATGGGAGAATAGCAGCACCTCTAACAACATTATTGAAGAAAGATGCATTTTCATGGACTCCTGAAGCAACTAAGGCCTTTGAACGTCTTAAAGAGGCAATGTGCCTAGCACCGGTCTTAGCTACACCAGACTTCACAAAAACCTTTATTGTGGAATGTGATGCTTCAGGAAATGGAATTGGTGCAGTTTTAATGCAGGAAGGAAGACCCATTGCTTTTGAAAGTCGTCCAATCAAAGGAAAGTATTTACAGAAACCTATTTATGAGAAGGAAATGTTAGCAATACTGCATGCACTAAAGAAATGGCGAACTTACCTAATGGGAAGACACTTCAAGTTAAAAAATGATCATGATAGTCTTAAACACTTTTTGGAACAAAGACTATCTTCAGAAGAGCAGCAAAAATGGGTCACAAAGATGTTGGGTTATGACTTTGAAATAATCTACAAAAAAGGGAAGCCAAATGTTGTTGCAGATGCACTCTCAAGAAAGGATGAAGAGGTGGAAGCATTGCTTTCTGCCATTTCTATTATCCAACCATATTGGATAACCGAGGCAAGGGATGAAAATGGAAGAAGGACGAAGAAGTGTGGACACTCATTCAAAATTTGCAGCACGATCCTAGTACATCTGATACATTTAGTTTGAAAAATGATTCCTTATGGTACAAAGATCGCTTATATATTTGCAAGAATTCCCATCTAAAACAAAAGATTCTTTTGGAATTGCACACTTCTCCTTTAGGAGGACACTCAGTATTTTTAAAAAATTACCACAGGGTGAAGAAAGAATTTTTTTGGGATGGCCTTAAATCATATATTCAAAATTTTGTGGCGAAATGTTTGGTTTTCCAACAAAATAAAGTTGAGACAATTAAGACCCCAAGTATTCTACAACCTTTATCCATTCCAATTCAACGTTGGGAGGATATTTCAGTGGATTTTATCATAGGTTTACCTAAGTCCAAAGGAAAGAGTGTCATCATGGTGGTATTTGATAGACTTACCAAGTATGCACACTTTTGTGCATTATCTCATCCATTTAAAGCAAGTATAGTTGCTACTGCATTTATGGAAACAATTCAAAAGCTACATGGAAACCCGAAGACTATTGTAAGTGACAGAGATCCAATTTTTACAGGAAATTTTTGGACGGAAATATTTTCTTGTTTGGGTACTCAACTAGCTCATAGCTCATCTTATCATCCTCAATCCGATGGTCAAACTGAGATAGTGAATAAATTTTTGGAAGGATATCTTCATTGTTTTGTATCTGATAAGCAAGCATAATGGGTCAAGTGGTTACCTCTTGCTGAATGGTGGTATAACACTTCCTTCCATACTGTAGCAAAAATGACCCCATTTATGGCACTTTATGGATATCATCCACCATCCATCACATATTCTTTAAGGAAAAATTCTAGGGTTTAAGCAGTGGAGATCACATCGAGCATCAACAAGAAGTTATCCAACTCTTAAAGGATAACCTAAATTTGGCACAAAATCGAATGAAACAACAGGCAGATCAACATCGTATCGAGAGAAGTTTTGATGTAGGAGACAGGGTATTTTTATGGCTACAACCATACAAACAAATGTCCCTCAAGCAAGCTAATAAGGATAATAAATTATCGCCAAAGTACTATGGTCCTTACAAGGTGTTACAAAAGATTGGTACTATGGCATACAAATTGGAGTTTCCTGCTTCTTCGCGAGTGCATCCAGTTTTCCATGCTTCATGCTTAAAGAAGGTTATAGGGGACAAACTTCTAGTTCAAAAAATATTTCCAAAACTTGATGAGGAAGGAAAAACCATATTGGAACCTGAAGCAGTCATGGAAAAAAGAACTCGACAGCTACGAAATCGATCAATTTCAGAGTATCTCATCAAATGGAAGAACTTACCCATTGAAGATTCTACATGGGAGGATGATAATTTTATACAGAAGCACCCAGAGCTACTCAAGTGTTGAGGACAACACTTTTTTGAAGGAGAGGAGCATGTAAGCTCCCTATATTACTAGTATAGTCCCTTATTGTTGCTAGTGTAACCCCCTTATTGTTATTTTTGTACCCGTGTAACCCCCATATTGTTATTATTGTGCCCTTACATTATTATTGTTAGGTCGGCTAGGATTCTAGTGGCCCCATGGACTCCTATATATAGAAAGGAGGTTTTGGTCATTTGAATCAACCAAGAATTGTTCATTTATGTAATGTATTAGAGGGTTCCCCCTCGAAATGGCTGATTTATAAGGCGTTGATCTCTCTTCTCTTCTATTTTTGGAGCTGGTTTCATAACAAGGACCCTAACACCCCTGTGATGCTCCTTAGATGCTTCCAAGATGCCCCATCATGGTAATTTTAAATTCTTAATGTAAAAGTGACATTATTCTTTATTTTTCATTTTCATCCTTTTACTTAGAATTTTAACATTATCATGAAATGACTCGGGATGTTCGAGAGTGGTTCGAGCCTGATCGAACTTCATATGGATAAAATATAATTTTATATCCTATTCAAAATTCAACATACTTAACAGTTTTCAGGAATTGAGGATCAATGGGATTGTGGCATTTCATTAGATTATATCATGTATGAGGGTATGTGATTAGCATTTAATTAAGAGCACCAAGCCCTATATGTACCCTAGTGTTGGTGGTGTTAATTGTTGAGTTCATTTGTCATGTCATTAGCAAAAAAATACATTTCAATGAAGTCAAAATCATCGATCAAGCATGTTAATATTTTTCTACCATATTTTAAGGCTTTCATTAGGTAGTTTGATTGAAATTGGGCAATGTTGAATAATGTCCCTAGATAATCAAGGTAGAGGCAAAGGCTAGAAAAGAGGAGAGGAATATAGATTCTAGATGGTTGATGATCGAATAATTAATCATTAATGTACAATGTATGTCATATATATCTTGATTTATGTACAAATATGAATTATTCCATATGTTCTACAATTAATTTGGTATTTTGGATTTTTTTTTAATATAAACAAATATATATATATATATATATATATATATATAGTAGACACTTTTGAGGCGCTTCGCTCGCTATATTTTTTGGAAATGACGCTTCCACGTCTCGCTTCCAAAAAAATTCCCTGCTTCATCCCCGCTTCATGCAACATTGATTGGAGCCTGAGATATTATACCATTTGTAACACAACCCCTTATTATGTTATCTCTGTGTGTGTGTGTGTGTGTGATTTTTTTTCTTCTTCGGTCTCTTCCACCAGCATGTGATTAAAATTGACCTGTATTAGAGTATTCTTGGATGTGAACAGAGGGGATGCAGAAGAATTTATAATCCCTTTTCATAACATATTTATTCACCTCCCTTGGTTTGAGCAAGGTTTGGCCTATCTTATCATTTTTTCACAGACCTATTAAACTTCCAAGTTGAGACTCTGCCTACCATATTTGTGCAATAGTGTCTGTTTTTGTGAGGAATCTTCTTTTGTTTCTCTTTGATGAGCTTCATTATATTATTATTAGACATTAAGTATTTATGTAAAATATAATACAATTAGAAATCTATTTTGGATGTGCTAAAGCCTAATACCACTAGGCACACAATGCTGGATCAAAAGTGGTGCATTCACAGTTGTCAATCTCATTGTTTTAAAACTCAATACGTATCCTGGAGACAAGGATTCTAAGGAATTTTTTTAACAGGTTAAATGAATATCCTAGAGGTAAGGCCTCTAACCAAACTATTCAACAACTATATGAATGCCTCGAGATAGGAGCTTAATTGAGAAAATTAATTGCTTGAAGAAATTACACATCTGTAATATCAAGGGTAATATCATGGGCTTTCTGATAAGGACTCAACCAAACCTTCATAACAAAATGAAACTTAGATGCAATCCCCATTAACATGTAAGCTATGATCAATTCAAGTTCCAAGGCAGGTGACAAATCTCCTTATATATATATACTCAGGTAATGTAGTGGCAAGGATGCAACGTTTAGTATATTATTTGTAGCATACCCCATTCAATGTTATTAAGCATATGCTTGATGCAATCTTCAACACATCATGAATGAAATAGAAATATCTCTACTAGTTCAACAAGGAAATCTATCACATGTATAGGCCATAAATAAATACCAGTGATAACATTGCTATAATATATGTGCAGTCCTTAAAGAGGGTACATATTATTTAATTAGGAGCTTCGACCATAACAGTAACACCTATGCAAGTAATCACCAAGGCATATTTAAAATGATTCACTACTATCACATGTCTCAACGGAATTACAATAAGCCACCATTAATATTTTATGTCTGGTTGCACATAAAATAAATATTTTCCCTCTAGAGGGTTTCATATCACTAGGTATCCTTAGTACGAAGGTAAATAGACATGGTAAGATCCTCCATGGGCCAAATTATAGTGCCTAGTAATACAATGTTGAGGTTATCTGATATAATTGCTAAGGTGATACTTCATGTCTAGTTCATATACAATTATAACAACAGTTGTGTCTGGAGAAATAAAAATTTGATTGCTAGACATGGGAATTGTCTCCTTGAGGAGTGAGAAGGACAATCCCTCAATAATTACAAAAATTCTAGAACAGGAGGGAAATGGTAATTACTCAAACTTTATAATTTCTCTTTATGCTATGTTCACATGGTTTATCCAAGGAAATATCAATGACAGATTAGTATAAGCCATTGTCAAATTTTATATGCCAAGTTGGAACGGAATTTTAATAAGCCCCTAAACAGTATCATTCCATAGGTACTTGGTTTTCTTCTTATGAACATCATGAACTGCATTTGGGACATCAAGTGATGATTTGATAATATGAATTCTTTCAAGTGTCAAGTACCATCATCTGAAGTCTAGTGGCTTAATATTAAGGGTACCTAATGCCTTACTTCATGTTTTTTGTCTCATGTGTAGGTCGTTCAAGCTATGGAGGCACCTTAGTGTATGGGGTGGCCATAGAACCTAAGCATACAACAGATTTTAAGACCACAACTCCTTGCATAAACATACATCATTGTTCATGGTTGTAATTTGTTCCATAGTGGTAAAATATACAACACAATCCATGCCTACATATGACATCAAAATTTCATGTAATATAGGAAGTGCATGCCATTTTGTAAGCCTATTTTGTAGTGAGTAGTGTTGAAAAATTTCCAGGCATCATAGTTATCATGATACCTAATGATGGGCATAGAGATAGGTTTCAGGATTTTCCTCCCAACCATTGACAATTTCCAGTTGTGTAATTTTCACCCTGTAGCTTATGAAACCTGTCTAAGTGTTTAGGCCAGGGATTCCAGAGTTATGTTCCCCTCAACCCTTCCTATTTCATGTTGGTTGTAGACTGATATAGGGAGTCTAGAGGTATTTTTTCCTCCACCCATCAGTCCATAAGGGACTTCAGAGATATACATCTCCACCCATTTATCAACAAGGCATTCCAGAGATTATCATATCCAACCTTTAGTCAGTAAGGGGATCTAAAGACTCTCATATATGTCCTTTGGTCAGAAAGGGAATCTAGAGATTCATAGCTCCACCCTTTGATAAGCAAGGGAAAATAAATCTCCACCCTTACTTCCCTCAGGGGATCCAAAAGTTTGTCTCCACCCCGAGGTTGCTCAACAACTCCACCCAATGACTAGCATACTAAGCATTCTAGGTTAATACAAATAGAAAGCTTGATCCCTCTTTTCCAGTTCCAATCAAGAGCCTCTATAAATGGAGGACTTCCACCCTTAAATATCATCATTTACAGTTTCATAATATTATGACAAGCGTATATTAACAACATAGGTGAATTTTATGCTAGTATGTTACAAAATACAGGGAATTTCCCCTTTGAATGCAAGGTTAATTTGAAACCCATGAAATTTTCATGTCATAATATGTAAACCAATCAAAATGATTTAAATTTAAAAAGAGGTACATGTAAATATTTTGGAGGGAAAAGAAGAAAAACTATTTTTTTAATTTTAATTTTTCCTTATCTCCTTATAGGTTTACTCAAATTTCAAGTTTAGACACTCATTAGATGCGAAATTAAATTTCACATCCAATGAGTACCCTTTATGCATACTTTTGAGAATACCCACCTTGATAAAAATTGTAGATACATTAAAAAACATGTTTTAACACGTTTTTTAACGTATCTCCAATTTTTACCAATGTGCCTCCTCTCAAAAGTATGCATAATCGGTACTCGTTGGAAGTGGAATTTAATTCTATTTCTAATGAGTGTATAAAATTGAAATATGAGTAAACCTATAAGGAGATACGCTGAAAATACAATTAAAAGAAGTAGTTTTTTTGTTTTCCCTCTAAAATCCATAACTTTTATTTTATTATTTTTTCTTAGGAGGCCACTTTTAGGCTGAAATTTCCTGTAATGGAGGATTATCTCAGTTTGATAAGTATCCCTTAATTCCTCGAGTGTCATTCAAATAATCACTAGTCTGACCGTAACACCTCAATACAAAATTATTTCACAAGTTTGACTTCATAAATGAATACTGTGAACCCTAAGAATTGAACTAAGATCTCAGGGTTTCAAATTTCATGCTAAATTATTCAATATATGTGTGTGAAGCATAGATGCATTCTGTTGCAGACCCAGAAAAATCATATATCCTAGTATTTAGAGATATCACCCATAACATAGTTGTTACCCATATAAATCTTGAATATATAAGAACAGAGAGGAAGGATGGCACTTGGTATTAGATAGCCTCTCCACTGTATTCCAAAAATCCCATAAGAAAATTCCCCAAATTTTTGTAAATTCCCAATGCACTTGTTATGGGGATTTGTCACATCCAACAACAACAACGTAGTTCTGAATTGAGAGAGATGAGGTTCCAACGAAGTGTATACCCTCTCGTGCTACATGTATTTTTTTCCCTCATGACACCATTCCCCCTTTTATTTTGTTCACTCTCCCTATGTGGTTGGTTAAGGTATAGCATGGCAGAGCTCCTCTGTACCAACCCATTTTGTGCCATTTGGCCCTCTTCGTAGGCTTCTTCTAGAACCAACAATGTGTGAAAGAAAAAATATCCATCCCTGCTCCAACATGTGCTAATACATGTAAATGTTTTCCAGTGCTCAACGGGTTCTTATTTGTGTCCATATTCCCTTGATATGTGAACCCTGTGTTTTCCCACACTTCCCACCTCTCTAGTCTCCAATGAGCTTAGTATGTGATATCCATCCCGTTTACACCAAAATTCATCCTCTGAGCAGTATTTTTTTGTCATACATAAGTGATTATGCCTTGAATAATACCTAGATGTTATTTAGGTCCTACCTAATTTGTACTTATTTCTCTTAGTTAGCGACATAGGTTGTTTCCTAGTATATTTTAACTCATATTCTCATACTTAAGGCTCTATTAGTTACACTAGTGTTGTAAAACTTAAAGAATGAGGTCTCAATAATGGGTTTGGTCCATGATTATGATTTTGATCAATTTAGACACTATTTAATATTATATTTATAGGTACATTATATTTATTATCTTTAGTAAGGATAATTAAGAGAGTGTTTACCATAATCGTGCGCATGTGACTTCGATATATATAGAATAATTTACATTATACATGCATGTAACAAAATCAGGATTGTTAACAAAATGTCTAAATACTTGGCACGATGACCGGGCATGCCTTTTGTCTAGGGGTGGAATTCGGCCCTAGTTTTCAATATTTTGTCAATATTTCCCCAAAATGTTTTGTATAAACTGAAATCTTATCATGAAATTTACCTCATTTTTCATCTCATAACTACTACAAAACCAATTACCTAGATGATTATATGTCAAGAAGGGATTTGAGATAAATTTCTAATTTTATGCACTTTTTATCTTTTTGAAAATCATCTTTCATTACAAGTTATTTCCTAATAGTTCATGGTTAGAATCTTCAATTTTGTAACAACCATATGTTTGTAGCTAAAAATGTCGTAGAGTCATCAATTCAGGTGACTGCAATGAGCTAGAGAACAAACCATTAGTTGGAGAATGACACAAACAAATTGAAGTTGGATATCCATTCATTAGTTTATTCATACATGTACATAGACATGTGGCAAGGGAAGGTCAATAATTAGATAAAAAAATTATTATTATCACTTCATGGTTGCATATTAGCAATGGCACGATTTGTCCAAGTAGGGGATTATGATTTAGAATCACTATGTGCATTCATGGACCAATTGTAAGGATTGATGATGAAATGACTGATGGAAATAATCTTTCTCTAAAATATTATGTTCAATAGTTTTTCTTAAACTCACAATCCACAAATGTAGTGATTTGATAAACTATTTAAGCATTATATATAAGGACCTATAACATATTAGAATGATTTTACATATATATGTGTATGGACTAAAGATGAAAGCACTAAATCTGGCATTTTGTACACTTCCTATGATTTAATTTAAAACAATAGTTTTCGTATTTCATATGAGTTCAATTTGAATACAACTTATACTAAGGTATTTTAGATCTGTATCATTTTAAGTTGCAGAAGATGAGGAAGGAGGGCACATTTCACAAAGGTTATTCATTGTATGATTGATATAGTTTAAAATTTTATTTTAGATGAAGGTGTAATAGGAATTATTTCTCATGGATCAAAAGGCCATCCATACTACTATTGATCTAAGATGATGGAACCTTAATGTAGAAAATAAATAGTTAATATTAGGCAATTTCTCTAATGACCTCCATTAGGGTGATGTTTGGAATATGTTAAGAAGTGGAAAGGGGAAGAAGGTGCACAGGATGTAATTTAATATCTTAGTATCCTAGTTAATGACAATTCTTTAATATTATAGTCCTAGATCGATTTCGTAGAAAGATCCAAAGTAATAAGCATTACCAATAATAGAGGATACATATCAGCAAAATAATTACCTTCGGATTTTACATTGGCATACATATGTCGGCCATGAAAAATGTCTAGTCTAGTGTGAGTGAAAAGAATTCATAATTACCCTAAATCCCAAAAAGAACCCCTTTTGTCTCAGTTACCCTAAATCCCACAAATAGCCCCCTTTTTATGGTATACCTGAAAAGAGGGTTTGTGTATAGGATTTAGGGCTATTCATTTCTCTATGTTTGTCTAGGAGTCGCCCATTCAACTCTGAGAATGAGATTATTGTATCCATAACCATTGAGCTTATTAATATCCTTTGTGTGCCTTCCCTGTTTGTGAAATGGACGAAGCCAAAACCCCTTCTCATCTCAGTCCTCTGGTCCACGACAACATAGACATGCACAATGTGACCAAACTGCTTTAAAAGCACCTACAAGTCGGCCTCTTTCTCATCCTCAGACAAATTAGTAACCCTAATAGATTCTTGTCCTTTCTCCACCTCATGTTCCTAAAATGAATGATCCCATCGACGACGATGCCAACTATAAGACTGGGAGGAACGTAGGCTCCCTTGCCACCACTAGCATCAAAGTCGGTGACATATTCAGGAGTTTGAGGGGGCTTGTAGAGACCAATGCCCTAGACAGCGACAGGGGCAAGGTCTTTGTAGGTTCACTTTAAGGTCCAATGATCACCCTTCTTACTAGATATTCGATAGACCATTAGAATGGCACTACCCTTGGTTTCCCCTGCAAGTGGGGTTGAGAGAGCATCGTCGCCACTAGACCTAGGGTCAACCCCCTTGGTTCCTAGGGCCTTGTAGAGATCTAAAAATATCTCTTCGATGGAGACCATGGTGAGCCTGCTACCCATGTCCTCATTCATGGCATCATCGAACTTGCACCACTTGCACCGCTTGAGGGCTTGCTTGTTGAGTCTGGCCATTTCCACCTTACAAATGCATGTAGTGGTGGTTTACTAGACCTTTTGGCCCTGATCCTTGCACCTGTACTTCAGTATCTTCTTCACACTATTCTCATTAGGGCCTATCATCTTGGGAAGAAGCAATAGGAAGTTTAGATCCTTGTTGTTCTCTTCCTCTAATTCTCCCCATCGCACCTTCACTAAAGCTTTGCTATTTCCCACCTTCTCCATATCCTTCTTCCTTGAACCCTCCCTCTATGCAACATCTCTAGTAGTGGTTGAAACCCATTCCTAGGATAGGTTATTTTTCTGCATAGTGTCTCCGGTAGTGGCTTTGATCCCGCTTCTCCTCCATTTTCACCCAACAGAGGAACCCCTTTTATAAAGATTTTGACAGAGGAACAAATTTTGGTTTAGCCCCGCCAAAATCTGCTTCCCTATAATATGTCAAGATGCAAACACACCTCTGTCAAATATTAGGCAATTTTTTCTCAAAGATGAGTGAATTTTAGCTTTTCCAAATTCTCACATAATTTATATAGGAAGTGGTTTGAATGTTTTATATTCAATAATCCAGTCTCGAATACAATCAACCACAAACGAGAAGCTCCAATCCGCTTATAAATGAAACATCTTAAATACACCATTCCAAATTTATTTTTCAAATGAGAATTAAAGAAATAGATGATTTGGGTCTTCCATCGCCTCCATACAGAGTAAACAATAACCAGGCCCACTCGATCCTTTACGGCACAAATTGCCCCATGTCAAGATTTTATTTTTCCAAATGAGCCAAGTAAAGACTTGTAGCTTTGCTGGAATATTCCACTTCCATATTTACATAAACCATTTTCTGGATGAAGAAAGAGTACGTGGTGAAATGTACTAGTATGCCTCTCTTACCTTTATTTTACCCATCACAAAATTGTCTTTCCATATATATTTATCCTCATTTTCAGTGAGAAATATGCTCACATGTGCAAGGTCTTAGACGTAGATATTATATCTATTTGCAAGGTCCCCATATAATCCAATGTCAAAATCCATGAGAAAATAGGGATTGGAAAATATGTCTTGTATAAATATTTGACTAACATAGTGTATGCCCAAATTGTGGATTTTCCGTAGAAGGTCCAGTGGAGAGTTTTGATCACCTTTAAATCCAAAAATTGGATCTAAGGTAATTTCAATGTTTGTTCCTTGGCCAAATTTTCCGTTGAATATTGCTCATAATCCATGGGCGAACCTACATAAATCTCCTCCAAATATAGGATATGTCGCATGGGATGCTTGTCCCAGCCATTATCCACAATATCATCAATTTATTTTGGAGGTATTTAGATTTGATGATGTTATACAAGAGACCATCTCCATTTAGAACCCACCAAAAATTTTTCATAAGTAATTTGCGCTCAAGATCAAGGATGCCCCATACTTCTTCCTCTTTCCTTCGAGTCAGAACTGCCATGATGGCCAAATGATATTTGTGCTTATCAGAGTTACCATCCCAAATAAAGTTGGAGATGATAGAGTATATCCTTTTAATGATTTTCCTAGGAAAAGTTAAAATATGAAGCCAGTATACAAATATTCTCTAAAGGACTACTTGAACTAGAGTCAGCATGCCTCCGAGGGAGAGCCACCTCTATGCCCATGATAAAAGTTTACGGTGGAATTTATCTATAAGCCAACTCCAGTCCTTAATTCCATAACAATTATATTTGAGAAAAAATCCAATATATTTAAAGCATGCATCCAACACAATGCAGATAACACCAAAAATATGAGAAATATCAAGTATCGGTCCATCATGGTAAGTAGAAGTCATATGATATTTAGTATTATTCATAAGGAGTCGAGAGACCAATACAAAGAGGTCAATAATCCCATAAATGTGTCTCCATTTTAGAACAAATAATCTACCAAATAGTAACACATCATTGACAAAAATTTGATGTGTAACCCTGACTTTTCTAGTAATAAAGATACTTGTCAGTGACATGTCCATATGTGCATGCATGAGCAATCTATTAATTCCGTCAATAAAAGGAACGAAAATAAGGGATGATAAGGCACATCCTTGTCGGAGACCCTGAGAGGCATAAAATAATTTAATAGGAAGTCTATTAACCAATACGAAAAAGTGTGCAGTATGTACACATGCCATGATCCATTTTGAAACTTGAAATGAAATGCCAATTTTTTGTAGGACCTGTTAGCACTCCCTCTGTTTCCCAAGTCTGAGAAAGGAGACTGAAGGATGTAACCTCAAACCAATCTTTAGATTTGGTAGCTAGCCCTACAAAACTAGAGAGGGCTCTCTCGATGCCAATTTAACAGTAAATGAGATGACTGGAAAGGAAAATATCTTAGGTTAGATATAAGCTCATTGATTTTGATTAGGGTTTGGTTTTTAATTTTGTTGGACAGGAAGTGTCAGTCTAGGAACTAGGTCTAGGTTTCAAGGTCTGATTTCAAATGAAAATTTTCATAGATGAAAATGAGGGCAGGTAAGTATACTTATAAACATATTTAGATTGTAATTGTGGTATAGGGTTTGAAAAATGGAGAATCAGAATGAGAATATAACATATGAGTTCATTCATCAGAAGAATTAAAGAAAATTTATGAAAATATCATTAAACAGAGCACAAAAGTAAGAATACTGCTTAAAGACTCATAAGATCATCATGTGGAAGCATACATGTGATTTCAAGAATGAATAAACATTTAATTTTATGACAAAACTGGGAAAAAATAATGCGAATAAGCATAACACTGGAGTCCCAAAATTATAGCTGCAAAATGTCTTTGATTTCACTGTAAAAAGATGTACATAAAGCTCCACATTGCAATATCCACTATTCAACCTCTAAAATGACTTGAGTTGGAGTGCATATATAAAATAGAGAATATTCCACCGCAATGGGTCGAAACCTAATCCAAAACATCTAAAAAATGCACCTAAGGACTCATTTCCTAGTTTCTAGGGAAGTTAGAAACAATCTCCCCTAATTTAGCTAACAAGTAGAAGTCTTTGTCTCCTTGATTAATTACAAGATCCCTCAACAATGAGGAGCATAAATAGGCTTCATTAACTATAAATAAACTCATGAGGTAGTTGTTACCTCAAATATTTGACCATTTTTTACGAACACCTATCTAGAAAGCCTCCTACACAAAAACGTAGCGTGCCTGGAAGAAACGTAGCATGTTTTGACAGAAGCATAACATGCACTTGGAGGGACTTTTATACATATTTTTGCTGATATGAAGATCAGATAAGGTAGCCCTGGATGTTCTCTAACCAACTGAAACTTGAAACTTGAAAAATACCACCTATAAGAAATTCAAAAATTGATTTTCCAAAGGCTACTCTAGAAGTGTAGCGTGGGCTAAAAAACAATGGCAGAAACATGAAAGTTGGGGTGTTTTTTGAGCTTTCCTTCAAAATTAGGAAGTATCATGCAAAACCAAAGGTATATATGAGATTTAAACCTCAAAATCAATGCATCCATGAAAATATAACCCCCATTGGAGCCTCTTAGAAAAAGCGTAGCATGGCCACACTACACTTCTGCAAAACTAAAATTGCCAGAATTTCCCAAAATCCATAAAAATATCCAAAATGCTCAAAACCTACTGAAATTTGATCCATATTCTCCTTGAATTATGGTTTAGATAGCTAGAGATGCCTCATCTAGAAAATCCAAGTTTTCCTTCTTCTTTAGCTTGATTAGGGTTTCTTTAAGTTTTCTCTTCAAATTTTTAACTGTGATTTTGGAAATTTTGTTTCTAGTGAAGTAGTGTCTCGCCATGTGCCTCTGGAGGTTGTTGTTTCTTTCTCCCTTCTTCAAGAGTTTCTACAGATTCTCACTTAACCTTTCAAACCAATACTATTTTTCTTGTTCAATCTTAGCAACAATCAGCTCATCAAAATTATGTTGACCTAATGGTAGGGATAACTTAGTTTCTTGTTCTTTTTTCCTGGTTAATCCTCTTGTTTTTTTCCTCCTTGGATTTATCTAATCCTCTTTTTCTTCAAACTGATTAAAATCTATCACTTATTTTCCCTTACCTTTCTCTTCCTCAATATTTGTCTTAGGTTTTCTTGGGATCAACTGTTTCACCTTCAGTTGTATGTTTTCTTGTTGTAGGAATGTTATCATGAAGTTAGCCCTCAAGAGACTGTACTTGAGCTCTGCTATCTCTGCTTATTTTTCCTTGATTATCTCTTCATCTGACTTGTTTTCCACCTGCTCTGCTAGCTTTTCCATGTCAACCTCTAAAGGTGCTTGCTCCTCCTCATGTTGTTGCAAGGGTGACTCACTCTCATGCATAGGTGGCTGCTCTATAGTTTCTCCTAATACTTGCTAAGCTACAGGTTCAGGTGAAAGTACAACTTTAATGATATTAGGAGAAAATACCAACCTTTTACCTTTCGCATAAGTTTGAGTGACTTCAGCCCTTGGCGTCTTTGGAACCTCTGCTGGTCTACTTGAAGAGTAAATCTTCCGGGGCTTTGATGATGGTGATGGTATGCTTAGAATGATAGGTGGACTAGTAGTGGGTGTAGAAGCAACTGATTTCATGAATGTTTCCCAGGACATATTGTGAGAGATGATGTAAGACTATAAACTTGATCAAACCATGGTGAAACAAACTAGCTTGGTGATCCTTGCCTTACTCTATACTTTTAAAGTCATTCTGACTAGACTTATGAATAGATAATGAGGCAAATTCAGTGGCTTGGTGGCTGTGAAATGCATCAATAGCCTTATGTGGTATCGTTATAATCTTGAGAACCTCTCTTCACAGGTAAAATACTTCATGATCAACTTCATTAAAGGTGCATACCTATCAAGTAAATTCCTGAAGGGAAAGATGTGTTCATGAGCATATTTGTAGTGTGGTTTTAAGAAAACTTTATAGTTATCAATGTCAAAATCCATCCCTTTGAACCAAATTTCTCCATGGTTCGGGATACCTAATTTTGAGGCTATGTAATATTATTATATAGTGAATTGAACCCCTACTATGTTAGCCTTATCTCTCCTAAAACTGGTGGCAAAGAGGCTTGTCAATTGATCATGACAGCCTACAGTCTTCAAAGGATTTCTTGGTATAGGAAGAAGCATTGATCTCCTGCAGATTGGATGGATAAAATTTGGAATGATGACCTCCATTGTTGTCCTTTATCTTCTCACCTTCCATGATTTTTGTTAGAATAAAGAAACCCTACCTTGATGTGAAGGAAAGGAAGGGTGAAATTAGGAAAAAAATGGAAAATGATGCAATGAGTTTAGGGATAGAGATGAGAGGGATTGGAGTTAGGGTAAAATACCTAAAAATTTTTGGAGATAATATGGTAGGTTATCAACACAGTGCAGGTGAAATTTTTGGAAATGGGTAAGAGAAAGAGGGAAAAAGGGTCTAAACACAGATTTGACCTAGTATCTCTGCAAAAACATAGTGAGAATCATGGATTGAGTGAAAATGGGAGAAATGAGAGGTATGACTGATAAGGAATTATTTGGTAGGATTTATGAGTTATATTTGAAGGTGTTTAGGTGATTAAACTAAGGGTTTCCTTACTGAAGCAATCCAAACATCAATGAAATCCAAAAACGTAGTGAAGACCCTAGAAGAGGAAATCCACTCTTTGCTGAAGAAACTTGATTGAAAGAGAGGTGAAGAATGTTCACTTACTGGCTTGGAAACATTTGAAACTTGTGAAATGCTAAGTTTTCCCTTATGATAGCTTCTAGGACTTTGAATTCCAAAAACGTAGCAGACTTCCAGAAGCATAGCGTGGCTGCCCCATAAACATAGCGAGGAGCATAAATGTAGCATGCAGCAGTTTGGATCAGTTTTTGATGGTGGAAATCGATCTCTGGATGGTAGCTCTTGAAAACCAAAGGATGAAATGAACTTAAGAAAAGCTTCATTTCCTTATAAAAATTATAAACTTTTCTTTTGGCTTTAGTGACATCATATGTACTTTGAGAAAAATATATTTTGAAATATTTGACAATGTAGCACACTTCTTTGCAAAAAGGACAAGTTTCCTTTTGTTTTATTACTTAAATTTTATAACTCCCAATGAAGGTGACTTGAATAATGAAAATGACTATTATTTTCCTTTCTTACATGATTGGCATTATAATGAAAAAACAAAAGAAGCCCTAGACCATAACCTAGATGATTGTTTGTTAACTGATCTATGACCCTAAAGACTCAAATGATTGTATGACCTTGAAAATGATGATGACCATGAGTGGGTTGAGGGAGCAGCATATGACCTAGACAACATCCAGTGAAAAAAAATCATTTGAGAATTCATTTGAAAGTATAAAATTTTGAGAAAGGACTTCTACCAAATAAGCCTGAAAGAGTGTATTTGATCACTAAATCATTTAGACACTAACAGGACCAACCGAAGAAAGGTCAAATATGCACAATCAAAAGCTTATTATACATCTAGCTTCATAATAATCACCTCGAGCTTCTTATATTTGATAATATGTACAATCTCCTATGCAATAAAACCCGCATCTTGAATTTTTCTTTGATGAAGAAACCCAATTTTTTCTTGGCTGATACCATCAGACAATGCAGGTTTTAGCCTATTAGCAATTATTTTGGAAATCATATTGTATAAGCTGTTGCAAAGAGAGATAGTCTTGTAATCAACAAAATTTAATGCATATGAAATCTTAGGAATCAATGTAATGAAAGTGGAATTAATATCACCAGGGATATGACCAATATTTAGATATGCTTTTATAGTTGCCAATATATCAGTGCCCATAATATCTTAGAAGTGTAAAAATAATTCAATGGGATAGCCATCAGGCCCATGCCTTTTATCACAAGAAAAGGATTTCATCGTAACATGTAAATATTCCATTTTAATGGGCTGAAATAACATAGTATTTATGTCGAGATCAAACATAGTCGGATATGAATCAATGATCCCCATTTGTTGCACAATATCCACATCTGCTCTATCCCGATATTGATCGCAAAAATATCTCAATGCCTTAGCCTAGATGTTAGGAAGACTAGATAAGAAACTAGCATTAATATCCTGAATTTCCCAGTTGGAGTTCTCCTTGCGACACTTCATTGCATAATTATGAAAGAAATTAGTATTGTTGTCTCCTCCCGATACCTAGAGAGAACAAATTTCTAGTCTCAAATCCTCCTCCTATAATTGAAAAATCTCATTATTCCTCTTTATAAATCCACATCTCGTAATTGATGTGCCACCAAGAAATAATCTGTGTGTGAAGGATCAACTGATATTCCAAGTTTTTTATCAATAGCCAAAATTTCATCAATATGCTTCCTCTTTTTAATTTGAATCCAATTATTGATAGAATTTTTAAGAACTCTCAACTTAATCCCAATAATTTCCAAAGAATATGTGATCATGGGGTTTGGTCCTAGTTCCCAAAAAGTATGCAGTAATGTGTAATATCCAAAAAGGGAGAATGCAGTAATACTGAAACACAATATAAGAACTACAAAAAAGTAAACGATAAATCTAAGTACACATCAGAATGCATAGAAATAGCTGAGCCATGTTATTATATATAAGGTGAAAAAGAAAGTACAACAGTGCTTAAAATATGAGACACTCAAGCCAAAGGGATGGCCTGGAATGACCCTACAATGATCCCACAATAGGGACTACATAACTGATGAACTACTGGAAGGTAAACTGTGTTGTCCCTCCTGCAACTGTTGGGACTGCAACTGCCTGAAAGATATAAAGTTAGATCTAGGCATAATGGGAGCTCCAATGATGCTTAAAACAGAGATCCGGGCTCTATGATGGATACCCAAGATAAACCAGAAAGGGTTTCTCAGATTTGTCAAACTAAGAAAACCTCCCTCTTAGGGCTTCATATATATACTATTGGGTACGCATATCTGAAGCTAGATCGGTTGATATGATGGTTGCAATGATGCACAATCAGATCTATGCAATAAGGGCTAATCCCTTCACTAGATCCTTGGGCTAAAAGCTCAAGATCTAGCTCCTCTAATCCCCTCCACTGAAAATAGTTGTTCGATGAACAAAAAATTCAAAAAATTACGTTGTAAGAGGGGGAGGCTCAATAGCCTACTTCTAGATATGTCAAATCATCTCCTGGGTGATGGAAAAAATAGATCCAATGTGAGGAGATGATCCCTCACACGATTTCCAGCTGAAATACTGGAAACTTCCGTCCTCCAATAGATCTACAGGATTGGACTGTGAAATCCTTGAAGGGACTACTGCTGCATGGAGGTGAAACCCAATGGCTTGAATGCCAGATATAGATCTGCTGCTCATGGAAGATTGAATGTGAAGAACAAAGTGGTAGGATGAATCCTCCACAAGTTTCCTAGCTGAATGCTAGAAACAACCTCCTGAACATGGCACAAATGCCTGATAAGGAATGTAGTGAAACCCTATTTCAAGAGCTACTCAATTAAAGAGGTGGGATTCTCGCTCGGGAACACCTTGTGCTAAACATCACTGCAATCTTAGCTAAATAACTCAAGAATGCATAGATATGTCCTAAGACAAATCTAGATCTAAAAAGATCAAGAAATGAATAATCCAAATCATGCCTTCCATTGTGCCTTCAACTTCATTATATAGATCATGAGCCTTCCATAGCCTAGGTCCACTCTAAAACTGTGTTGTACATGTGGACATAAGTCTCCATGGTTGACTGCGTTGTTTCTCCATGTCCTCCATCATGTTCACATGGGGTGATCACCCTCTCCATCATGTGTGCATTAAATGCACCACTTCCTCCACTAACTTATCATAAGTTCTTTATGGTCTTCTTTGAATGCACTATGATCTCAATTGATCCTATCAAAGATCCTCATGATTTTACGTTTAAGATCCATGATCTTGTTTGACCGTTTCATCCTCCATAATCTATCTCATAAATGAGACATGATCTCCATTAATGGAGTTGCTCCAATACTCCATGATTTTAGATCTAGATCTAGAATATCCACATTCACACATTAAAAGTGGATTTTATTCATCTTTGAGGATTATGGGTCCCTCCACCCTTTTATTTAATCAATTAATTAAGAAAATCAAGAACTCTAATATTCCAAATATCATGTGAAAATTTGGGAATATTACAGTCCTCCTCAAAATTTTTCTTGTCCTCAAGCAACTGCAAAAGTAGATGCAAAGCCATCCATTCCCCTCCGAATGGCATCCACATAAGGAAGGCTTCCTCCATTTGCTGCAATGTGTCATGCATGTTTGGTTCCAAAGTTGTCTCTCAAAATGCATAGAATGACCTCCAACTATATGGTTAGATGTCCTCCTTCCACCATGAAGTACGAAGTGACAACCATATTATGTCCACTCATCATCAATACATGAGATACATAAAATAAAGTGGTTCTTTCCACTAAGGAAAAGCTCCATATCACAATACATTTATTCATCCCATGCTTTATGAATTAGATTGAGCATTGACATGCCCTCATCCTTAGCCTTGTTGGCCTTGTTGGTTCCAAGCATCATTCCAACATTATGCAAAAGAATAAATAGAGACATATGGGTAGACCAAAGTGTCAAACCATATTCTCCCAATAGTAGCCACTGAAACGAGGCCCTTTGCTGCCATCCTCCATCTCCTCCATGTAAGATGGAAAAGCCAAACTCCCCTAAAAGCAACCAAAGCAACAAGAGATATTGCTGCTTTCTCTCCTTGTCATGTGCATCATGGAGTAAAAGCATATTGATAGACATGTGGAATGTCACATCAGCCCAATACATCAAACACCATCAATACACATCATGAGAGCATCATGCCAAGTTCTACCCAATACAAAACACATAGAGATACGAGATGTCATGTGATGGCCAAACTCTCTTAAGGGAAACCAAAATGAACATGCCTTCTTTTGCTGCATTCTATCATTGACACACAAGGCATGAATCATAAAAATATGAGCTATTGGGTGGTAACCATACTCACCCAAGAGAAGCCAGCGTAGCCATGCCTCCTTCTTCATTTCATGAGTGTTTTTCAAGGCATGGATAAAAGAAATAGGAGCCTTTGGGTAGTAACAAAACTCTCCCAAGAGAAACCAACATAACCAATCAAGTGGTCATGCAACCCCTTGCTTATCATCCTCACCCACTCATCCCAATGTGGATGATGAATGATGTACTGCATAAGCATGGTATCCTCCCTTTGTAGAATACCATCCTTCCCAAACTGATGAAGAACTTTGCACTCCATGAAATGTTGAAGTACACCTATAATGAGATCTCTTGATGAGACCTTCTTCTCATAAATGGCCCTCCAAAACCAATGAGGTTCAGGATCTGCTGCAGGTATAATTTTCTCTTTGAGTTGTGAGATGCTCATTGAGAAAGTGTCATCTAGAAAGGAGAAAAGATTCCTCATGTCAAGATGTCTACCATCTATCATCTTACCCTCCATTGCTTCATGAGTGAAGCTACCTTCAGAATTCTCCAAGAATAATGGGGCTCCTTCATTATCACTGTTACTAAGTGACGACGTTGTAGATCTGCATGGTAATACATGTGCTGTCTCAAAGTAAGGCAGAATACTGATCTCATAACCAATCATTGTACATAGGATCATGCTCATCCCATTTTCTGAAATTCTACACTTCAACTCAAAGGGTTGAATATAGTCCATCAATGACAAATTGGATAGCTTTTCATTTCCTCCTTGATTAGATCAAGGGTCATCTGCATTATGATATGTTGCTACTTCAAATCAGCATTTTGTTCTAACGCTTGGTTATGCATTGGCCCTGATGGCATGTTATCATAAGTTTCAATAAGATCTACTGAAACAATATGTTAGTCATCAGTATTTTTCACCTGTTGTTGATGACTAGATTCCTTAGCTGAGTTTTCTAGAAGCTAATCTCAATATGTCAATTTGTCATCTAGAAAACCCCCAAACAAATTTTTGTCTTCCTAGCCCTTCCTGTCAGCCTATGATAAGAGAAATCTTCAGTTTTCAACTCATGTCTTGTTTCAGCAAAATATCCCTATCTATAGCTGTCTTAGCCTTCTTTCTTTGCTATCATTTTCCCCTTGTTTCTCATGAAACTCACAGTCCAACATTTGACAAAGTGTCTCCTTCCTATCCCTGATCTTCTTATCAAAAACCATCTGATTGTGCCTAATAAAACAATCAGAATCTATGAAAGTTTCCCCTAAGTTAGATAGTGGTGTTTAGGAGTCTTTTCCTTAGCAAAAATGTCCTAAGCCAAAAAGCCTCTGTTTAGTACCAATCAGCCATATATTGTCTTCTCGTTTTGCAAAAATAAGTCTTGATTCATCCATAGGTCACACACCACTAAGAGGTCATTTTGTCTCAGTTCAGAAGAATTTCAGCAAAGAACCAAATTAGAAGAAGATAAGCATGTTCACTGTCTAAAAAGAATATGCTTAGATCAGGCAAAAATCTCCATAAGACACCAAAGGAGCTCTCCAAGGTTCAAAGTCATATGGTTTACATCTCTGCAGGGGTGTAATTGAAAGATAAACAGTATGCAAATAAGAGCAAAGGGACAAGTTCAAAAAGGTCTCTGATGATTGAAGAGATTTGCCATCAGTAAAGTAGATGGAGAGCTGCGATGAAAAGAGAGCAGGAGTACATGTTTAAAAGCCAAAGTTGCCTAAAGAACAGAGGTTATCCTTCAAAGTCACATGAATACAAATACTGATCAGCAGTGTTCCAGTATCTCCTCCAAAGGCAGTGCTGCATAAGTTTTCTAAAGGACATCATCATGTAGTGCATGAGAAGATAGCTACTTCTTATGTTGCCTTGAGCTTGGGATGTGAAGATCAGTCAAAGAGCTATTTCAAGGTACTCCTGAAAACAAAGTCAAGGAAAAGTTGGCTCAATTATGTCTAAACAGAAAATACTATCCTTGTACCAATCACTTGTTCAAAACCCTAAAACCTCACAGTGATATGGTGCCAAGCAGAGACATAAGGTTGAAAGAGATGAGGTGTCATGACTATGGTGGAACCTCCTTTGAAAGAGCAGATGGTTAGAAGCATAGTGATAACCTCCTTCATTAAAAAGTAGATGGTTAGAAGCGTAGTGATAACCTCCTCCAATAAAGAGCAGATGGTTAGCAACAAAATAATAGAACCTCCTTCATTTAAAATCAGAGGGTTAGGGTTCTTTTAAGTAACTTCAGAAACTAGTGTGAGCCACCTCCTCCAAAGATGAACAGTAGGTGCATTAGCAGAGTTTCAAATTATGTTTAAGAAAGTTTTCTATTGGAAAGTCAAGGTTGAAATTAGTGGGAAGAAAATGAAAGTTTATAGGTTGAAGTCTTGTGTTACATCATCAGCAAAGCAGTGACATTATGGTGTTGAAGAGCCTCTTTTTCTTCTGTTTAGAAAGGCCTCTCTCAAAGTGTAAACTGAGGGTGGAATGTTTAACTAGAAGGCTATCACTTGAGGTTACAGCTCACATAGACCATCTTATCCAAAAGATAAGGCAGAAATATAAGAAAACAAGCCTTGGTGAGGGCAAAGAATTTGTTTTTTATTCCAAATCAGAGGATTAATTCGAGTCTCTTGTTTGAAGTGGCCATCTTCGAAAGAATAAAAAGGGCACCATGTCTGATAAAGACAAACTATTTATAATTCTAAAAAGACCTCCTTCAAAGAGGGCAGTTAGGATTGGAAAAATTCAAACCATGGCCTCTTTCATAAAAGGGCATAGGGATAGCTCTCCAAGAGTTACATAGTAAATCAACTTATTCAAAGGGTAAAAAGGTGATAAACATGTTTCACTTTCAGTCAAAGAAACATCTCTTTTGCTTTACAAAAACAGAGGTTAAGGAGTGCCTAGGCAGTTTGTCAAACATAGGCCTCCTTAAAAAATAAGCAGAGGGCCCACCATTGTTTGATGGTATTCAAAATGACAAGTGGAAAAGGTCAAAACATAGCCTAAATTCCTCCTTCAAAATAAGCAAAAAGGCGATACAAGCCATGAGTCGCGCCCAGGGCCAGTTTTGTTTCAAAATGAGTTTCTGACCAAACAAAGATGAAATTGACAAAAGTGAGGGAGGTTTTTGTCCAATATAGGTTCAATAAGAAATAAATCCTTCATTTGATACACAGGTATCATGGTTTGTGAGAAATGTAAAAAATACAGGTGTCACGGGAGAATTTCTGCACCAGGATTCACCATTTTTTACCAGTGTTGGGACAGTCAATTTTTGAACAAAAAAATGGACACCAAATGAAAATAATAAAGAATATTTGGAAATTATACTTCCATATCTTTCCAACAAGCCATCTTGGGCCCAATTCCAGCACCAGGAAGGCATCCAAAAGTAGCCTGCAAACAGCACTATGTATTTCTACACCAGCATTCACCATTTTTTACCAGTGTTGGGACAGTCAATTTTTGAACAAAAAAATGGACACAAAATGAAAAAAATCAAGAAAATTTGGAAATTATACTTCCATATATTTCCAACGAGCCATCTCAGGTCCAATTCCAACACCGGGAAGGCTTCCAAAAGTGGCCTAAAAACAACACTATGCATTTCTGCACCAGGATTCACCATTTTTTACCAGTGTTGGGAAAGTCAATTTTTGAACAACCAAATGGACACCAAATGAAAAAAATAAAGAATATTTGGAAATTATACTTCCATATATTTCCAACGAGCCATCTCGATCCCAATTCCGACACCAGGAAGGCTTCCAAAACTGGTTGCAAAAGCGCGCGGCGCACCTGAAAAATTGCGCGACGCGCTTATAGGATTCTGCAGTGCATTTTGACACACAGCACAGTGTGCCTGTGTGATTGCACGGGGCGCCTTTTTAGCACCCATGAACGGCCCAGTACACCTCCTGAATGCCAGCGCCTGAGCCTTCAACTGCCTCCTCCAATCGCTCAAACATTGGTAAGCCCTCCTTCCACCAGCCATACCTTTTTAAAACCATTTTCTTGCATAATCAATCATGGGATTGCCATTTGGCCACCTCTACACGGCCCAAATTTGAACGGCCTGGGCCATGTTTGAACAGCTCGGCGTCGGCCCAGTGTTACTCCTGAACTGCCTGGCGCCGGGCCCAGTGTTACTCCTGAACGGCAGGGCCCATGTGTTTTTCGCCTTTTTCAAAGCCATCCAAACACATGAACAACCACTCTCACTTGCCTTATGCCCCCAATGCACTTAGCTTCCACTGTCTACCCTTGAGGTTGTAAAAAGATGCCTCTAAACCTCTATTTTCAATACCGCCCGGGTCACCCCTGAATGGCCCACCGCCCAGGCGCTCGGGCCACCAGCAACACAGTTTGTCTGAGAGTGTTAAAATATTTCTCACACAATGTTCTCATTTTCAAACATAACAGGAAGCATTTTTTATTATTTTTAAATTCCCCTCCACCAAAATCTTTGAAGAAAAATTGGACATCAAAATAAAAAAGACAATGATAAAAGGGATGAGGACTTAGCCAGTTTAAAAGAAGGTCTTTTTACTTTAAATAGTAAAGGATAGAAACAGAGAAAGAGAGGAGGATTAATGACCCAATTTGAAATAGTTTTGTGCTGTGAATAGCTAAAATTTCACACAGACTCTACAAAACAAAACAGAGTTTATATAAAGGGTTTTTAGTTAGCTTAAAGAAGGTCTTTTTGTGTTATGAAAAGTTAAGGTTTGGCAAAATATCTAGAAGGAAAAGCAAAGTTTTGCAAAATTCTCAAATCAGTTTAAAGAGGCATCTTGACAGTCGTTTCAAAGAGCACTTTGTTTGTTAAAACCACAGAGAGAACAGTGATTAAAACAAGGAGGGCCATCATTTCAAATTGAAGGTTTGAACTACATAAAACAGGGAGTCATTTTTGAAAGACTATTACCTTGTGAAAGTCTAAAAGTTGTGCTGTGAATAGTTGAGGATTTACACAGCATATAAAGGGAAAAACAGAAATTGAAGGAAGAAATTTATTATCTAGAGGCTTGTTGAAAGTTTATAAGATGTTTGGAGGCAGTTAAAGGGAAAGCACAGCTTGCTTTCTCAAGCATATCATGTTTATTAAAGAGGAAAGTCAGTGTGTCATTTAAGGAGGTCTTCTTACTATGATTACAAAGGATAGAAGCAGTTAAATGGAGGAAAGTTAGTGTATTATTTTAAGAGAGTTTTCTTTCTTTGAATAATTAAGGATTCACACAATCTCTAAAAAAACAAAACAAAGTTTGCAGAGGGTCTCATAATCAGCTTGAAGGAGTATTTTAAATCAGTGTTTTCAATGAGCGCCTTTTGCTTCAAATAACCACAAAAGATCACTAATTTCAAAGAAGCAGTGTTTTCCAAGGAAGATAGTAATTGGGAGAAAGAGTGTTATCAGTTTGAAAGGGATTTTGTTCAATCTTTTTATAACAGTGACTTCATAAAAACAGTGTTTGAGGGGAAGAGTCTTTATGCCAAAAATAAAAGGAGACTTCTCTTAAAAAAACCACAAACATATCTTGTTAAAAGGCTTCTTTGCTCAAACATAGTGTTGAAGAAGTAAGTTTGCTTGCACTTATCAAAAACATGTTTGACAACTAAGGACAAACTTAGTCTTGCAATGAGGAAAAGGTGTTTTTGGTTGAAAACCATTTTTCAGTGACCATTTGAAACAGTTTGCCTTGGTAAGCCAGTAAAGAGTATCAGAAGCACAAATGCCTCCAAGGAAAAGCAAAGTGATGGGCAGAAAGGTAGTGATGAAGAGGAACATAATGGCAGCCTAAACAGTAGCAAGCACGAGGGTGATGAAGTACAAAACAGTGAAGGGAAAGAGCATGACAATCATGAAGAAATCAGTGACAAGGACAAACAAGGCAGCCCCCAATCAAGCAATGATGAGGGCAAGCAAACACAAAGCATAGAGCATGAAGGGCGCTCCCCAAAGCATGTGCTAGCTGCCTCTCCTAGGCAAGGGGCAATAACTTCTTCGCCAAAGCTAAAATGCCAAACAATAAGGAAGAAAACCAAGAAAAACTTAAAATTACCCAAAGAGGGCGCCCGGTGAGAAAAAGTGGAAAAGACACATCTAGACTTGGAATTTTGGCTCAAGCTTCTAGAAATGTTTCTAAACACCCTTAAGGGGTTTGTTCACCAAAATTGAACAAATTTTGACATGTTCTTGTTTTTCGACATTTTTGGGCCTAATTGCATAAAATCATGGGCGTCGCCATTTTTGTTTTGAGCATCCTCAGCTGTTGAGAGTTGTACCATTGGATGCATTAAATTTAGTGGCATCTACTGAGAAAATTTCAGATCAATTGAAGATGTTTTGGTCCCCCAAAGAAGCAAAAAACACTCATTTTTTTGACACTCTGCCCCACATATCAGCAAAGGCCATTTTTTGGTTTTTTCCACTCAGTTTAGTTTTTTATACACATTCAATGATCAGTTTGGGGAAAACCGAGTATTTTCAGAAACTAGATATCCAGGGCTTTCCAACGAGCCATCACGGGCCTCGTTTCGACATCGGGAGGTCCTTCAAAAGTTTCCCACAAGACAGGGAATTTTCTGCTGCTATATTTTTGAAGCGTTTTTGTAAAAAATGCAGTTTTCTGAAGTGACTTTTCCAAATGTGCGTTTAGCCTTTTTTGGCCATTGTCAGTTGGGAAAAGTCAGTTTAATTTCCTTTTTTAGCATTTTATAGATATTTTGTGCCTTGGGCTTTGCAAAGCCTCAAGGACAAAATCAGATATTTGTATTAGGCCAATGGGTTTGCTAGTTGCTCTAGGAGGTTTTTCTTCTCTTTGGCCTATTTATTCTAAGAGATTTCATTGTAAATGAGGCTGAACTTGATGTTATAAAGCAATACATGGTTATATAAGCTTGCAAGAAATACTTTGTCTCATGCATTGGATAGTTTCTTGAGTGTTTTGGATGGTGAAAGATGACTGTTGTAGGATTCCTTGACTTGGTAAAATGGTATAGTTTTCCTTCTCTGTTATGTTTCCTTAGTTATCATACATATTTTCATGTTTCTTGCTTGCTATAGGACAGTAAATAATAGATTTGAGACATGCCCATGGAGGCACCTCAAATTTCCTGATTCATTACAACTTCTATGTTTGTCTTCTTTCTTAGTTATGTCAAATGAATTCTTAAATGCTCTTTGATACCCTAAGAACTAGTTCTCAGTTGCATTAACGATTATTATGTATGCTAATTAGTATGATTCACGGTATGTCCTGTTTACTCCTTAGTTAACCAAAACCCCATTACTGAAACCTTTCTCTGAATGTTTGATTGTCCTAGTTGAACCAAAGAGGTCTTGTATCGATCTCGTCCTTTGCCTATACTCTGCAATCTTAGTTCAAAGTTCCTGATAGCTAAAAATATGATGTCTAAGAGTTCCCTCTTCGTAGATTGAGTTATTTGTTTATCTTGTTTATTTTTCCCCAAATTCTGATGGCGATTTTCATAAAGTTAGATGGTCTTATACCTCTATGTATCGCATGAATGTTATTTTACGCATCTATCAGTTTGAATTTATATTTATCGTGATTAATGGTTATGCCTTACCACATGAATGTCTGCTGAAAAACTATCTATGTTTAAACTCTTTGTCCTTCACAAAACCTAGTGTCCATCCCATTTCACTCCACCTAAAGAATCCATTTTTACCTTGACCAAATCGGCCCTTCAATATACCTTGCCCACCATCTGAGGCTTTCTCGACCTTTTCGACCCCATAGCCCAGTTGATCTAACAATATTTTTATCTATTTAAAACTTTGATCAGTTCCTCCCTCAAAAACCTAAAAACCTACTTAAAAACTAGCCTAAAATCAAAAACATAAGAAGCAAACAAATATACATCCCTTGCACAAATAGAGAGAGCCCTCTCTGAGTCTAGGAAGGCTAGGTCCTTGGGCTCCAAATTTGGTTTGATGTTACCTTGTCACTTGGCTTGCCAATCTGCCAAATCACGGGACCCTAACATAATGACAATCACGATGGGACTCTGAGTGATAAAAAAACTTAGAATTCCCTAAACCTTCAGAGACCTTTGAGAATACTATCTTGTGGACTTATCCCACCGCTCACTAACATAATGGCGATCACGGTGGGACCTTCTGAGTTAGTGACAAACTAAGTATACCTTAGAACTTCAAAATCCCTCAACCTAGAAGTATTATCCAAGAGTAGAATCTATTTTTCTCACTATCCTAGCAAAATGATGACCCAGCTATATGACACTCTTACAAACCTTAGGGCTACATAAAGAAACTCAGAAAACCCCAAAAACATCCCTAGATTGGATTTTTATCAGTATTGGTGGTGGACCATACACATATCTCTAAAAAACTAAAAACATCCACCTGGTGACTCCACTAACCTCCAGTAGGCCTATTACTCCACTAGTCCTTATAAACTCTCCTGGAATGCATTGAGCAATCCTAATCATGCTGATGGTGGACAACAAAGTTCAAATCCTCCACCTGGCGACTCCACAACCCTCATTAGACCAAAAGACTCCACTAGTGGGGAACTTTAGACTGGTTGAAAAGACACAATGATCCTTTCTAATTAACAAAGATGGATCCAAGGAGATATGCTCCGATGAGTAGAAAACATATCCCTGGATTCCCACACAAAATGACTAAGGACACAAACTGGATAGAAAACCTACCTATCTTTCGAGATGAAAAGGTTGATGACCCCTTGTTACACCTCATAAATCTTCATATACATATATACTTAGCAGTTATTCGGGAAACCCTTGATCAAGTTAACTCTCACATAAATCAAGAAAGGATGGATCCAAGTGATAACATAGTGAAAAAATTGGAAAAATTGGTATATTATTTCAGCAAACTGTAGCATCTACTTGACAGGAAAAGAGAAAGACACAAAGTTAATGTTAACATTGCTTATTCAAAACAACCTACACTCTTCCCTCAGGAAAAACATACTCAACCATTACAAGACAAGGGTAACAAACAAAATATGCCTAATGAGAAAGTTGCAAATAAGAACATAGAGGAATACTCTAAAGAATCCATTAGCCATCTTGAAGTCACAGGATCTGAAATGGAAGACAAATTAAAACTTGTAGGATCTCTCCCTTTATGCTTTGAGTCATTTGAGTTCATACGAGCAAATTGGCCTCCTAAGAATCTATCAGAGGAAACTCATGAGTCCCATGCTTATTATCCCGAACATCAAGAATAGTTGATTGAGGATGAATTCAAATCTGAAATGAAAGACAAATCAAAACCTGTAGGATCTCTACCTTTATGCTTTGAGTTATTTGAGTTCATACGAGCAAATTGGCCTCCTAAGAATCTATCACAGGAAACTCATGAATTCCATGCTAACTATCCCGAACATCACGAAGAGTTGGTTGAAGATGAAAACAGTCAAGAAATGAAAGAGAACCCACAAGATTTATCTAAAGGCACAAGTAATGATTCATCATCTCTCATAGGTAAAGCCCAAAAAGACAATCATCCTCTAAATCAGCTTTCCCAAGAAAAAGAATATTATTGTAGTTATATCCAAAGAGAGATAAAAATGCCTCCCTTTTTTACTGAAGAAGAGATAGATCAACTCATAAACATACAGTCAGCCTCTGATCTTGCATACCATAAGTCAAAAAACAGATCTGTGAATCAATCCGAAGAGAAACAATCTGACAGTCCAATATATATGGCTGGTGACATTACTTATATTAATGATTCTCCAAGATTTGATCAATATGTTGATAATTATGATATCCAAACAGAAACTAACCTTGCAGAGCAATCAACAGTTGATTTGTGGGATGAAGTTCATTATCATCAAGTTGAAAAAAGTAAGCAGTCAATACAGGTCACTTATGACACTGATGAGGAGAGCCTTGAGGGTTTACAAGTAAGTAAAGAGTCTTTAACTCTTTTCTCTACTTCACTTCAATCCATCAGAAATAATGTTCACATAATTGGAAATCAACAGTCTTTCAACTTTGATGATGAGGTTGAGGAGGATGATGAAATTCTTGAGCATGTTGTAAATGAGAATCATTTTCCTGAAATGGTTGAGGAAATCATTTTGGACATGGAATCCTCCTTAACTCCAGATTTGCAGCCACCAAGTTCCATTGAGTTACAAATTGCATATGAAGAAATAAAGGTTGATAATCACATGAGGGTGGTCACACTATCCTCTCAAGAGGATTTACTGCCAAAGTGTATCCCTGCTCGTCAACCTAATGACCTTCACACAGTTTTCAGCCCACTTAATCAGAACACATCAGCTTGGAAAGAAGACTACACTACAATATATGATGAGTCTAGCAATTTAAGTGATCATGAGCAAGGGGAAAAGTTTCTTTCCCAAGAGAGTCCCAAACACAGCCAAGTGGAACAAAGAGTAGTCCTGAATGAAGCTTATATATCAAATCATCTAGATCAAGTATTATTCCAAGATCCATTTGTTGTTTTTCTTGAGAAATCTGAAGAAGTAGTGTGTTCTGCCATGAACAGTTTGCTGCAAAGTATGAGAAAAAACTTAAGCACTACTGTCCGAAAACAAGTGAGGTGGAAGTGGCCTTTTGATTTCTTCAACATCAACAAAGAGCTGAACCAAGATCAACCATGCAATCATCTACTTGACTGGTTATATTGGAAAGAAGAGTTCACCAAATGAATTTCTATCATATATAGGTTAGAGTAGAATAGATAGGCATGCAAAATAAGCTTAGCCCCATGAGCATATTTCTTTCAGTTTGTTTTGAGAAAAACAGAAAACACAAAAATAACAAGAAAAGTAGGAAAAGAGAGCAGATTCTAAAACAATAGTACAGCCCCATACCCAAAAAATAGTCATGCTGAAAGTGCGCAAGTCTAAATGCCACTACTAGTGCTCAAAAGTTATCTTGTTCAGTTATCTAGCCTAATCATAACTGGACATGTTTTAAATTTATTGCTGATAAGTTAGTGAAAGAAGTGATAGTCAAATTGTGTAAGCTTGACTTGTCAAAAGAAAGTAGATTAGGAGAAGATATTGATTCCACACGCTCAAAACAGAACCAAAGAGAAAAACAGGGATGAAAAACAAACTATGTATCCTAACCCTGATTTTTATAAATCTTATTTTCATGCAAAATAATATTTGTGTGCAGCTTGTCGTTTATGCCACAAATACATGACAAATTAGACTGTCTAATCCTGATTTGATCATTTTTCAATTTCATGTTTTAGTTTAGTGAATCAAATCCTGTCAAACAGCTTAATCTTGACAGTCGATCTAGCATAGGTAGAGAAACAAAGGAATTCATCAGTTTAATCTGAACTCCCGGTGGATATAAGTGTAGAATTAGATAGTGTATTTTTCAAAAATATCATGTCAAAGGGTTGCTAGTCCAAATGCACCTAAAAGAATAAAAAATGTTAGGGAATATAGCTGGGTAGGTAGAGATGACTTTGATGCTAATCATGCTGTCAATTTTCAAAAATAGCATCAAGAAAGAAAGAAATTTGTGCCAATGGATAAGGCACTGGTCTTCACAAGCCAGAGATCTGAAATTTTGGACCCCTGCTGAAAAGGAGTTGCCCTCCTCAAATGGAGCCACTATTAGTCATTAGTATTTTTCACCTGTTGTTGATGACTAGATTCCTTAGCTGAGTTTTCTAGAAGCTAATCTCAATATGTCAATCTGTCATGTAGAAAACACCCCAAAACAATTTTTGTCCTCCTACCCCTTCCTATCAGCCTATGATGAGGAAAAACCCTAGTTGTTAAGCCCTATCTTGTTTCAGAAAAACAACCCTGTCCATAGCTATCATAGCTGAAAATTATCTACTGTCATTTACCCTTGTTTCTCATGCCATTCACGATCCAAAGGTTGACAAGGTGTCTGCAACCTTATCCCTGGTCATCTTGTCATTTGAAAATCTAATCATACCAAAGAAAACACTCAGAATATGTCAAGATCGCCCCTAAGTTAGATAGTGGTGTTTAAGGAGTTTTTCCTTGGCTAAGACATCCTAAGCCAAAAAGCCTCTGTTTAGTACCAGTCAGCCTTGAATTAGTTCCTATTCCACAAAACAAGTCCTGATCCATCCATAGGTCGTACACCACTAAGAAGTCATTCTGTCTCAGTTCAGAAGAATTTCAACAAAGATCCAAATTGAGAGAATACAAGCATGTTCACTGTCTAAAAAGAATATGCTTAGATCAGGCAAAATCTCCATAAGACACCAAAGGAGCTCTCCAAGGTTCAAAGTCATATCTTTTACATCTCTTCAGGGGTGTAATTGAATGATAAATAATATGAAAATAAGAGCAAAAGGACAAGTTCAAATAGGTCTCTCATTTTGAAGAGATTTCCATCAGTAAAGCAGATGGAGAGCTGTAAAGTAAAGAGCAGTAGGGGTATGATCTTAAAAATCCAAGAACTGCATGAAGAACAGAGATTATCTTCCAAGTCACATAAATAAAAAAGTCTAATGTAATATTGATCAACAGTGTTTCAGTATCTCCTCCAAAAGCAGTGTTGCATAAACTTTCCAAAGGCTATCATCATGTCAAGCATGAGAAGACAGCTGCTTCTTATGTCACTTTGAACCTGAGATGTGAAGATGACTCAAAGAGCTATTTCAAGGTACCCCTGAAAACACTTTCAAGGAAAAGTTGGCTCGATAATGTCCAAACAGCAACTACTATCCGTGTACCAATCACTTGTTCAAAACCCTAAAACCTCACAGTGATATGGTGCCAAGAAGAGACATAAGGTTGAAAGAGATGAGGTGTCATGACTATGGTGGAACCTCCTTCGAAAGAGCAGATGGTTAGAATCACAGTGATAACCTCCTTCATTAAAAGTAGATGGTTAGAAGCGCAGTGATAACCTCCTCCAATAAAGAGCAGATGGTTAGCAGCAAAATAATAGAACCTCCTTCATTTAAAAGCAGAGGGTTAGGGTGTTTTTAAGTAACTTCAGAAAGTAGTGTGAGCCACCTCCTCCAAAGATGAACAGTAGGTGCATTAGCAGAGTTTCAAATTATGTTTAAGAAAGTTTTCTATTGGAAATTCAAGGTTGAAATCAATGGGAAGCAAATGAAAGTTTATAGGTTGAAGTCTTGTGTTACATCATCAGCAAAGCAGATTCATTGTGGTGTTGAAAATCCTCTGTTTCTTCTGTTTATAAAGGCCTCTCTCAAAGTGTAAACTGAGGGTGGAATGTTTAACTAGAAGGCTATCACTTGAGGTTACAGTTCACATAGACCATCTTATCCAAAAGATAAGGCAGACATATGAGAAAACAAGCCTTGGTGAGTGCAAAGAATTTGTTTTTTTATTCCAAATCAAAGGATTAATTCAAGTCTCCAGTTTGAAGTGGCCATCTTCGAAAGAATAAAAAGGGCACCATGTGTGATAAAGAAAAACTATTTATAATTCTAAAAAGACCTCCTTCAAAGAGAGCAGTTAGGATTGGCAAACTTCAAACCATGGCCTCTTTCATAAAAGGGCATAGGGACAGCTCTCCAAGAGTTACATAGTAAATCAACTTATTCAAAGGGTAAAAAGGTGATAAACATGTTTCAATTTCAGTCAAAGAAACATCTCTTTCGCTTTACAAAAACAGAGGTTAAGGAGCGCCCAGGCAGTTTGCCAAACATAGGCCTCCTTCACAAATAAGCAGAGGGCCCACCATTGTTTGATGATATTCAAAATGACAAGTGGAAAAGGTCAAAACATAGCCTAAATTCCTCCTTCAAAATAAGCAAAAAGACGATACAAGCCATGAGTCGCGCCCAGGGCCAGTTTTGTTTCAAAATGAGTTTATGACCAAACAGAGATGAAATTGACAAAAGTGAGAGAGGTTTTTGTCCATTATAGATTCAATTCCGACACCGAGAAGGCATCCAAAAGTGGCCTGCAAACAGCACTATGCATTTCTGCACGAGGATTCACCATTTTTGACCAGTGTTGGGAAAGTCAATTTTTGAACAACAAAATGGACACCAAATGAAAAAAAGCAAGCATATTTGGAAAGTAGACTTCCATAGCTTTCCAACGAGCTATCTCGGGCCCAATTCCAACACAGGTAAGGCTTCCAAAACTGGCTGCAAAAGCGCGTGGCGCGCCTGGAAAATTGCGCGATGTGCCTATAGGATTCTGCAGTGCATTTTGACACACAACGCGGCACGCCTGTGTGATTGCGCGGCGCACCTGTGCAGCACCCCTGAACGGCCCAGTACACCTCCTGAACATCGGCGCCCGAGCCTTCAACTTCCTCCTCCGATCGCTCAAACACTGGTAAGCCCTCCTTCCACCAGCCATACCTTTTTAAAACCATTTCTTGCATAATCAATCATGGGATTGCCATTTGGCCACCTCTACATGGCCCAACTTTGAACGGCTCGGGCCATGTCTGAATGGCCTGACGCCCAACCTAGTGTTACTCCTGAACAGCATGGCCCGTGTGTTTTTCGCCTTTTTCAAAGCCATCCAAACACATGAACAACCACTCTCACTTGCCTTATGCCCCCAATGCACTCAGCTTCCACTGTCTACCCTTGAGGTTGTAAAAAGCTGCCTCTAAACCTTTGTTTTCAATACCGCCCGGGTCACCCCTGAACGGCCCACCGCCCAGGCACCCGGGCCACCAGCAACACAGTTTGTCCAAGAGTGCTAAAATATTTCTCACACAGTGTTTTCATTTTCAAACACAGCAAGAAGCATTTTTTAAGATTTTTAAATGCCCCTCCACCAAAATCTTTGAAGAAAAATTGGACATCAAAATAAAAAAGACAGTGATAAAAGGGATGAGGACTTTACCAGTTTAAAAGAAGGTCTTTTTACTTTATGTAATATTCCTAATTAGCTATGGCTAATTGGAATATTAGATTTTGCTCAATTTTGCCGTCTATATTTTATTCATAATAAAAAGGTGAGTAAAGAAGAAATAACTCACTTTAGAAATAAAACTTCACTCCCTAGTAGCACAACATTGTAACTTAAGTGAGCCAAGGGGGCCAAGAGACCACGCAGAGAGGGGGCCCACGTAGACACATGGAGGGACTACGCAGGCCAAGAGGGAGCACGTGGCAACATTGGAGGAGGTGAGCTTTAGGGTTGAGAGGGGCTCACACTATATAGAGGGGGGAACCTCCTCATTTTGATCATTCGTTGTTGATGATATTGAGCTGGTCATTTCGACTTCTTGAGCACGCTGGCTGTTTAGCCTGTTTGCAGCACTGTTTAGTGCATTGAGTGTCTTCGATCGGAGATCTCGCCCTTAGCCTCGGGGGACTCCGAGTGCCTGCTCGAGCAAGGTAGTTTCTTTAGCATTTTGTGAGAGGATTGATGTTTGGGTTTTCTTGTGGAGCTGGGCATTCAGAGACTGCGTAGTCTTGAGAGGGAGGACGCAGTCCATTCTAGGGGAGCTCTGGATTGACTTTCTTGCAGGGGTTTTGAGCTTGGAGATTGAGCAAAGGATCAGCCTTTGCCTTTGGAAGGATTTTGGTGGAGTTTGAGGCTATATTTCAGTGGTTCCTATTCAGCCTCTACGCAGAGCCTTGGAGGACAGCGTAATTCCCCAAGGGGGTGATTTTCAGGGGTCAGCCATTTTAGATATGATTTCTGGGTTTTGTTGTGGTTGATGAGTAGAGGTGGATTCCAGATTTTCAGCTCATTCTGGTGAGGGAATCAGCCCCAAGTCATCAGTTCATTTCAGCAGTAGCAGCTACACGGCAGTTTTCCAGCAGCTGGGATGCAGTTCAGAGAGCAGCCATTTCTTGGATATTCTGAGAGTATTTCTTCACTTACCTTGAGCAAGTCTAGGTGTCATCACTCTGATCACCTATTGTACTTCATTATATTTCTCAGTATAATAAAATGGCTTAGAATTCTCTCTCTATATTTCTAGATGATTTGTCGTACATTCTATCTATGCTATTGTATATCTTCTTTACTGTTATCTTTATGTATTTTCGGGCATTCTAGTTCTATACCACTTGGTGTGTTTATCTCATACTCTTAGACAGAGTCTGGAAAGGGCCAGGTAGCCTCCAGATCTCACCCTCTTCTCAGAGGTGAAATATCTGGTAAATCCCCTCCCAGTCCCTCTCTGGCTGGAATTTGCTTGTGTTTTAGAGATATCCCCGAAACGAGATATTACAGTGGTATCAAAGCATAGTTCTGGCTCAGCCTGTGGAGCTAGCTGTCTATGACACTAGGGAAGAGGCCCTACATTTGTTATAAAGGCAAAAAGTACAGAGATCGTGAGCGTAGGTTGGAGAACACCTACGGAGAGGGAGACTGTGTTCAGGTGGTGGACACAGAACAGGAGGAGCCTATGATAGATGCAGAGCAAGAGGAGCCTGTGTTAGATTCAGAGTAGAGAGAGCCGATGGCAGATGATAGTGAGGCAAAACAGTTTGGGGAGGCACTCCTCAAATCAGTGCAGGATCTAGCGAGACAGATTGAGGTGATGGGTCAGAGATTCACTGCTGTGGAGGCTAGACAGCGTGAGACCCCTCGGGTTTTCCAGGTAGGTGAGGGATCGTGTACATCCCACCATTTGCCGGAGCATGGTGCTACTACTCAGCAGATAGCTTCACATGCACCTACACGCTCTACCATGCCCACTTTCTTGGGAGCAGACACGGGGGCAGGAGCCCAGCAGGAGGCAGAGCCCGGGCATATGGGTGATTATTTTGCAGAGTATTAGGCCTATGGGCAGGAGTTCAGGGATTCTCTCTCGTTCAAAGACTTTGTTCAGCTTCAGCGGGACAATAGACCTCGCGACCATCATAGAGGGCACCAGCGTTATCATGACAGAGATACCCACTGCATAGCTAGCAGATTCCACTTGCCTACGTTTGATGGTTCATCAACCAGTTCGGCAAAGTCTTGGGTGGAGAAGCTGGACATCTATTTCCAGCTTAACCAGATGTCGGAGATGGGGGCCATCAAGGTGGCGACATTACATTTGGATGGTGAGGCCCAGGACTGGTGGTTCCATGGGATGGTTACACTCAGACACTCTACAGTGACGACTTATGTCGAGTTCACCAGGAGGTTGATTGAGAGATTTGACCGAAGGGGTCCGAAACAACATTTTGTTGAGCTGACGAGGCTCAAGCAGACCGGGAGCCCAGAGACATACATTGCAGACTTCTTGCGGATTTCAGTGATGGTGCCAGATCTATCTGTGGCGCAGATGATCTATATGTTTGTTGAGGGGTTAGCAAAGCCACTTCGAGGTCTAGTCAAATCTACTAGACCAGCCACACTCCAGAATGCTATAAGCAGGACCCGGGATTTACAGGATGCATTGCCCAGGACTCGGACACCTTACCCCTAGAGACAGGGCTTCCAGCCCAAGGGGAAGGATGTGAGGATTCTGCCTCCAAAAGGGAATCTAGGACAGGCACAGATGGATGATGATGCCAGGAGGGAGCTGAAGAATAAGCGGTTGTGCTTTACTTGTCAGGAGTCGTGGGCACCAGGACATAGATGTACCGCTGGCAAAGCACATTTTATTGAGGTCTTCTCCAAGAGCAGCGGGGAAGAGGATGAGGAGGATGACGTGGAGGCAGGAGATAGTCATGCTGCGCAGGATCCTTTACCACCTCCACCTCGAGCAGCGGGTGGTGCGGCTTTTGCACCTATTGGAGGGGCCCTTGCAGCATTGCGAGGAGTTCCCAAGTATTTGACGTTGCGCGTATGGGGGACAGTACGTGGCCATCAAGTATCAGTTTTGGTTGATAGTGGGGCAACCCACAATTTCATCGATGCACAGATGGTTGAGCGGAGAGGTATCCAAACTGAGAGCTTCGATGGATTTTCAATTTTGGTCCCAGGAGATCAGACCATGGTGTGTGCTCGTTATGTACCAGAGTTATCAGTGACGATGGGCACCTATACACTGACTGATCACTTTTTCGTGGTCAACATTCCGGACACCAACATGGTACTAGGTGTTCAGTGGTTTATCACTCTAGGGAAGGTCATGACAGATTGGAAGGCCCTAGAGATGGAGTGGGATGATGAGAAGACAGGGAGGCATGAGAAGATACGGGGACATCACACCTATCCACTTCAGACTGTTTCATCTCATCGGATGGAGGCAGTCTTCCGAAAGGGAGACGTGGAGTGGGCAGTGGAGCTGCGTGCATCAGAGGCAGGGACTACAGGGCAGGCGGTGCACCCAGAGATACAGTCCATCCTTGATATATATGCCATAGTGTTTGGGGATATTCTGCCGGGACAGCCACCGGACGAGGGGTTTGAGCACACCATTGAGCTTGAGCAGGGCATACGGGCAGTGATTACTACCCCCTATAGGCATCCCAAAGCCTATCGGGATGAGATTGAGCAGGCCATCCAGGAGTTGCTGGCTCTTGGGCACATCCGGCCGAGCACAAGTCCTTTTGCTTCTTCCATGGTGTTGGTGAAGAAGAAGGAAGACACCTTGAGGATGTGTATTGACTACAGGGCCCTGAACAAGAAGATCCTGAAGAACAGGTACCCTATACCCAGGATCGATGAGTTGATGGATGAGTTGAGAGGAGCCCAATTCTTCTCAAAGATTGATTTGAGATCAGGGTACCATTAGATTCGCGTGAGGGAACAGGACATTCCCAAGACTGCCTTCAAGTGTCACTATGGGCACTTTGAGTTTTTGGTGATGCCCTTCGAGCTAACCAACGCACCAGCGACATTCCAGTCTTGCATGAATCACATCTTCCGCAGTCATTTGAGGAAGTTTGTGTTGGTGTTCTTTGATGATATCCTCATTTACAACAGGACTTGGGAGGAGCATCTCCAACATATTGAGGCAGTGTTGTGCATTTTGGAGGAGCAACAGTTCTATGCCAAGCTCTCCAAGTGTGAGTTTGGGTTGTCGGAGATGTTGTACTTGGGACATATCATAGGGGTGGACGGAGTGAGAGTCCACGAGGAGAAGATTAGGGCCATCAGAGATTGGTCGGAGCCGAGGAATGTGACAGAACTTCGGGGATTCATTGGCATTTGTACTTATTACAGGAAGTTCGTCAGGAGTTTCTCATAGCTTGCTGCACCCCTTACAGATTTGATGAAGAAGGGGGCATTCATTTGGTCAGATACAACGCAGCGAGCTTTTGACAGGCTCAAGGAAGTGATGAGCAGCTGCCCAGTGCTTGCATTACCGGATTTTACGCAGCCATTTGTTTTGGAGTGTGATGCGTCGGGAGAGGGGATCGGCGCAATATTGATGCAGGGAGGACACCTATAGCCTTTGAGAGTCGGAAGCTCCTTCCACACGAGAGGTTGTATTCCATATATGACAAGGAGATGTTGGCCATTATGCATGCATTGTCCAAATTCCGACAGTATTTAGTGGGTAACAGGTTCAGGGTGAGGACTGATCACAACAGCCTCAGGTTCTTTTTAGAGCAGAAGCAGCTACAGGAGAGGCAGCAGAAGTGGATCAGTAAGATCCAGGCATATGAATTTGACATTGAGTATGTCAAGGGTAAGAACAACATGGTAGCAGATGCCCTTTCACGTAGACCAACCACGTTGTCTCTTATGAGCTTGGATACGGATTGGAGGGCTTGACTTTTAGTAGAGTACTCCAAGGACAGATTTGCATGTGAGGTTCTGGATGGTCAGGTGGCGGATGAAAGGTACAGGGTGGTTGATGAGATCATCTACTACAGGGACCAGATCTTCTTGACTGAGGGATCTCAGCTCAAGAAGAAGATACTTCAGGCATCACATGATTCACCTTTGGCCAGCCATTAGGGGTTTACCAAAACCTACAGGGCCATTAGAGAGAGGTTCACATGGAAGGGCCTCAAGGAGGACATACTCCAGCACATCAGGGAGTGCGATGTTTGTCAGAGGAACAAGGGGGAGATGAGCCATCCCGCAGTGTAATATTCCTAATTAGCACCGCTAATTGGAATATTTGATTTTTGTATAGTTTTGCCGACTATAGTTAATTAATAAATAAAAGTGAGAAAAGGGGTCTAACTCACTTAAATAAAATAAAGTGTTTCCCTAGTAGAGGCAACGTTGTAACTTAAAGGGGAAGCCTTGGGGGTCCACACACACATGAGAGAGGCCTCACGTAAACTCATAAGGTAACTGCGCAGGTCAAGGAGGAACTCAAGGACGCAGTTAGGGTTTTGAGGGAGCTAGCACTATAAAAGGTGGGGGTTTCACTCCATTTGGCATTATTGATATGTTATTGATATTGAGAGCTAGACTTCTGTCTACTTCAGCACGCCGGTTGTTTAGTCGGTCTGCAACACTGTTTAGTGCGAATTGAGTGTCTCCGGTCGGAGATCTCGCCCTTGGCTCCGAGGGACTTCGAGTGCCTGCTCGAGCAAGGTATTTCCTTCAGTTTCTGTAGGTGATTTGCAGTGGATTTTGGGTGGACGTTTGCAGAGGAGCAACCCCTTGGAGTGACTGCGCAGTTCAGGAGAGAGGACGCAGTTTCAGCAGGGAGGACGCAGTCATTGTGGTGCAGCGCAATTGTGAGGTGATTTGGTGGTGGTTTTCAGCGTTTTTCAGTCTTGGGAGATTGTTGTGTCAGCCGGAGGTTTTGCAGGAGGATTCAGGCCCTTTTCTCAGCGTGTTCCTTGAGCTTCTACGCTGGTCCTGAAGGGACAGCGTTTTTCTAGGAGGGTGGTTTCTGGGGGTGATTTTCGGAGGTGGTCCATTTTGTCTATGATTTCTGGGTTTTGTCCGGAGCAGCGAGTACAGGTGATCTGTAGATTTTTAGCTCATTCCGGCGAGGGGATCAGCCTCTAGTTCCAGTTCTTTCCAGGAGTAGCAGTTTACGGCAGTTTCTTCAGCAGCTGGGAAGCAGTTCTGTAGTAGCCATTTCCTGTTTCTGAGAGGGTTCTTCACTTGCCTGGTGCAAGGATAGGTGCTCTTATTCTGATTATCCATTGTACCCATTTATATTCTCAGATTAATAAAATGGCTTAGCATTCCTGGCATTTCATGTGTACTTGCTTTATATTCTGTTTCCGGCATTTTTCTATATAGTTGTATGCTTGTATTGCTGCCTATTTCCCGTCGGGGATATTACAGTGGTATCAGAGCATAATTCTGGCTCAGCCTGTGGTCTATGACATCGGGAAAGAGATCGTACAGAGATTTTCTGGAATTTTTGAGCACTAGAGTTGCAGTACCATAAACGCAATTGGAAAAAGGGCCAAAATATAAAGGGTCAAATTTTGAAGTTTGGAATTAGAAGAAACGTTTTCTGGGTTTTTCTAGGTTTTGGGCAAGGATCACCTTCCCAAATTCCTGGAATTTTCTGAGTAGTTTTCAGTGGGTAAATAGGAGGTCGAAGTTAAGCAGTAGTATGGTTTTAGAGCAGCAGTGCCATTTCATGGGGAGCCTGTAGACACATAGCAGAAAGAGCCGATGGCAGGCGATGATGATGAGATGAGATTTAGAGAAACGCTCCTCCATCACATACAGGAGATATCACAGAGGCTCACGGCCGTAGAGGTCGGACAGAGAGAACCCCCTAGGGTTTTCTAGGTAGGAGAGGGATCAGGCACATCCCACCATTTGCCGGAGCATGATGCCACTCAGCATATGGCATCACATTCACCCACACGTCCTACCATGCCCACTTTTCTGGATGAAGACATAGGGGCAGCAGTACAGCGAGAGATAGATCCGGCTCGGATGGTTGGCCTTTTTGCAGAGTACCAGGCTTACAGACAGGCGTTCATGGATTCTCTCACCTTCAGAGACTATCTCCAGGTCATGTATGGCATTAGATTCCGTGATCATCACCAGGGGCACAGGCACCACCGTGATGACCACCGCGCAGCTAGCAGATTTCATTTGCCCACATTTGATGGGTCATCCAGGCGCTCAGAGAAAGCTTGGGTGGAGAAGTTGGATACCTCTTTCCAGCTTGACCGAGTATCGAAGAGGAAAACCATTAAAATGGTTACCTCGCACTTGGAGGATGAGGGAACACAGGGTTGCAGGGAGTCCGAGGTTACACCTAGTGTGACACAGGATTCCCCCTCATTGGAGACCTCCTTGGCCATGACGGTTGATGTGGTAGCGGAGAAGGTAGAGCCTACCTCAGTAGAGCCATCCATTGAGGTGATGACCGGAGTCGTGTCCGATTCTTCAGGTGGTAGCAGCACACGACAGATGGGTGAGGCGTTAGGAGATATATCCACCTTCGATGAGGCACTAGCAGGTACAGAGGTATTGGATGATGGTCGCAGACATCGGTATCATCGGCTTCGGACGGACCTTCGAGTTTTGAGAGAGAAGGCCACGTCAGTACGGGAGGCCATTTTGTTGCAGGACCAGGAGCTAGAGGGTATGAGAGTGACTTGTGCCAAGTCGGCGGCCAAGTTGGTCCGCATTGGGGAACGACTAGATTCCCTGATGGTACAATCAGAGGGCACGTTGGAGTGTCAGATCATTCCCCTTCAGGTATGCATGGATGGGACTAGCAGTGTTGTCGGGTCATCTCTTCCCATTGGAGAGAGAGAGGCAGAGCCACCTAGTCAGATCTCATATGTTGACTTGGATAGCGGTATGAGACGATCAGAGTTGCACAGGGTACAACATCCATATGTTGAGGTTGGATGGAGAGAGATTTTGAGTTGGTACTCGATGGAGCGGGCTATGGAGATGCTGATGGATCCGAGTGTAGCTCAGCAGGGGTTTCTATGCATGGGGATTACAGGAACCCCAGATTGGCATTGGGATCCAGGTGGGATCACCTATCGTCTCCCAAGCAGGTCGGCTGACTATGTCTTGGAGAGTACAGTTGGCCTAGTAGTAGAGCATGTGCAGTTTCGGTCAGCTCCAGTGGCCAACCAGTTTATGGGCAAACTCCCTAGGTTGTCTTGGCATGACACTCACACATGGGATCACGGGGTGGTCAGCACACCTTGGCAGGAGCTTGTCGGAGGAGGTGGCATTGGCAGGCCACCAGATGGCGCCTTGTATGGGGCCAAGGATTCTTCACCTTTGTGTGGGGCACAGAGGACGCAGCGGAGCCGAGCAGTGGTGGTAACACTACTGACACACAGGGAGATTCACTTCTCGGACCCCTTGAGGAGGATTTGGAGTGATGATCCTTTCATCGGCAGGTATAGTGATACGACGGTGGAGACGATGTTACCGATTGGTGGTAGTCCGACATGTAGAGGCACAGCTCTAGGTCATCACATCCAGGGATGTGTGGGAGCCTCTAGCATTGAGCGGTGGATTGTCGGTGGACATGGAGTAGCATGGTGGTGTACCATAGTGTGTGGGACTGCATTGTGGAGTAGGAGTATCCTACATCACATTGAGAGCATGCGGAGAGTGACCGATGCCTGGACACAGTCAGGGCACGAGACGGTACAGGGGGTTACAGCAGTAGCACATGGTATCCAGCAGCATACCGAGGTATGCCTCAGTGTGCAGTGGCATGTTGAGAAGTATATGGATGATCAGGGGTATGCGAGGGCACACGGTGCTACACAGCAGGGTCTTAGAGCATTGCTTCTAGAGAGACTCATGGACAGGGACATCGGGCCTACCGTTGGTAGTAGTTCACCCAGGATCGATGGAGAGACAAAGGAGCGATACTTGGCGGTATCTGTGGGGACTCACACACCTGACTCGCTTCGACATCACTCACAGGTACAGTTGATTATGTTTTTGACCTTTGGCACTTTGGGCGTGAGCAGCAGGGTATGCGAGGTTCACCCAAGATATTTGGGTGACACTCAGTACACTAGGCGAGAGACTTCTCAGCAGTGGCACTGGGTTGGTGTGCTAGTTGACAGCCACAGGTTGGGGGATGAGATGATCCGTTGCAGAGGTGGTGCATCAGTCATCACTGAGCCTACGCTTGGGGAGCAGGTCAGGAGGGAGACATGCATCATTTTTCCCTCAGGGCATGTCGAGATCATGCATGAGCAGGGGATACGGGGTACAGCAGAGGTAGTATCCCAGTATGTGTCTGGGCTCCAGACACTGTATCGACACATTGTCGAGAGGGTGGATGGCATGTTCGATGCGGATGAGATGGCGGAGGTAGAACAGGAGGGCATTCCTTCTGTATGCCAGGGTGAGGACTCCTTTTCACATGAGTCCATAGGATCAGTTGAGGTCGCTTCTGGGGAGCGAGGGCAGTCATGCACGGATGGTGACAGTAGACCGGAGCTATATTCTAGTGTCCAGGGTGAGCAGTCATGGGATTCTACGAGAGATACTCTGGGTGGAGAGTCACTTGTGACAATTCAGCTAGAGCAGCAGGTGATGGAGCCTGAGTCGACAGAGGAGGACACTACTCACATCAGGCATGATATTCCTTTGAGAGAGAGCCAGATGGGCACTCACATCGAGTCTGTGGTGGATACGCAGCTAACCGCAGGGTCAGTCATTGAGGAAGAGCAGTCAGTTGCATTGACATCGAGTACAGTGACAGCAGCTACAGATCCATATCCACTGGAGATGTTGGAGGTAGATGTGACAGTTTGGCAGTGGGAGATTATTACGGGTTGGCGACAACCTTCCAGGCACGTTCCACATGCAGTTGTTGTTGCTACATCAGATGCTTCCTCCAAGAGGGACTGGCGGGAGATCATGAGTTGGTACCCTCTTGATGGTGTGGTATTCTTCGTAGGGAGCACAGTGGAGCAGGGGCCCTTGGACATAGTATATGTTACAGATCCCAGTCGGCAGGAGGGCACCAGTTGTCGTTACTTCAGGACTGCTTCCCAATTTCAGGGGAGCAGGATCAGCATGGGATTGAGTCATGACTTGGATTGGAGAGAGGTGATGAGTTGGTATGCAGTTGGAGGTGTAGCATGTGCAGCTACAGGTACAACGCAGCAGGAGCCCAGGAGCATTGATGCTTATTGGTGGTCTCCACCTCTTAGAGCATTAGTCACAGCCAGAGGCAGTGCACAGTCTGAGCCGTGGGACTTGGGCGATTATTGGCCATGGTGGCGATGGGATCCGGGGGGATTATTGGTTGACTGGTACTATGAGAGGCCAGTTTGGGATCCTGGCATTGAGATATCCCTTCGTATCAGGGTGATGCAGGAGACAGAGAGGTTTCAGTGGGACCCAGGCACATTTTGCAGTATCGGTGGGGAGCATCAACTAGAGAGTAGGCTTGTTCAAGCGTTGCTTGAGGACAAGCAATTTTTGCCGGATGAGGATGCCACTTGGGAGAGCGAGCAGATTTTACAGCATCCATCACTTCAGTTGCTTGAGGACAAGCAACATTTTGCCGGGGGAGACTGTAATATTCCTAATTAGCACCGCTAATTGGAATATTTCATTTTTGTATAGTTTTGCCGCCTATAGTTAAATTAATAAATAAAAGTGAGAAAGAGGGGGTCAACTCACTTTAATAAAATAAAGTGCTTCCTAGTAAAGGAACGTTGTAACTTAAAGGGGAAAGCCTTGGGGGTCCACACGTTATATGAGAGAGGCCTCACGTAGGCTCCAAAGGCAACTGCGCAGGCATAGGAGGAGCTCAAGGACGCAGTTAGGGTTTTGAGGGAGCTAGCACTATAAAAGGTGGGGGTTTCACTCCATTTGGTATTATTGATATGTTGATGATATTGTGAGCTAGACTTCTGTCTACTTGAGCACGTCGGTTGTTTAGCTCTGCCTCAAAGATCTGCTTAGTGCACACCGAGTGTCTCCTATTTGAGATCTCACTCCATTTTGAGTCGGACTTCTGAGTGTCTCCTAAGAAATTGCTGTTTTTCCTTCGGGCTGCTTGGTGATTTGCAGTGATTTTGTGGACGTTGCAGAGAGCAGTCGTGAGCAGATCAGGTCAGGAGACTGGTCATAGGAGGACGGGGCTCCTTTGTGGTGCAATGTTGCAGGTGATTTGCAGAAGCTGCATGCTTTCAGCCTTGGGAGATTGTTCCAAACTGAGGTTTTGGTGTGGATTCGGCTCCCTTCCTTCGCTCCTCGTGTTCCTTGAGCTTCTGCGCTGTTCCTGGAGGCACAACGTTTTTGTAGGAGGAGGGTTTCTGGGGGTGATTTTCGGAGGTGGTCCGTTTGGTCTATGATTTCTGGGTTTTGTCCGGCGCAGCGAGTACAGGTGATCTGTAGATTTTTAGCTTATTCCGGCGAGGGGATCAGCCTCTAGTTCCAGTTCTTTCCAGGAGCAGCAGTTTACGGCAGTTTCTTCCAGCAGCTGGGAAGCAGTTTCTGTAGTAGCCATTTCCTGTTTCTGAGAGGGTTCTTCACTTGCCTGGTGCAAGGATAGGTGCTCTCATTCTGATTATCCATTGTACCCATTTATATTCTCAGATTAATAAAATGGCTTAGCATTTCTGGAATTTTATGTGTACTTGCTCTATATTCTGTTTCCGGCATTTTTCTATATAGTTGTATGCTTGTATTGTTGCCTATTTCCCGTTGGGGATATTACAAAGGATAAAGCAAAGACTTGGAGAGGGAGTCGCAGATGTGATGCCGTAAAACAACAAAGGTCGTAGCCAGGGCAAAGACGATTGCAACGTCGTAGTATTATAAGGGGTGTAGACCGAGCATCAATAGAGAGAGGATCAAGAGATGTTGACTGCAGGATAATTCTGGTGAGAAGTATTGCTAGAGCACATACTTTGCTAAGAGGGAGTGTTGATTTTTTGGGTAGCATTGGTTGTGATCTAGTTCCGAAATTTTGTGGAGGGGCTAGAACACATGAGATCTCCAAGACCCAGAAATCGTTTCGAGAAATTCCACCCGGAGTGAAATTTATTCAAATAATTAATTATTTTTAATGGAGCCTAAGTTAAAACTTAGGGAATTAATATAATTAAAGTGAATTAACTTAAATGTGGGTGAGAAACTTCTAAGTGACGAGGATCAAGTCTGTTTTAATCTTAGTCGTTGATTAAAGATTAGATCATGGTCATTGATTTATCAACAAGAAAAGTATAAATGAAGACTCATGGGTCAGTTGAACACAAGTCGAGCAAATACTCAGCAACCCGAGGGAAGTCGATGCTCCAAGAGAAGAGTTTGATTTCAGAGGGAGAGTTCTAGGGTGAAGGAAGAGGAGGGTTTCAGCACATAAGGGGCAATAGACTAAGCATCAGCAGTGCAGAGGACCGATGTTGTGGATCAAGGTGATGCTTCTGGTGAGAAGTATTGCTAGAGCACATTCCTTAGTAAGAGGGAGTGTTGATTTTTTGGGTAGCATCGGATGTGCTCTAGTTCTAAAATTTTGTGGAGGGGCTAGAACACATGAGATCTCCAAGACCCAGAAATCGTTTGGAGAAATTCCACCCAGAATGAAAGTTATTCAAATAATTAATTATTTTTAATGGAGCCTAAGTTAAAACTTAGGGAATTAAAATAATTAGCTTACATGTGGGTGAGAAGCTTCTAAGTGACGAGGATCAAGTTTGTTTTAATCTTAGCTGTTGATTAAAGATTAGATCACAACCATTGATTTATCAACAGGAAAAGTATAAATGAAGACTTGTGGGTCAGTTGAACACAAGCCGAGCAAATACTTAGTAACTCGAGGGAAGTCGATACTCCAAGAGAAGAGTTTGATTTCAGAGGGAGAGTTGTAGGGTGAAGGAAGAGGAGGGTTTTAGCAACAGTCAAAGACTGAGGAGGGATGCAGAGCAGCTGAGAGACAACGCACTTGAGGATGCAGTCCTCATGCAGAAGAGGATGCAGAGGTGACGGAGTGGAGATTGGAGGGTCTCCGGGGTGTCAAAATTTCTCCAGTGACGAGAGGAAAATTATCTCAGTTGTTTTCATGAATGTTTCTCCATGATTATGCAAATCATTCCTTGTAAAGACATTGTTGCTGAAGATTAATAAATAAACCCTGATCTTTTGCACTGGTTTTCTCGCATTGGGTTTTTTTGGGGACAATTGTCCAAAAACAACTATGTTGATGTGATTGATTCTTGTGCTTACATTTCACTGTTCTTTTTTCTATGAAATTATGTGATAACTGTAGTAGAATTTATTTCGTTTTTTACTGAAGAATTGTTTAAATAACTTATTGAGAAATATAAGTAGGAGAAATAAATTAGTTACTGCAATAGAATTTCAAAGTTGAAATTTTCATAGCTCTTCCAAGCTGGGAGGAGATGTGGGCAGCTCTTTGACAAGAGGAGATCAGACGGTGGACCAAGGCGGGAAGCATTGGTAGAGGGATCAAAGTCAAGGAGGAAGAGGAAGATGCGGCTCTCGCATCTAAGGGACAACAGGGCAATAGAGAAGGAAGAAGAAGGACCTCTCGAAGTTCAGATGCTTCTGATGTGGGGAAATGGGACACTTCGCCACGCAATGCCCTCTGAAGAAGAAGGGAAAAGAAGAATCTAACTCGAAGGTTGCTCCACCTCAGGCTGATGAGGATGATGATGATGGATGTGCCATGAATGCTCATGCACCTAAGAAGTGGGGTGATATGGAGTTGTAGATTAAAGCTAGAAAGAGGAGCAGGATCCTAGAGGTACCCAAAATCTTGGATCACATACGGCTATGGCAGCCCTTAATGACAATAGCAGAATGACGGGACTCAGTTGGAGTGATGGATTATGGAGCGACAATGGTAGAGTTAGAGCGCCAAAGTCTAAAGCAACACAGAGCAAAGGCAACAACAACGCAGTGCACAGTGGTGCAGCGTAGTGGAGAGCAGCAACAACGCAATAACATCAGAGGGTCAGCGTAGATTAGCAACAGAGGAAGCTTCAGCATCGAGGTGCATCCAGACTGACCAATATGTCAGTATTTTGGGATGTCTTTCAGTTGCTTAACTCTCAGCAACTGAGTTACAGTGTAGCAGTTAGCAGTGGCAGTGCTATGTGCAGCATGATGCAACATTTTGAGAGGGAGTTGCAGTACAGATGTAGTAGTGATAGTGGCAGAGTCATGGGCAGCAGTGCAAATTGCTACAGCGCAGTGGAAGAGGGGCAGCTAGCCGAGCATTAGCAACGCAGAGGACCGATGTCGTGGATTAGGGTGATGCTTCTAATGAGAAGTATTTCTAGAGCACTTCCCTCGCTAAGAGGGAGTGTTGATTTTTGGGTAGCATCAAATGTGCTTTAGCTCTGAAATTTTATGGAGGGGCTAGAACACATGAGACCTCCAAGACATGGAAATCGTTTAGAGAAATTCCACCTGGAGTGAAAGTTATTCAAATAATTAATTATTTTTAATGGAGCCTAAGTTAAAGCTTATGGAATTAAAAGAATTAAAGTGAATTAATTTAACATGTGGGTGAGAAGTTTCTAAGTGACAAGGATCAAGTATGATTTAATCTTAGTTGTTGATTAAGGATTAGATCACAGTCGTTGATTTCTCAACATGAAAAGTATAAAGGAAGGCTTGAGGGTCAGTTGGAGAACACACAAGGAAAGCAAAACTTGAGCTAAGTCGAAATTCTAGGGCGTGGTTTGCTGAGAATTTTGGAGTGAGCTTGCAGTGCAGAGGGGCAGTTCGGTAGCGGAACTTCAGTCCAAGGCCAAGAATACAATTGCAAAGAGGCAGAGCAGCACCAAGAGAGACAGCGCAGCACCCAGAAGGGTGACACAGAGCCAGAAGAGTGACATAGAGCTTCAGAGGCTGACACAGCCACTGAAGAGGGAGCGTTGGGGTTTTTGTGAGGCAGATCGGGCAACAATTCAACAGATCAATTTCTGAGCCAGGAAGGCTCACGAGGAGGGTGACACAACTCCTAAAGGAGATGACAAAGTCTTAGCGCAAAGCTTGCAGCAGCCATCACTGCGCAGCACTGGGGACAACACAGTCACCTATGGGGTTTCTTCATTCTGTTGCCGGATCAGCAAAAATATCTGTCTCCGAATAGAGGTACTTCTACTGGGATTTTCTCTGTTGGAAGAGCCAGATTTGGCACCCTAGATTGTATTAAAAAATCTGCTTAATAAGAAAACCCTCATATCTGCTACACCGGATTTCCCGCATTGGGTTTTTCCGGGGACGTTAGTCCAAAAATAAGTGACAATGTATGACAGCAATATAGATTTACCAGTCTCAACTCTTGTAGCAAAGTACAAGCTTTAAATAATGAATCTTGACAACAGCTAAATCCACACACAATTCTAACTACAGATATTTGGAGTTGAAATTTCAATTATGTTTAAGAAGAACCTAATTTATGCCCAATGTCTCTAGCAAGCACAAGAAGGATTCCTGAATATAGAAACTCTAGTTACTGAGGGCACCTTCCAAAATGTCGTTATCTGATCTTCAGGTCATTGCTTTTGACGTCAACATCGCCAACATACCAACATTCTTAATCAAATCGATTCACTGTGATTCCTTATACGCACTTTTCCTCCGATCCAACGTAGTCGACTATGCACCAAAGTCAAAGACAGACATACCCATCTGTCATTCTTTACTTGAACAAGATATATATGCTCCTTGGCGACTGGCCTTCCAAACATTAACGCACGCATGATTGGCCCTAATTGACTTGTTGGATGTGACCCCGTCTGACTGGCTTATTTGGTCTTGTTACAGGCCATGCGGCAGCTTGGTTCAACCTGCTGCTTCCACGAGTATCTATGCCTTCCTAAAGATGTCGCTCCTCTTCCTATCATTTGATCTGCATGCTTGAACCCTGGCCCACCAGATCCTTCTTCACCATCCACCACTCGCCAATCTGATGCAATCTTTTAATTCAGCCCAATGCCAATTCGTTTTGTCGACACTTGATCAACATGCATTTTTAGTGGTGTAGTTTTTACGCACAGTTTCCCCAGGGAGCATCCACCATTTGACTCGATCACGTATATATAAATTACGCTGCCCTCGAATTCCTCTCATGGCCGTTGGCTTGTCCGGCCACAGATTGGCCCCGTCGTGGAGATGGGAATCCAACAGGATCTTTGTTTTGGGTTGCGCCTACGTTATTTCCTACATCAATGGCCCCTTTACATCAATATCCTTTTGCCGCTCTAGAAAATTAATGCTAGTCCTGCATGACCCCATGTTGACGTCTTGAAAATTTCTCGACAATGATCAATGGTGAGGTCAATGGTCTCCTTTGATCACGTTTTCAATGGAATTCGAGGTTACTTCAACAGAATGCGACGACCACTTGCAGAAATATGCCATGCTCCCGATCAATAATGCAACTTCGAGACTCAGCTTTCTGAAACTGTTGGATTGGAAATGGCGGCTACCTTTCAAAAATTAAACCCATCGACCTTCATCAAATCTGAAGTTAGACTATTTGATAAACTTGGTTACGTTGGGCTATGATCTGACCATTCCAAATTCTTTTTCGGCCCTGCTCTAAAATTTGACTTGGCCCATCTAAAATTTATGACAATTTTAGCCTTAAAACAATCGCTTTCCGCTCAAAATTAACTTGGCTAAATATAAATTCTCTTTTTCAGGAGTTCTTTTGAATGATTATGGTAAACTCAAATAAAAATTTGGCTAGCACCTTGCAACAAAGATTTTGTAGATTAGTTAAGGCCCACGACAAATTTCTTTTGTAAATTTTATTTCCTGCAATGAAATTACAGCTCTGGCAAAACAGACGAATTTATGCAACAATTCTGCAACCCTCAAACCACAATAGTTGCAACTGAAACCCGCAGGCTAAGCCAATACCAAAGCTCTGATACCACTGTAATATCCCGAACGGGATATTATGGCTAATTTTGCAAAAGATAGCTTAACCAAAAATTTGTTGAGATTTTGAGGTAGCATCGGGTGTGCTCTAGCCCTCAAATTTTGCAAAGGGGCTAAGACACACAAGACCTCCAAAACCCAAAAAGCATTTGGAGAAATTTCATCTGGTGTGTGAGATATTAAAATAATTATTTTTTTTAATGACGAACCTAAGTCTAACTTAGGGAATTAGAAAAATTAAAGTGAATTAATTAAACACATGTGATGAAATATTCTAAGTGACGCGAATCAAGCAGTATTTTAATCTAAGCCATTGATAAGAGATTAAATCACGACCATTGATATGTCAACGAGAAAAGTATAAGAAGAGGGCTTGGGATCAGTTGGAGAACACACACGGAGGTAGTGCACTGAGACTAAGCTGGAATTCTAGGGCGTGGTTTGCTAAGAATTTCCAGAAGTGTTTCAGCTGCAGCAAGGGGTAGTATTGGCTAAGGGGATGATCTGATCCCAGAGCCAAGAGTCAACAAGAGGCAGAGAAGAAGCAGTCAGAGCAGCGCAGAGGGAGCAGCAGTTACGCAGTAGTTGCACAGCACAAAGGGCTTCAGTGCTACGTAGGCCCAGAAAGGGCAACGCAGAGGCAACAGGAGGCCATCATGGCTTACGCAGGCCCAGCTAGGGTAGCACAGGGACTGCGTCACCCAGTCTAGGTTTATGCGAGCCTCTCTTGAGTAGCGCAGGGGCACCAGCAGGCTAGCAGAGATGACGCAGAGGGCTTCAGAGCAGCGCTGGGGTTTCTAAAGACAGATTAAGCTTGAGTTCTATAAATCTCGTTTGAGGGTGTGAATCAGTCAGTTTCTCCATCTCTAGAGGTATTGCTGCAGATTTTTTGTATTTCTCTGTCGGGTTAACTAGTAAGGTACCCAGATTTGTCGCACCCAAATTCTACTTAATAATTTAAACCCTCCAACAACCAGAAGACTAGTTTTCCCGCATTGAGTTTTTCCGGGGACAGTTGTCCATAAAATCTTGTGTGTCACTTTGTCTATGTGCATGTATTCAATTTAGATCTATATCTGTGAAGAATCGTTAATGTGTTTACTTCGATGTTAATGCTGAAATTTCAGATTAATAACTTGATTAAGTAGGAGAAGTATAACCAGATTTAACAGTAGAGTTTCTGCATAAGTAATATTCAGAAATTTTCACACGGTATCAAAGAAATTGCAGATCTAGTTGGATCACCAACAAGAAGACTGAAGAATCCTTGCTGCAGAAAGCAACAAAGAAAGGAGCAACCGCAAAAAGTCGGACCGGAGAGGACAACGTAGTAGCAAAAGAGAGCAGAGCCACACAGAGGCTAGAGTGACGCAGTCTCCACGCAGGCCCATGTACTTACTGTGCAAAGGCAACGCAGAGACAGCATTGGGATTGTCTGCTCACGCAGAGGCCATCCAGGGTGACGCAGTCCTGAAGCTGTTGCTGATCCAGAGAGCCGGAAGCAGTGCTGCAGAGCTTCAGTAGTTGCTGGTGGGGTTAAATTTCTGAAGGTGCAGAAATTAGCCTGAGCACTAGGTGACAAAGAGTGGGAGGAGAACAACTTCTCAGAGGATTTCTAGCCAAAGAAATCTGCAGTTTTATTAGAGGATCAAAGAGAGTTGATTCGTTGTGATTTGGCATACTTTAGAGAGGAAGTCAATTGTCAGAGGGAGCAGAGGGTGCCTTTCTCGCTAAGGACCCTAGATCCGAGTCTCTAGCATCGAGAGAAGGATTAGTTCTGACATATTTGCTGAGCAGATGGCACCTCACAGACTATGTGATTAGGATTGGTTGGACAGTCTGGAAGGCCAGAATACTAGTAGTCAAGGAGGCATATGGTCTGAGGGAGCATGCATAGAAAGTCCTGGCCATACCAATCGATGCGAAGCTCCTGGAGAAGCATGAAGAAACAGCGACACACACCAAGCGCTTCATCATGGATGGTGTCAAAGATCATGTAGTGCCTCACATAGCCAAGAAGACAATGGCTCATGATATGTGGGTGGCTTTGACCCCACTATATGAAGGAAGATCAGTCCAGAGGAGAATGTTTCTGGAGAATCAGATGAGATTATTCATGATGGCCAAGGGAGAAGAAATTGAACCCTTCCTTTTCAGACTACAGGCAATCAGGGATCAGTTGTCTGCCATGGGAGTGAAAGTGGAGGATGATGTGATGGTGAGGACTGCACTCAATGCGGTCACAAAGGACTAGGAAACTTTTGTCCAAAGTTTCTTGGGCAGAGCGGACCTTCCCAACTGGGACAGTATGTGGGCGATCCTCCGTCAAGAAGAACTCCGTCGGTTCACCAAGAGACAGTACAACACCGGATCAAGTAAAGTGAAGAAGGAAGAGGAAGAAGATGCAGTCTTGGCATCAAAGAGGCAGCAAGGAAAGAAGAAGCGTGATCTATCAAAGATCAAGTGTTTCCAGTGCGGCAAACTAGTACATTTCGCCAGCAATTTTCCTCTGAAGAAGAAGGACAAGGAAGCTTCTACCTCCAAGGCTGTTGTGGTGGATGATGGCTTCGAAGATGACGTAGCCATGAGCGCTCATGAACCACAAAAGTGGGGCGACATGGATCTGTAGAGCAGCTACAGAGTGTTGGCAGGATCCTTGAGTATCCCAACTCTTGGATCACATACGAGCTACAGGAGCCTTAAGACGGTAACGGGACAACTGTAGCAGTCGGTGCAGAAGATCATAGTGAAGTAGAGGGCAGGGCTAAGATGTTGTAGAGGGAGCAGCGTAGTGTAGAGGTAATAGTGAGGAAATTTTTGAATCTTTACACTTTATGCAAAAATTATTTACTGTTTGTTGTCACACAGATTGTCAAGGCACCACGACAACGGTTCAGATTGGGGGCTGTCACCTCTATCCCCAACCTCTCTCTTTAAGCTGTCTCCTTGCAGGCTAAGGGAGGTAGACCCTATTAGAAATGAAGGATAAATCCAGGAGACACAGCTAAAACATCAAATACTTGATAAAATTAACAGGATTTCACAGATCTAGATTAGATTTCACGCTTGATGATCAGTGCCTTATGGAGTCACACAAAATCCCATTATGCAATTATAAACCAGTAAGTGATGACTAACTGCTGCTTATTTAAACACGATTGATTAATGATATTCAATTGAAAAACACAACCATGAAACAGTAAGATGAAAATGCCAGATATTCACAATATTTCCAGATTTATGATGCTTCAATTAACTTCGATCAGAAAATATTTTGATTTTATATAGTCACTCTTAAGATAAAATTTCAAAAGCTCATTTGACCATAAAAGATATTTTTGAGAATTTTTTATTATTTTTTGGATTTTGAAATTTTTTTTTTAATTTTTTTATTTTTTTTTAAATCTAAAATTAAAAATCTAAATCTAGGCTACAAATTAAATCTAAATTCTAAAGTTAGGCCTAAAATCTAAGTCCAAAATTAAAATTAGACTAAACTAAATTTAAATTAAAACAAATTAAACTAAAACTAAATTAAATCCTAAGGAACTAAACAAAAAAAATCGACTAAGTTAGAATCTAAAAGTAAAAAAAAAAAAACCTAATTTAAAATTAAACTAAAACAAACCAACCATTAAAATTTAAATCTACGCTATCACAAAACTAACGCTTCAACTAAAAAAAAAAGTTCAAATGAAATTTTAAAACTAACTTAACCTACGACTATAAAGAGACGGCTATTCAAATCTAAATTAAAACTCAATCACATATATGTAAAAGTTTAATCGCACGCTGTATGTTTCCTTGTCGTTTTATTTGTTTTGCAGGTCAAGTCGTATCGACGGCGTGAAGGATTGAAGACTGGATGGCAGTGAAGGTCAAACGACGCAGGATGGACGGCGGGAGGAGAGGAGCTGACGGCTTTTAAAAAAACCGAAGAGAGATCCCCACGCAGGACAGCAAACAGGGCAAGTTATTCCAGTGAATGTTTGTATTGCAGGCTTGTGAAGGCGTGAGGACAGAGATGCAAGGGTTCAACGGTCGGAGAGACAGAAATCGAAGGGACAAACGTGCAATAGCAAGAACGGGACTGAAATGTTGTTAGGACAGAAAAGAAGGGTCGATGGGGAAGACGAAGGAAACGAATGAGAAATTGATGGGAAAGCCTGAACGTCTATGCTTAAACTAATTCACTGAGTGAAGGTCGAAAGACAGAGGGGACAAAAGGGGACACAGATGAAGACCAGAATGAGGATAACCCAGTAAACACAAATCTGTCCAACAAATTTAAATTTTTCCTGAAACGATCTGATATACTCCTTCAATCAAATGATGCTTGGACTTTATGCTCTTTAATTATTGCCCAGATTTGCCCCAGGGGGATTTGAGGCCAGATCTGGCCTTTGGAAGCCAGATCTGCCCTAGATCTTAAAAAAAAAATTCGATTTGAACCTGTAACCTGCAACAATCAGTCAGATCTGAAGACACACACCAAGAAACAATTAAACCCTCACAGATAAATTACAAATTTACAACTAGTTTACAATTTAAAACCCTCATGGTCAAATTTGAAATCCATTCTAGCTCAATTTTCAGAGATTAAGATTTTAGTGAGAGGCACAAGCCTTAGAAAACCCTGCAAAACCCAAATATCGTAAGATAGACCCGAAATTTAACAAATAAAGAGCTTATCAGATTTATGTTTATTGAGAGTCGGCTGGTCCAACCAAAGACTTCCCCAGACGCTCAATCTTAAAAAAAAAATTTCCCTGCACACTTAGATCTGGATCTTAGGTCAATAGAGATTTATGAAAACAACATGAGACCCGTAGAAAAATCAGAATGTTATTTTAGAAACCCAGAAAACTGCACAAGATACCTGTATGCAGATTAATCCATGTAGGCCATCAACCACAAAATGCAAGAAACCAAGTAGCAGAGTTCAGAGACAATTCACCACATAAATTTGAGAAGGAACATCAAGATTTGTAACCCCAAAGTCTTTATGCTTTATTCATCAAGAAAAATTCACAAGAGCTTCCAAGACAAGTACACGATTCTGAGATCGGATGACTCAATACTGACAAAGACCTCTAAATTTATAGGACAAGATCTCTAACGGCTAGTTTGGATGATCCTCGTCAAAATAATCTCAACCGTCCAAAAGGTTTAATTATCTTTTAATCCGGAGCGTTGAAATTAAAATTTTGGGGAAAAAACGAATTTATCATTTAATTCAATTTTAATTAACTCAAAAATATTATTTTTGATTTAATTACCCCAAAATTTTGACCTTGACTTAACCACCAGGGCCCAAGGGTCCAATATTTCTTAAAATTCTCAATATTCCCTTGGCCTGGGGCTGTCAAAATCATTTTCCAAGGACCAACAAATTTTGCCTTTAAAGATTTAATCCTAATTTAGGACCCTAAATTAATTAAATTTCTAGTTTAGGATTTTATTAATTAATTGACCAGAAAATTTAATTAATTGACTAAGAGGGGATTATAATTATTTTTCCAACCCTCTTTTACATGAGATAATACATTTACATACATGAAGGAGGAAAACCCATTCGTATAGACCCTCAAATAAATACCCAGTTCTGCGACTCAACATATGATCTAGTAGACCAAGTAGTTCAAACTACTTTTACAAGGACCCGATAGAACACTAGGACTCAAGATATATAAAACAAAATGCCGGAACCAGAATATGGAACAAGTACACATAGAATGCCAGAACACTAAGCCATTTTATTAATCTGAGAATACATATGTAGGGGTACAAGATAATCAGAATGAGTGCACCTATCCTTGCCCTAGGCAAGTGGAGACCCTCTCAGAACAAATAATGGCTGCAATAGGGACAGCGTCCTATCTGGCTGAAGAAACTGCTATGGAAAACTGCTGCTGCAAATGCACTGGAACTATGAGCTGCAAACTGGAAAGGTAGCTGATCTCAATCCTCCAGACAAACCCCAGAAAATGTGAAGCTGATGCTCCACCTCCGAAGATCCACCAATCAAACCCTCACCAGTGAAAATGTTGTCTCTGCCAGTGACAGCGCAGAAGCCAAAGAAAACGCTGGCAAGAAGGGGTGAATCCAACCACAAATCCTCCAGATAAGATAACCAAACTCCTCAGGGCTGGAAACACTGAAAAACGCTGCCAAAACCCCACACTATGACCCTGCTCATCAGATCTGCGTCCTCCCTGACTGGATCTGCGTCCTCCCTATTCAGATCTGCGTCCTCTCTCTCTAGATTCAAGGCTCCCTCTGGTACCGGATCCGCCGGATCTACGTCCCTTCCTATCCAGATCCGAGTCCTCTCGCCCGGATCCGTCCGGATCCGTGTCCTCCCTATACAGATTCGCGTCTCCTCTCGCCTTGATCCGCTGATCCGCGTCCTCCTATCCAGATTCGCGTCCCCCCGCTCTAGCCTCGATAGCCTCTGAAAGGGGGTATCTCCTTCCGCCAAATCTCCACCGTAAACTACCGTAAATCAATTAAACTAAGGATGATGTTAAGAAAATAACGCACAAGGGCGTGCACTCAAGTCCCCGAGGCGAGGCGTGAGACCTCCGCACGAGACACTCGCCTGCACTAAATGGAAGGCTTGCATCGACTAAACAACCGGCGTGCTGAAGTAGACAAAAGTCTAGCTCTCAAAATCAATATCAAATCATCAATCCAAATGAAGTGGAAACCCCTCCTTTTATAGTGCTAAACTCCCTCCAAAACCTTAACTGCGTCCTTCACCCTCCTTGGCCTGCGCAGTTACCCTTGGGTCAGCGTGAGGCCTCCCCTCATACACGTGTGGACCCCCAAGGCCACCCCCTTTAAGTTACAACGTCAATCAACTAGGAAAGCACTTTATTTTATAAAGTGAGATGACCCCTCTTATTTCTCACTTTATTTATTATTTTTAGCTAAAGCGGAAAAATTAAACAAAAAATGAAATATTCCAATTAGCAATGCTAATTAGGAATATTACAGTCTCCCCCGGCAAAACGTTGCTTGTCCTCAAGCAACTGAAGTGATGGATGCTGTAAAATCTGCTCGCTCTCCCAAGTGGCATCCTCATCCGGCAAAAATTGCTTGTCCTCAAGCAATGCTTGAACAAGCCTACTCTCTAGCTGATGCTCCCCACCGATACTGCAAAATGTGCCTGGGTCCCACTGAAACCTCTCTGTCTCCTGCATCACCCCGATACGAAGGGATATCTCAATGCCAGGATCCCAAACTGGCCTCTCACGGTACCAGCCAATCAATAGTCCTCCCGGATCCCATCGCCACTGTGGCCAATAATCGCACAAGTCCCACGGCTCGGACTGTGCACTGCCTCTGGCTATGACCAATGCTCTAAGAGGTGAAGACCACCAACAAGCATCAATGCTCTCGGGCTCCTGCTGTGATGTACCTGTGACTGCATATGCTGCCTCTCCAACTGCATACCAACTCATCACCTCTCTCCAATCCACGTCCCGACTCAATCCCATGCTGATCCTGCTCTCCTGAAATCGGGATGGAGTGCTGAAGAAATGATGTCCTGTGCTGCCCTGCCAGCTGGAATCTGTAACCTCTGTTATGTCCAAGGGTCCCTGCCCGACTGTGCTCCCTACGAATAATACCGTACCATCTAGAGGGTACCAACTCATGATCTCTCGCCAGTCCATCCTAGAAGAAGAATCTAATGTAGCAACAACAACGGTATATGGAACAGGCCTGGGATGTTGCCGCCAACCTGTAATCAACTCCCACTGCTCTACCCTGTCTGTCAATGGAAGCTGCCTGTAGAAGGAAGCGCCTCTCTCTATAATGGCCAAAAGTGGGCAAGGTATGCTGCAAGCTCCATCGATGTACTCCTGGAGAGTGCTACCCACGAAAAACGCTGCAACTCTGCTGACTGCGAGTACATCTATCCGTGCCTCATCCCAGTGTCGACCCAGAGATGGATGCTCCAACATATCCAACAACTCCCGCTGTCTACTAGCCCCCTGCATAACAATCCCATCAACCTCCAACACCTCCAGAGGATATGGATCTGTAACAGCTGTCACCGTACTCGATGTCAATGCAGTTGTCTGCTCACCCTGGACACTAGTATATAGCTCCGGTCTACTGTCACCATCCATGCATGACTCCCCTCGCTCCCCAGAAGCGACCTCAACTGATCCTATGGACTCATGTGAAAAGGAGTCCTCACCCTGGCATACAGAAGGAATGCCCTCCTGTTCTACCTCCGCCATCTCATCCGCATCGAACATGCCATCCACCCTCTCGACAAAGTATCGATACAGTGTCTGGAGCCCAGACACATACTGGGATACTACCTCTGCTGTACCCCGTATCCTCTGCTCATGCATGATCTCGACATGCCCCGAGGGAAAAATGATGCATGTCTCCCTCATGACCTGCTCCCCAAGCGTAGGCTCAGTGATGACTGATGCACCACCTCTGCAACGGATCATCTCATCCCCCAACCTGTGGCTGTCAACTAGCACACCAACCCAGTGCCACTGCTGAGAAGTCTCTCGCCTAGTGTACTGAGTGTCACCCAAATATCTTGGGTGAACCTCGCGTACCCTGCTGCTCACGCCCAAAGTGCCAAAGGTCAAAAACATAATCAACTGTACCTGTGAGTGATGTCGAAGCGAGTCAGGTGTGTGAGTCCCCATAGATACTGCCAAGTATCGCTCCTCTGTCTCTCCATCGATCCTGGGTGAAATACCCCCAAAGGTAAGCCCAGTGTCCCTGTCCATGAGTCTCTCTGGAAGCAATGCTCTAAGACCCTGCCGTGTAGCACCGTATGCCCTCGCATACCACTGATCATCCATATACTCCTCAACATGCCACTGCACACTGAGGCATACCCCTGAATACTGCTGGATACCCCAAGCTACTACTGTACCACCCTGCACCGTCTCGTGCCCTGACTGTGTCCAGGAATCTGTCACTCCCCGCGTGCTCTCAATGTGATGTAGGGCACTCCTACTCCACAATGCAGTCCCACACACTACGGTACACCACCATGCAGCTCCATGTCCACTAGTAGTCCCCTGATCACTGCTAGAGGCTCCCACACATCCATGGATGTGATGTCCTAGAGCTGTGCCTCTACATATCGGACTACCACCAATCGGTACCGTCATGTCCACCGTCGCATCACTATACCCGCCGACAATTGGATCATCACTGCAAATCCTCCTCGAGGGGTCCGAGAAGTGAATCTCCCTATGGGTCAGTAGTGTTACCACCACTGCTCGGCTCCGCTGCGTCCTCTGTGCCCCACACAAAGGTGAAGAATCCTTGGCCCCATACAAGGTGCCATCTAGTGGCCTGCCAATGCCACCTCCTCCGACAAGCTCCTGCCAAGGTGTGCCGACCACCCCGTGATCCCGTGTATGAATGTCATGCCAAGACAACCTAGGGAGTCTACCCATAAACTGGTTGGCCACTGGAGCTGACCCAAACTGCACATGCTCTGCTACTAGGCCAACTGTACTCTCCAAGGCATAGTCAACCGACCTGCCTGGGAAATGATAGGTGATCCCACCTGGATCCCAATGCCAATCTGGGGTCCCTGTATGCTCAACACCTAGGAACTCCTGCTGAACTGCACCTGGGTCCACCACTATCTCCATAGCCCGCTCCACCGAGTACCAACTCAAAATCTCTCTCCATCCAACCTCAACATATGGATGCTGTACCCTGTGCAACTCTGATCGTCTCATACCGCTATCCAACTCAACATATGAGATCTGACTAGGTGGCTCTGCCTCTCTCTCTCCAACGGAAAGAGATGACCCAACAACACTGCTAGTCCCATCCATGCATGCCTGAAGGGGAATGATCTGACGCTGCAATGTGCCCTCGGGTTGTACCATCAGGGAATCCAGTTGTTCCCCAATGCGGGCCAACTTGGCCGCCGACTTGGCACAAGTCACTCTCATACCCTCCAGCTCCTGGTCCTGCAACAAAATGGCCTCCCGTACTGACGTGGCCTTCTCCCTCAAAACTCGAAGGTCCGTCCGAAGCCGATGATACCGCTGTCTGCGACCATCATCCAATACGTCTGTATCTCCTAGTGCCTCATCGATAGTGGATATATCTCCTGATACCTCACCCATCTGTCGTGTGCTGCTACCACCCGAAGACTCAGACATGGCTCCAGTCATCACCTCAGTGGATGGCTCTACCGGGGTAGGCTCTACCTCCTCCACTACGATATCAACCGGCACGGTCAAGGAGGTCTCTAAGGATGGTGAGTCCTGTGTCACACTAGGTGTATCCTCGGACTCCCTGCAATCCTGTGTGCCCTCATCCTCCAAGTGCGAGGTAACCATTTTAATGGTTTCCCTCTCCGATACTCGGTCAAGCTGGAAAGAGGTATCCAACTTGTCCACCCAAGCTTTTTCTGAGCGCCCGGATGACCCGTCAAATGTCGGTAGATGGAATCTGTCCACTGTGCGCTGTAAGCCCCTATCATGTGAGTGCTTGTTCCCTCTGTGAAAGTTGTGAGGTCTACTATCACGCTGGAGCTGAACATAATCTCTACTAGTTGTGCGGTGGTAGTCTCCACCATGATGATGCCGGTGCCCCCGGTGATGATCACGGAGTCTAATGCCATACTGGATCTAGACATATTTTCTGAACGAGAGAGCCTCCATGAACGCTGGTCCGAAAGCCTGGTACTCTGCAAAAATGTCAGCCATCCGAGCCGGATCCATCTCTCGCTGTGCTGTTGTCCCTGCGTCCTCTGGCAAGAAGGTAGGCATGGTAGGGCGTGTGGGTGTATGTGATGCCATATGCTGAGTGGCATCATGCTCCGGCAAATGGTGGGATGTGCATGATCCCTCACCAATCTGAAAACTAACCTCCAACGCAGTGAGTTTCTGTGACATCATCTGCATGTGATGGAGGATCTCTCTAAACCTCACATCATCATCTGCCATCAGCTCTTTCTGCTATGTGTCTACAGGCTCCTCAGAAACTGCACGGCTGCTGCAAAACCATACTGCTGCTTAACTTCGACCTCCGATTTACCCACTGAAAACTACTCAGAAAATTCCAAGAATTTGGGAAGGTGATCCTTGTCCAAAACCCAGAAAAACCCAGAAAACGTTTCTTCTAATTCCAAACTTCAAAATTTGACCTTTTATATTTTGGCCCTTTTTCCAATTGCGTTTTTGGTACTGCAACTGCTATTGCTCTGTATGATCTCTTTCCCGATGTCATAGACCACAGGCTGAGCCAGAATTATGCTCTGATACCACTGTAATATCCCCAACGAGAAATAACCAGTAATACACAGAAATATGCCAGACAGATATATAAAACAAAAATGTCGGAACCAGAACATGGAACAAGTACACATAGAATGCCAGAACACTAAGCCATTTTATTAATCTGAGAATACATATATAGGGGTACAAGATAATCAGAATGAGTGCACCTATCCTTGCCCTAGGCAAGTGGAGACCCTCTCAGAACAAATAATGGCTGCAATAGGGACAGCGTCCAATCTGGCTGAAGAAACTGCTATGGAAAACTGCTGCTGTAATGCACTGGAACTATGAGCTGAAAACTGGAAAGGTAGCTGATCTCAATCCTCCAGACTAACCCCAGAAAATGTGAAGCTGATGCTCCACCTCCGAAGATCCACCAATCAAACCCTCACTAGTGAAAACGCTGTCTCTGTCAGTGACAGCGCAGAAGCCAAAGAAAACGCTGGCAAGAAGGGGTGAATCCAACCACAAATCCTCCAGATAAGATAACCAAACTCCTCAGGGCTGGAAACACTGAAAAACGCTGCAAAAACCCCACACAATGACCCTGCTCATCAGATCTGCGTCCTCCCTGACTGGATCTGCGTCCTCCCTATTCAGATCTGCATCCTCTCTCTCTAGATCTGCGTCCTCCCTAGCTGGATCTGCTGGATCTGCGTCCTCCCTATCCAGATCTGAGTCCCTTCTGCCTGGATCTGCTGGATCTGTGTCCTCCCTATCCAGATCTGCGTCCTCTCTGCCTTGATCTGCTGGATCTGCGTCCTCCCTATCCAGATCTGCGTCATATCTCTCTGGATCTGCGTCCTCTGCCCTAGCCTGCGCAGTCTCAAGAAAGGGGGTATCTCCTCTGCCAAATCTCCACCAGAAACTACTGCAAATCACCACTGAAACTGAAGGATGATGCTAAGAAAATAACCTTACCAGGGCAGGCACTCGAAGTCCCCCGAGGCTAAGGGTGAGATCTCCGACCGGAGACACTCAGTTCGCACTAAACAGTGCTGCAGACCGACTAAACAACCGGCGTGCTGAAGTAGACAGAAGTCTAGCTCTCAACATCAATAACATATCAATAATGCCAAATGGAGTGAAAACCCCACCTTATATAATGCTAGCTCCCTCCAATAACCCTAACTGCGTCCTTCACCCTCCTTGACCTGCGCAGTCACCCTTGGGTCAGCGTGAGGCCTCCTCATGTGCGTGTGGACCCCCAAGGCCACCCCTTTAAGTTACAACATTCATCAACTAGGAAAGCACCTTATTTTATAAAGTGAGATGACCCCCCTTATTTCTCACTTTATTTATTATTTTTAGCTAAAGTGGCAAAATTAAAAAAAATGAAATATTCCAATTAGCAATGCTAATTAGGAATAATGCGTCGATGATAAAATCCACCCTAGCTTTGGGGTGAGGCTAGAGGGAAAAACTCTGCC